>OZ001259.1:795000-1470000 GCA_963924015.1 Macrophya annulata
TTCTTAAAGTGGAAAATCGTGATTTTTGGTCACTCCTTGGGAGGCTGCAGCAATGAACTTTAAATCGCGGACGCGATACCGAGATGAATATCGCAAATAATCAGAAACAAAAACAAAAAAAAACAAACAAACAAAAAACTTGGCAACAAAATAGATAAGATTCTTCCTTTGTATTTGATCATCGCAATTATCTTACTGCACTGAACTTATACTAGTAACTAGAAACATAACTTTCGTATACAGTTTAACGCTAAGAAGAGGATCGACGATGAACTACGCGAGGCTATAGGAACAACTCTTCGAGTCAACTTGAATTATTATTATTATTATTATAGTTGTATACGGAGGACTGTCCGTTCTCGACCGGTTTTATTGTGTTTAATGTTTACTTTAATTAGTGGCGTATTGTCTTAGATTTAATTAAGACCGGAATTAGTTTATTAGTCGTGGCACACCCTCGTACACATCCGCCTTGGTAAACGGTATATTATACCTATCCTGTAGGTATATACCTAAGTGTGTATAGGTGTGCAGTGGATATATAGTCGCGGAGATGTTGTATTATATATATACACAAAAGCCGGATATAGGTATACTATAGTAGAATACTACAGGTATATTATATATGGTGGCGCTTGGTAGTAAATGCCTTACAGCTTTATACCCCGTATATATACTTATATACCTATATATACTCATAGGGTCGTAGACTTACGGGGAGTAACATGCCTCGAAATAGTAAAATGAAAATGAAAATAAAAATAAAACTAAAGGAAAGAGACAGGGACATGTATGATTAAAAAATTCTTCAGACTTTTAATGACGGAAATCTTTGAATGTATTTGCACTAGTGCTGCGGATACTGATGCGAATATGTCGATGATGCCCATGGTCTTTGATCCTTATAGACGCGTATATGCATATATGGCGAATCTGAAGATCTCTTTGGTGGTTTTTAAACCGTCATTATATCTCATGTGCAGGAATATAATATTGACGTGTGTATTGGCGGTGTATAGCCATATAGCCGTAGCCGTAGCCGTTGCGGGGCGGTTGTAGAATCATGATGGTATTATACTACATGGTTATAATACTCTTTCAATACAACGGTATAACGTGTAGATATAAGCCGCATCAATTATATCAGCTTGGTTCCCATTATTAGCTGCCTATAATTTATTACTTTCCATCTTAATAAGCATAATAGTTCCCATGCTATTCGCTTCGCTCGTATAACCGCGACCGGCTTTGGCTTCAACTTCAGCTTTGGCTTCGGCCCCCGCGACCGAAGGTATTATTTGTGCGATGTGTGCGTGCCGACCTCTGACCCAGAGACAATCGTTAAGGTAGCGCGTTGGGCGGTTTGACTCTGGCCTCTTCTCCTACAACCGGCGGATATTTAATTACCTTCTAAAGATAAAAAAAAAGAAAAAAAAGGGGGGGAAACGAACGAAGGAAGGAAGGAAGGAAGGAAGAGCGTCTGCATGGACAGAAGAAGAAACGTTAACCACGAAGAGGTCGCTAAGTATGGAGATGAAATAGAAAAAAAGAGAGAATTTTTTCCGACTAGAATTAATCATGCGGCGAAAATTGACACTGTTCATTCTTTCTCTTGTATGATCGTGGTACGAGAAAGTATATGAAATAAATTGAGGAAATGAAGAGAAAGAAAAGAAAAAATAAATATATATATATATATAAAATAATAAATGATCATAAAAGTAAAGGAAATCATGCTCTTGCGGGGCGATTAAACTGCATGGCATCGTGTTGTTAATTAAACCGATTCGCAGCATATATGTATGCTGGTGCACCGCCCACGTGGCTGAAAGTCATTGTTAATTAATTATCATTTTATTTTTTAATTAAAAATCGTTGGCAATTAATTCGAATCTGGAGAAAGACGGTGTTTGTTGTTAAGGTGGGTATAATGATAATAATAATAATAATAATAATAATAATAATGATAATGTAGGGCGCGACTAGTTGGCAAGTTTAGCTTTTAGGGTTACCTAAAGCGTTTATTGGTAAGAGAATTGAGAAACTGGTTGAACGCGTTAGAGTTGCCTTATTATTTGTGCAACGTGAGGGAAGAACAAGAAGAAGAAGAAGAGGAGGAAGAAGTAGAAGAAGAATAAGAAGAAGAAGTTCGCGGAAAGCCTGGGGGCGAGGTGGACCGTGGAAGAGAAGTAAAGAGGAGGAAGGAGAGGATATCAGGTATGTCGTCTCAAACGGGGGCCTCGTTGAGGCAAGAAATAGTACGGGTTAAAAAAATAAAATCCGAAGACAATACGATGTTGGCGCGGCTGGCCTCTTGTTGGATACCACCTCGGCCCGGCAGGCTGGTCAGCGCGGCGAGACTCCGGGAGGGCACCCCAGAGATTGTCAATTAAAGAAACCTTGGCCTTTAGCATATAGCACCACTTAGAACCTCTAGACCAGGAACAAATAAACGGAACGCGATGCTGTTGCTGTTGCTGCTGCTGCTGCTGCTGCTGCTGCTGCTGCTGCTGCTGCTGTTGTTGTTGCTTCTACACCCGCACGGAATTTAAGAGTTAACGCGAGGTATAAGAAGAATAAGAATAAGCGAATAAGAATAAGAATAAGAAGAAGAACTAAAGAGGAAGCGTCCGCGTGAGAGAGAAAGAGAAGAAGAAAAAGAGATTCGGAGGGCTGGATAATAAATTATCCCTAACATGGGAACAACTAGTTGATTATTTATTTAACAATAAAAGAAGCTTTCAACACGCATATATACCTACCTCGCTCTCAGACTCATCCAGGAGATCCAAAGTGCAGTACGACGGTCTGCTGCAGTTAACGTATATTTCTATACCGATTCGAGATGAATGAGCTAAGCTAAGCTTAGCTAAGATAAACGTGACCTTAACCTAACTCTAACCGAACCTGCTGAAATTCAAGTAAAACTTAAAGTAGCTGATCCTACCATCGACAAATGAACCCGATCGTATTCACGCGTCGTTTGTTACTTCCAAGTCTGAGCAATATGAACAGGAGAGTATCTACCGATTTTTATTTGTTTTTGAATTTTTTTTTTTTATTCTTTCATTTTTATACCCTGGAACTTTATACGCACCGCTTTAGTCGATCGAAGTTAGTGTCTAAAAATGAATGGCTGGATCGGAGTTTGTTCGTTGGACATATGCGAGACGAGTTTATCTGCAATTTGTTGCATACTTATCTTGGATATAGAATCAAAAGTAATTTGACGAAAATTCTAGTTCGGCTAATGCGATATATATATATCGACGTTACACATAGGTAAGGAGTTTACCCGAAGACATGACCGAGCGGAAGTCGGAGGACGGAAAAAGGTGGGTATAACATATACTTATACTTACTAGATACCGTCTACGAGATTCTCACCTTACCTTACCTTACCTTACCTGGATAGAACGACACTCGAAGGTGGGTCTGTTTTTTCGCTTCACTTCACTTCTCTGCTTCTTGACTTCACCTTACATCGACTTACTACAGTCTCGAGAAGGGATGAAGTGGGACACATTCGTTCAACAACATCTATAACATCAACACGAAGGATTATTCTTAACGAGTTTACATCGGCTGTTTTATCATCGGTTAACTTTTCGTTCCAATAGATATATCGATTTATGTATTATTTCCATCCACTTTACACTCTCGATTTTCTACTATATCCCATTTTTTTTTTTTTCTTCAATTTTTAGATGAAAAAAATGGGGACTGCCAGAAACAAATGTGAAATTTATGCGCGAAGGAATATTAAGCCGGGGTAAATAAAATTCTTAAATAAAATCCGAGCTGAAAGTTGCAGAAGTTGCGAGAGTTTCACTGTAACTAAATCTCGAGTTCTCGTAGCAATAAAAGAGATCGTTAACCACACCAACTACTAGTTGCTTTGCTTCGGGTTGTGCGGATATAGGTGTAATTCCTTCTTTCTCATTCCTCGTAACCAATTTTATTGTTCGTAAATTACTACTTTTATTTTATACCTCTTTTAAAAAGCCACGTAGCAAAACTGCATAATTAAAAGGTTTTTAAAAATCTTCTTGTTTACTCTCGCATTATAACCTCTGATCATCTTTTATATTAATCAAACCTGCAGAATAAAGAATTTTTGCACAGTTTCAGTAAACTATCGTGTTTATTTCTTTCGCAATCAGCGTTCACTCAGTTATCAGTAAAATCGGTAAATCAGAGGCAATTAAAAGCTAATATATTATCGTCAAAAGTGATGATAATTAGTCACGTGGTGGAGAGTCCAGAGAGATTAGCAAAACCAAAAGTTGGTCCGTACTTTAGAGGAGACACCAAAACTAGACGAGTGAAACTTCCGAATCGATCTGTTTCTCCATAAAGATCATATCGGTTCGTCTGTTGGCAGTTGTGTGTGCCTTGGTCGTTGCATGGTGAACAAGCGTTGACGTCTTGTTACAATACCGGGTGGATATTTACGATCTAAAAAATAAAGAATACAACCAACTCTCTTCACCTTTGCCTGTGCACTTTCGAGTTCGCTGCTGCAACAGTCGTTAGGAGAATAAAATAAGGCTTTTGCGTTACGAGTGGGTATGTATATGTGTGTTTGTTAGAACTTACGGTGCTAGAGTCCATTCGGAATCGCGCAATATTAATGCAGCCAAAAACGTGCCAAGGAATTTTATTTATTATGTTCTGTTTTTTTGGTTTTTTTTTTTTTCTGCTGTGATTAGAAAACGAGCTATAGATAATCAGGGTCAACTCGGAGGACAATGAAGAACGAGAAATTAAATAAAAATCGCAAGTTCTTTATTTTTCTTTCTTTCTCAGCATCGGTTTTTCATTATTCAAAAGGCAGAGGTCGAGGGTTAGAGCGTAGCCAATTATATTTTAGTCCGACGACTTAAGCGAGGCATAGATTTATCATTATTGACTGACAGACCGAAGGGATTTCAACCAGCTAAGGGATAAGAGGAAAAATTACAGCCATACCATATACCGGCACAACTACATTTATACAAGGTTGGCAATAACGTACGAATTTTCATTTTTCCTCGACCGTATGTATGTATAAGTCAGGTACATACGTATACGTACCTACCTACATACGTTCTACGATGTATAAAGATGAAGATAATGATATTTTTAATTGAGCTTGAGTGACACGAAGTGCAGCTGCGGTTATAAGGGAACGTGATGACCAGTACTAAGGAAGGCATTTCAACGTACGAAAACTATATCTTATTGCAGCTCATGCTTATTCGCATTTCCGGTCTCTCGACTTGCGTGAATCCCCATATGATCTTTGGACACGCGATTCTCGTTTTCTATTACTCAAATGACTCTGCGAGGTGAGGTGTGTGATCAACAGTTCAACGATCCCCTTCCCACATACCGAAGAACAAAACTTTGTCAAAACTAAAGTGCTCAAGACTGTGTCAAAATTGTTCTCTTCGATCAACCTCTTATGGCCAATATTTTTTAAACAAAATTAAGATAAAATTGAGACTTGAGAGTCATAGCTGGGTCTCAGAGTTAGACGCAGTCGAAGTAAAAGCGCTTTGGATCCACCAGTGTTTTGATTTTCGATATACAATCGAATACCGATAACTTATATCGATACTGAAAAAGTGATACGATTGATGAATGATCTTATTGGTGTAAAAATGTGCAATCTTTCGCACAATTCTTTTCTGACTATATAACTTTGAACGATCTTCTATTTTTCACTTTTCATCGCCTACGGTGATATCAGAAAAGTATTGGTTTTGGTCGAAAAGTGACTTTTGATAATTTCAACGAATCTTTACGTTTTCGACCCTCTAAAATCCGAAATACAGGTTTCTAGAAGGATGTCGATCTGTCTGTCGGGCCGTTCGACAAACTCGCCCGGTGATCTCGGAAACGGCTCGATGAGAAAATCTGAAATTCACAGGACTTTACAACCAAATAATCGGCATGAAAAATTTCCATGTCTCGTTTAATTTGAACTTCCGGTTCTACCGGAAATGAATCAATTTTCGATGTTTTACTGACAAACCTATACTTTTTTCTCTGTATTACCTTTCTGAATTAAAGAATATATTCTTCCGAGTTGAGAATTTCATATATACAGGGCATTCCTTGCCAATGACACCAAAAAAATTGTAAACATACCCAGATCGAATTGTAATGAATGCACTGTATAAAATTGTTGTTTATCAATATATAGGGCGATCCTTGCCAATGACAATAAGAAATTGTAAGTGTTCCCAGATCGAATTGGTATTAAACGCACTGTATGAAATTGTTGTTTGTCAATATATAGGGCATTATTTTTTGTGTGAAATTTTCAATTTTGATTTTTTTATTCCGTTTTTCATTACTTTTTTATATTTCTTCTTTATCTGACAAACTCACCCTTTTTTTTTCTTATTGATTAAGAGTATTCCGAAAAACTGTTTTTCCGGCTTGATTTCGTTTGCAAGAAAGGATGATTTTCTTTGTCCGTAAGACGATTCTCATGAGAAGTGAAACGGTAACGGGAGTGAGAATACCGCGTTATTCCAACGTCTCGTGAAATCAATAGGTCGCACCTCGTAATTCTAAGATCGTAAGGCGGGCGGCCGCCATAACTCGACAGATTACCGTCGCGAAAGACCTGCTTTGCGATGGTCCTCGCCGAGGCTATCGGTCGAACCAGAAAATGCTTTTGGCCGTATCGCTAGTCGAGAGACCATGAAAAGAATTGCTCGACGAAGGTTAGTCTTTCAGGAGATATTACTCAGGGTATATACTCGTATAATGCCTTCTCTAAGTACGTGCATATATATATATATATATATATATATATATATATATATATATATATATATATATATATATATATATATATATATATATATATATATATATATATATATATATATATATATATATAGTATAATGTAACCGCGTGTATCGAAACTAGGTAGGTATACAGCTACGTCCGAAACTTCTATTCTCTCCACTATCTCACATACGCCGGACTTTGTCTTCATTGTTTGATGACTTATGCTTTTAATCCGACCTTGTACACTCGGCTGATAAAATTTTTTTTTGCTTCTGATCACCGTAGCGTATAATCTGCATTGTAAACGGAATTTTTAAGTTATGACGTAGTATAGTTTGAAATTGAGATGCGGTATCGGATGCATGTTCATGTAATAGCGTAAAAGTCGTGAAACTATATTTTATTTCGTTATTATAATGTATGTTCGTTCGGTATATAAAATGGATAGACATGGGTATCTAGATATAGGTTTCACAAGTGTACCGATTGATATCAACGTACGCGATGTATATACCTATATGTATGTACGTATTGAGGGTTGGCTATATAACGTTTAATGTATATTATCAACATTTACACTATAACTTTACTAACTATTTACTAAAAGTTAACACTCCGGTTGTGCAGATAGTGATATTTGATCGGCTAATGCTTTACTCGAAATTGAGTGTTGGCGCTGGTGAGGCAGGCCATATGTCTGCCTGGACCGTACACGGTATAATACGGTACGCCTATCTTTGGCATACATTGGTATTTTCCATCGAATACCGCATGTTAAACAATCCCTATTCATGTCACCGAACTGGTTATGTGCATATACAAAAATAAAAAAAAAAAAATATAATACCGATCTAGATGAGGGTGTTAAATTCCCAGTTATGCAGAAACATTGAGATAAAGATAAACGCGTGTACACCACGAGTATAATAATTGTATACCTACGTGAATAACATCCAATTACTTTATGAATAAGAGATGTTATTGCATTTGTAAAAATAATGCAAAGGGTGATCGTAAATGATCAAGAAAGAATATATCCATCGTTGAGTTTAATTTGTAAAACCTATCGTGAACAGATATAATGACAGTTGTATAAGGGGCATGTATCTGAGGCAAGGATCGCTTTTAACCGATAAGGTAATTAAGAGTGCAGCAGTGAAACACGTATACTGCTGGTGACTTTATAGTAGGTATAACGTTGGTCGTGTAGCGCCGGCGTGATGCCACCATCTGCCATCCATTTGAACCTTAACGTACGACAAATATGTACATACATATCTGTATCACTCGAGGCAACCACTTACAGCGACTAACTGAGAGCAGTCAGGTTTGAAAACCACCTGTATCTCTTTGAACGTCAAAGTGAACTGCTGATAAGGAGCGAGGCTAGTGTTAATAAATGGATTTGTCTATTACATGTGTGCCTATCCTATGCCTACCATCCGTGAACATCGATACCTTACTCACGAGTACGTTGTAGGTATGTGAATACATGTATTAGTCGAGGATGCGATCGGTGATGGAACTATATTGGTTATGAAGACTTTGTGGTTCTGAAAGAGAGAGAGAGAGAGAGAGAGAGAGAGAGAGAGAAAGAGAACCGGAGAAATGGTCGAGTTACATCGAAAGCCTATTCGTTGTAGCGTAATCCTATTTTCGTTAATGGTTAATGGGAGGCAAAGTGGCCAGCGGCCGGAACACCGGCTAAGTCCGTCTTAAACCCCAACCGAACCCTTGTAGACTATTCTATTCTAGGTCCAGGATTATAATCTGCATCGGATAACTATTGGCTTCTATAACCGCGTCAATGTACAAATTTTAGAACCGCGGTATCCGAGGTACGTGGTCCTAAGTCTTTTGATGATCCTGTTCGATGGTGGTTGCCAAATCACGTGGAATCACCCGATTGCAATTCATGGTATCTACTTTTCGATGAAATGAATAATAAGTAAATTTCGAATATTTAGAACGTTGGAGATTTATGATAAGCGATAATGTTAAGTTTGTGATATATATCTTGAGGAAAATTTATCTACGATATTCGTATGGTAAGATGACAATTTAATTTCAACCTGTAGTGACGTGCTTCAACGTCGATCCCTCCGGCCACCCCCGCGGGGTAGAAAACGCTTAATTACTATTCAACTATAATATGCAAGGGTAGAAACAATAATATTCCTCGGTAGCCCCGCGTACTAACCCTTCGCGAATGCCCTGCCTAGGCAAATACTGCAACATTAGGATTAGCTGGGATTAGGATTTTAGATTTATGAAATTCAAAACTATTATATTGTATATGTTTAATACGGGCTATTCCACCCTTTCTCAAGGTGGATAGGTACATGTTATATTATATCATCTTCGAACTAAATCAGTCAAAAACTTATCACATTTAAATTTATATAAGATACGAAATAAGAATCAAGACCAAGTTTCATCCACAACCAAAACCATCTCCTTTACCTCACCTCGCGGTATGACTTAGTTGTAAATTATAAAATAATCCCTCGGTTAATTCCTATCCATAGTTTATTACCGCACTTAATCCATCAGTTAAATTAAATTCATAAATACCAACCTCTAGAATTACCGAGACGTTTTTCCCCTATCCTCGAGTCGTAGCTCTTTAGTGTATATAATATACTACACAACATTATTTCATATATATGTATACTTTGAGCTATACTTGCCGGGATATAGGCGTTCTTCACCGTTCCCAGGCAACTGGAAAGTTAGTCTCAAGCTAGAACTCTAGTAGTAATTGCTTCCCTTAATTGAATTAGATTAACGTTTGCATTATTAATCAGTTTTTAATTTATCATAAATCGTTTGTGGACGCGGTTGTAGGTATATAGATATTATTTATTTCACTTCATCACCAGCTGTACGACGTTGTGATATTTTTATTTTCTATTATTATAATTTATCGAATGGATAATTAATTCGATAATAATAATTAAACGATATTTTAACGATCTTATTTCCCTATACCTATACTTCGCATATTCGGAATTAGCGATATTTTTGCAAACTCCATGAAAACCACATTAAACCGCGAGGTAAAACGATTTTAGATTTATACATATACGCATGTACGTTACGTATCATACAATTTTACACACATACACAAATGCACACAACTGTATGCGTATGGCATGCGGAAATGTACCTACATAGGTGAACAGCCTCAGGCAGTTCGCGTTGTTGTTTCTGAGGGTGGCCCTCCGGGGCATACGAATATCTTAGCACGTGGCCTTACGAATAGCTATACCTTACCTACATCGACTTTGCTCTAGGCTGACGGCGGTGCAGCAGCTGGTAATCAATAATCACCGCGCTCTCCAGAGTAAACGATATACATATACGATGGTATATATGTATATGTATATAGCTGTTCACCGTAATGATTATTGCGTTTATTATAATCTTATACGAGACATTGATTCATTTATTCTCGATTTATAGGTATTATAGGTAAGACGATAAAAATTTCAAAGTACAAAGACTTTTAGGTTAATTATAGATTTTTGTTTTTTCTTTTTCTTTTCTTATTTCTTTTCATTTGAATTATTTGAAAATTTCAGAGTATGTATATATGTAAGCAAAGTATAAGTGTCTCCTCGACGAGGCGTACATTGCGGTGTAAGGTCTAACACATAGGCTAATAAGAATCTCCGGGCATAATTCAAAGTTTATGACGTGAAACGACGGCTAATTGAAATAAGAATGATATAGAGTTTTGTAAGAGAGGAGGAGGAGCAGGCCCCCGTACCCCCGGGGGCTGAGCGCTGTAACGATGCGTCACTTAAGAATCAGACCCCCCCCCCCCCCCCCTTCCTTACCTCCTCGTATTCTGTACAAGCCGCAGTAGCTGCAGCTATGTGTATACTTTTCACGTCGTTCTAATGTATCACACGTTTCTTCGTATATTAATCCATGCAATTTTAATGCCCAAGACTCCGCAGTCTAATTTCAATGCTCGCGTATTCTTGCATAATTGATTTACGATTCTTCTTCTTCTTCTTCTTCTTCTTCTTCTTTTTTATTATTATTATTCTTGCTTTTAGCTCTTTAAATTTTTGCAAAATAAATTTTTACCGCTGTGCACTCGCGGTAGAGCTTTTACCGAAAATTATATCGAGGCTCGTAAATAACGTCGCATTATCATGTCATTTGAAATGGTATAAGAATTAGATTTCGAAATTCGGGTTTTCGTTATACTCGACATGGATATTATGTATAATTAAAATCCATAAGGGTGTGTGAATTTATTACACTCGTATACACAGCGATAAAGAAAAAAAAAAAAAGAAGAAAAATAAAAACGTATAGATAGTTATAGGTTAGGTTTATATAGAAATTGGCGATAAAATGTAAAATAAAAGTTCACAGATCGTTGAACAAGGTCGTTTACGACGATCATTTTGAATATCAATCGAGTCAAAAGCAGAAGGTGGAAACGGTAATTTGATAAAATTTTCAAATTCCGTTCCTCTAAATCAAGATGCCTAATTCAGTTTGTAAAAAGGAACGAGGGAGCTTCCAGTCCGCGATCTTCCTTCCTGCTCTTTCTTCTTATACTTACAATATACATATAGTTCCGTATTATGGTTCGGTGCAACGAGCCATCCCCCAATATCGATAAAAAAAAACTCCAACCCAAGGACTTACCTTGTGGCATTTATATCATTCGTTGAAATAATAACGATTATTATAACCTGCACACAGTAATTACCCTCGATTATGAAAATTTTTGAACAAGACTCTCTCTACTGCAGGTTTCGAATGAATTAATTAATGATTGAATAAAAATGAAAGAGTCAAATGTTATTATCCGATGCATGTAATATCTTTGGAGGAATCGCGAATAGCGTTACGGTAATCGTATATTATACCTATAAGGTCGATGACGGGGAATGAAGAGGGTATATCGAAGTAAATTAGAGCCTTCGCGTTTGTGTCCGGTAATTTTCACTAGTCGAGTGGTATGCAGTTGGTAACAGCAGTATTTATTCCGAAGCTTGCAAAACTTCTATAGGAGGAAAGAGAGATTCAATTTGAAGGCAATTCGAAGAGCCGAAACGAAACGTGGTTAAAAACTGGCCGCATAAGACCGGCAGTTATTGCCAAATTAAACGCATTTAAGCGTTGTTGTGCCCACTTTAACCTCGTTATCGATCACCGTTCAGAATTACCTACTACGCCTCGTTAGACCACGAAGAGAGGAGCAGATACCACACCGATTAATTTATTACCATCTAATCCGGCAACGATCGCCGATCCGTAGGGATAATGAGAACCGTGTTACTCGCCAATCGATAGTCCCAACGTTATACGTGCAGGAATGGAAATAGATTGAGAAAAAAAAAGTCTCCACGTTAAATTGAAGAATACTAAAAAATTTTTTAGGACTATGTGAAAGACTTGAAACGTCACACATCACCGTGTGGCTTTAGAAATTCATTCCGTCGTTACAAGAGAGTCAAGTATCGCCGGAAACTGTTCCCTTGAGGCAAAGTGATGGAACAATCTATCCGGTATGAAATAATTCATAGTCTAAGGCGTCTTGGGCCAGTGTTACTGCAGCAACCATCGTCCGAAGAATGCCCCAACGTACGTCGACGGTTAACTTCGAAGGAAGAGATGAGCGGGTATAGTAGCTAGAGTTAACACTCGCTGAGGTCAGGTTAATTCGGCAATAACAGTCCTCAATTTCCTACGAGGAGAAATGAAGAGGTCCGGAGGACCTGCAGGATGAGAATTAGAATATCGCACGGTCGACTGGGTCCGTGATTAAATCCAACGGTTCGTCGTTCGCGAACCCGGATCATCACAGACCAACCAGTACCTACTGCAGGGAAGAGAAGAGAAGAGGAGAGGAGAGAAGAGAAGAGAAGAGAAGAGGAGGGAAGAGGAGAGCAGGAACCAGATAGAGAACGAGCATAGTTACCTCTAATAGAATTATATTAAGACGTGGAGAAGCCAGTGTAGCGCTTCTCCATACCCCGAGCAGCTCTTTCGAAACGGGTACCAATGTCTCGTGCGACGACTACCCGGTTTTAACCGAGCTCCGACCCTTGGGATGATACTCGTCCCTTGGCAGGCACTTTCGAATGTTCTGAATCCGTATCAGCCAACATTCTACGACGATCCTCTCCTCGTCAAAGGAGGAGACTAAGGAAGGAGCGAGTCACCGGAGGTCCCTGGAGAGTAACTGAGAAACAGATTAGCCATTTCGAATCTGTTCGGATGAGGGTTAGTCGGAAAGTCCGAAACATTGTAGCAAAGTTGAGAGAGTAGATTTGCAAATTCACTTTTCATTTGTTACGCGTCATATAGTTATAATAATAATCCAATTTCGTTGGATCCATAAAATTGGTACGGTGTTCATTTTCTCTTCTTATTTTTCACCTGCATTTTTTTCTCTTTATTATTTCAGCTGAACTCAGGATGGACGTACTCAGGGAGAAAGAAGTAAAAGACAGCTTGGAGAGGCAACTACAAGACGAACAGAAGATCCGTGGTAAGTTCCGAAAAGATAACTACCAATATACCCCGGCTAACAACTGCGTAATTATACATGCCTTGAGATGCGGCTGTTTGTGAGTAGGTACGATAGGTATATACTACATACATTCGCGTACCTATAAGGCCACGACCGTACGATACTTTGCAGTATAACTCCTCTTCGTACTCTTACTTTTACAATAAATACCCTCGTCTCTGATATGCCTTCTGTCTTTTCCGAACTGTACAAAGGCAACAAATATGTATACGTATGTATGTACAATGTGCCGGAGATAGGGAAGATTCGAGCTACGAGTAGGAAGAAATATTTTTTATTTATTTTTTTTATCTAATAATCGTTGTATCGGTTAGGTATCTCAGGTGGGCTTCAAAGCACAAGGGTTAATTTGGTAATAAATCAAGAAGCCATATACTCACGGACGTTAAGTCCCGAGGTATCGAGGTCTTGTGTATCCTATTCCGCTATGGTTGGGTCTCTCTTTGGGGATGTTGCCTCTGTGGTTCTAGCCTCCATTCGGCAAGTAATGGAAGGAAACGAGCCTCCGTGATCACTCAACCAAGTTTGTATCAGATGTCAGTTCGGTAACGGAATAGTCGCGTCTCCTCTTTACGACTTGTTTCCTTCGACCGTTGCAGACCACCTCATGCCACCCAAAATGAGCCGGTGGACCGGAAAAGTGAAAAAAAAAAAAAAAAAACTCTTACCATCGGTTGAAAGGAAACCGTCACACCATCGTCGAAATGCATTATTGTCTCGGTAAATGAATCTCTTGAAAATATATCGGTATGATCGTTGACGTATGTTCGAAAAGCAGTTCTGATGCACAATGTACGTGGGGTGAAATAAATGGGGATGGACAATACGTGTCAGATAACTCTTAGATTTTCCGTTCTGGCTTCGGGGTGTGTTAGCTGCTATTCTAGATTCGATATCGGATCGATGAAAATATGTATACATACATAGATCGAAAGATTGATGACTAGAATCTTTTTTATTCCCGGGACTATTTTTCATTCGTTGATTCTTCCGTTTCATTTTTCACCTTATGATTTAGATGGCGACAAAAGACGCTCGAGTTTACGACAATTTTTAGAAAAGAAAGAAAGAAAGAAAAAAAAAAAAAAAATACTTTTCGAAACGAAATTTACGTCTTAACATATCGCTGGATCAAAAAGTCGACGCGAGTCAAATATTGGACGAAAATTTTTTTATAAAAAATACATAATTTCTATATACCTACCGGATATTCTAACTATGATATAATATATTTAAATTGTGTTTAAAATTTGACATCGGTCTGACAAGCGCACAATAAAAGGTTTATAAATATGTAAAGTCCAAGACGAGAAAATCCACGGGGGATTCCCGGCTTCGACTTTATTAAAAGACCATTTCCACCCCGATAATCAATAATTTCGTAACCCCGATTCTGTCCTTATATATATAATATCGCGTTTCGTTGAATGAAAAAAAAAAGAAAGAAAAAAAAAAAGAAATTTTCACAACACGTCAGCTCAGGACTTTTCCGGGATATTTATCTACGAAATTTCTGGCAGTGAGATCCATCCGTCAACTATCAAGAAACGCAGAGTTCGTTTCCGCGATTGCACTGCAGCCTATACCGAGAGTCGATGGAATCGAGGAAATCGAGGGAATTTACTGCCTCGCCTCAGTTCTGCACCCTCGTGGTAACGCGAGCCTGGGACAACACCGGTCCATTAGTCAACCAGCTCAGTGTCAATACATGAATATGACAGGCCAGTCACTGAACCCAACCCTAGTGTCTCACGATGTCGAGTAAATAGAGGAAATCGTTCTATCCAATACATTATATACCTTATACGGCAGGTCGCACATATCTATGTCTGACCGCGAGTATAAGCGTCGTTTTGCGGAATGGTACGAAGTCGTAGCGTCCACCCTTCGCGATGTCCGAATACCAAGCAGGGGATGGTTGTAAATTCTCGTTGAAGCTTCCCAGCCAATTTTCAACAAGAATTTATATATCGGAACACGATGCATTGGCGTAATTTAGAAGAACAACAAAAACGATGCTTAATGTGCACTCGAAATGACGATGTTTATAATAAACTAGCGCGGAAGACTTTTTTTTTGACGGTTTGAAAAATTTGGGGTAAGATCTTCTCGGGATTTGATAATCGCGAGTTTCGGTAGAAAGTGAATCCCGACTTGGTGGTCCTTAAGAGTTTTGGACCAGTCGCCAAAACGATCGTTCTGAAGACAGGAAAAGAAACCACCCTTGTTAGTGACGTCGTTAGTTTGTCAGGGATGAGGGAGAGGCGGGTGACACGGTGTCTCTTACAAGACAGTCATTAGTCGAATGAGAGGAGATATTTTCAAGAGTGTGGGTAAATATCCGTACGAGTCGTTCATCAATCATCTGCAACTCCCAAATGACACGGACAACGGAGACGATGTGTACATACTATATACATATATACATATATCTTAGTATAATATAAGTTTGTGCGTGTATATGTGTGTATATAAAATTCTATACATATGCATATATTAACTACGTTAAGGGCAAGAACGACCTGAATCGCAAATTACATATCACCTTACGATAGGCTGCTCCGTCAAAACGGTCAACTAAAAAGAAAAGAAAATTTCTTCATTCCGTGTACACAGCTTTCATTAAAATTAGTTCCTCAACTCATTCCTAAGTGCAGTCTATTATTAGTCAATTATCGATGTTATTGATCGCCATTTAGTATCGATAACAATATTTCAACTCTCTTTGGCTCGGGACTGGAACACAAATTGACTATGAAAATTCGAGAGTTCTACATGGTCTGGTAGCGCTTGTCTTACCCCCCCTGAAGAAAAAGACAGATAGAACAATGAACAGAGCATGGCAAGAGGATGGGATATTAGCCTGTTTGTTGAACTACTTGGCATTTCGATAAAGGTTGAACTTACCAAGGGCGTAAACACGGGATGCACAGGGGTGATACTCAGCGGGGTACATTATATCTTAGGTTAGCTGCAGACGTTGGTGTTCAGGGGGAATAGTTGGAGCGATATGCTACTTTTTGGATGTAACAATAAGGTGACCTTTACCATATTGAAAAATAAGGTAGCTGCCTAAGGGGTTTGTCGTTTATACAATATCTATGATTGACAGTGATTGCCTCTTTGCGTTGTTTTCATGAGACTAAATTCACAATTTAAATCGGTACAGAACTGTTTTCAAGATATAAAAAAATTAAGAAAAAAATAAAAAAATAGAAAAAAACATCGACGTCTGATATAGACGATGTTTAAAATTTTTATAACCATACGACTAGTTTGGAATATGTATTCGTTACCATTTTTCTATACGTGATTACGTAAATGTTTAAAAATTTAGAAAACGATCGTAAAAATATAACCGTTACGAAACCATCCCTACGTAAGCTGCAGGAAGGAATTAATGTTTTCACGGTTTTGGTACTTCCGGATTATTATAAATTTATACTCAAATTTCGTTTATGATAGTCTAAATTATATTAAACGTGCCAAAAAAAAAAAAAAAGTACACACGCCGATGGACGTATTCATGCATTTTTATAGTTAAAACACAGTACAGCCAGTTGGTAAAAGAAAAAAAGAAGAAATAATCCCAGCTATGTTACAACAATTCACTTTTTCGATAACTAAATCATCACGAATTGGAAAAAATGAAGCGGAATCATCTTACGAAATTGTCATTCGTTACGGTAAAGATGAGCATCTTCGATGTCTTAATTCGTGACTTTTCTTACCGCTATATTTATAGAGGTCGTCGTTCTCTAGATTTCTGTAAGGCGTTTAACCCTGGTCTTCTAAAAGTAAACAATTTTTTGCCTATTTGACGTCAGACGTTCACGAGGCCTGTACAGTTCACCCGTAGGTAGATATACTACAACGTTATAAAAGTGAAAATTTTTATCCGGGTCAGACTGAACGGCGACGTAAGTTGGTATTTATCATCTAACACCGACTCGAAAGATAATATTAATATTATAAGTGGAGTAACAACGTGCCGTGAATATAATAATAAATAAGAAAACTAAACGAACCATATTCCGAGACACCGCGATGTACACCACATATAGGTATAAGCGCTATAAGAGTATATGTATATACCGGACCTCTGGACACGATCCAAAACCGGATGTTCTGGCTTAACCACGTAAATCTCTAATCATGGGATAAAAAGTTATACCGACTACTACGTATGTACAACCTACGATAATGCAGTCGATAGTCGTAACACGTATATACATACTACCTACTCGAAGCTATAGGACTCATATGATAGAGACTGTACAACGACCGATTTATGATTAGATGAAATGAACATATACACGGACCATGTAGAGAGATGGAGAGTCCAACAGCGAAAGAGAGACAGAGAGAAAGCCGGGGGTTTTCAGAAAGAGATTTATACCATTCTCCCCTTACGAGTTCGCTCGCGAATTAGCCAAGCTGTGACGCCAGGATCGGGTGTCGCAGTAATTGGGCCTCGGGGGACTACCGGCGCCAGATTATCCTCTGCAGTCGATATGCGACGCAATTTCTACCGGCATGTATAAGGTACTGTAATGAACGATTAAAAAATTCTCACTATTGTTTGACGACCGGAAGAACTTGGTAGTGTATAGAGAGAAATTTATAAGCGCGTTAACATAGCGCCTATATAGAGAACGTCTCGCTGCGTATTCAGGACGAGGAAAGAAGCTGGTATAGAAACGGCACCCCTAATGTCACCCGTGTGAGATTATAGGGAGAAACGGTCAAAGAACCGTCAGATCGGGTCGATGCGGATGATCGGCTATAGGCGGAAGTGAAAGTAAGGTGAAGAGGCGAAAGAGGGGGGGGGGGGGGGATCCGGACAAACACCTTTGACGCCTTTTTCTAACTTAGAAACGACACGAGGCGTATGTTATTTTATGCCCGTTTGTACATAATAACCTACCCCTTGGTCGGGTACGTCGGGTGCAGCTCCGCGCGACAATTACTTTATATTCGTCAATTTCCAATGAGTCGGAATAGGACATGAAACGCTAAAGTCCGTCCACAAAGGGGATGCCTACCCCTGACCACTCGGACCACCCGGAGACCTACGCTGGCTCTCGAACGCTTCGGCAGTCGAGTATAAACCTCCTAATGTTCACACGCCACGGCCAGCGATGTGACTTTGTTTCGGGCCCGCGTCGGCCACCCCCGCCTCTCTCCTATACCACGCAAAAGGTTCAATGAATCAGAATACGGCACCATATACCGACGCCGAGGTTGTCCTGTGTCCTCGCAGGCGCCCCCTTTCCCTTTCCCTTACTCCTTCCTCCCTTTCCTCCTCCTCTCCGAGGACGTACAAAGCGTCAACGTGTTTACAAAGGCCTTCTTCCGCGAATTTGCATTGGGGGTGAGAAGTGGGAGGATGAAGGATGGCGCAGAGGATGCCGGTATCCAGTCCTATCGCGGCTACGAGTGGACGCCACCGTTTCGTATGGGGTTAGACCGACCGAGCTTGCCGACGGTTTACTTCAAAGCGTCGCGACGCCCACCCCGAGTCTTGTTACGTCAACGAAACCCTTTCTCCCATTCTCCGTTCCTTTCAGGGTTGTCAACCCGTTTCTCCTGCAACGTATACACGATACGAGTATACGCTTCTCGTTGCACCGTGATCAAGCTTTCGTAGATACGGTAAACTTTACCGGAATCTGTGTATCAGTCCGGTTCCGTTGAGAACACTTTCGGCACCGATCAAGCGACACCCCGTTTGAAAATCGATTTTCATTTTCGTATGACCGTTCATGTTTCTTACAGAAACGGTTGATCGGTCTGTCGAGGGTTGCACTTTGTTCATACATACATACATACACAGGTAACAACGGGGGAATGAAAGACTTGCATGAACAAAGCCTCAGCGGTCGCGGGGTCGACGGTTGATGGTAGCGCTGTGGTCACTTTGCGAACTAAGCTGGCTTTGCTCTCGGTGTTTAATTAAGTTCGGGTTCTATACGTGTAGTAGACTCCTCACTCTCAACTGGACACCCCCATAGCGGTTCTCTTCCCGTCAATGTCGCACCAGAACGCAACACCGTAGCGTGTAGGTGTACATATGCATGCCTAACACTTCATGGAGACAAAGAAAAAAAGAAAAAAAATTTAATCATCAAAGTGAGGGAAAGAGACTCGGCTAAAAAGTTTCAATTAAAACCATATGCTAACCCTTTTGATACTGGATCATGAATTTAAAGCCCAACTTCCGATTGTATCGATACGATTTCACTCCCACTCTAATTCGATATTTTAAAATTCTTTACGCTATTTCGCCATGTCCGTTTGTCCATTTGTCGAATGGCTTTTGAAGTCAGGTGTAGTAACGCCTCGGTCGGCTGTTATATCGCGATGATCACAGATCGCTGGACGATCCACGGTTCATGGGGTGTATTTACACGTACATAAGTACACATCGGTGTACACCAACTGTGTATATCTATTTTCTGCGGTAAAAATAGACCGACACGTAACACAGAGCTGCGAATTACCTACGCTTCGGCCCTGCTCACTCGCTATAAGGATAATCACTGGTCAATTGGAAAAATGAATGCAACTTGACTGTGCCTATACATCGACGGAGGGTAAAGGTGCGCTGGAGACTTATAGCCTTCGAATTTAGCACCTTGTTAAAAATTTTGATGTCGATTTTATCGGATTAGAAATAGTTTAGTCACATATTCGGTTTGATGTTGAGTTCTACGTTGTGTCCATCAATTTTTGATGGAGTATAGAAAACGATCTTTGGTTCTCAGAATCACGAATGAAAAGTAAATAACGAGGTCTTGACCGCTGCTTGATAATAAATAGCACCTGGGGTAAGAACTGGAGTCAGGGAGAAATCGCGGCATTCATGTCGAGATGCAAAGAAGTGGGAATTAGGTACCCAGTTATGCTGATAGGTTACACGTACTAGGATGATAGGGTAGGTTTTTCAACTGGGGTAATTCTTCGCGCGTATATAGCACTAGCTGTAATGTTACTAAAGTGCATGTGGCTGAAAAATAACCCGCTTGTGTTAAACTTAACGAAAAATTAAAATTTCAAAGAATATTTACATGAAACGAAATAAGCGAACCAAAATAAAAAAAAAAAAATCAACTATATGTCTAATTTCCTCGCGCCTTTGCCATATTGGTGAGAGAGGGCCCAAAACGGGTAGTTTGACTGAATATGAAAATCGAGAGCAAATAACATCCTCATCAGCTCCAGAACATAAACAATTTTACCTATTTTCCGCACTTTTTTTGTGTAAATAATGTCAGAAAGCTGAAGTAAGCCATTTTTGAGAAATTAACGGTGCCTATTTTGCTCTAATTTATACGTTTTTTCAAGATGCCCATTTCAGCCCTCTCTCCCCTACATACGTATAGATATGTGCCTACATTTATAAGTATATACGAGATCGTGTACGTATGTATATATATAAATGTATAAATATATATTATATAATTTGTATGTATTAACATACATACGTATATATATATATATATTTATGTAGTATATAGATATGTTATACCGGGGAGTACATATATACGAAGGAATGTAGTTTAGTAGCGATAAGCTAGTTACCCTCGCGTCACGCTTCAAAGCTCAAATATTTAGAATGCCCTAGGCCGCGCGTTGTTACGCTGCGAGCATGATATGTATGTATACAGACTATGTACGTATACATCTCTTTATATATATATATATATATATATATATATATATATATATATATATATATATATATATATATATATATATATATATATATATATATATATATATATATATGTATATTGTACACACATGTACTAATATACGTATATATTATACCGATATATCCATAAACGGAGAGAGACTACCGTACCCTCACAAGAGCTTTCGTCCACATTTAGACAAGTATTCACGGTTTATATGCGGCATTCCAGCTCAACTCAACCAACCATTCACACTCATGTCTTCGAATTTTTTTTCGAAAAAACTAATGTTAAAGTTCGGATAAAAAAAACAATGTTTCTGTAAGCTACAGGTTTTGCATTCAATTTTTGACAGTGATACAATTTTTACTTAATTCAGACGGCGAACATTTGACATTTTTATCGAATTTAAATACGAAAATGTAGAGAAAAATGTTGAGTACAAAAAACAACCGTTATTGTACGAATTTTTACTGAGAATAATTGCAGAATTTTTGAATCACTTTTCGACCCAATTTCGCTCGATGAATGTCGAGAATTTTGATTCTCGCAAATGTCGCCTTAACCGATTTGGATGAATTTTTTACATAAAATACTAGATCCAAAAATAACATTTTCAAGATCTTTACCAAGATGTCTGGACATCTAGTTCCAGAGATATGAATTTTACAAAAACCAATATTGAGGAAATCAATCTAAATCGAGTAAGGGGTTGGTTGAAAAATAATATAATTAAAAAAAATCAATAAAAAAAAATTGTTCGATGGTTCTAAAATAAATTCTCAGAAGCATTATACGGTGATTAGTATACTATCTTGTATTATTCTTAGTTTGATATTGTATTTTCAACTAACCCCTTATTCGTTTTTGATTGATTTGATCAATATTGGTTTTTGTAAAATTCATATCTCTGGAACCAGAGGTACAGGCATCTTGGTTAGGGTCTTGAAAATTTTGTTTTTTGATCTAGGATTTTGTGTAAAAAATTCATCCAAATCGGTTATGGCGACATTTGAAAATAGCGAAATTCTCGACGTTTATTGAGCGAAATTAGGTCGAAAAGTGATTAAAAAATTCTGTAATTAATCTCAGTAGAAATTCGTGAGATAACGGTTGTTTTTTGTATTCAACATTTTTCTCCACGTTTTCGTATTTAATTACGATAAAAATTTCAAATGTTCACCGTTTGAATTTAGTAAGAATTGTATCACTTTCAAAAATTGAATGCAAGACCTGTAGCTTACAGAAACATTGTTTTTTTTTTATCCGAACTTTAACATATGTTTGTTCGAAAAAAAATTCGAAGACATGAGTGTCAATGGTCGTTTGAGTTCAGCTGGAATGCCCCATATGCATATACATGCACTTGCATATTATACCTAGGGACAAACCACGAATCCCTAAATCACATTTCATGAAGAAAAGAAAGAAAGTAAAGAAAAAAAAAATGAATAAATAAATAAAAAGAAAAAGAAACAGAAAAACGATAACACTGACAATGAAACGGAATCGGCAATAATGGATGATAATAAGACCGCAACAAAAAAGATATATATCGCAATATACGATGATAATATAAGAAAGTTACGAAGGCATGTATAAAGATGGGGAGGTATACAAAGAACATGTAAGAAATACCATCTACGACGACAATATACGTATATGTATGTATGTATGTATGTATGTATATGTATACGTACACTCGAGAAATTTAACCCTTGGAATTTATATGAAATTGCGGGAATTACTTTCAACCACTTGATCATGTCGTTCAAAAGTACAAAGTGGTATTCTAAAGTCAAATGAAATTTTTGAATTTTGGATACTTGGATATGCGCCAATCTCGAAAGATTCTTCCACTTCTCTCTATAAAATTTCGTATAAAGCAGGAACTGTACTACCGGAGTGGGGGATATAGGTTTGAGGTGCGATTGACGGAACCTGCGCAGAGATGTCGTTGTTTAAGGTTTGAGATATAAAATTACCCCGAATTAGTTTTGTATATACTGTAAATAAGTAAAATCATTCACACAGGTAGACACACACTGTATAACCGGGGTAACCGGTCATTAGCGTTGTCGACGGTGTCAGCGTCGGCGGGTGGCACGACGGGTGGCAACCGCCGAGCACCGTCACGGCAGGGAATCACGCTAGCCGCCGGTTGTCATTACCATCATCGAGGAGTTAAACCCGTCGAAGGTGCGTCCATTAACGGGAATAGTTACACCATAGTAGCGTGTGTTTCGTTTTCTACCTTCCGGCCCATTTCTTTCCTTTTAACAGACTTCGATACCGCGTTTATACCCAACACCATCGTCCGCATCGGCACGTGGCTAAAATCGTCCTCGAACATCATCACCGCGAAGTATCAGGATCTCAAAGTTTCTTTGAACCTATAACCACGACGATATATTTCATCAAAGTATATGAAACACATCTCATCCGTGTAGAAGAAATGTGCAGATATCACGGTGTAGAATATCGATGTATGTATGTACAGACATACTTCCCCGACAGAGAAGCTCGGAGCTTTCTATTATGCATGCCTCCCTTATTGGCAGTAAACGGGCTTAGCTAGCCCCTTCCTTTACCTCCCTACATCGGGAACCCCGTGCAGGAAAACCCCGTCCCATCAACCATTTCGTTTGAAATTACGACCATAGACATATTTCTAATTATTACTATTGCGAGGTTTTGGTATAACAACTCGACAGATGGGACTTTCGTGGTATATCGTTCTAACGCCAACTACTACACACCATAAAGTTTAACGCCTTACTTCGTAGTATAGCGCGGGGTAAAAGGAATTGCATCGGTATCCCATGATCCCTCGTATATCATACGTCTGAACAATAAGTGAAATACATTACGTACACAAAGAACATCTTTAGGTCAAGATACTATCTCATCAAAGAACTATCTCATAACACTATTACACAGATATGGCGGTTAACGTCCCTGTAATGTAGAATCGAAAACATCATCACCCCAAATCGGATCCCCTATTATATATCTACGATCCGTAAATGCATAGACACTAATTTGGCTCGGTGTGTAGGTAGGTAGGTTTACCATGATCATCAACAGCCATCAGCAGTCATCGATGATAATCAACAGCCATCAGCAGTCATCGATGATAATCAACAGCTCGTTTGGTGTAATGGTTATGTTTCGGTTGTAGTCATTCCACCGATTGTCTAGATGATGATAGGTGTTTAATAAACGCCGATGACGTCGGACTGCACCCCTGCATGCACTGTTGGAATGATCGATGAGATTGTGATTCAGAGAACACGAATGGCCAATGTCGTAAAATTGATCATAGCTTATAGTATACTCGATGAATTTATTTATTCAATTTAATCCACGTTGTGTAAATTTTGTTGAAGTCAGATCCTACCCCATCCTGCAACGTTTGTATAGTCAGAAGTTGTATCCACCCTGCGAACTTGGCGCAGACGAGAAATATCCCGGAGCAGCGTAATTAACGGTGTATATATGTATGTATATATATATGAACGTGATAATCGTGATCATTAATGCATTTGAGGATCGCTAGGATTTCGGGTGAGACGGTGAAACATCTTTGGAATATCTTCGAGCAACATTTACGGCATTTCGGCGATTCCGCACGAGTTATAGGAGCCAGGAAGAGGCTGGAGAGAAACGGGAAGAGGGCGGCGTAAGACGGTGAGCTAAGATGTTCGCGGTCGCTCCAAGCCCGCCAAGAGGGTCCCTCCGTAATTACGCAAACCGCAAGCTGAGTCCACGAAGACGTTAGACGTAGGGGTAGCCGGTATTGCAAATACAAGCGTTCTCTTTTATTCTTTTTTCGTTTTTCTTTTTGTTTTTTTGCCTTTCTTTTCTTTTTATCAACAAAATTTGTACCTATTTGAAGATTCGAAGATTCGCGGATCATCTAAACGCCGTACGATCTTAGCTAGCCAATGATTGATTGTCTTCGATGTACGGATACGATTTCACAAACTATAACAAACGGTATCGGTCTCGGTATGGATAGAGGATTTACCGCGTCCGTCCTATACGTATATACTTTAGCGTGGGTTTAGTTTCGGGACTCCTAGTACCGGAGAGGCATATATTGAATTAGTAATACCTAAGGTCTTACGAAAGGGTCTTGTAAACTATAATTGCATTAATTGCGGTGATATTTTGGGCTCAGGTGGTACCGCCCCGTCCTGGCGCGGTTATAGCCGCCATTACCGTTCCAACTACTCTCTCTCTCTCTCTTTCTCTTTCCTGTTCTCTCTCTCTCGATCAAATTATCTCGCTACCACCGCCGGTGTGTTTCTCTTATTAATTATTCAAAAATGTCTAAATTTACAACGATTCGAGATGCTCTCTACCGCCCAGCCATCGTACGTTGCACGGTGTACCCCTTAGCCGCAAGGACTTAGAATATCAGCTGCGATATAAAAATGAATAATAAGGAAGAGAAGAGAAGAAAAGAAAAAAAAAAGAAAGAAAAAATTAAGGTATATACTTACTTCCCCTTATTTCAGAGAATTTTCAAAAATGGTCCTTATACTCCAATCGCGTATTCAGAGCGCGGGCACATGACCACGTATTCGGTATGTATAAGTACATTATACATATATACATAACGATATATACCTACATATATATACGTGTCTCCAGGAATGCTACGATCGATTATCGCCAGCCTTGCATATCGATACACTCCTCCCTGCCATACATCACGATGAGTATAATACATAAAGGTATATGTAGGTATGTACCTTTATAGGTATATAATAATGTACACAGAAATACGGGAAGGTATATGATCGCGATGTATACCTATACAGCTATATATACATATGTATATGTATAGGTGTATCTGCGGTCTCTCAACACAAGTATAAAACGTGTAAATATATACACATCCATGTGTGTGTCGCAAACTAATGACACCGCCAACCTCGTGCTTCGAATATCATCGCCACGATATTGCCCTCGTGAGATTAATGTTTTATTATAATGTCTCTCGTTGGCTGGATGGTTGCCGCGCGTTCTATTATGGCTGACCGGCATAATTTTACGACTTGTGTAATGAAAAGCGGTGGAAAGACTCGATATTATCGACAAACTATGATCGTGGGAAATACATATATATTAAACACTAGAGAAATCTTGAATTCGAAAACCCTCTAATGTCTTCCACGTCAGAGAAATCGCGACCCAAAAACGTTACGATAGTTACGATTATTCCGCATTTAGATTTGAATATTTAAAAAGCCTATCGCATGTAGTACATACAAAGTTTCGCGGATATTGAACAAATAATTGCGAAACTCTGCTTCATCTACGGCGTACGTAGGTATGTATGGGATGCGGAATTGGAAGTGGAGGGTACGTACCGCGGACAGCCAGCCAGTTGCCACACAGCCCTCCTGACTCTCGCTTATTGTTCACGTTAATTGATGCGTTATGTTTGATGCCGTTGTGATAGCCATTGTACGCGGGGTGTCCACTGATAACTGAGTTACCGACTGCGGCTAGCAGAGTGCACTCAAACCTAATTATCTCGTACCCGGTCTGGCACCACGGCCATACTACACGTTTCTCCAACGGACCGCGTCACTGCGGTACTAAAGCTTCGCCTCTTTTACCAATCCGCGATATTTCGATCATAGAATCCAAAAAAAAAAAAACAAAAAAAAATGAAAAAAAAATATTGATGATTCGGTAATTTACGGCCTATTTGTGAATATCTCAGGAAAATGATAACCACCGTAGGTTTGGTAATCCAACTTTCTCTGATTTGATCACGCGAATTATAATTGTCGAAAGTTTGCCTGCAGGCCTTGAAATTAATTGATTTGTAACCAATTTCCGCAGTACGATTTTAGTTTAAGCTTTTCATTTCGCAACGTGTTCAGATATACGTTTTTTCGGAATTATTTGAGCTTTTGAAAGGATGCTATGTATCTGAGACCTTTTGTTGTACATTGGAGAAAAGAAAGTTGTGCTTGATTCGGTGTTTTGTCAGGAAATTACGGTTCCTCGGTTGTAAAAGTCCGTCGTAACCGTGCGGCGACGCTTAGTTCCGAAGAATGCGATTACCGCAATTTCGATCAACCTTCTGCAGCGTATAGTCGACACCTTCTCTCTTTCTTTTAAAATCTCTAGATTTCATTCGAACGTGAACGTATAACGCGTGACGTAAAATGGTCCAAGCTTCTTGATGAAGGGTTTAATCTGCCAGACGAGACGAGGAGATAAATTTTCTCTCATTCTCTGTCTCTCGCCTTTGAGATCGTCTGTCGGATCGCTTGTACCCCGAACGTTTGGTCCAAGAAACGGGATGCGAGGTGAGGCGATGCGATGCGAGGGCTAGGGGCAAAAGCGCTTCGTCCCGTTTCTCCGCGACCACCACGGTGTCTAGTTACTTCATTACAACGGGCGGCAGTCGAGGGTAACGGTGGCAGGATGAAGTAAGGGATGTAGGGACGAACCTCGGCCGACCACTGGTCACTTCTAACTATACTATACATATATAATGTATACGTGTATACCGGCGTTACAAAGCCCCGTAATTAAACTCCGCTGAGGAGCGTCTTAGATGCAAAACATACGTAGTAAGGCGAGCTTTACTCTCGACCAGACGATCCCTGGGCTTTCAAAATCCAGGCAAACGAGGAATAGCTGCTGAGGCGTTGAGAGGCAAGAGGACAAGGCGAGGTACGCGTGCGATAGAACCTCTTAGTCCTTCGCTACTTCGGTCCTTCGCTGGTCATCTCTCCGCGTTCATCGTTGACCCGAGTTGATGGGTTTTCAAACCCGAAAAGTATACTCCTATATCAACCAGTTTCAGGTTCAACTTGGATCAAGTTCCTTCGCACCGTGTGACCTCAGATTGACCCGTGCAGTCTGCCATATCCCTCGGACTATTACATATATCCACTCTACGTCCACTCTTCGATACCTTTCAAAGTAGCTCTGCAATTTCACAGGTTAGGGATAAGAGTGATCAATTATAGAGAACGTGAAACTCTAAAGTATCCCTTGTTTTATTCACCCTAGCGTTTATACGGATGATACTACGATTAACTTGTATAAAAACGTCCGGACAAAACGAGCGAATGAAACGCCTTGATGTTAGTTTTGGGAGAACAGGAAATTCAGGAATAAAACACCGGGGTATAAGTTCGTGCCATGGAGCGATAACATTTGGCATTTAAAAGCTAATAAAGATAGATCATATGGATCGGAAAAGGAGGCGCGTGCACCGGAAGGTGCTATATGGGATTGAGTCGTCTCGAATATAAGCGTTATATATTTTTAGTTGGTTACAACTATGGGGGGGGGGGGGGGAGGTTGGGTATGCCCGGGGTTTTGCCCCTATTCTCAAACGTCTCCTGGCTTCGCGCCTCCCGGGGGATGAGACCAATAAAGTAATGGGCTCGCGACCGCAAACACCTTCTTTACTCTAATATCTCTGTAAATAATGCACCGCGGTTCTCAACGCCGATTTAACACCTTTGGATATAATTTCGATGGAGGGAATTTTGGGATTTTGGAATCGAGGGACGATGCTCCGGCTTTTTCTGGCGATTGTTCAATCGGCTACTTCGAAATCGGGTTTTTCTTTAACAATTCATAACGACTAGGGATATACGTTGACGACCGAATGGATAGTTACGACTCTCGGTTGACTACCGCTGATTGTAATTACTCAACTGTTAACGAGATGTCAACCGAGAACGAGAGACCATGATGGATCACCCGGCGATGCGCATCTCGCTTTCCACGTCTCTGGCGATCTCGCAAACTCAACGATCGACTGGACTCTTGATCATCTCACTGGTTTGTACCCGGAATAAATCCTATCTGAAAATTAATCGCAATCAGGATTCGATCATCTCGACTCTTTGAGCAAGTGGATAAAGATGACCAAATTCTGGTGAATCGAAAAATCTCGAGTAACGTTAACAAACGATTTTCTAAAATAACCGTCTGGAAATCAATTTCTTGTACGTGTTTTGACGGCGTGATGTGGCATTAAAAGGGGTAGCGAGAACTTAGTGAGAGAGCCGTACACAGAGACAGTGTATATACCCTACCTTATATTCCTTCGTTCCTTCGTTCGTTCCTTAACCGGTAATTGTTGGCAAATATTAATACCAACCTAACTGTGCTTCGGGGTGATTCAAAGACTGGAAAATCTTCGGGTCGAAAGCGAAACTCGCCTCACCAAAGGGTGGTGAATTGGTTCAACCGGTTACACTCGAGAGCAAATAATAATGCCTGGATGGTTACTATATAACGTTAACGAAACTTGCGGGGGTGCGGACTTACTCGGCTTCGAGAAAATGGAATGGCGTCTTGCGAACTGATTGAAATTTGGAAACTTGCTTTGACACAATTAGTCGACCCGCGGGCCCGATTCCTTACACCAGGATACCCCCTCGCGTGTACACCCACACACATATTTTTAACGCACGTATAATAACTCTCTTTCCACTCTAAAAGCCCGCGGGCTTTCACGCGCCTTGCAGATGATTATCGTTACAAGTATATTCATCAAGATTAAGATCACGAGTACGTTTGTAATTCTATAAGATTGCGAGAACTTGGATTCTTATTTTTATTTATACGAACATCTATGTTTAATTGTTTTTTTTTTTTCTCTTTTTTTTTTTCTTTCTTCCTTTCGAAATCGCAACGCGTCGAGAAATACACCAGCGATACTGAGTGGCCATTTTATCACTCGACGTATTGTGTTACGCAGTTAGTTATGCTTCGAGTATTCGTAGGTACATGAGCAAAAATGTGAAACAAACAAAAAAGAAAAGAAAAAAAAAAAACAAATTCCGAATGTCTTTCGAGTGTAAGAGGTTTGAACGGATGTGACAACAGTTGGTTCAGCTACGAAGAGAACGTAACTTACCTCAGTGTGTATGTAGTACATACATACGTTGGCCAAAATCATCGAGGAGTAAGTCCGGTTAGAGATTCTTGGAACCCTGAAAGTTCTCGGAGGTCTGCGATCGAGAGGGGCTTCTTATAGGCATTTAAGGGGCTTCGTTTTATAACCGTTCATTCCTCATTTTTTAAATCTGCATCTGCTAGACACCGCGATATTTCTTTTCATATGATACTGTACGTACATACATACGTTAACGAGACCCATACTTACTCGCAGTCAAAGGTCACCCGGAGAATGGAGAGTCCGGTATTTCTGTACGAAGGTTTAATACAAAGAACGAGAAAGTCCACGGTGACTTAGAACCAGAGTACTTCTTTGAGTTCAGCTATCAAGGTAGAATTAAAGTTCGAGTAGTTATCCATGGAGATATTATTCTCTTTGCTCGAGCTCCAAGTTCAATGGGACAATCTTGGGGCGAGATAAAGAGAGGGGCAAACACAAATATGAAAGAGAATTCAGAAGCGAGAGTCGATCCACGAGACCAACCTCTACACGATGTGGGTACCCATTACATTGTATAAACATAAAACTGCACAGGTCCTGTCAGTTGTAATGCGGTTTTTCATCTCTTCTTTTACAAGGCTCATTGCCCACGCTTTAATCCCGCCTCAGGCTCGGACTCAAAGGACTTAAAATCGCGCAGTGCTACTCGGTGGAACAATCAATTTCGTATTACAGTAGGTACGGTGGTTTCTTTTGATCTGTACTGTGAATCAGTGAACGGTCTTTATTGTTCGACGTTTACTTATTTCTTCTTGAGATTCAATAAATCGGAGAAAATTTACGGAAGTATTTTTATCTCCAATTTAAATCGCAACTATTATTACGGTTGTTTCCCTCTTATTGTGTCTATACACGGGTAGCAGATACCGAGGGCGTTGGAGACTGCAAGGAACGTATATCGATATCTTTTGCAAGCCATTAAATATTACACAAGTTCCCTTTCTCCCTTTCTGCAAAGAAGAATTACGTTCTTTGCATATTGGGATTAAAAGGCAAACAGTTCTCTTCGGATACGGGGCTGAGGATGGGAGGGGGGTGGGGGGTGGATCCATGCTCGTTGAAAGGAAATTTATGGGAATTAATATTGGCCTCCCTGGGGTAGGACGCAAGGACTTGAGGAATTCGACTTTTCTTCACGTATGAAAGGAAGTTTAAGAATTTAATTCATCCGTCTGTTTTCATGTTGAACTTTACCTTACCATGCGACACGACGATGCTCTTTCTTCTCAATAAATATTTCATTCAATTACCCCTCAGCTGCCTTTGCCTTTAGATGAAATATGTGGCCGGAAAATATTAACAAAACAGAACTTAGAATGTATAGATAAATAAATAATACTCCAGCAAGCTTCAAAATTTTTTCAATATTTAATTAATAATCGTAGTTTTCGAGCTTTAGATTTTTTAAAAAATGTCTAATCTTGATATCGAAACGCCACAATGGTATATGGTTATATCATTGGCCCTTAAACTGCAGAGTATGAAAATAGACCGACGCCACGTTCAATTTTCCCAGATTGTCACGGACTATTGGAAAAGCTTTCGCCCGCTTATATAATAATCTTTCCTCTGAAGTAGCGAAATTATAAATCCAATTTCCTCGCTTCCCATGGAGAAGCTGTTATTTAGATTTTTACTTGTTCAAATTTACCTTCAATTTATTTTCCTTTCCTTGCCTCACCGATGCAGCCAATTCTTACAATTTTCAATTTCATTTCTTTTATCTAAAAAATTTGACACGATCATATACGCGCGTCGAAGCCTAATTGAAATTTTGTCATTTCATTTTTGTTTTTCTTGTTTTTTTTTTTTTTTTTTTGTGATTTGAAATCGAAAATATAAACGTACATAAATTTTATTCTTCATATTCGTGCGACAGCGTTACAGCCGATCCCCGGTTGCTCGGTGATAATATAGTTTACGTTCATACATGTCGAAATGTTTATTTAGCTGAAAGCAAAAGATTTTTTCTCCCTGCCTCTTGCCGTGCCCTCGCTATGGCGAATGTACTTAACATACACGTGGTGGGAATCGAACCGAAGCTACATGACACCTCGCTGTTTTTCGATCTCGATATACCGCAAAAAACACTTCCTAGAAGCTGTAGGCATTCCTTTAACAAAATAGAAAGTTAAAGCAACGTTTGCCGAGGTCCCCCTTACCTCGACTGTTCCTGCATCGTATCGTCCCCGATGATATTCCATTTCCCCAGGAAAGCAACAAAAAAGGGAAAATGACAGAAATGAAAAAAAAAAAAAAAGGAAAAAAAGAAGAAAAATCGTGCGGAAACCCCGCAGCTATACTGCACGGGGAGTGTTTTAGCTTATCACGTTTACGCGTTTAATACCTCCCGTTGGGCCGCGCGCGGTTCTCCCCTGGGGGACATACGAGCACTTAATGCTGACTTTTTTTACCCACTGTGAATACGTCCATATCTATTTATGGATGTTTCACATCTATATCTATATCGCGCTCTACGTGCATACGAGGATTTTCACTTGGTCCAATTTTATTCTCCACTCGGCATCGAAGAAGCGATATAAAATAATGCGGGGCGATACTGTTTCGGGGGATGATGGAGTTTGGGAAGTAAAAATAAACCTCTAATGGTCAAGTCGGTTTATAGAATTTGGCGGATGGTTATTTCAGACAAGATACATTTCGTACGAAAAATATAATTAACAAAGTTTCGATTCTCGTTCATAGAACGAGATTTCTCAGCTTTTGCAAGGCTTCTGATATTCTGGTGAAATTCACCCTCGACATTGAGGAGAAGGGAGAAGCACATAATCCTGATATCTGTTGGTTTTCGGGCAATAAAACACGCGTTCTACACATCGAAGCTCCGAGGAACGGCTGCTGCTTCGAGCTGATAAAGAAGCGAGTAAAGATAGGACCGTTTCGTTCCGCCTCCGCCCCTTATATTTTCCGCTTTTGGCATCGGGTGTAATTGATAAGACCCGGACAAACTATCCTCAACTCTGCTTCCTTTTATGACGTTACTGCGCAGAGGTTCTAAAGAGAGTAAAAAGAACAAAATAGAAAAAAAGAAAAAGAAAAAAATAATCTTACGGAAGCAAAATCAGGAGAGAAAATAATCGCGATTTTTTTTTTTTTTTCATTTATGTTTGTCAATTTTACGCAACGTTGAAATTTCTGATGTACCGGGGAGCAACGGGCGCCCTTCCAACTCCCCGATTGAAACCAGACGCCATGTCTCGGATGACCCTGCTGTTACTGCTGCTGCTGCTGCTGCTGCTGCTGCTGTTTCTGTTGCACGGTTATACACGTGGCGTAAATATTTTCATATTAATTTACCCGCGTAACACAACCTCCGTAAGTCTACTATATACTCGAAACGCTGCAACGATCAAGACCACACAAGATTTACCCTCAGTGTTGCTATACGTAATCGTCTGAGCTATACTAGGTATGGTATAAAACTGCACCGTATAAAAGTGCGCTTTTTATGAATCAAACCCCGTCTATTGTGTCGTCAATTAACGACACTGGCTTCGTATTACCAGGACGACGATCGTGTGACCCAGGATGCCGGACAATTGACCATGAGGAATTTCCTGGGACAGGAAAACGTTTTGAATATATATTTCTTTAACGGAACAGCGTAGAACGTAGATTTGAACAGTAATTATCATTCTTAGATCGACACTCGACACACTTCTGTGTGTACAAAGATTTTTCGATATTCCTGGGATGCTAGAGAATTCGTGAAAATTTTCACAGACAGATGCTTATATACGGCGAGTGTTCCGTGGGAAGAAGACGGGGTGGCAAGAAGCCCTTCCCTTAGGTTTTCGCGGGTCAAGTGGAAGATAGATGTAAGAATAATATGTAAAACCGAAAAGCTTTTGAGTTTGCATCGAAAGCTCGGTATCAATGAAAGTGGATAAGCTGACCCCCTCCTTACAATTTCGCAGCCGTCGCCGTCCTTGAGGGTTTTTCGTCGTTGGGTGAGCGGTCGAAACTGGATTTCCATCACCCATCTCCTCCTTTCTCTCTTCGTCTAGCTCAGCGTGAAGATCCACGGTCAGATCCTCGTGTTTACCTCTCTTTCACTCTCCGTGGATATCCGCGATTCTATTTCCATATGGTCTCGGGAAAGGTTGTCACTTTGAAATTGATATTCGAATGATTGGGGACATGCCGTTCATCCGCTTACGGTTTTCACCCTCTGGGCAATAACGATGAATTTTCTTGATAAGGGTCTGCAGCTCGAAGAAACCAACTCACAGAAGAAGAAAAAATATGTCAAAACGGTGAATTCCAAGTTACTCAACTTTTCTCCACTTTGGGAAAAAATAAAAGACCATCACCTGGTTCAGGTTCAGGTATATATACGGGAGAGCGGAGTGAAATAGAACGGCGGGGTAAAACGGGACAGAAGATCCGGATGTATTGATGGGGCAATTTTCCAAAAAATTATTATAAAATTGTGTTTCTACAACACAATTCAACGGAACCATATAGAGAGTATAACATTTTTGAAACCAATGTCCCGGAATGTCAAAATTAACCAACCAGTTCGAATTTTTCTATTGCAATACAATCGTTTAGAATCAGTTACAGCGGAATTTTTCGCTTACCTGTCCCGTTTTGCCCCGCTCTCCCCTACATAAACTGCGGAGGCATATGTATGTATGAGACAGTTTTCTTTTCCATTCTTTTCGGTAATTCGAAACCTCAAACTCTTTAAATTAGCATTCACAGGATGCACGCTCCAACTACTATCGACGTTGCTAACTATAATCATCCTAGTGGTGAGGGTTAAGTGTAATATTATTCAACAGACTGCTTTGTATGGATATCGAGACCGTAGAGCACAGATGCTGTTCGCCAAAACTACTGCCGTACGTAGGTACAATAGTTATGTACTTCTAACTGGCTGACTAAAGGAGGCTCTTTCTACGCCAACTGATGGCATCATTTTACGATGTTGAAAATTAGATGTAAAATATTTTCTCAAAGAAACTGACAAGGAGTTGTATTAATTTTAAATATTTTTCAAAACTGATAAAAAGTTTTTTCTTTTTTGTTTTTTTTTTTGGTTTATAGTTTCAAATTTTACATCATGAGAAGAGTACGGGCATCCTACGTCAAACGATCCAATCTTTGAAGATGATGTATAGCATATATATCTATGTTCGTGATGTGATTTGAAAATTTTTCCAATCATATTATATGAAAGTAGCTGCGGAATGAACGATGTAAAAATAGATGGGGGAACAAGTAAAAAAAAGAAAAGATGGAAAAAGCGAACCTATAAGCGATGAAGAAGAAGTGGCGATAATGCTTATTGCCAGTAACGAATAGTGGTTATGTATGTATACATATACCATAGCTAGGTATATAGAACGGAATAGTTTAGGGAAGTATGCAAATGAGATGTATACATCTATACGGGGAAACGGACCGATATTAATTTCCTTCAAGACCTAGCCGGGGTCATTCTTAGCCCGGCGGCACCTCGGTGTGGCGGGTGGAGGTGGGGTGGCTGCAGGTGGCTGGAATGGTCAATATAATATCAAAATGTAAATCATATTGCTATTCCCTAGTCAAATATCTAACGACACCCGTACCGCGGGTTGCAATACGATAGTGGTGATGCGGAACGACGTTGTGTAAGACGTGACCGTGTGTACACCCGCTATATTAGTTTGTACAAGCCTGATTAGATTCAGTTATATTGCTATTGGAGTTTGATTGTTTGCCTCCGAGGTATACCGCAGTATCTATGCTCGTAGTATTATGTATATCTTGATGTTTAGTCGGGTTATTCGAAACAGACGATGTACGTGAGGCGAGTCTTCGATATACGTACACATTCCGCTCGTATTTTATTTCACGTATTCGTCCAGATCGGTCGGTCGGTCGGATCGCGTTGCTTTCTCCGAAGGAAGAAACTTGGATAAAGAGAGACGAAGGGGGATTTTGAGAGAGAAAAATAAAAAAGAACAAAAACAGGATAAAAAGACAAAACGAAAAATGAAAAAAAAAAAAAAATAAAAAATAAAATAGAAAAAAAGAGAGAAAATTAGTTCGTCCAACCGAGAGAAATCTATACGACCGTTGAAAGACGTCACTGCAGAAGCGATCGCATCGATTCATATTTTTACTCTATCGGTAAATCTATTCTAAGATCTATAAGCGACGTGGGGAGTCCCTCGGCAACGTAGCCTCGGCATGAACAGAGTTTCTGACCGAGCGCACAGCGGTAGCTGATGTATTTTGACAGGGACTCGCCGAGAGCTCGACCCCGCGCGCGTTCTCCGTTGACTGCGTTATCTAATGGCCTTTTCCCCACCTCATATTCCTCGACCTCAGGCCCCCGCAGAAGACTGACTCGTCGAGCCACTGCGAAGCTGACATCGCCGGCTTGTACCCTTCGAGGAAAAGTAGTAAAAGAGTCCTGGTGCTGATCAGGAAATAACAAAAAGTATTACCCGGAAACTGAAGATGCAAAATAAGTCGACACCATTTCTTGTCATTTCCTCGACGAATGATCCACGTAGTAATGTATGTGAATGAAATGGTGTTTCGTGTTTCTCTGGTATGCGGAAAGAGCCGATCGGACAAGATGCTGTTGAAGCTGTAGCTGCAGCTACAGGTTACCCAGGAGTCGGAAGAAGAGTGTGGATCTTGTAGCCCCCGAAGGCTTAAAATCCTGAGTTACTTTGTGGGAATAAGTCGAGGTACACGGTGTACCTTAAGCGACTCCCCAGTGACTCCCGGCGACTCCCGTCCGACTCCTGCCTATCCGCGATATATCCGCGAGCTCTCCACGTCAATTCTTTACCTGCAACTGCATGTAGAAGCGGATCGCGTGCATTCTTAGTATGCACCGTATGCAGTCGGTAGTTATATACCGAAGGAGTGGTTTGCCAACCGGCCAATGGCGAGTGCTCAGGCTAATTCTAGGGTGCCGCCGACGCGCCATCTTTGCATCATAATGCCGTGCTCGTGCTAACCCCCTACCTTAAAACCCCCCTTACCTTCCCTTATCCCGCTTACTCCCCTGGTCATCAAGTTCCGCCAATCTCTTACTCCTCGCGCACCGTTTTCTCCTGGACTTCACGATATGCTATATACCGTGTGGCTTTGTGTGGGTATGCACATCGCACATCGCACATGTACACATACACACACACGCACAAACATATACACGTATATACCTACCTGATATTACGTACATTGTACACATTTACAATACACGTACCAACTCCAGGGAATTAATAAACGTACCTATACCTTCACCTATGTATCTGCATGTGTATGGTTAGGTAGGTGGGTACAAGCGTGGTGCCCTCAGGAGGGGGTTGTCTACGCCTTGTCTGACGGGAATCAATCACTTGACAGCGGTTTTCAACCCAGTGGCAAGAGCTAGAGGGGACTTCAGTGAGCCGTTTCGTTTCAGAGTTTCTTATTTTTTAATTTTTTTTTTTTTTTTTTATCAACAGCGTGTATAGTTGGGTTTGAAAACTAAAGAACAGAGTGAACGTGGATTGGATGGTGTTTAATCCTGGTCAGAGAATGATACGGTGTTTCGACGGGCCAGACGTCGCTTAAAAAAAAAAAGTTGCAATATTCAAGGGTTGACCTGTACCACAAACGCGATCGAAGTCGTAAGTTTTTGCTGAACTAACGCTTACGCCTTATGGTGTATAGATCAAAAGGGTTATACCGCGCAAGGTCGACGAAGCAAGAAGTGTTGAGATACGGGCGGATCATCGCTTTCTTGATCACCAATCTCGTTCCGTGAAGGGAACGGAATATCGATACTTAATACAGAAGAATCGGAACGGTTATAACAAAAGGAATTCGCGTAACTTGCTAGCCGATTCGTTCGCGTCTGAAAGGCATATAACGATCGTGGTCGACTGGCAGAAATCCCTGGACTCTACCAGCTCCAAGGGCACAATGATCTTTTTTTCCATCATCTTTCGCGTTTTTCTCAACATTCCACATCCCGATCCTCAAGGGCTACTGCAGTATCGCAACTGGTATTGTGAAATCGAACATGGCAGTGACGCTGACGCCAAACTTGGATAGAGCGTCGTTCTCAGAAATCAACGTTGTAATTATTTAGGACTAATTTTTTTTTTCTTTCCTGAATTAATCCATTTCTATGACGAAGGCCGCGGTGATGAGGGTGAAGTCACGTAGATAATTGAACTTTTACCCTCTCCTTCCTTCGTTCGTTCATCTCTCACTACGTGACTAGCCTGACATAAAGTGACCACTTTAAATTTTAATGGTTAGCGTATACATAGAAACGGGCGCGTTTAACGCCTGGACAGGGTAAGACGGTAGCAGGTTTGCACAATCAGACCCCTGCCTAGAAATACACACGATGAACTGCGCCGCTGTCTCCCCCCCGCGTTGCTTCGAGATAATACAGTCGGTCCTTCGCCACGTGGGGTTTCACCTCCCGCAGATGACGTCGACGGGCGTTCGATGATATCGATTAATCTCTGGACAATAATTACGAATCATTATTATAATTGTCTCAGTTTATATGATTATTGATTATATTACATACCTACATAGTTATAAGTTATTATATAAGACCTCTCTCGAAATCGCTGATCTCTGTATAGTCTTTTTTTTTTTTTTTTCTTTTTTTATATTTTTCAGTGGCCTACCAAAAGCGTCTGAAAAAGGAACGTAGAGCGAGAAAACGGCTTCAGGATCAACTCGACCTTGAGATGAAACGACGCGTCCAACTCGAGGAGGCACTCAAGGCCACGGGGGCATCGACGGAACAAGTCAGAGCCCTCACCGGTGAGTTTAAAAGTCTTTTAAGCATGTTTTTTGAACGGAATCAATCGGAAATTAATTTAGCTTTTGCCTGTGTGTGTGTGTGTATGTGTGGCAGTTTCGCTCGTTGCCAGCTTCGACCGCTTCCTGACTCGAGAGAATCTTACTTATGTATCTCGGGTTAATATACCAGGTTATGCTTTTCGCCCACGGGCCGAAGATCGGTAACGTCGTCGGCCCCGAGGCAGTTCTCGTAATCTCAGAATAAATTAATTAATTCGTCAGAGAGAGAGTAAACACTCTGACACCCGGCAGAATATGATTCTGTGCTTACCTCTCCGCGTTCTCCCTTTCGCGTTAACTCTAACTCTAACTCGTCGTCGTCGTAGTCTCTCTCTTTCTCTATCTCTCTTTATTTATTTATTTCTCTCTCTTTCTGTTTCTTCCCCGTTCATCCCTCTCGGCGTGCAACGTGCCGTTAGGCAGTTAGGCACCCCGCTCCCTCCCTTCGATCCTGTCACTAGCAAACTCAAACACGAAACCCTTTAAGTGAAATCTCTTATTCTGATAATATAACGTTTCGTATATATATATATATAATTTTATATACATATATATATATATATATATATATATATATATATATATATATATATATATATATATATATATACATATACAGAGCTGACTCCGCGCTCCTTAAGGCTTTGCCGTTTTCGCCGTTGATTAATCCTGTCAGTCCCAGAGAATTGTGATATTAATTTCAAACCAAACGCACCACCGTTTCGACGGCTGAGAAATTTGAAACGTAATACAGGTTTCTTGACATTCGATATCTCGCCGCCTGTAATACAGGCACAAGTCCCGATCCGGTCGGTCTCGATACAAACATCAAATTTTCAATCTCTCTCTCTCTTTCTTTCTCTCTCTCTTTCTCTTTATATCTATCCTCTTTCTCGATACATCATGCGTTAATTTCGCATCAGCGAAACTTTGAATACTCGATTATTATAGCCGACATCTACGTATGTTACATCTACATAGGTATACCCATAGGTATATATGTATGTACGTGTTCATTACTTAATTACCACTATTCTTCCTGTTTCAGACAACATATCGACGGAAACACGCACAGCCGCTGAACCACCGGAGGAAAGCCCTGTCCACTCTCAGCCCCAGCAACAGCCCAGTCAGCCAACGCAACAGTACAGGGACTCCCAGGCACCTCGTCCACCGCAGCAACCACCAACGCCGGAAAAACCAGGGTGGGGCTACAGCGGGCTAGACCTTATCGGTACCCAGGCCTCCGCGTTTTGGCAAAATTACCAAGGTCAGGATTGAATTTGATAAAAATTTGTTGTCGCTCCGTTTTTTTTTTTTTTTTTCGAAACTTACCGATTGAATCGATTGCGGAAACTTTGGTGGACATATTCTTCATTTTGAATGAAAATATCAGAGATCCAAAATGTTGTGTGTCGATTTTATTGAAGTGATATGAAACAGTGATTTAGCTGAATTAAAAAAAAAAAACAAAAAAAAAAATTCCACCAGGGAAGTCGTCGAATTCACTTCATATTAAAAACTGCTAAAACCCCATCGTTCGAATCACATTTTCAATCTTATGAAATAATTTCTGTTGCCTGAGACGAGGTGGGAATATGAAAGTTGAAATGAAATAAGTTTAGCTGGTGATATGTGACAGCTTAAATTTTCCAACCCTTAACTGTAAAATAATTCATTTTTGTGAGGATCGTGACGTGAAATAAATTTCCATTACTTTATAATAATGCATACGTAGTGGATCGAGTGCAGGAGAATGACTTTAGATGTATGTTATAACCTACCCTACGTGTAATAATTGTAAAAGACAATCCCAGATTTGGCACTCGTAGAAACACGAGGTTACACCCCGACTACGATAACAACCCCCGTTCAAAAAGGGGGTCTCAAGTTCGTCCTTACTCCTTACTACTCACTCCTTACCCCTTACCCCGTACTCGTAAGAGTTACCCGGGAGTATCGTGATGCGGAATCCATTTGCAATAAACAACGCAGATTTAACCGACGAGGCAGGGGAAGCGTCTGCGACGCAAGGGTCGGTTGGGGGTAAGGGGAAGAGACGCCCGAGGGGACGGAGCAGTGTCTTCGCTTGAAGTCATGCATTCTATACGAGCAGTGGTTTTCATCCCCAAGTTTAAATTTTCTCTACATTAAACTGTTCACGAAAACGGGAAGATAATTCTTCGTTTTTAGAGTCTTGGTACCAAAATTTATCTTTCCGTTCGTAACATTCAAAGAAAGGAAACAAACCGTGAAATCTAATTAAATAAGAGTCGAAATTATGAGGAAATAGACGTAGGGAGTTTGCGGATGTGGATCAAACTTCTGGGCATCAAATTTGAACGTATTGGAAAATTAGGGAGCAATTGGTGATGAATATTTAGGCTGGAAAAATTCGTTGGGATATAAAATAGTGTTAATTATTTGAAAGAGAACCACTGAGCCTGATGCAGAGTTTATATGCACATCTTTGGAGTAAGGAAGAAGCTGTAATTTCCCCGGCGACCACGTCGTCTTGGTGGCGCTGTAGCCTCGCTTTGGTTCTCTGTTTCTGTCTTCCGAGACCGGCACTCCGGCACGCTTTAATATTCAGACTATATGCAATAATTCCGCGACGACCGTATCCTAACTCTGGAATTCTCGCGGCGTACTTACATAGCCGTGGTTGTATCCAGAGAAGGTGGGTATGTATGCATGTATATACCTTCCTGCAACCCGCGGCACTGGCACCGGCACCTCGCGACCGCAATCATTCTAAATCGTCGGTTGGGTTTAATATTTGATGGGCGCGGCCGCGTCTGGGTCCTGGTTTTCGTTGGGACCCTCACAAATTTCGACAAATTTTAAGATCAATTTCTTTTCGAAAGAACAAACGAAAAACAATAAATATAAAAAAAAAAAATAAGAAAATAGATACGATCATTAATGATGAAATGAATTTCACTCCGTTTTTCGTATAAAGTGTTATTAGGACCCTCCCAACGCATACGCGGAGGGATGAAAACTAGTCTACACAAGTTATTGCAAACAAGACAATAACCGGGGCTTGAAGGTGATAAACCATAACGTATGTATACGAGCAATATAAGGGCTGGTGAGGAGATACAGATGCAGATAGGGACCGGGGCGGGGGGGATGAGAGAGTGAAATCTGTCGGGTTTTCTTCAGGCGAAGCGAGTAGTTATGACGGTATAGGTAGAGGTCGTAGACGTCGAGGGAGGATTTGAGAAGATTATGCGGTGGCATTTTTTCACTTGTTTTTTCAATCTCATATATACATACAAACTTATAATGTATATACATATATTTGTTTGTATGTATTTTATATCTGTTCATACGTGTCGTGTACCTCGTTGTGTCATACACGTGATTGTAGATCGAATTCGTCGAGGAGTTGGATCTCTAGGCTTTTTCGGAGTGGTACGAAGAAGGTTTACCTTTCGACTCAGATATATAGAGTAACGAGGCGAATGCCAAGACGCGATAACGAGACTGCACAGAAAGGAGAGAGATTCATATTGGAATTTTTTTTAGATAGTGGTTCGAGAGGGGGATGAGAAAGGGGGAGGGGGTTGATGCAGTAGTCGCGGCAAATTCCCTGCCGTTTATAGTAATATTAGCATCAGACCGTAAAACTTAAAATTAAAAAAGAAAACGCACCGCTATCTTCGTCTCCGTTCAAGTCTTAACGTCGAAGAACGTTCCCGTTCCCATTTTTCGTTCCCGTTCCGTTTCTCCTTCCACAAGATAATATATTACGAGAACAGCCACCCATCTGCTGCTGCTACCTTATTTTCATAAAACTTCCGTTTTGCCTCGCCTTTCGAGAACCATACATAGAAAAACAGAAGGAAGCGCGGTTTTAATATAAAAATATTAAGATATGAACTTGGCAGATAAAGTTTACCTCGCGTCATCCAGCTATACGATATACTTTTATACAACGTGGATGTACATATACAATATACATACGTATATATATACATACAAATATTATATGTATGTATACCTACACAAAATTTTCTCGCTCCAGCACAACACGGTTTATTCTCTCGGATGATAGTCGACATAGTCGCAAAGTGCACCTCGCAATATGCAGTATTTTCTGCATGGATGAAATGAACTTTGAACTTTGAATGCGATTTTCAAAGTGCAAGGCGTATTCTTATTTCGGTTTATATGAAAAAAAGAAAAAGAAAATTATTTGGCTTTCATATGCTGCATCGACGACAAAGTTTCCTTCGAGAAGTGAGATACGTTATAGTCTTAAATACGAGAACTTAATATTTTAAAATTCGATAGCGAATCGACCTATAGTGATAGTATTCTGTAAGAAAAGATATACACAAGAAATTATAAGAGAAAATAAAATGCAGGAACAGCAAGCTATAGGCAGGCAGGAAGGAAAGAAGGAAGGAAGGAAGAAAGAACATTAAAGATTTAGAGGCGGACGTAACCTCGGTTCTTTGCAACTGCGCTCTTTATGATTATTACCAGGAGCCTAGAGAGCGGTTTGCCGTTATACATAGTTGGCGAAATTAAAAAGTTTCTTACGGTAATACTTGAGGGATTTTTCCGCGGTGATATAACCGCCAAAACTCACGAACGCCGCAGCTACTACACCGCGCTGCGCTAATTAGTTTTTAATTTTTTACTCTTTTCTATATCGCACCAAGTCTATAATATACCATATACGTATGTATGTATGTATGTATATGTATGTATTCACCGAATCCTAAGGTATATCGCGAATACCTACCTTGGGCACAAAAATTGTCTTTTCACTGGCAACCTTTTGCCCTATATTGTGTTCCAATCAGTTTATCATTTCACACTCGGAATGACATGGGATTATACGTGGGGGTTTTTTTTTTGAGGGTAGATAAAATGTAACTTATAGAACGAAAAAAAGAAGAATAAAAATGAGAAGAGCTGGAGGAGTATGAGTTGATCAGAGTTGAGCCTGCGGAAATTTGAAATTATAAATTATAAACTAAGCGATCCGAAAGCGAGTGCGCGAGATATTCAGCCTCTTTTGTTTTTTGTGTCTCCAGTGCCTTCTTGATTCATACAATTTCACGGTTGGCTTGACGCCCAAGCGCGATCTCTCCTCTCCTCTTCTCTTTTCCTCCACCGTTTCTCCACTCTGCTTTACATAAAGATCAGAGCATTAAAAACGCACGCTACACGAAATCCACCCTTCCTTCCCCCACCGTACCTGATTCTCTTCCCCCATAACCTCTTCCCCCGAATATATCGCACGTGTTACGGTTAGGGTATTGTATATACGTTATACACGTACACGCGTATACGTACACGGTATTCAGCCAATTATATACCCCTGCAACGAAGCGATATGATACCTATACTTAAATTGCTTTTTGTCTTTAACTTTGCCGGGATTTTAATATACCTACCCATACGAAATTACTAAAGAGGGAGATATGCGGGAGATGGACGTGGGGAGAAAAAGGAAACGATTCGAGTGAGTCCGGGATATAGTATCAGATATATACATATACATATATACCTTCCATATATACCTATATAGTATTATACTAAGGCGGTGGCAAATCTCGTTCTTATTTGACAACCAGACGTTGAAGAAACTCGATCCCGAGTCACGGCGCCACGTACATACATACATACATACATACATACGTATATCGGTATAATGTAGGAATTTTTCCAGTCACCTACATACATCTGTCTCTCTCCTTATCTTTGTGTATGTATAATATATCCTTTTTCTTTTATTTTTTTTTTATCTTTCTCTGCCCAACACTGGCCCGGGCAACGTTGCATTGTTGAAGTTAATTACGTATAAGCGCAAAGTCATAGCGCGCGGAGGCTGGGGCTTTTGGTCCACGCGGTACCCCTCGAGAAAATCATGGGTCCACAGGGCCCTGAATGACCGTCCGACAATACGAACCGTTTAGGTCTCAGTCTTCTCTGAACCGGTTTGAAATTGTTTTCATTGTACCGTCGATTTGTTAGGGTGTAAAACGGTAGCGAAACTATTAACTCGACCTTTTTTATATATATATTATCATCTCTCAATGCCCCTTATCCGCTTTGAGGTTTTTCGCGGAATTGTATACACCCCGATCTACACAATGCGCCATATAGGGCGCAGGGTGTCGGAGGAATGTCAAGGTCGTCTTTCCAAAGTTCTAGACGATAAAAGGAATCGGTTTTTCTTTTTTTTTTTTTCGTTTTTGTTTTCTTTATTTTTATTTTTTTTTTTTTACATTTTTTTTTTTCATTTTCTTTCTCCATTTTCAATCTACTAATCGATATAATCACGGGCATATAAAGGGACCGATTTTGCTGGGAACCGGCGTGGGCGCACCCCTAAAGTCAGGACGCGTTTCTTAATAGGCTTAACCCTCCCCCGGTTTCCCGTTTTCCCTCGTCTCCCGGTATTCCGTATACTCATATACATACACAACCTGCCGCAGGACCCGGAGGACTTGGAGACTGGCTCAAATCCCATATCTTGAGCAGTTAAATTGTCATTTAGATATCAAAGGGAGGCGACAACACCCAGGCTAGCGGATAAGGGCGTGAGAGGTAATTTGGCTCAGTGAAACACAAACAGTATATTCGCTCGCTTCCACGCACAATTCACACCCACAAAGCCCGAAACAGCCCTCAGCTATTGTTGCTCCAAGCATAATGGAATCTCCGCTCGGTTCTGTGTGTGCCGAGCTTTGCCTGCCCGCCTGCCATTTCTCTACGTCGATGTTACACCACCGTGCCGTGCCGCCCGTCACACAGTCCAAAGAGAGACAGAGACAGAGAGAGAGAGAGAGAGAGAGAGAGTTAACTGAGGCTTAATGGGTTTACAATTGGATTTTACCATTGCTGTTTCTAGGCCTAAAACACCCGTACGACACGCTTTTCCCACGAGATATCACACCGCGATCATGAACGAGGCAATAGAATTCAAAGATAACGAAGAATGTCGGAAAAGCGAAATTGCGATACGCGAAAATCGTGATGGATCATCGAAAATCCGATCTTGAGTTGTTTTAGGCTGAACAAAACTCGTATGGTTTTGTTTGTTTGTTGGAACGAGGGCAGCTACCAATATTGCGGAGAGTTTTTGGAGGATGTGGGTATAGGAAACGTGGTTTGCGGTAAGAATTTGTGTGTTGCGAAAGAGCAGATTATGGAGAAGCTTTGAAGCGCAAAGCGTGCAGTGGCAGTATTCGGGCAAGGATATCGTAAGGTTTATATTCAAGTTGTATGCGGTTAGAATTGTCGCACGGTTAGTCGTTGCCTAATAAACGCACGAAAGAGTCCCTAGTTAATTCGACGTGATATTATTAAAGGGACATTTTCCAGTTTTCACCCTAATCCGTTGGAATTCAGTGAGCAGACCGCGTCGCACGACTCGACACCCGTCCCAAGCCATCCGTCCCATCCCTTTTCCTCATCCAACAACTTCTCCCTTTCCATCCTTTCCACCCTCCACCCTAAGCCACCCATCCCTTCTCTGTTGCCTGTCGGGCGAGTCGAGTTTTCCACTAATTACTGCTTTGTTTCATCGCGGTTTCACACGCTGCTGAACATGTCCCGAGAGAGATAACCGAGCTTTATAAATATACCTACCCTGAGCGTAAACTGGCTACCAATGAAGCTACGCGCGGGGATTTGGGTCACCACTTCCTCTTCGTCAACTTCATTCGTTTCTCGAATCCATTTCCGACTAGTCTGTGCTGCAGGTTATATAGAGACAAAGTTACGTAGGTAGGTACGATACGATAGCAGCTCTCACCTCGTCTCATATTCGAAATATTCGAATGACCATTTTCCTAAAATTCTTCACGTTGATTTGATAAATATTTTCGATATTATTTGTCACAGAATCGCTCGCCCAGGAGTTGGAACTCGAGAGAAAAACCCGACAGCATCAGGGCGCTGAACGGGAACAAGTCAAATCTCCTCTGCAAGGTTTGTAATGAAATTTTATACAGTGAAACTATATGGAACGGCTGTAACAATCCTCGAAGTTTGAAGCTGCACGGAAGCGAATTTCAATTGAGAATTGAAATTCTTGAAATTCTAAAGATTTAAAGGAACTTTAGACCCTCATTCAAACCTCTTCTCGTTCAGTATCGCAAACTCGGTATACATACAGCGAATGACGCAATAGCTTATCGCGGGCTGGTATTATCGATGAGTAGTTTCTTACGATCTAAAATAAATTTAAATCTTTAATTAGAAAGTACGGTAGAGCTCCCTGGCTTGGGATGTTGGGTTTCTTGTAGCAGATTTGAAACTTGGAAGTCCTGAAACTTGTAGCCTGTAAAGTTTCAGTAGCAAAAAGCAACTCTGCCATTTCAATATTCCTTCGAGGATGGTGATGCCAGTATAACCGCGGCTTATTCGTCCTGCCAATGACGCAGTAAATAATAGTTTTCTAAGGGAGGTGCAGCGTTAGCTTCTTATAATTAATCATTGAGATTTCTCAACCGAATCTTAATTCTCAAATAATTGATTAATATTTCCTTAATTAACAGCATTATTTCAATATTCATTTACTTGTTATTCGAATCGATGCACATCTCCCTCGTAAACCTATTGCGGCGATATGTACATACATACATACAAATAATCTTTTCCTTTCTGCGGAACGATATTATATTATATAGCTACGTTATACGGTCGCGTTTTCGTGGAATTTAGGAAGGGCAGAGATATCTCAAGACCCTACGAACCACCTTTGACCCACGATCCTATTAATATTCGATAGCTGACGCGGACGCCTAGAGATCGATTGTCCGGGTATCGCGGGCGGTCATGAGGGCGGTAAAATAGTCGGGGAGAACCGACAGGTCATTCGGTACGCCAGGCGCCGCTCACTAATTACCGTTGGCTACAGTAGAATATCAGACGAAGTCGAAGACGAAGACGAAGTAGTAAACGAAGACGTGGACGAAGACGTAAACGTAGACGTAGACTAAGGGGAGGACGAAGACCAAGTTGTGGCTGGCGCTCCGATCGGGATCAGTGCATATGTGTATCCGCGTTGCTGCAGCAGGAGCAACGGCGGCAAAGTCGAGTCATCGCCTCGCAGGGCCTTAGAGGATGATGTAGCCTTTGAGGCAAAGCCGCCCCTTCAACTTTTTATCGAACTGTCGTTTATGATTGAAAAAGACTACATTAATAGTCCCTGTAAGACTTTTTAAAGCCAGTCTCTCTTTCTTCACTCTCTTCTTCCTCCCTCTCGATCGTCTTTATCTACGTACGTTTCTCTTATATACTTTCTAAGCTCTTGCATATATCCCGTTTTGTTAACCCCGATCCTTTGTTTAACACAATTATATACTGGAGTGGGAATTCACGCGGATACTAAGTCAAACATCTCGATACTCGATTTTAATTTCAACCTTTCGATATTCGGTCGCGATTTGAACATTGCGATATTGAATTCAAACGTATTGACTGGCGGCTTGGATCCGAATATTGCGATATTCCTGGTTAATTTAGAAGTGTTGATTGTCGAATCGCATTCAGGTATATTGATATTCGGTCGCAATTCGAATATTGCGATACTCGCGTCAAAATCAAATGTATCGATTGCCGAATTGCATTCGTAATACTTAGATATCCGGTCGTGATTCGAAGATTGCGATATTCGCGTTAGATTCGAATGTATCGATGGTCGATTTGCATTCGAATATTTCGATACCCGGTCGCAATTCGAATATTGCGATACTCGCGTCAAAATCAAATCTATCGATTGTTGATTTGCATTCGCAATATTGAGATGTCCGGTCGCGATTCAAAGATTGCGATATTCGCGTTAGATTCGAATGTATCGATGGTCGATTTGCGTTGGAATATTTCGATACCCGGTCGCAATTCGAGCATTGCGATACTCGCGTCAGAATCAAGCGTATCGATTGTCGGTTCGAATTCGAATAATTCGATATCCGGTTCTAAATCGAAGTCTTTACTATTGACAGTTTGATTTCAATGTGTTTCTTTTGTTTTTTGATTCCAGAGTCCAGGACGGGGTACTACAAGAATTCGGTTCTCTTCACGAGCGCGACTTAGAGCTTATCCGTCTCCCGTACGGGTGCGAAAGTCGTTACTCGTTTTTAGAGAAATATAGATACGAGTGTCGCGCAAAAGCGTATAAAGAGTTTGAATCCATCGTGCGGAATCTATCAACTCGATCGAGAGACGACAACGACGATGACAACTACGACTACGATATGATCATTAATAGGTATTATCGTATGTTGTATAAGAGATATACATATAATACATGTCTGTCTGTATAATAATATATATATCGTCGAATATAATTCTCGCGAGTGACTCTTATATATACATACGCGTGACGTGAACAATTTTTAGCAAGAACAGAATAAATGGAATAATGAAAAAATGAAAAAATATACAAAGAAAAAAAAAGAAAGAAAGAAAGCAAGAAGAAGTGAACGTTTTTCAACGGTACAGATATACATATATATATATATATATATATATATATTTATATATATACATATAAATATGTATATATATAAAAAAATAAAAATAAAAAATATACATACATATACATATTATACATATACATACACAGAGTGTGATATCTACTACGTGTGAGAAAAGCGAGCTGTACCGAGTATAGCGTATAGTACCACGAACATTAATTAAAATAAATAAAAAAAAAAATTAAAAATTAAAAATTAAAAATAAAAATTAAAATAAAATTCATTTAGAAATATTTCGCGACGCTGTTTTAATCATAAGTATATAATAATATTATTATGTAAGTGTAAACGATAGCTCATACGTACGGACTGATTGAAAATCAGTGCGAGAGAGGTGTATAATAGCATAAATAAATTACAGTCATCAAACGACAAAATCCCGTAGGTATACATACATATAAATATATATATATATATATATTATAATATACATATATAATAATATAGATCGATAAGTTTAATAAACATTTATCATCGCATCGTCATCATTTATTATATATTACCATTATTTACATCATCATCGTTATTAATAATAATAATAATAATAATAATATTAATAATAATAGTAATAATAATAATAAAAATAATAATAATAAAAATAACGATAACGATAACAATAATAATAATAATAATAATAATAATACATAATATCATCATCAATCACCAATATATTAATTATAAATAATTTTTGTTCAGACAACGGTCGCGCGTACAAGTATATACATATACATATTTCTATACGTATAATACAATACATGTATCGCGTTTCCATAATTATACTATAACAATGAATGAATATTATTCTCACGCGTGTACGTGTGGTACATATATATGTAGGTACATTATATGTATACCTATACATATTATATACATATGCATATATACATAATAATATTATATATATAGGTGAAAATGTTTTAGTTCAATTATTAATTATGTATTATTATTATGTATTATGTGTTATGTATTATTATGAATTAATATTATTATTATTATTATTATTATTATTATGAATTATTATTATTATTATTATTATTATTACACAGTGGTCACACATATCAACGTCGTGAAATCGGATCATCATTTTTTGAAATGAAAAAAAAAAAAGAAAAAAATTATAAGCGAGCTCATTGTTTTGGTTTTTTTTTTTATTTTCTTTTTCTTCTCTTATTATTATCATTATTATTATTATTATTATTATTATTATTGTAGCATTATACGCTATGTAGAATGTATATATATAACGAACCGATCAAAGATGTGACTTTTAAACATATAATACCTATAAAACAAGATAAAAAAAAAACAAAAAAAAAAAACAAACATATTTATAAAGACTGCTTGAGAGTGTGCGCGAGCGTTCCTAGAAATACTAATTATTAATTATGTATTATTATCATGTATTATGTATCATTATGTATGATGTATTATTATTATTATTAATATCATTATTATTAATATCATTATTATTATTATTATTATTATTATTATTATTATTATTATTATTATACAGTAGGAGTGTTATATAGGAAATTTTTTGTGTTTCATTCATTATTACAATACCATTATTACTTGAATTCTTATGTTTTTTATTTATTCATTGCTTTATTATTTTTTTTATTCTTATTTCTCGTTTTTTTCGACTTTGAAGAAAAAAGAGAAAAATAAAAAAAAAAAAATAAAAAAACAAAAAATAAAAAAAAAAAAAATAAAAAAATAAGAAATAAGTAAAAAAATAAAAAAACGTGTGAACCTTTATAATATAATATGTAAGTATTATACTTTCACTGAGATTAAATAACGATAAACGGAATAAGGATCAGGGACGAAATTATTTTCGTTGGATCCTTTATACATATATTCGCGACTGCAGTATACATAAGTATATAACATATGAATATACATATACATATGTATTATGTATATTTAATTCAGGATGGTTTAAAAAAAAGACGATATTTTTCATCCCATTACCTGAAACAAGTTTAATACATGGCAAAAGAAAAACAAAAATAAATAAATAAAAAAGGAAATATATAAGGTCTATGAATTGATCTTGAAAGGTAACGATTTTTATTTTTGGCTATATTATTATCATGGTTATTCACATTTTCAATGAAATTAATCATTGTAAAATGTGTTGACAAATAATTCTTTAAAAATAATAAATAAATTTTCTCTATAATTCTTTTGTTATATATCATAGATAAATAATTTCCAAATAAATATCTTTCAACATAATTTACAATGATTAATTTTTTTTTTTTTTTGTTTTTTTTTTTTTTTTTATTCATCAATTGTGAAAAATCATGATATTAAGACAAAATTAGAAGTCGTTTGAACTATCTTTCAAAATAAATTCATCGAGCTCAATATACAATTTGGGGGAAATTTTTTGATTACCATGTATCGAAAAATTTTTCACGTAATGGAAAAAAGAAAAGAATAGAAAAATAAAAACAAAAAACGAATATGAACTTTCTTTTTAACCATGCCTTAATATACATATATGTATATACATATATATGTACATACATACATATATCGAACGGTTAGAAACTGTATATATATATATATATATATATATATATATATATATATATATATATATATATATATATATATATATATATATATATATATATATATATATATATATATATATATATATATATATATATATATATACACATGTATATAAACACCTATAGTTATTGGAAACCACGCGTTAGTTAATTAATCATACGATCGTTTACCATCTGTTCTACGGTTTCTAACTTATTTCGATAACGAAACTCTTGACCAGCATCAAGGTTACTGCAGATAAAACCAAAGATTAAACAACGGATTATAATAGTGTCGAAACAATCTAGACAAAACGATATAATTTTTTCATTAGAAAATAACAAAAAGAATAGAATTAAAAAAATTTTCAAATTATTATGAGATTGCGAGAGATGTAGAGAATGTAGGAAAGGGAGAAAGAATACCGTAGTATAATTCATACGTATAGTGATAATTTTAACAAAAGGAAAAAGATTTTTTTTTCTTATTTTTTTTTTTTTTCATTTTTTTGTCGCCAATTCAGACGATAGGTATATGGGAAATATATCGCATAGTCTTCGCCGGGCGAATTGGGGGATCTGTTACTACATTTCAGACGGTAGCCTTGGTTTTGGATGAGAAAAACGTAGTATAATACATGCATAATATATACCTATACATACATAGCGATATACATAAATTATACGTTTACGCCTAACACGTCGTGGAAATAGATACATGCATATACATGAACATATATATGTATATATGTATATATTATACATTATATACATATATTTATAAACTATCGAAAAATGACTGGAAATAAACATGGCGGTTTTTTTTTTTTTTTTTCATTAAAACACAGCTAAATTGTATTATATCATACTATACATATATATAAATGAAAGTTTTCAACAATTTTACCTTAAAAAAAAAATAATAATAATAATAAAACACGAAAAAAAGAAAAAAAAAAAAAAAACTTTTTATTTATACCATATACAGTTATCCTATTAAAATTAATTAAACGGTACGCGGGAAGCCTTGCCGTTTGTCGCGTATACCTATAAGTATATACTATACATATACCTATATGTATATGACTAGTTTTACCGCTCCGTGCGAATATTTTTTGGCGATCATATGTATGAATAATTTCTTTCGCAATATTTCATTAACTAAACGTGATTACAATAATATTCATATATTTATATACATATGTATATCTATAGGTATACCGACATATACCTTGAGATTACGAGTAAGGGATACTTTAGATGCAGGCAACCCAATTACAGTCGAATTTCCGAAGATTGGTTATTTGTCGTTAATGAAAGGGGACGCAAAAATTTCTTTTAGCAGACGACTTGATTGTCAGGTTGTTAGGTTAAAAATAATTTTTAGAGTAAAATTGAAGAATCTGATCGTAATAAAGTTAATAAGCAATACGATGAGATTCTTCAATTTCATTCTAACAATTATTTTTAACCTAACAACCTGACAGTCAAGTTGTCTGCTAAAAGAAATTTTTGCGTCCCCTTTCATTAATGACAAATGCTCTACCTTCGGCAATCTGCGGAAAATTGACTGTTGGGTTGCCTGCATCTAATGTATCCCTTCCTCGTGATCACACGGTATGTATTAAAGGGCGAATTAAATTTCACTAACGCTTATAGTACATATTTAAAAATATATACATATATGTATACATATGTATATAGTATATGTGTATATTTCATCGAGGTATCCCGCGTATTAAGAAATCGTGTACAAAGATTATCCTCTAAGGTTCTTGTGTTGTAAAGATCACATAATCATAGCGATTAGGTAAAATAAATAAAGTAAAAAAAAGAAAAAAAAAAAAAAAAACTGTAAAACAAACAAAGGAAAAAGAACAAAAAATAAAAAAAAAAAAAATAAAAAATGAAGAAAGAAAGAAGCAAAGAAAAAAAAAAATAAAAATAAAAATAAGAAAATAAAACAAAGAAAATCGAGAAAAACGAAAAAAAAAAAAAAAAAAAATTTTCAAACATAGACTCGAGAATTAACCACCGATATCTGAAATTTATTGCCATTATAACGATCACGTGGATCTGTAATACGTATCAACGAAGAATCATAATACGTTATGAAAATATTCTTTAAAAAAAAAAAAAAAAATAAGAAAAAGAAAAAAAGGGAATGAACCAAAAAAGAAAGAAAAAAATAAAAATATTACCAGGTATACGATATAAATCGTATATATTGTATAATTTATCATCAAAGGATATTATATACTTATGCGTATATAAATTTCTAAAAATATAAACGGTAAAAATAGATAAATTTAGAATTAAAAAAACAAAAAAAAAAAATGAAAAAATGAATAAAAAGGACCGAAATGTAGTGTTATATCGTCAATCGATTCTTCGCTTGCTATTATTATAAATCCCACGAGAAAATTAACGAGAAATATAAATATGTGAAATCGAAGACATGCTGCAAATGAGAAATGTGAAAATCGCCATTGCCGTCTCGAAAATCGTATATATATATATATAAATAGGTTTAATAATAATAATAATAATAATAATAATAATAATAATAATAATAATATAGGTACGAATTTGAAAATACGATCATCAGTATATGTATAAATATAATATCAAGATATATATATATACTATACAAATATATATATCAATGGCGAATTTCAGCTCAGACTTATACAATCTAGTATCGAAAAAAAAAATAAAAATATGTATTCATGTAATTCAGCATTATTACATATAAATAAATAGTTGTTATTGTAAAAAAAAAAAAAAAAAAAAACAAACAAACAAACAAAAAAAATTGTTTCTTCAAATTACCAAAAAAAAAAACGAAAAAAAAATTCATTTCAAAAACCTCCCGATGTGTCTCGCATCTCCCGTATACCTAACACCTATTAAGAAAGTTGCCTAGTCAAAAATCAATACTTTTTGTTAAATATGTCAGGGGATATAATTTGGACATTGGGTATTTGTATGATTATTTTATTTGTGATCTGAGGATGTCCCTGAAAATACAATAAAAAAAAAAAATAAAATAAAATAATACCAAAATTAGGAACAAACGATAAGATATCGATTTTTTATTTTAAATCGCTTTCAAATAGTGAAAAATCTAGTAGATTGATTCGATTTCACGTTTCAATGGCTTATTTTGTTCAGACAAGTATTTTTCACAAATTCACTGTAACAAATTATTTTTTTTTTTCCAATAGGCAATTCTATATCGTTATTTGTTGATCGGAATCGACCGGGGTCCAATCTTGTAAAATTGTATATTCAACGTCACCAACGCGATGAAAATAATGACCCAGTGGTATTGTGGAGAATACTTTTCAGAACATAAAAAACCATCGAAGATTGAAATCGAACCAATCTACTAGATTTTTCACTATTTGAATGCGATTTGAAATGAAAAATCGATATCTCACCGTTTGTTCATAATTTTGGTATTTTTTTTTTTTTTTCTTTTGTTTTCTTAATTGAATTTTTAGGGACATCCTCAGATCACAAATATAATAATCATACGAATACCCAACGAATAACAAAAAGCATCGATTTTTGACAAGTCAACCTCCTTAAATTTCCAATTATTATTATTAACTCACAAAAATCATTCGAAACGTTTTCGCTTATCGCTGCTTGAGGAGAAAAAAAGAAAGAAAGAAAAAAAAAAAAACAGAAAAAAAGAAAAGAAATTCTAATCTCTAATTCAATTTCCGTTGTAAAAAAAAAAAAAAAAAAAAATATACATATATAACGTATACTGGGCCGCAGAGAACAACCCTAGGTGGTTTTAGACACGTAACAACATATGCGGTCAGGTTGACGTGGAGGTACATGCGTATATTATTTCATGTTGTATGTATACATATACGTATATGTATGTATGTATGTATGTATGTGTGTACCTTAGATATACTTAAACTACCCCTGTCACGCAAAGTTTTCCTATTGGTCGGACGAGTGAGTCTCCGCCCTTAACTTCGTTTCATTCTAATAATAAATATAACGATAATCCTGGACTATGTACATACAAGTGTGCAGTATAATATATACCCATAAATACATATATACCTGTATATGTGTATATGTAACAGAACTCGAATACCTGCCTGGCACTTCCAATAACCGCGCGAATACCGGGTTAATTAAATAGACGAAAATCTCTCGCGCGGGGGTCTGTTGCAACATCCGGCGATCATCATACTTGGAATTTATTTGAAGCCAGCTACAGATACCTATTTTGTTGTTATAAACATATACGTAGATCAGAGCGGGATGAAACGGGATAGCAAAGCGAAAAATGCCGCTGTAACTATAACCTATGATTCTAAACGATTGTGCAGTTTCAATAAAAAATTGGAATTTGATGGTTAATTTTGACATTTTAAACTACAGAATATCGTTTTTTGCTTTTCTGTAGATGCCCAATTTTACCCCGTCATTGATTTATGAATTTAAAGGTTTATATTGCTTCAAAATAAAATATTTTTGAAAGTTATGAGGTACCGAATGTCAAGATTTACATATTTTTAATAATTTCGAAGTGTCCCATTATGCCTCGCTATACTAGCCTTCTGAATTTAAACGCCATGTTGCTTTAAACACTAAGAATGGCTTCAAAAACGTAATAATATCAATGGTCCAGTTTAATTGTGTTGCAGAAACACAATTTTCCAATAATTTTTGGCCGTCCCATTTTGCCTCATCGATACACATCCCGATCTTCTGTCCCGTTTTGCCCCACGGTCCCATTTTGCCCCGCTTTTCCCTAGAAATATATTTCTACATAATATATTAAATTTTTTATTTATTTTTTTTTCTTCCTTTCAAAAAAACAAAATGTGAGTTTATTGTTGTAAATAATAATCCACCCCTTCCGCCTGTATACGTATAGATACGTACGTACATACGTACATATAGGTAGTACATAGATACGTGTACATCCATCGACTTTATTGGTCGGACACGAACCAGTGAATCTCGTAAGTTAATAAAGCGGAATGAAGGTAAACCGAAGTAAGCCGCTATCTTCCGTGAACTAAACGTCAAAGTCGTTTATATGCACAATACTATGTTTGTAATTATTCAGGCACACGTATAGGTATATAGTATATGCACGACCCATGCGCGTTATACGGAATTAAGGGTATAACGATGATAATAATAATCATTATATAATATTAATTCCGTCATATTTATACTTAAAACAATATATATATATATATATATATATATATATATATATATATATATACAATATTTAATAAAATTGTTTATATACCTAAATACATAGAAAATTTTGAAAACAATTGCCCGGTTTTGATTTCATTTTATGATTTTTTTAACCCTCATCAAATTTGGGCATGTATATAATATAGGGCGCATTGGCCATTCGGGAAGGGTCCCTGAGACGATACGACGCTAATTAAAATAATTTTGGGACATTGCCATGATGGCGATCATCCCCCGTATACAAATTAGACGCGGCTAATCACGAGGAAAAGAATCAGGTCTTCCCCTAAATATATATATATATCTATCTATCTACCCCATACCTCTGTTCTCGTAAAAAAAAAAAAAATCAAAAAAAAAAAAATAAAGTAAGAGCATGAAATTAGTCGTACTCGAAGAATTAGAAGGGTAGTTTTAAGGAGCTGAATGTATATATAGGCATGTATAAAAAGTGTGGAAGAAAAGAGCAGGAAAACATCCCCCCCGGCATATCTTTCTCTATTTTTTTGTTTTTGCTTCTTTTATATTTTATTTGATAATTATGTAAATGCTGGAATGATTGTCGGGCAATATGTCCTAGGAATAAAAAAAAGGAGAAAGGTAATTCGGTTATCTTTATGATTCGAGGGTGCGTCGTAGAGGAGAAAGAAAAAGAAGAAGAAAAAAAAGAAGAAGAAGAAGAAGAAGAAAAAGTCACCGCGGAAAAAGAAGAGAAGGAGAGAAAATAAGAGCAGAAGCTGATGTTGCTGGCTTACGGGGGGGGAGGTTGCGCCATGGTATGCTAGGGCTCCAAGTCGCACGGGGTCCTTAATTTGCATTCAAACGTTCATTTTTTTCTTACGCACAAATATGCTGACAGGGCGGCGGGTCGCGCTTTACATTTTTACATTTTTACATCGCCACAGGGTTGGCGGGGGGGTTGGGGGTTAGAGTAAGGGTGAAATAGAGGGGAATAGAAAGAAGAGACTCCTAAAATCCAGCGATTCACCCGCTTTGCGTTTCGCGCTCATCTCCTCCCCTACGCGTATCTGTATCCGTATATACAACCCCGTTTTCGCAACATATAAAATACAAGAAAAATAAAAAAAAAAAAAAAAATAAAACGAATAATTTTCCACGATTTTTCTATCATCAATCCATCGCAAATGAAATAAATCGAAAACGGTAATATCCGCATTCATGTCAAAGTTGAAAAGTTCTCTGTCGAGTTTTTTGATTGATAATTTCAAACGAACAACATATGTACCGGGACTAGCTGGGTTACAATTCTTATATTTGATCAACACGTGCTCTGCAGGGTAAGTCCATAGGTATGTTGTTCGCATCTTGGTCTGAACCGATGACGGTAACGTCGATAATTAGAAAATGCAATTACACGATGTTGTTGTGAAATTAATTGATGCAAATGAGTTTCCAATACTTGATGCCAGTCTAGGCGGGGTCCGAAGTTGTTACCCACCGCTACTGTGTGTCCACTTTGATGCTAAATGAAACCGCAATATCCTCGAAACTATATAACCAAAGAGACGACGAAACCAGGAATATTTCCAATTATAGAAAATACATAAGCTTATTATACGCGGCTAAGAAGCATTTAGAAAATACCCAATCTCTGTTCAATAAGATTACTTTTTTTCTCCCTGTGAAACGATACAGAACAACAACAATTTTTACCCGAGGCGTTCTTCCGTTTAAATATATTATAGATATCAGCGTTCGCGCAACGTGTCTCGGATGGAAAACATTCGTGCGATAATGCATTCCGATGCGATTTTTAAATCCCAAGGGTTGAATCTTGGGGGGGGGGGGGGTGAAGATTTTTGAAGTTGTGTTAGAAAAATGGGGGCACGAGGGGGGGATAATACCTCTAGGGGTCTTAATGTATTTTGTATATTTATTTTTTTCGCTCTTCGGGGGTTCGTCAAGATGTCACCGTCGCTAATCACCGGAGTTAAGCACCCTTCAGCGAGGCTACAAAACAACAGGAAAAAAGAAAACAAGGACAAAGACAAAAAAAGAAAAATAAAGAAAAGAAATTTTATTTTCATTGCAGGGCCAACGGCGAGTGAGGTCTCGCCACCAAAATGCTCCTATAATTTATGCTAAACAGTTTTTCCGAAGTGAAAATATATAATCGGATTCTTGAGGCGCGGTACAATTTCAGGGTCACCCTTTTATAAATTTTAAATATAGATAGAAGAGAGAAAGAATGACTTTTAGGCGAAGGATGTTTTTTATCGTAAATTTTTTATTTATTTTAATTTTTTAATTTTTTTTTTTTTTTTTTTTTTTATTTGCTCACAGCACACCGTCCGTATACCTACTTAATGATATTCCCATGCTGAAGAAATAAAGGCTTGAACGGTTCGTTAACATTTTATATAGGACCGTTTGCGATTATCTTCGATTCTACACCCTCCTCCGTATAAACGATCATCGGTTACAAATTGATCGGTAAAATAAAATGTAAAAGACTAAGAGCTCGAAGGGTATTAAAGACATGATCGATTCGATATTGGAAAGTTAGCAATATGATCGTTACAATTGCGCTGATTATAGCCAACGGTCAGAACTGTATGGTCGATAACCGAAAATCTGTTCAAGAGATCTGACTACGAAGATTGAATTGAAAGATTCGTGATAATCTCAACGACACTTGATGTCAAAATAATAATTATTACCTGTAGGAAGAACATGTCGTGAAATTTGTTTATGCGAGAGGAATATATATGGTGGTCTGTGTTGCAGTTGCGACTTTGAAGACGCGTCGTGCATACTCGCGCAATACATCTTTTAAGGATGACACATTGATTACCGGTTTCGTGCTCGCGATTTGACTCCCCTTATACCTTTCGACTGCACGTCGTTTTATTTTTGCGTTTAGTATTCGCGGAAGCCTCAATCAGCCAGAGGATTTTCACCTGAATATGAATGCGCACGTAGGACGTTTAAAATCAAGAATCAAATATGAGATATTCGATTTCTCGTGTATTTTCTCGTATCGCGGGAAGTGAAGTTCAGCGTGGTCCAACTCGATATCAGACTTGACGAATAGAGGAATTTTTATATTATAAAAGAAGAGGAATAACCGTCTCCTCATAATGGTTTTACGGTAAAGTATTTATGCCTTTGTTCAGTTCAGGTCGAAACCGAAAAAGGTTAATTGTCGAAGACTCGAAGGATCGAGTCTGAGGGAGGGTCTCTCCCCGGGCCCCGCTCCCTACCGGGCAAAAGTTTCTAATACAAATTCATGAACGGGCATCAAGGAACATCAAGAAACATCAGCGAGGATCAACGATCACCATCACCCGTTTACCCGCCATTAGACCCGAGCGCAATCAAAACGCACTGTTGTAAATCAAACCTAAAATTCTGGGGCCCGACGCGTCTGACCAGAGTCTAGACTCCGGGACCTAGACGCGTCCACTCTTCGGTTAAGGCCACGTAACTCGTAATTACAGGCTTTGCGGGTTTACGGGTTTACGGGTCCCCCTGAAGACCATACTTCGCTAGTTCTCCGGTACCCCCAGCGCCACGCCGAGTTAGGTCAGCCACACCAGGTCACCACATTTTCGGACCTTAATTTTTTGTACTTTCGTTTTTTTTTTTTTTTTTTTGTTCTCAATCATCGATGGACTGTGCATACAGACGTCAACATCAATTTATAAACACCTGCTACTTGCTGAAAATAAATTTCTTTTACACGCTATTATTATTATAGTTTTTGGTGTTTTTAATCATCAGGTCAATGACTTGGACCGGTAATTATATAACGATTATCGACAGCCTCTGACCTGTTTTGTTATCGATGCAGAATTAGAACTCTGTATATTATAGATATTTGCCAATGCTGTTCGTCCATTCGATTTTTGGCCTCGGGGTAGGGATTAAAAACTGCAACAGATTTAGGTTAGAATTTGAAAAAAAGAGTTAAACGAAACAAACCTAAATAAAAATATGTGGAATTGTATCTTCTCTATATGATTTAAAATTAGGCTGCTCAATGATTTAGGATCTGTTTAGGTTTAAAGTGTCCGATTGAATGCATATCCCTAAAAAAAAAAAAATGGGCGGGATTTCGAGACGTAGAAACTTAGAAATGAATTGGATAAAAGGCGGTTATGAAAGGATCGGGGATCTGTCTATGGGTTTAAATTCTATGGAACTTATATACGGAGGTAGTAACAAAACCCAAGTCACATAATTATAATGCGTGTCTATAAGAATCCTACGAATCTAAAGAAAATAAATAACCGAATAGTCGTGTGGATATAACCGTACAGTTCGAATCGAGTCGAGAACTCCATAATGAAAACCTTTTAAGAGTTAATGATAGCGTAATTCTAGTCTGGTAAGAAAATTATAGGTGTCACTGCGGGTAATGGGAACCTCTTAACACTTACGCAATCGACGGCGGTCCAGTGATTAGGGACGGGTCCCTGTTTTTTTATTATTTATTTTTTTTTGGTTTTTTGTTTATTCTTCTTCTTCTTTTTTTTTTTTTTTTCTTTTCTTCTATATATATACGAACGTGCCTAGAAATTCCTTAAGAAATGTTTTGATGACTTGACTAGACGTTTTTTCTTTCCACAAAATTTCCACCAATTTTTACTCCCCTTATTTATTTATTTATTTTTTCTTTTTTTTTCGTCTACGTGTATACATCAATTTTCTGACTCAATTAATTTTTCTCTCTCTCTCTCTCTCATTCTCGGGTCCCCGTCGCATATACATATACCTGCGCCAGCAGTATATTATTTCATTGATCACCTTCGCGCGTTCTTGTCAACGAATACGTACCTACGTATACGTACCGGCTTGGGAATGAATTTAATTAATAACCATCTAAAAACTTGGCCTATCTGTCACCTCGATTTTAAATGAAAATATTTCAACGAGTTTCTGCCCGTTGGACGTTGGCTTTTGCGGAATTATGGTTCAGGGTGGAAAGTGGAAGAATGGAAAGGGTTTAGGGAAGGAGGACTGGGGGTGGCATCGAGCCGAGGTTCGACCCGACGACCATCTATATAGAAATACAACGGGGGTTGAAATAGCTACGACCTGGTGTCAGACCCGGGGGGATGAGTTCGCCGCGACATCTGTGCGAACGGGGATGGAATTCGCGAGTGAGTGGTCACTGGTAAATCGATTTCGAGATATCGCTTAGATTATTATCAAACTCGAGCGGCGAAACGATGTCGCGAAATTTTAGCCGCATACCTCGAGGGGTTTAGGGACTATTACGTTACACGTTACGTTACGCGGAACGGGAAATCAGAGATCCAAAATTATCGAAGAATCCGACGTACTCGTATCGCCTAATTGAATAAAAAATCGGTAACTTTTGCTAACGAAAGACATCTAACCGCGATACACGTCTTATATGGTTCCTGTTTTTCTTCCAAGGATAAGAAAGGGTGAAAAAAAAAGCGTATTTTTGGGGGGTTGATCGGTTGATATCCTTTCCGACGGCAGAGGGCAAGTAGCGAACAGCAAGCGGCAAGCGGCAAGCAACAAGACGGAGAGTTTCTCCGGTATAATGTTAACCAAACTCGAAGGTGGATTAATTTTCGTGAGCCTCGGTGGTAGTGGAGGAGTAAGAAAGGGCAAGGGGGATGGAAAGCACGCATCGGAAACACATAAGACGGAGCCTCCCTCCACCATGGTGTATCGCTAATCTGTTTAAATAACGAAACATCCCTTGGGGGGGGGGGGCCTCGAGGGGTGGGTGGGGGTAAACGAAAATCAATGCATCCGACACCAACGGGCGGAGAAGGGAGCCAGAAATCCAACCGAACTTCCCAGCTGAAGCATCCTGCAGAGTTAACCTTCTCCCTTCCATTGGGAACCCCGCGTCCTACCGCTCCTTCTTCTTCTTCGCCCTTATACTCGAAACCCCTCTCCCTCCTGAACACCACTTTCGACGATACAGTAGGCCTCCTGTCTTCGCAAGATTAGCCTTTTTATCGAACTCGCGACGGCACTTGTTTAGCCTACAAACGGCTCCCTGGATTCTAGTCGCCCTTATACGTAGAGATCTTGAACAGCCTGCCGGAGCCCACCGCATGTAAACCATAGTCGTTTATAAGCTACGTATTACTTTCATGCAATGTAGATCATTTTAATCTACTCATGGTCGTGTCGTCGGTATATAAACTGCGGGGACATTTATAAATTATCGGTAAATCAAGTTTCAAACGAATTAACAAAATATCGCACAAATAATTTTCCGATTCGGTAAACTAATTTGGGAAAAATCGGTCGAAGGATTCGCCAAAGAAAGACGAAGAGGGTTTTTTTTTTTTTTTTTTTTTTTGTTTTAAAAGAAACGTCAATATCTCAGGAACCGTTCGTTCGATTTTAATAAAATTTGTACAGTTGTTACTTTTTGAGAGTACGAGCTTCTTTAAGTCTAGGTAACACGATTTGGATATCAAGCGTGGGAGGGACTACAGTTTGAAATTTCCGCTGCTCTAACAATTTCACTAAAAATCATAATAAAATCGAATTTTGATTGAAAACTTTTTTATCAATCGATAGACTAGATCCCATTTCTTAACGATTTGAAAAAATGGTTACATAAAGTAACTAAACTTGTATCTCTTTACTCATCTTCCGATAGTCTGTTCTGATCGCGAGTAAAGAGTACAAGGTATACATAACGTATATTCCATAAAGTATATTCCAGGGTTTTTAGGTCTGAGAACCTCCGACCTCCGGAAGGATTGATAAAAAGGTAACCATGATCGTTGGTCGCTTAAATATCGCGAGCAAAATATAAGCGGGAATTCTTGTCTTGTAGTAATTGTAAGTTGTTCGATTAATCCTACCGTATAGGCATAAATACTTACGTAGGTATAGTGTCTGTATGTATATACTATAAGCCGTTGCAAAAGTCGGTACGATATAACGGATGTGGTCAGCATTTAATCGCGGTTAAATAAGTGTCTTCCTCAGCTGTGAGAACCTTATAGGTTATAATTGCTCGTGAACGGAGCGAATTATATTATCGAACGGTGGAACGAGCCTCGGAAAATTTCCCCGTATATATAATCGAATGAATTTTGTACGAAATTTTGCGAAATGCAATAAACGGAGTGCCGCAGAGACGCGGAGTATCTCTGAGGGGAATAAAAAAAAGCGATCGTTTAATATCTGAAAGAACAGTATTATAAATACGTTTTAACCTAACTTCTTTCTATCGATTTTTATCCTCTGCAGGGAACTTGTGATCTCCCTCTATCGCAAGGCTTTAGTTGTTTTATTTTTTTGGATCTGAAAATGCGTTGCAAAGGGCAAAGATTCCTCCCATTCCATTCGATATTTTCTATCCCTAGGAAATAAAAAAAAAAAGAAGAAAAGAAAAAAAAAAAAGAAAGGAAAAGAAAAGAAAATAATCAAAAAAATATCGTGAAATTCTTATACGATGAAATAATTCGTTTGCCATATGGCCCTGTGTCTGTCGACAATGCGTAACTGTAACCGTACCCAGAGAGCTCTTTGAAGGATTCAGAATTTCTATGATATTTCACCAAATTGAGTTCACGCTTCATCGAACCATATATACCTCGCAGGAGAAAACCCCTCGAGCTTGAAACCCGGAGCAACATCTACCAACGATTCTTCGGCGAAGCACAAGGTATTCGATTATATCCTTTTACTTATAGATTATCAATTGCGGTTCTCCTAGGTTACGATTCGATACTCGTTCAATACCGATCTGGGAATCTGAAGCGCTTTTTTCAAAGATCAGGAAAAAAAAAAACGAGAAAAACAAAAAAAAGAAAAAGACAGGACTTTTACTTTCTCGTTTTATCGTCTTTTTTCGATCAACTTTACGATATCCGTTAAACACCGTTTCGTATTTTTTATTTTGTTCTCCATTTTCTGCACAAAATGGTCAAATTAATTGCCTTTCGTTTCCAAAAGTAAAGATGGGATTGTTTCTTCTCGTGTCGATGACACGTTGCAGTCCGGGTAAACTTCGGTTCGACGGATCGCCAGTACGTCCGCATACGTCCGAACGCAACTCTGTAAAAAGTGCAAAATCAATACCGGTCTGACCTGTTTGTTGAATGAAAAATAAGAACCGCGATTCTACGCAGCGCTTAAGTAGTGCAATTACGTCGCGTAAATCTATCCGTCGCGCCCGGTCCGCAATCTAGTCTTCGCTCTGTGCGTGTCGGCCGCGAGTATATAAGCTACACATTCACCCATATATAACTCCACTAGCTACGGACACTCTTACTTTCGTCATTCCGTTTTATCTATCGATACGAAAAAACCGAAACGGTTTGAACAGATTTAGAAAAAAATTTTAAACAAAAAGAAAGAGTCCAGATTTTTCGAATTTTTCTTCGGACTCGATGAAACGATGATAAATTAAGTAATTCAGGGTGTCAAATGCATCCCAGATTCACCTGTACCTATATACACGATGCTTATAGTTAAGACCTACATTTCTCACTTTTGCATAAATTTGTCATCTGCAGCGTCTGAGTTCATGGCACGAAGATTTCCTACCTCAAAATTCCCAGCCATAGCTGTTGTTCGACGAATGTTTAAGCTACGCGGGTGGTTCTACCAAGATTCAGTGTATCTACATACATGGTGACTAGGAGAAGGTTGCACGGTAATTAATTGGCAAAGTTATTCGCGATGGCAGTATCGCGATGCCTTAAGGATTTCGATTTTTTGAAAACGGTGAAATAGCAGCCTGCACCGTGATACGTATTATTATAAACGCATCGATCTCTTCGCACATGATTTTCAGTTTGACTTTACTCTGAAAATTGATAGAAAAAGGAAAAATAAAGAAACCTAAAATTTGAAACAATTTAATACGTGTATAATATCGATCATGTGGAAAACGGTTTTCGAAAAGCATCATGTGCTTATATTTTATTGGCTGGAATAAGCGGTGGATTCCCTTTGTGATTGTACATACAATGATTTGGATGGTATTTAGTCGCGATACCAAAAACCCCGGTACAGTATCAGTACCTGTGGTGAAGCAGAGAACAATGCAGATAACAGTACAACAAACGATGAACAAACGTCTGCCTCACCGTGTCACGCAGCACGGTGACAGCCACCTTTCGTTTTTCATATTTTATTGATTTATTTTTACTTCGGTTTTCACCCTCTCACATACGCGTATATCGTCGACATAGACGTGGCCATTCAGCGAAGGGAAGAAGAAACTTTATTGCGGAAATTGTAAGAATTGAAAAAGTGAGCTTTGATGATCCGGCTAAAGACTGGCCAACCTTTCAGGGATCATATGCATCTTGGAAATACAGAAATATTCCATCGATTCGGTTTTTTCGAAACAGATTACCTGCATGATGAATGTATTTCAGATTCATCGCACCGAATAAAAATCAGGAAACCGGTTGATCTGTGGGCCAACCCGAAAACTTCCCGCTGTGTTAAATACGTTACAATTAATTGATGCTATTGTGTTTATAATAAATTAAAGAAGGTTATAAGTATAATTAGTTTTCCCTATACAAATCGTTTTTTCTTCAATTTCTATTCTTCGAATAACTTTGAAACTACTCGACCGATCGATTCCAAAATCTAATCAGATCTAAGTCTTGATGAACCCTTTCGATCGCCGCAAGAATCATTCATATCGGTTAATTCGTTCCAAAGGTATCGTACGACAAAAAGAGAAATTCTTGTCGTACGATATCTTTTAAACCAATCGTTCGATTTTGATGAATCTTGCGGCGATCGAAAGGGCTCCAAGAGCTAAGTCTGATTAAGTTTTGAGACTAATCGCACGAACAGTTTAGGAGTTATGCGCTAAAAACATGAAAAAAAATTGTTTTTTAATTTTTATTTCTCAAATAACTATGAAACTACTCGACCGATCGACTCCAAAATCTAATCAGATCTAAGTCTTGATAAAGCCTTTCGATCGCCATAAGAACCATTCCAATCGGTCGATTCGTTCTAAAGATATCGTATGACAAAAATTTGTTTACATGCACACGAACACATGCGGATGTCCATCCAAAAATAACCAGAATAGCTTCTTATAGGACCCCAAAACGTCGAGATCTGATGAAAACTCGATTTTCGAAAATCAGATCGAAACCAATAACTTCCCATTTTTATGAAAATTTTCAATTTTTATTGCGGGAAGTTAAAAATACGTTAGTCTTGATGTTATTTTGATTCAAGCAAATGATATTCGTTGAATTTGATTTTTGGATTGAAAAATTTTTGATTTTGAGCCATCTTTTTTTTTTTTTGTAAAAGTTTAAAAAACTGGTATGTTACCAGTTAATTAATTCCGAATGCAAATTGCACTCCTCTGCCGATTTCGCATCTATATACGTACATACGTGGGTAGGTGCATACGTACACGCGATATACACCCATCTCATCGCAATTCTATTGTCTCATCTATACTATCCACTTAGATAAGTAATTGATAGATCGTTGTTATAGGATCCTAAGAGCGGTGGAAGGAAGGATGGGGCGGCCATGGGGGAGGCCCCAAGAATGACAGGTTATGAGGCTAAATCTCCTTGTGGTTCGCACGACCCCACTTCCCAACCATGTTATTAGTTAATTCTTACAATTACGTGACATCCCTGTGGTTATTCTATTACCAAGGTTTTCAGATTCTCTCTTATAAGTTTCCCTGCCACATCGACCATATCGTATCGAGGAACTGCAATATAAAGTCCCAGCGTTCTATCTGCCGATACTATACGCCAACTACAGATGGATACATTTTCTATTGCCGATTACAAGATCGATTTAAGTTCTCAGAAATTAATCATCAACTATAATCTTCTATGTATAATGACAATAAAATTGTCAGAAGTATATTCGTCCCCGAGTATAATATAGTGATTCGATAAGGGGTTCAGCAGGGGGAATTAGAATTTGTAGAATGGTGTTTGGCCTGCAGTCGGAATCTATAATGGTATGGTTTGGTAAGAATTTTTATATCCGATCGATCGTGGTTATAATATTTCAGCTCGGTATTAATACCGGTTGTATAGTCTCCGGTATATATATCTGTAGTCTTCCAACGCCTCGCGATAAAAAGGTATATATTTTTAAAAGAATGAAGAAAATAATTTTTTTTACCCGTTTGATGGTATCGGGGTTATTTCACCCAATAACCGAATAGCCCAGAACGTTCGAGCAGCGAGAGCGGTCGAGATGCTGTATGATTACGGGTTTCGCTGGACGATTATAATTTTATTTTATTTAGGAATATCGGCGGTTTAGAGGAGAGGATCCACAGGCACTGCCCTCGCTGTTGTTGCTGCTGCTGCTGCTGCTGCTGCTGTTGCTGCACTGACCGACCATTTTATAGGAAAACTTTTGACAGCTTCGTTAGAAATTTCAAAATCTACCACTGATTTACGACACCCTCATTTACATACATGTAATCTACTCGCTGAGTAGTGTGGTTGGTCTATTACACACATATACCTGGATTGTAATAGATCCCGTGGATATAGAAATGAGTCGTATAACTGCAACAGAGAGAGAGAAAGAGAGAGAGAGAGAGAGAAGGAAGGACGAGATCAGGGTGAGAAATTTATTAAAGTTGAGAAAGAAATCAAATAAAATATAAAAAAAAAAAAATAATTATATCAAGGAAATATAGTAACGAATGAAGAATATAGTCGCAGGCTGACTTTTAATACAACACCAAGAGACTCGCCTCGATCTGATAACCTCCTCGAGCGTTGGATTCAATCGGCTAGTTCACCAGCCTGTATTATTACGCGGAGATATCTCTCTCTTCTATTAAGACGAGGGGGAGATGCAGAGGAAATGATAATGAGCTTGCCTTGTTACTTCGTTCTCTAATTGCAGTCACGTTGCCACGATCCGCGATATCAGCAGTGTCTTTGTTTCTCGAGTATATAGGAAACTCGAGAAAGAAGAGATGTGACTTCTTTGTCCTTGCAAGTCTCCCTGATGCTCCATAATGTACATACGTGTATAAATATATATACTAGAGTGAGCTTTTCTCATATAAAACGACGTGAACCCTTTGAACATTCGCCTCGATCTTCAAATATTTTTAAGGTCACGGCTCCTCACGTTGCAGAGAATTGATACGACCAAGTTTAACCCGAGATTTGCAAATATGTTGGCGGAAATTTCCCACGATGCAAGGACGTCTCCTTTCTCATTCGCAGCAGCAGTGATTACCGTTCGTTTATTTTACGATACGGCAAGTATATCCGCAGGCATGCGATACGGACTAAGTATAACTACATTGCGTGAGGTCAGGGCCGTAAGTCAACTCGTATCTTTTACTGTTAACGGGATCGACGACGACTTGTCTTTACTTCCCGTAGGCACACGCCTTATTGTCAATTGCAGGCGTTACAGGTCGTAGTACAGAGCAGAGATTGCCCCTAATAACAGACGTCTAACAACTCGCGTACGGGTGTAATTACACATCCCACGGAATACACGGGAAAATATCCAGCGTAGTTCGACTCAAGCAAATGCCATCCACACGCATATTTTCATATTCGCGTGTATCGTGTATCGTGTATCGTGCAAGGATTCCTTCCACGGTAAGTAGTATTGAAATGAAATGGATGAACTTGTTCTCGTATATGAGGGTATAGCAGAGACGTCTTGAAAGGCGAGGTCTATTCTGCATTGAAAGGTAGTTTTCTATCAGGAAAGAAAAGCGGAACGCTAAAGAAATCCCCGAGGGAATCTCGAACGTCGATAGTCATATTTTCCGATTACGTGGTTTTCTACTCTTCGCCTTTCCATTTTGACCCTCTATAGTCTTTCTCCGAGTTCTCTCTTTCTATATTTTTCCTTTTTTTTCTCTTCCTTTTTACTTTTTCTTTTCGTTTCATTCAACGCTCCGCACTTCCAGCTGATGCCGTTTCAACGTTTTCGAATCCGGTATGCCTCGAAGTGGACAAAAGTCTATTACTTTCCAATATACATGAACAGAAAGGCCCTTCCTGCTTACTCCCCATATCGTCCCACCGCGCCTCAAGGCAGACGCGTATATATCAGACCTATGAATCGGTCGAGTAGATTTTCAGTTTACGTGGTGAGGGAAAAGGCAGTATCCCATGGGAACCGATCCACAGAGTGAGAGATAGACCCTTGGGGTTTAATGCGAGGGGCTGATTCCCTAATCAATTGGTGATCAATCGGTCTACGAATTCTAAAATTTATTTGCGTCAAATTTTGTGCATCGATGATAAAAGTTACAAATTAATTGGTACAACTTTTCCCACAAGAAAATCCAGCGTCGTCTACGAGTTGGGATACCACACAAGATGTAATTTACTCGATAGTGTAGTACGTATGTACATTTAATGGTAATTTTCGCGTTACAGGCGTATCAAATAAATCATAAGATTCCAATTTCCGTTCTAGGTTGGCACAGCCTGAAACTGTCTAGTGTGTATAAATTGCCTGTGCACTATTCACTGCACTATATAAACCGTCGAAAATTTTATCTCGAATCTTTTCAACTGACGTTGTTAAGCCGTTCTCTGGCTTTGTAGCTGGCAGTAAACATTAACACAGTTACAAATCACGGATCCCATAAACTTCTATACTGCACTTTCGTCATTTTACCGCCGGTAAAACTGCAGCGCCTGTTTTCCCCGCCAATGAATACGCGTGTACAGACACTGGCACAAACACTTATATACTAATTCGCACGCTGTACCGATTCGAAGTGTCTGTGACGTCACCCGTTAAATAGGTAGCAGTAAGTAGCGAAGAAGAAGAAGAAAAAATAAGAAGAAGAAAATGATGATGACGAAGAAGAAGGAGAATAAGAGAAGGACGAACCCAGAGGCACGCATGCCGGTATAATACGTATACCGCAGATCAACTGTATAGTTACTAAGAGCCGATCGTCGAGTAACCAACTAGGCGCTGAGCAGCTGTCGAAAGATTAAGATTATCCTGAGAATTAAGTGGAGTCGAAGTGTGGAGTTTTTAGACGAGACGAAAACTTGAGGGGGTGATCGGAATAATTCTTGTCCATAAAAATAACTGTTGTTGATATTGTTTTTATGGAAAATCATTAGTTTGTCTTCGACCGAGAGACAAACGGATGATGAATTTCCTGCAAAGTATCGGCCTTGAGGAAGCCTCGAACCTTGAAGAAGGACATTAAAGATCAGCTTCGGGGTACCCGGATCAAAAATTTAATCGAGAAGTGCCGAAACGAATGATTCAGTCCTTCTGGAGGATACAGATCGTTTAAAAAGAAGATCCAGCTTGTGGTCTTTCTGCACATTTTTCTTAAGAGCAACTTCCATAAACGGGAAGAACAAACGGCCGGGTTAAGAGGTCCCTTAGATCGTTACAGTTTATTATAATATAATTATAATTATGTATCCTGAAAGGATAAAAGTAGGTATATAGGTATAAGGTATAAGGTAGGTATGGTAGGTACAGAAATGGATAGATGGAAGGTAGGGATACGACGCGGTGAACGAGCAAAGAGCAAATACTCTATCGCACCGAGTCACCAGGGTCATCCGATGAGCACGTCGACCCCTTTGATTCCTTGGTCTTCGGCTCCAGTCGTGTTCCTAAGGTCATTATACTTGTGTACCTTTATAGTACACCGTACGGTCCGGTCGCTGCACTGAGGATCCCCTGGTCAGGTATCGCATGTACCAGAATTGCACTGCAAGTTTGTACATAGTCTTCGAAGTCAAAGAAAATATCTATACCTTGAAGGGAAACTTGTAGCAAATATGAAAAACGAAGGAAAAATGAAAGAAAAAGAAAAAAGAAAAAAGAAAAAAACGGCACGCGCGTACGTCAGTCGAAGGTAAACACTTTGGGTATCGTTTCTACCGATCTTTCACGGGTTTTCTCTCTGCAGTTCTGAACACACCGCGTTGAATGTTTCTAAAAAGTATAAAGTCGTGAGGATTTGCATCTGACAAGGTAAATGTTGCTGCTAATAAGCACCTTACATCATGGGCTACGCGATTTCTACGGTAATATTTACTCAGGATCCCGATTAGGGGTGCCAGTCCATACGAAGGTCGAGAAGGTGGATGTGCAGGAGGCTTGAAGTGGATGTGGCGGCAAAACAAATATCACAAGAGAAGAAGAGAGAAAAGAAGAACTAGGTATGTACTATAAGGTGTAAGAAAGCGCGGTTATATACCATGAAGGAGAGAACCGCCTCTCTCGCACATGCAGAAGGACCCCCGGTTAATCGGTATGTGAACGTAAAGTTCCAGCTCGTAGAGCCCTAAGATCTAGTGGATGGACGCGTTTCTTTCCCGGCGTAGGTATATCGCCTCAATAAATAACTCCGTAATCGTCGGGTCTCGTATTACCTTAGCAAAGGTGTGCCTGGCTTCGATTTCTCATGTTTTTGACAGAGTTTTTAGTTACCAATGCACAATTCCGGTCTTCTTCTCACATTGCACGCATCTCAACAACTATTACGGAAGTTTCATCGAACAAGAGTGGCCCCGCGGCCCTAAGAGGCTGAGAAATTACGTATCGACGAGTGGCTCGGAAAGAAACGGGGTGAATTAGGGGAAGATTAAGGCGTGGTGGGATGGAGAGACTAGAATTGATGAAACACGGTGAAATAATGAACCGCAGGGGTCAGGAGTCGTTGACAAAACAGATTATGGTAAGATTGCGAAAGTGAAGGGGTGAAGGAGGTGGGGGTTGGAGAGTGGAAGAATGAAATGGGCTGGGATCCGAGATGGTGAGGAGCGAGGCTGTCCAAACAACCCTTTTCCTTAATCGTTTAAGTGATTCGACGTGCGGCAACCACTCGCTTGCTGTTTTCTCGTCCACGTCTTTTGCGCGTCGACGTATTCCTGGGACGAGGAACGAGTAACTCCTGTTTAACCAAACCGACAGTGGAAATCGCCCTTTACTTCTCCCTCAGTTTAATCGACGCTCCCTCGTCGTCTGTCTCTTTGTCTTTCGGTCCATTTCTCCGTATACGCCGTCTCTACGTCTGTCCCTTTTAATGACCCTATAAAGAGGGAGAGAGAGAGAGGGAGAGAGAAAGAGAGTAAGAGGAGCGGTAGAGAACCGAAAGCAAAAGGGTTGATGTTGCTTCGGGGTGGCTGAGATTTCGATAAAAGCTTCAATCATATCCCATTTAATTCTGCAGCTCTCGAAGAATCGAATTTATCACGTTTTTCATTCTCCTATATAAGCTCGATTCCCACTCCGGTAAACCCTTGGAGAAGGAAGTTTCTCAAGGACAAATATCAGCCCTTCATAAATGAAAAAAAGAAGAGGGAGAAAAAAGAAAAAATACGAAATTAAAAAAGTGACGCCGAGATATATTGTTGAAAGATCGCAGTCTTCCAGCTATTTGACTACGAAATGTTGAAAGTATCTTTAACGACGTTCAAGTGAGTCCGGCTTTTCTCTAAAGTTGACATTTTGACGAGGCAACCAAACGCGAAGCGACAGGCCAATATCGGGTTCGATTAATTTTCCGGTCATTATTTTTTACGACTTCTTATCGTCGTCGGTCCTTCGCTTACTCGCGCTCGAACTCACTCTCGCCTCTCTCTGCAGTTAGTTTATTCACCGTGATTATCACGTCGGAAGGGGGTGATCCTAAGGGGTGGTTACCGAGGGATGGCAGCTTTACATAAACGTCGAACCCGATCTCCAACGGTCCTAAAGATGTCCGGAAGATAAGCCAGAATCCTAGCAAGTTATCGACAACTGGGGTGACGGGGGGTGAGGGAGGGGAGGGGGGGGGGGGGGGGGGGGGGGGGGGACGTTTCGAGCCCCCGAGAATCGTATCCAACTTCTTGATATCGAATATTCCATGCGGCTTCGAGATAATCTTAACGTTTTCACTCTTTCTTTTCATTTTTCATTCATTTCTCCGTGCTTTCTTCGTTCCACCGGTTCTACCTACTATAAGTAGATCGAGATAAGCCGCGTGGAAACCGTTAGCGATACTTACACTTTCGCGTTACTTTCATTCCCGGGAATATATTGTCCGAATTGTATATAAATCGGTAGTGACCAAAAATACGTTGAATTCTTATATAAATTTCTGAACGATAATTTTCACCGGTATCATGATCAACGATCATCCCCCTTATTTTACGGAGAGAAGCCCATCTTCAATATTATGAGGATTCATCATTCATAGGTTTCACTTGTGCTACTGCATAGACCAACATGGGTCTCCTTATCGGAATTCGAAGTACACAGTGTGCGGAATTGCCTCCCTTCAAGATCGGAATGGTACGAAAGAGGACCGGTGGATCTGCCGATCGATCTGGAAGTCCCGGTGTCTCGGATTGTTGTAGTTCGATAGTGTCGGAGTGTTCTGAGTGTCAGAGTGTCTTGGTAAGAAAGCAAGGACCGAGGTTGAGGGCAGGGAGGAGCCCGAGGTCTGACTGGGCGGAGCTTCCGACCACGAAACACCGCCGCGGCGTCGACTCGATCGCTCACTCAATCGCCAGACGGCAGAAAACTCTTTTGGTCTTTTGCTCGGCGCTATTAATTATTTATATACTTTTACTCCGTGTACCTACCTACACCATTCCGAGTCATCATCCCGCCTCTTTCGCGAGTCGACGCGGATGACGGATGCTGCGGAACAGCTCACCCGGCGTTCGTTCGTTCGTTGCACCGATAATTTCATGGATCGATGATGAGACATTAAGGAGAATTACTACGGCGTAGAGGTTGTTTGACCAAAATCGTAAGGCGATTCTTGAGGCAATGTATGCCAGGCAAGGAATCACCGTTTCCAAACACATCCTACGTGAAGTCAAAATATGGAAATTTTGGTGCACTGCACGCAGGCAATCGCCAGGTGTGATTAGAAGAGAGGAACATGATCCGTGCAAAAGTGTTGTAGTATATTATGTATAATAATGTATACCTGCGATATGGTTTGGGGAGGGAGGGGGCGAACCGGGCATACGTATAGATATATACAAGTAATTTGTATTCAGCCCGATGATCCATATCGAAATTCGAATCTACTTAGTTCTGAGAAGCCGTCCCGGTTCCTTCGCCCGTCCACCCATCCGCCCGTGCGCCAGCTCACCATCTCGCTCTCCTATACAGCTTAATATAATATTATTCCCGGTTTAGTTTAATGGTTCTGGGCGATTATTACATGCCCGAAACGTATAGGGCCCTACAGACCGTGCACCGCATGCAGGACCAAAATATGCTCCGAAGTAACGAGCGATGGTCTCGTCGAGGAGCTATGGAATGGAAAGGGATCCTCGATTGGGGTAAGGAAGGAAAAAAATAAACAAAGCATGAAGCTGAAGAATAAGAATAAGAATAAGAAGATGAAGAAGATGAAGAAGATGAAGAAGAAGAAGAAGAAGAAGAAGAAAAAGATGCGAGAGAAAAAGGTAAAGAGAGAAAAAGCACGAAAACAAAACGCTATTATGATTGGTTCGACGGATTGGACGAACGGATGAACGAACGGATGGGTGGTCCAAATTACCAAGCTTGCATTCCTCTCCAAGTAATTCTCTCCTCCACCTCCTTCGCCCCCACCCCCACCGCCCCACCGCCCCCGCGCCATCGAGCTCCGCACTCCCTCTTCTTCTGTCTCTTAGTGTTCCTCCTTTCTTCATTACACCGCGGTTCCCTTTATCGTTATCTCTTTCTTTTTCTCATTCTGGCTAAATATCTGCCAAAAATTTTTAGCCCCGGATTTCGAGACCAGATGAAACTCATATAGGTACGAGTATATCTGGACATACTATAGAGTAACAACTGCAGTTGGATGATTACCTATAATCATCTGAACATTTATTAAGATGCTCACTTATAACTAGGGAAGAAAAACACTCGTTAACGACTCGTCAAGGTGAGGCAACAATCAGGACTTATGCAATTACACAAAGCTTAGTCGAGGCTATTTGTGATAGTGATGAATAGATGGCAGGTGCAGGCCATGCTCTGACCTTGCATCTAAAGATTGATAAGAAGGTGAGGAATTGAACAGTACGAAAATAAGAAAAATTCCACAAATTTTGTGTGAAGAGTTCTTTCCGATTTTTGGGATAAAAGTTTTTTTGATTCTGTGATAATCAGGAGATCATTGAAATGAGGTGAGACGAAGCTAGAAAAAGGCCGATTGAATAAGGAGAGGTGAAGTAGAGAAGGACGAGGAAGAGGATATTAATGAAGATATTCAAATGAGACAAAAATAAGAGCGACCTGAAGCCTTTGTCGGTCGTTTGGATCATTTAGTGACTTGGCCTATGTAGATTATCCCGTGCACACGAGGGCAGCCAGTCAGCCTCCGCCCCGCTTCTTCAATTTCAGTCTTTCGCTCGCTTAGCTCGTTTCTTTTTGTATACTCGTTCTCGTTCCTTTTTCGTTTTTTTTTTTTTTTCTTTTTTTTTTTTTTAACCATGACAAGAAGTCGTGCCTGCATGCGGAATACGCTAGAAGGCGTTCCACAACATACAGGCGTTTCACCTTGTCCGTGACCAAACGTCACTCTTTCCTTACTGACCCGACCTCGCTTTTCTCTACCTCAATCAGAAACAAAGAGAGAGGGAGAGAAAAAAAAATGTTTGTTATACTCACGGGGTGGTGGATAAGAAGAAAAAAATTTGCGAAACAAAGCAAATGCATACCATGACATTATACACATTCGGAAGACTAGTCGATGACATACCCAGAGACAAGTTTAAAAATATAAAAATATAAGATGTGTGTTTAAGGATTGTTCCATTTCTCTGCAGTCTCCTCTTATATTTCTGCTCCACGGACTCTCCTTGTACTCCACAGGCTTTCGACTCCCACTCTTAATGCGCTTAATCTTAAGGGTGATTTAAAAGGCTTTTAATGACATCTACAGTTCCCCGGGTCTAATTTCTGACAAGAGGAAGTAAGAAAACCAAAGTGAATTAGCTAGTGGGTTACCATATTCTAATTCCGGATCAAGTTCGGACTTAATACTTGATACCATTTATTATTGCGGGTAGATGCTGACATTACCATTATTCTACATTGTCTCAAAGCACATCGTTCTCTACAGCTCAGCATCGTGTGACTGATAATTATCTTTCCCCTTGCTGCACATACCTATCGACCGGAAATCGGATTAATACGGTTTCCATCAGAAATTCATAGGACTTGGAAATGTTGATTGAAAGAAAAAAACAAAGGAATAGAATATATAGGGTAGTCGTGGGATGGCTGGCGCCGTTTGCAACAGAAGCTTCTCAAAGATATATTTTAAAATTTATTATTCTCAGCGTGAACGGTAGCTAAGCCGTATCTTTTCTTCAATTCACAAAGCGGGCACAACAATAAACCTATTTATCTATGTGTGTATAATATGTATTTTAACCCAAGTGTGTCTGTGTGTGTATATATTCGGGGTTGCATAAGGATGTATCTACGTATACCACGACCACCTCTCCGGTATAGATCGTTCGAATTTTAATTGATATTTTGTTGCCACCTATTGTTTCCTTTATTTCCATTATGGGGATACCTTTGTGGCGGCCCGATACGGACAAATCATTACGTTCTGGGATCATCCGAGGTAATGCTTCAGGATGCTAAGTCATTTAGGAGTTACCTGACCGTGGGCCCATAGACGGAGTTTGGCTCTCTATATCCACCTCTCGCATCCCTTACTTTTTACATTAGTCGAACACGGCCGCGAAGAGATTGCTAGAAAATTTCGAGGCTGCAATTATCGATATTATCCACCCTTACGTTTTTCTTGATTTTCAATTTTACGCTCATGTGTACGACGTGCACGTGTCTCAATCATCTATGTACTTTAGTTCATAACTTCAGGCCTGTGCCCGAGACTTGATATCTTTGCAAGGACTAAGGAAAATCGTGTATAAAAATTCTTCTCATGAATCAAGAAACTGAAGAATAATTAAAAGAGACATGTATCATGGCCTGTATCTGCATCTAATTGGGTTGAATGCAGTAAGAACGTGGAGCGAAATATTACATTTTCAGACTATTGAGACAAAGGCAGCATTCCTCCAGATATGGACATTTTGAAGAGTTTTTTCTCCAGGCATGCTCTGACACAGGACAATTGAAGTTCCTGCTGGCTGTATAAAATCAAATATATCACCAATTGATAAAAATAAATTGTTTAAATATCCATAGTGAAGGCTAATTTCAGAGTATTCTTCGGTCTCGAGTAGGACTTTTGCACTCTTGTGAATCATCCTTTGAATTGTTACAGTATATAAGAAGACATAACTGATGAATGTCTTCTTATCGCTTTCAACACCTAATTCGTCGAGTTCATGAAGTTGCAATAGACCGGTAACCTTCGTCCATTCATTAAACCGTTGCGAATCATGAATTGAGATCTATTGTCCGAGATAATCGGTGTCGAATGTTCCGAAAGTGATGACGTAAAAGTTCGTTTTATTTTCAAAAGATGAATTCTATATGATGTTTGAAAACAAAAGAGAAGTCGTTTCACCGCGGTGTGGCGCGGCATTGAGAATAGAAGAGGAAAGTGAAGTAATAAGTAAAGGAAAGATATATAAGCTGGAAAGGAAAGAGCATCACCACCTAACCAAGAAACAACGCGACGGGGGTCTGCACCGCGATCCTCTTTTGTTTCGTCTTCCTAAGGAAACCATCGAGCCAACGATATATAGCCTCGGGGCAGCCTGCAGACGCCATTGTTGCCGATTACATGCCGATATCATTAACCACTAATTCAGAAATCATTAGACCATCTCCGTATCTCAACCTTTCCTAATATGTATACCCACTGCGAGGTGCAACGGGTATTATATATATATAACGCGAGGATTCGCAACACAGTCTTTAATTAAGAATCAAGGTAACGCCAAAGCTAAACCTAAACCTAAACCGAAATACGAAATAGCGGGTAGAACAAAAGAAAGAAAAAGAAAAACAAAGAACTCTCTTTGGTTTGGTATATCTCTGTCTCTTATCTGCACACTGTGGGTGGCGAGGGTGAATCTGTGTAATTATATTGCACTTTATATGGTAAATATGTTGCGTGTATAAACGGGGGATCTTGGGCAACCTGCCAAGAGTTATGACTCAGTTGCCGCCTTCGTTCTACGAACCATGCGACAAAACTATCAACGAATCGGAGCCCCCCAACGTCGACGCGTGTCGTAATAAATAAACGAAATTAAAAACTTGCTGAGGCTAATTAGTTCTCAACTATATGTACTTCGAATGTTTACATAAAATTGTGTTAAAGGGTATTATATACGTATAGGTATTATAGGTACACAGGTACGGCTATAATATGGGTGTAGATAAAGTTTCGACTCTCCTGTAATTTCCGTTTTAAAAACTTTAGTCATTTTTTTATTTTTTTTTTTTTTCAAATTTTTTTCCATATTATTACTCTATTTTTTTACTTCTCCTCCTCCTCCTTTTTTTTCTTCTTCTTCTTTATCTTACAGACAGCAATTAAGTGAGAAATCTTATCGGTAAATTGCTTTCCTATCTATTTTTTTTTTTTTTTTCTATAGGAGTTATTTTTGTGAGTCTCGTAGGCGCGCAGACTCGAAGGAAATGATCGCAAAGGTCTTGAATGAGTTCGAAGTAGATGTGGTATAAATAAAATCCGAACCCCTAAGAAGTTTCCATTTCTTTAGGCACCCGCGTCCGCGTCCTCGCCGAGACTCCCTTATACTCAAATCATATATAAAAACTTATCGAATATCTCGTCGGAAACCAAATCCTGTACCCTGTCACTCAATATTCTGTCAAAACAAACTTAAACCACCTACAGCGTCGTCTTTTGTTTCGCAATGCGGGCCATACAGGTGGCACAGCCTGTCACCGACAAACTCCTTGTCGAGACAGACCACGACAAAGAGGAGAGAAGAGCCACATACTCGTATAGGCAGGTATTACCTCCATGCATGTATAATGTATGTACATAGACATATATACGTGTGTATCATCAACCGCCCGCGCCGCAAGCCTCAATCGTTGAGCGTTCAATTTTCAGGACACGTTGCTCGATCCTTTCCCCAACGTCCCTCCATACACATAGGTAGGTACGTGTACGCGTATATATCCCTGACGTACGAATGAGGGTAGTGTCGTATATCTCAGGCTATTTCATTCTGTCGATTAATAAATTGTCTTCGTCATAGATATCCGATCGGGATCGTAATTATTAATAATATACACAACCGTCACGTTGAACGTGTTAGAAACTAACATACGTGTATATGTTTACATCGCAATTATGAATTTACAATATGTATATGACTCAAAAAAGCTGAATTTATGTCTGACAAATTATAGACATCGATCAAGCTTCGAAAAACTTTCTGAAGTCTTGGTATTAAATTTTAGTTTTCAATATTATTTCACGTTAATTAAAGAAATTTGTATATACTAAAAAAATGGATAAAATTGTGCAATAAATTTATTGATCGTGACAAAATGCAATTCTACAGTAAATTGCGGTGAAATTATTAAAACGGTTAACGGCAGCAAAATTTCACACTGCTATACCTTTCACGCAATTTATGTACAAATTTTGTTACAATTATTTGACGTAAAAGAGCGTTGCCTTGATTAGTAACGTCGATACAAATTTTACGAAAATCTTACGAATGGTTTCCCTTGCAGATATTAACACTTTTTTAAAAACATATTTTCACCTTCACTTTCGAAACCCTTCGATCGATTTTGCTCGAATTCAATACTAAACCTAATAAAAATTATTCGAAGTAAATTTGGTAAAAATCGCTACTCATCATCGGGCCAAACGGACAATTAAAAACCAAACTGGAACCTCTGTAATACGAGGTGCAAAGAGACGCTCATATCTGGCCATTGCATACAGCCCTGTCTACAGTCCGTAGCTGCGGTAACCCAATAGTCCGTCTCTTAAACTCTTAAACCTTTACATCACCCTGTTGAAAAAGTAAAAAAAAGGAAAGAAAAAAAAAAAAAAATGAACCGAAGTCTGTATCGGTTTACCTCAAACATTCTGCAAAAGTTGTTGCTGTCAACGCGAAAGCGAAACCCTGTAGACGATAGAGCCTATACCATGGCCATAGTAGATCGAATCTATGAATTATTCAAAAACATCTTGCCACCCTTAAAATAATCAACCCTCAACCATCCAATTTCTTATTCAAATGATTTAGAACTAATCTTGAGCTACGCGGTTCGATTAAAAACTTGAAACCTTATAACGAAATTGATGTAGGTAACCTAATCTGCGCAAGTGCATCAGTTTCGGTTAGGTATAGGTATATAGTATAAATAAATGTATAAAAGTGGCTGATCGATGGTCAGTCTGATTCTGTACTATAGTAATAAATAACGATAAAGATGATGATTGGAAATCCTAATATTGTGGTTATCATCGGACGAAGGATCGAGGTGTGTTGGTAGGGATACGAGTGCGTGTAAGTGTGTGCACATATGTAACTATAATGTGTATACCTAGCCATAAGCTGTGGAGGAGTGGTAGGCTGCCGTTGCGGCCAGGTATAACCTATAGTAATCAATATTAATTACTCGAGACAATGGAATCTCATTGGACTCGATCGTTCGATGGGTTAGGTTGTGTCGATGGTGCGGTGAACGCTGGTGCAGATCGTACACGAGTGCGTAAGTATGCGTTATAGTCATCGTCGACGACGAACCAACCAACGAACTAACGAACACTGTAGGTACTGTACTGCACCGTACTGGGTCCACAAGCCAACAGCCCAGAACCCAGAACCCAGAACCCAGAGGCACTGCACCACCTACTACCTACATCGAGGCATAATCTATTGTTGTTGACGTTATGCGTCGTGATGTGGTGAACGAGGGGAAACAACAACGACGTACAGACCAGAGTCACGATTCAAAGGGATCGGCTGAGAGCGTACGTCACGGGATGTTGGTTCACGTTATCATTGCATTGTACCTATACCACAGCCCGGTTTACATGTTTCGAAATATAAGGAGATTTTGGGAATGGGATTTGGTAAGAGTTTTTTTTTTTCTCTTTAGGTAATGAAAGTGGTAGTCTTGGTATGAAAATTAATTTCATCAACTTTGACGAATCTTTACGTTTTCAAGACTCTCGTGTCCGAAGATAAAGATTGAAAGACGAATGAAGTTCTGTCCGACAAAAAAAAATCTGATATTTTCTGGATTTCACACTCAGGTGACAGGCTTGAAAAAATTCCAAATCTCGTTCAATTTAAACGTTCAATTTTACGGGAGGAAAAAAATAGAAACAAAATTGGACTCTTAATTTTTGACTACCAGCCAACAATTTTTGCAAAGCTGATAATATTTCCGGTCATCACATTGGGTGCTGAGGAAATGAAAGGTACCGTGAAAAATACTTGCCTTACGTCTTATATTATTACTTTTCATCACCTACGGTGATATAAGAAGAGTATTGGTTTTGGTCGAAAAATGAATTTTGCTAATTTCAACAAATCTTCACGTCTTCGACCCTCTAGAATCCGAAATACAGGTTTTCAGAAAGATGTCGGTCTGTCTGTCGGCCTGTTCGACAAACTCGCGCGGTGATCTCGGAAACGGCTCGATGAAAAAATCTGAAATTCACAGGACTTTAGAACCAAATGATGGGCATGAAAAATTGCCATGTCTCGTTTAATTTTAACTTCCGCTTCTGCCGGAAATGAATCGATTTTCGCTGTTTTGCTGACAAATCTATACTTTTTTCTCTGTATTACCTTTATAAATGAAAGAATATATTCTTCCGAGTTGAGAATTTCATATATACAGGGCATTCCTTACCAATGACACCAAAAAAATTGTAAACATACCCAGATCGAATTGTAATGAATGCACTGTATAAAATTGTTGTTCGTCAATATATAGGGCGATCCTTGCCAATGACAAGAAGAAATTGTAAGTGTACCCAGATCGAATTGGGTTTAAACGCACTGTATGAAATTGTTGTTCGTCCATATATAGGGTATTTTTTTTTAAGTGGAATTTTCAATTTTGATCTATTTTTCGGTTTTTCATTACATTTTTATACTTTTTCTTCCCCTGACAAACCCATTCTTTTTTTTCTTTCTGATGAAAAGTACTCGGAAAAACTGTTTTTCCAGCTTGTTCTTTAAATAATTTTCAAAATCTTATATTCCAGAGAGAACTAGAGAAAGCGGGAGAGATAGAAAGAATATAATATCTTTCTTTAAAAATTTCGTAGCGGTTATTTCGATGTATACTATATAGCTATACCAATGTCGTAAATAACGATGGACTAAAAGCCGACCATTCATCTGCTGGGAATATTACAAGGGTAAAAAAATAAATTGTTGCGGGTTGGTTCGAGCTTTTCGGGGGTATAAAACGACGGGAATAAAAATCTTAAGACTAGAAGGTATAAGGTATATATACATATAATACACGACTACGCGTAGCGAGGCCTGATATACCTATAGGAAGAAGAAAAATGTCTTAGAAGATGAAAGAAAATTTGGCAAAAAAAAAAAAAAGTAGGAAAAGACGTAAGAAAAAAATAAAATATATATATAAAAAAAAAAAAAGTCAATGAAAGATCTAAGCCTCCGTATATGTAGATAATCTTGTTCGATAGCTATAACACGTATACCTACATATGTATAGTGTATGTAGGTATTACATATACTTGAATAACCGATAACTGCAAATAATAAATTTTATCTGAAAGCAGGTAATAACTTACAATATAAATCCTATACCTACTTTTAGAAGAGGGCGTTATTTATGTCTCCAGTTTTTCTTCGAGTATAGGTATAAGGTATATAAGATTCTCCGAGATATGGCTCAAAGATTTTGAGAAAAAAAAAAAAAAAAAAGACTAGCAAAGAAAATTTTAGTTGATTTTTTTTTTTTACAGATTATTATTCCTTCGGGAATACAAAACCCACACATTTCTATATAATTGCGATACTTAAATGAACATGTTCATTCTATATAGTAGCGTTAGGTACTACCTTACATTACACCGCAATTATTACAATCACCGTATGCTCTAAATAAGTCATGAATAAATTTTTCATTTCAGAATGAAATAGCTTTTCAGATTTATCGTTATTTAATCACTCAAGTTGTTATCCAAACTAAAAATTATCTTTTACTACGCTTCTGTGTATTTTCTTATCTTTATTTTGTTTCTGCATATTCGTTGAAATTTCGCTTACAATTCCCATCCGAATCTCCGAAATACCACAATTGTATCTATAAGTAATTCTATCCAAGTAATTCCTTTAGCGATGAAGAGGTGGAATTTTTATTTGGTCTAACCGCAACCAGATTTCCCTATGCCGCGCCGTTGGAACGTGGACGATAATAATTATCGCTCTAAGACCGGGCAAGGCGCAAGACGCAAGGCATGAGGAGGGTTTTAAAACGGAAACGATAGGCGGCCGGAAGTTGTCTACGTACACCTCGCTGCAGAGCTCGACCTGTCTCGGCACAGGTCGATCGGTATAAGGTAAGCAAAAAAATAAAAAAATAGAAAAAAAAAAAAAACGTCTAGTAGGTACGCGCACACTTCTTACACGTGTTACACGTTGTACATGTAAAATTTTACACATATTCACCACCCTGCACATACCTCGTCGTCATCGTCGTCGTCGTCGTCGTCGTCGTTGTTGTAGTGGCCTTTGCAAAGATAGCTGTAGCACAAGCCAAGCCAAACCGCGCGGCACGTTGTGCAGGCGTAAGTTAACCTGCACTGCAGTCAATAGAGACTTGATGACAGGCGGGCACGCGAAAGCGATCCCTTCTAAGAAGTAATTTTCACGGCGTTGCTTACTTAAACGCATTAAATCAAAAAGAAAAACAAAAATTCAAATAAAATAACAAAATAATAATAATTATGATAACACTTCTTTCGAAATTCTACTACCTTTTTGAAATCGCTAACTTAAATCTACCCCTGCAATGAGCAAAGTAAGTATAGAAATTCGGTTAATGAACGCACGATCTCTAAATTCCTGGACTGAATTTTCACTCAATTTTTCAATTTTTATTTCTTTTTTTGTTTTCTATGGATTTTTAGTTTTTTTACGCTTGGTTGAATCCAACCTTGAATATATCCACGGAACTTGAGGGAACACAAAGTGTCACATATGGGTTTTTAATTTCAGTGTCAACCGAGTCCTAGGTGGAATTGATTCACCTGAAAATTTGTTTAGAAAAAAAAATAAAAAGAAAAGAAATTTTCCAACGCCCAGTGGCTGCAGGTGCCAACAATTTTAGATTATTTAGGCTTTGACCTTAGAAAGTTGTAGACAACCGTGTATAATGGGTTCGAGACCTGCGCGGTCACCATATGCCCGACCCAATTTTCACGGTGTCAAAAACACGATGAAAAATTGGACTGGGTGTTAGAATGCCTACGCGATACTCGATCGTGTAATACATTTAGTATATCATAAACATAAACTGATAAGAAAAAAAAAAAAAAAGAAAGACTCGATATGTATTGTCAAAATTTTTACCAATCGGTTTACGTTGGTCAAGTCAATATACGATCACAAATGTACTAAATATCGTAATTATTACATCCGATGTGATGTTCAGAAACGTTACGATAAAGACAAGGAGTGTTAGCATGTCAGTGGGCAATCCAATTATCCATGAAACGAAAACCAGCGATTAGCTAATTAGGAACAAGTACAGTCTATAATGAATTCATTACAGCAAAGGGCACGCAGCTCCCACAACAAATTTTCGTGTTGCCCTTTTGGGGTAGATATGTACGTATACATTCTTTCCGTCATATTCTATCGTTCCACTCCCTACATATTTCGCGGGATGATAAGAAAACGTTGAAGGAAGAGCTTCCCAGACCTGGACAAAAGCCAAGACTTTGAATTGATTGAATTTCGCTAAGCTATGACACTGAATTTAATCGTTTGGGTTAAGGGCGATCTTCTTCGAGGTTGTTTGTCCATAAAATTACGACTAGTGTTCAGTTCATGTCTAGATCAGAGGAGGGGAGAAGAAATTTGGAGGTTTTTTATTTTTCATCGGCTAGAAGCCGGTCGGTATCATGAGTTCGTTAAATAAGAAATATGAGTGTCAATATCGAAATTCATTTTTGAAATAGGCCTTGAAGCGAAAATTTATTAGGGTATCATTTTAGACGAGGTGGTGGAGGTTTTGTGAAGCAAAATTACGTGGGTAGGTATATTACCCTTATAGCTATAAAAAATAACAGATGGTTGCTCGTCACTATTCATTAAGGTCAAACAGTTGTTGTGACAGAGTAATATTTTCCTATTTAATCCAACCTTCTATCTAAATTGATTAGATACTCGATCATTTGTTATGTACGGTAGTAAAGGTATATATAACACGTACCTATAACCTATATAGGTACCTGCGTTCCCTTAGTCATAGTCAAAAATTTGACTGACAACAACAAGTTCGTACCTTGCAGCGTCTATAGACGCATATATATCTGTAACACGTAACTTACTCATATACATATATATCGTATATGAAGTTAGGAATTTTTTTTGAAGACCTAATTTAACCTTTTTTTTTCTTTTTTTTTAATATATAACTTAATGTATGTATATATATCTAACAACTTGTATTGTATATTCAACAATGCCTGCACACGAACGACACACACGATCTCTACTACTCGATCTTATATTCACTTACAGGTATACATAGGTATGTACTACCAATCAATTACTAAGCATCACTGCGTGCGTATATACGAAACTACCAAACTCTCTACTCTACATATACATATAGTCATATGTAGTAGATCGTAAAGTTTTTTGAGAATAAGATTTTTTCGTGGATCTATACACAGTGTATATATATATACATACGTATATACATATGTATATGTATACGGGGTGAAAGATCCTACGTAAAGGAATTTCGTAATCGTCAGTGTCCCACGGACAATGGGTTACTGGGAAACTGTACAATGACGCGTTAAAATTTCTCACATTAATTATACCCATGCACGCTTGAGGAAGCTATTTTCATTTTATATCACATTTAATTTACTTCTTAAACCGGCTGTTATATGGTCTGCATACCTCAAAAACGAGGAATCTCGATGAGGTGTATTAAAAAAGAATTTTTTTTTTTATTTTAAAAAACGACTATATGGTTTTTTTTTTTTTAGATCTTTTCTGGATTAACAGACATAACTAATTTTTCATCAAGGTCACAATTTTTAACTACGCGTTAGTTATAGACGAATATTTTATACTCCTCTAGCCGAGTAGGTATCACTGATCATGATGGTGATAAAATATGCGAGTATAAGGTATATCCTTAATGCAGTCGGGGATTAAACGATGAAGACCTCATCAAAACGAATTGCTCTTGCTATTAACACGTTGCGTCGAGTAACTGGAATGGCAAAGCAAACCTACGATGATAAAACATAAAGTCTTTCATTACGCTAATCACCAAGAGATAGAGAGGATCATGCGGAGGGGAATGTTTTCATGGTGTTTTAGACCCTTGGCTGCAGGTATAATCAAGTAGGGAGAGTCACCAGTTGTACAATTTTTTTATTTTCAATTGGAGAACGAGGGTTTTGAAAAATTTTATTTAACTAATTAAGTGATGATGATTCGGGCACAAAATGACTATTTTCTATTTCAATTATGTGTAACTATGTGAGGATTTTTTTTCGTTTCTATTTCATGCAACGTGTCGCTTAATTGCTGATGAGAAACTGTGATGCAATATAGGAGGAGGTTTTTTGTTTTTTTTTTTTTCTTTTTTATCTTCACGTGTGAAATTCATATATAAATTTTAATGTCTTTTTGATGTTCATGAAAATAAGTTAACGAATGATACGGGACAGGGGATAAATTAATTCCGTCGAGTAGGGAATTATTAGAAATGATACGAGTAGCTAATCCATTTATGGCGACGCTCGTGTAGGTACCTACCTCGAGAATAGAAGAGAAGAGAAGAGAAGAGAATTTAAGCGTAGAGGATATAGGAAATAGAAGTAGAGGTGGGTTTCGCGTTTGGATTAATTTACCTCTGGAGATGAATAAAATAATGATAAATTTTAACGGGGATCTTCGTAATCATAAAACAAACAAAGAAAAATATATGAAATTTTTTAAATACTTAAGGGGGTAAGCTACCCTTTACGGTCCAAAAATAGGTTTTTTTTTCAAATGTGAACTGGAAAGAAACTATAATAGATACAAATTTTTTTTTTACGACGTGATTAATTGTTGATTCGTTAGCTTTAATTCAACTCTAAAAAAGTTTGAATATTCGTAGAAATGTTGAAGTTATAATATAAAATGTGCGACCGTGCGCTCGATGCACCATCCGCTATTGACCATCCTTCTGGGCACGTTATTCATCCGAACTACGAGTTCCGTAGGTTTTATAATTCTCAAAGATATTCTCTCGAATGTATCGAGAACAGAATATGAAGAAAGCCAAAACAAAAATCAAATTTCGTCAAAAAGTTCGATGTTACTCTTTTGCATGTGAAAAACTATTTATTGTATTGCTTTGAGATTTTTTTCTCGAAAATTCGCTTCCAACAGATTGTAGATAATGGTTTTGTTCACGTCTTATCCAATTTTAATCCAAATCCTTGGATTGGTTTTCGAGACACTATGCTCACCGATTTGAAAAATGTAATTCTTGAAAAATCGCGTTTAAATTTTCACGATTCACGGCAGGTTACGATTCCAAAGTTCTACATTTTTCACTTTAACGTTTATCAACTCTTGGACTTCCTATGGTCAAACTAGTCTCAAAATACGGAGGAAATATTTGTCTATAAAAAATATGCAAATACCCAAAAATCAATCCTTCGAAAATTCAACGAATAGTTTACCCCTTTAAGCTGTACTTTCGTCTTCGGTAGTTGAATATGCACAAGCATATCATTAATCTCTGAATTCGCGCAAGCGCAAACCCTTCACGATTCCTTAGGTTTCCATCGTAAACCGTTCGCCGATTCTATACGCGTATCTATACCAGCCGAAGGAGGCAAAGGGAATAATTAGAAAATAGACGGTGTGGTATGACGATCAAACAGCCGCACCTCGTGTGTCGCGTGGATACATTATAGAATGACGTGAAATATACGGAGTGACGTAAAACGTATGGTAATAGATGCCCCGTAAACAGGATCGGTTTATAAACAGAAAAATCTCTTCGGGTATGTAAGCATAATACTGCAAATACGATATAACGAGCGATGTTTAGTTATCCACAATCGTTCATGATCGAATAGCATCATCCCCAAATAGGAATACGTTGGTCCCGTCATCTCGTTTCGTCGATTTGCTTAGGGCAATAATTAGCCACGCTTCGAAACTTGGATACCCTTATATTAATTTCGAATTCTAAACAGGATCAAGTTTCGAGGAAGTTCATCCAGTTCCGTCCTGCCAATAACTCCCACCCTATCTCATATCCATATTTAGCTTCTATTTCTCGCTCTGATAATCCAATACTTTCGATTATTTCACGTGGGATGAGAATCGGTTATGTCGAATATCTCGTGACTTTGCATACGAAAATTTTTAACTAAAAAATCCTAAATGGAATAATCGGGATTCGGATCGTTCGGCTGTGGCTGTGGCTGTGGCATTTGGATCCCCATATCTCGCCAGGTCTACCTCTAGTCTCGCCCTAGTCGAGGCGTTAATGAGGTTCGGTTTTGATTAGCACCGAGACTGTTTAACGGTTTGATACCTCGCCCGGTAATCGAATCCGGACCTAATCTCTCAAGTTATAACCAAATTATTGCCTCCTCCATGCACTTGGCTCTGCACCGTCCTCGTGCTCGGTTCTCGCCCCTGTTTCGAACCGTTTCTATACCTATCCGTTTCGATCCAATGGCTGCACTACTCGATGTCACATCGTCACCAATTCCCACCCCATTTCGATCTGCATGGATTTTGCAAGCGCCCAGAAGATCGAGACAGGCATTAACCTTGAGAAAATCAAATTCGAAGAAAGTTGTTTCATAAAAGAAAGAAAAAATCTCTTGATTTTCAGTATCAAGTTTGTATTTTTTTTTGGAATCGCCGAGGACTTCGTGAAAGGATAACTAAGGACTCAATAAGAAGGCAACTATAAAAAAGTTTAAAGAGACTAGACTGAGGAGATATTATAGTTCCTCTTATACTGTTAAGAGTGTTATTAATTAATTAGTATAATCTGCTGTATAGTGTTCTGCACACTAATCCTTTCACTGATTAATCTTGAGTATAATACACCTACAATTATCTTGGTGGTCTCATTCGAGTGGAAAAAACGACCAGCACATGTAGGAAATGACGATGGGCTCAGCATAGGCCCAGGCCTGCGCAAACACTTCTGAACCTTGGCCCAAGGCTGCAAACCAACCTTGGGCCAACCTTGGTTGATAACGTCGTGCCAGGCTTGGCATACAGCATTGGGCCAAGGGTTGGCCCAAGCTTGGACCAAAATTGAAAAAGCCGAAACTCGTTGAGTTTTTATTCACTATAAATGGTATAAGATTGGAATATGATGAAATCAAGGACCAGCCTAATGTAGGGTGTCCTCGCCATGTTGTGTCGATAACAGTCGCAGGAGGAGAAAATAGTTTTAAGTATATCGGTGGGCACAGGTACATGCATATACAATATATAACGTAAATATATACCTAAATATAATGCAGACACGTGTAGGTGTAAGGATATGCGATGGATATATGCGTATACGAGGTTTGTGACGGTATAAGTGCTCGTCGCATTAGGTTATGGTTTTAAAACTGGCCAAATTATACGTTCGCGAGACCCGGTTAAAATATTCCAAGCATCGTCGTCGCGGTCGAAGACGGTAGAGAAGAGGGAAAAATAAATGTTACGGCATTACAAACCGTATCCTAAGATATAACCGGACCGGGGGTACGTATACATATACATTTATATATCGTATGTACATATACATAACTACATATGTCGCATACGCACTCCTGTATGCACATCGCTGCAGTAGGTATATTACATACGGGAATTTATGTATTTATGTATTACATGGACATACGTATGTCGAAGAAAATATATATATATATATATATATATATATATATATATATATATATATATATATATATATATATATATATATATATATAAAAAATAAAAAATAAAAAAGGTCACCGGACTCGATTGGCGGAAATAAATTCAAAATGGCCGGTATATTCAGACCGGTAAAATGGCTCCCAGTTTTGTATAATAACACCCGTACATATTACACTCCACGTATGTACTACATACAAGTGAAATTATTATTGGTAGTGTAGTAACTCTGATACTTCGATGCAGGCAACTGCTAAGCTGCAGCTGCACGCATGCAAGAATTAAGTAAAAGAATGAAGTAATATAAGATAAGGATGTAAGCACGTAGTCTTATCGTGATATGTATTTGGAAGGTCGATCGAAAGTTTCGGGCGCAATGCAGCTGGCGTTTTAGAAGAGGAATTATAAAAACGGAAACCGAAATATCTTCGGGTTGTTATATAGGTATAAGGTGTGTGTATATATATATATATAAGGTTATACATATATAACCTATAGGGTATATGTATAAGTAATCGCAGTGAAAAATATATAATAACAAGAATAATGAACGCCTACTCTTAATTTAATTCTGAAGAGAGAAAAATTTTTATGGTTAAACCGGGCACAAAGGCGATATAGCTGGGCGGTTGGTGCAGTTGGGTGAGGTGCAACGATATAGCCGCATATAGCCCCTGCGACTAAGAAACCCATACCCAAACTACCCATAATTACAAAGTTCTATAGAAAATTGCGTCCATTCGAATCTTAAATGGACCGCATTGTCTTAGGAGAAAGAACCGCGGCTACACTAAGACCCGGAGAGCGAGAGAAGTTTGATTTATGACTTTTCGGTTTCGGAGTAAAAAATACGAATTAGTTTTCGGGATGATCGCGCGGAGATAATAGCCCGATTAAGAATCCATCGCGGGACTTAACCTCGGACGAAGTCCTCCCTGCATTATATACCCTCAGGCCTCAAAATGAGCCACTATACGAACATATCCTCCTGCGCGTAACCGATACATATATATATATGCTTCCTTTAAAACTTGATATAATATATATTTTATAAAAATTTATACAAAAAGAAACAATATTATATCCATATAAAGTGAAAGAAAAAGTTATTCTGACGATTTTTTATCAAATCTCTAGTTTTTATGAATCGATTAAATTATCGATCGAATATATGTTTGTTGCTGTATTTTCCTGTCCTGAGACGGAATTACCTTTATCAAATCAAAGTGCCTTATATATATCGCCAGAATTTACCCTCAGGGAGGTAGACGTTCGTTAACTCGACGATCTATAAATCAGCGTTTAACGAATCGATTATAATCATCGGAATTTTCTCTGGCTACTAAAAAATTTTCAACGTATATATATGTATAGTTGCGATATAGATATATGTATGTACATACATATACACGTATATACATACATACATACATACATACATACACGTAAACGCTTAACAAATTACCTTTTTTCAAATAAATATTAAACTGGAAAGATTAAAGCCTGCTTCAGAGATTGATTAGGCATAGTTATACCGGATTCTTGATCCCATATTATACAATAAACAACCATACGGATACAGGCGTGCATATAGCCTATATAATGGTCAAGCTCCAATCTTCCACCACGGTGTACACATACATCTAATTCTAATTTGTCGCCTCTGCAGCAGTAACCTACCTATATCGGGCATATAGGTATCATTAAAAGGTGGCATTTAAATTTTACGACCTAAGATTGCCTCGCATCAATGATCCAAGGACGATCGATCACCAATATTCACTATATAGTCACTCGACCGATTCACCCACAATTTTATATACCGATTGACTGATCTGAAATGGCGAATAGTTTTAGCAAACTACGGTGTAATAGCAGAAGGGAATGGGGGAGGGGGGAATATATTGGACAGTGTAATCGAGTTCGAGATAAATTTCGAATGTTAAGATATGGTTGTGTCAGTGCAGGGTAGGTGTATCGGTTTTGAGAAAGAGTTGGTTGAAATTAGATTTGATTTATCGCAGGTCTGAGTTGAAAGCGTAGACGTAGACAGCCAGTAAACTGTTTTAAAGTTTGAAATGCGCGCATTTGTGACTTGGGGAGGAATTTACTCTCGGCGTATCTACTTATACGAATGAGTTGAGGAGGATTCTTGGAGCGGAGCAATTTTGGCAATTACGTAAATCGTCTAATGTACCTCCCGGCTAATGATTTCTCATTACAAGTAATAAATCTCTTCAAGGCACGGCAGGGAGGGGGGAAAAAACGACCGACGATGAAGAGGAGGCTCATTCTGCGCTGCTGCTGCTGCTGTTGCTGTTGCTTATTCTTATTCCTCTTCGTTCTTCTTCGCTTCTTGTATGCCTCCAGGCGCACCCGAACAGATTGCCGTTATTGGCTGCTACGAGATGTGTATAAATAAATAAATATTTGAGAAAAAGAGAACAAAAACAAAAAAAAAAAAAAACTACTCAGACACCCGTCGTCTTCAGTCTTACAGAATCTTGGGTGCGAAGATTTGTAAATAAGTTCGACCCAAGAAGTAAAAAATTGACAGATCTTCCTCAAAGCACCCTTTTTCGATCCCCGGTGGCTACTGCGATCACCTTCTACCGTTCTGGAAGAGGAATTTATATATTTGATAACAAAGCCGGAACCATCGACGTAAGAGAAAGAGAGAAAAAAAAAAAAATGGATGGGTGATGAGAGGAAAGAGAAGTGAGGAGAAACTCTTTTATATCAATTATTTCCCACTCTCAGGATATTATCTTACGACGTAATTACAGCCGCCTTTGTGTTGAAAATAACTGAAATAAATATAATTATCTAAGCAAAGGGAAGCAGGGGTTGAGCAAAGGGTAGTCGCTGGCGTTCAGTCGAACCTTAACGCCTTAGTAGACTTTAGAGCCTTGGAGTTGGAGTTGGAGTTCGAGTTCGTGTTGGAGAGGGGGTTAGATGGGTCGTTTGGGTTGCCCCGATGGCGTTTCTTGTTACATTACCAGAGTTGATGAAAGGCGCTTTCATTCTCAGATCAATATCTGTTGTTCTCTAATCATACGAGCTGCCAACACTTTTCTAATAATCATTTTCGATGAAAGGAACCAGTTTCTGTTCATAGAAGATAGAGAATAAATAAAACAAAACAAAAAAACAAAAAACAAAAAAAGACCAACACGTTGTAGTATAACCATGTTTAGAAACCCATATAGACACAAACGCGATATCCTGAAAACAATTCAATTTCGTAATTCCTTTCATTTTGCTGTTTCTATAAATTTACTCATCTTCTGCTCCAAGAACGGTCCGGAGGCTTGAAACTGTTGTAGCAAACGATTGAAAGCTCCCTTTCATTCGGCTAAAGTTCAACGAAAAGTTTCTCCAGTCATCAATGTTTTATGGTATAGCAAACATGACCAGGTTCCCATTGTATAAGTATATCCCAAGATTTCAGTTTCGGATTAAACATGAAACATAAAGAACATATAGAACCTGCAGGTTCCATTCACGGTACCCAGACGCTTTTGAAAAGGTCTCAGAATTTTGAATATGTAGACTTTATTGGGCTACGTGGATATTATATATGTATACATTGTTCAAGTACCTACGTATATGCAGATCCTAATCCCGGAAGAACCTGATAAAATCATTCGCAGAATTAAAAAGAAGAAAAAGAAGAAGGAGGATTGACGTCGAAAATCGAGCCACAGATGAGGGACCATTATTTCTAAATAATATTTACAACAGATCCGGAAATTGAAATAGTTCTATTGAATGATTGTACTTGTATTCCAACGTCGAGAATACCTCAATCAAGAATCATCGCTGTGTTAAATACAAATTCTAAAGAGAATTTTTTTTGCTTGAACGAGTTTAACGTGTATGTTGATTGTTTCACTTATACACTCGTAGATCAATCGAAATTATTTTATAGCTTAGATTCTAACCGCTAGTCAAGATTGCCCTCGAGGAAAATTACCGCAACGACAATCATTTCAGCAGTTTCACGGTGTGGCAAAATTTTTGTTAAACAAAAGAGCGGAAATCCTTGATACGTTTGAATACAATCGTGTGTTCACTTTATATAGTTTAACACATATATCTATCTTATACATACGTGAGGTCTGACTATACATCTGCTTGAGTTCAATCACCTTGAAGTTAACTGATCGAGCGCATATCCGTCACTTTGCTTTACTTGGTTATCGTCTTTATTTTAGCTAAGTAGTCGCGTCTTTAATGAGAATTTTTTGATAATTTGAGACGGAAAAAACAAAAAATTGATTCGATACACGGGCGAGAGTAGCTTAACCAGATCGGTAACAGTCAAAATGTTTAGTATGGTCAAAATTATCATGATGTGGGTATGAAATTTTCTCGTTGTAACCATTTTTTTTAAATTTGAGGAACGCGTAGAAAAAATTGTGAATTCTTTTTGACAGTTATCCAGCTTTACCGCAATGAAATATATGATTTCCAAATTTTTTTGTATTTGGAGAAATAAGTTCGTTGCCTCAGGAAGTAAAGACGAAGCAATAATGATATACATAAAAATCTTACGAAAGGCTTCCGAGATATTAAACTATTTGTAAAAATACATTTTGACCTCCCCTTTCAAAGTTCCAAAAATTTTATTCAATTGGACGATCACTGATACAACGTAATACCAAAGAAAAGTAGCGGGAAAAACAGTTTTTCGGAGTACTTTTCATCAGAAAGAAAAAAAAGGATGGGTTTGTCAAGGGAAGAAAAAGTATAAAAAAGTAATGAAAAACCGAAAAAAAATCAAAATTTAAAATTTCACATAACAAAAATGCCCTATATATTGACAACCAACAATTTCATACAGTGTGTTTAATCCCAATTCGATCTGGGTACACTTACAATTTCTTCTTGTCATTGGCAAGGATTGCCCTATATATTGACAAACAACAATTTCATACAGTACATTCATTCTAATTCGATCTGGGTATATTTACAATTTTTCTGGTGTCATTGGCAAGGAATGCCCTATATATATGAAATTCTCAACTCGGAATAATATATTCTTTCATTTAGAAAGGTAATACAGAGAAAAAAGTATAGGTTTGTCAGTAAAACAGCGAAAATCGATTAATTTCCGGTAGAACCGGAAGTTCAAATTAAACGAGACATGGAAATTTTTCATGCCCATTATTTGGTTGTAAAGTCCTGTGAATTTCAGATTTTTTCATCAAGCCATTTCCGAAATCAACGCGCGAGTTTGTCGAACAGGCCGACAGACAGACCGACATCTTTCTAAAAACCTGTACTTCAGATTCTAGAGGGTCGAAAACGTGAAGATTCGTTGAAATTAACAAAAGTCACTTTTCGACCAAAACCAATACTTTTCTTATATCACTGTAGGCGATGAAAAGTAAAAAGAAAGAAATTTAATTGATGAAGCAGTAAAAACGTCAGTTTGTCGCTACGGCTGTGAGAGAACAGATTTAATGGTGAGTTTTCGAGGATCCGTTGGAGGATTCCGGAGGATAGAGAATGGAGATATTAAAAAAGTGGACGTGGCACGTAGCCAGTAACATATGTAGCCTTTGGTGGGTCCGAATTGAGGGGATCGCCGACGCCCTTGTATAAGTGTAAAAATCAATCATACGCGTTGACGCGTCGCCGATCTAAAACAGTGCGCAACGTGTCAATAAAGAATAGCCCAAGCTGCCCCTTGTGATGGATGTCTTTCCTCTTTTCTACCATCTATTCTCTGTTTCCTGTTTTGTACTTTCGAATTCTCCCGAGCAGGTATATAGGTTTTCTTCATAAGATCTTTAAGAACATCTCTGGGACACTAAAACACACCGCAAACCACCGAAGGTAGATCTAGTTTGCAGTTGAATGCTTAACGACCACGTTAACTCACTTTTTAATGACCGTAACCAGCTGCACATTATAGAAATACGAAAAAATTCTCAAGTTTTATACGATAATAGGTAGACAAACTATAAGCACATCCATCAGCGGTTGTTACAGTCTTCTTTTCTGTTCCTCCTCGCGCAATTCAAAGTATTATTTGCGCCAAAACCGACATGAAAGTGCGAATGGTTAACGAAACGGCTTGAAGAAATGTTTGCCGACAACGTAACGTTGTCCGATACCAAGTTTTTTGTAATTCAATCGATTTGAGGTGACAGGCTGTAAGGTCACGTTGAAGTAACCAAAAATCTAACGTTTATCAAAGATATGTGTGAAGTGGTGGTATCTGTATCTGTGCTGATATTCTAAACGTGTAAAAATATGGTAAATATGGGCGTGGGGTTGCACCAGCAAATACGATACGAAACTAAAGGGCTGGCCAATCTGATATCACGTATTCCGAGTGGTTCACGCTGATTAATGACTCGTCGTTCGTTTTTTGTTAATTAGTTGATTGGGAACGCCTACTATGACATGCAGATTTTGACGAGATACGTCATAGTAATTCAATATCAATCACAGCTACGGTTGCAGGTTTAGGTGTTCGGTTTTTTGCTACCGCAACATTGATTTGAATGGTAGTGGTACACCAACATCCGTCGATAATTATAATTGACAAGGCGCACATTATCACCGAGTAGTAAAAAACGGAATGAAAATTTTGATGATTATTTTCGTACTGTAGAGAGTGATCGTTTCACTGATTCATTACATTTCCCCTACTGCACTAACTGCAGTTGAAAACGAGAGATCAACTGTGACTAACGAATCGAAATACTTGACCGTTGATGTATGCGCAGTCACATGCGACACTCGACAATTAAAACAAAGTATCTCGCATTCGCAGCATGTGCTGGAATAAATTTTACCTTCGAGTTGTCTGTCGCATGTCTCTGCATACGTTTGACAAGGAAGAAGAAGAAGAAGAAAGAGATGAAGATGACGATGAAGAAGAAGAAAAGTTAGAAGAAAAAGCTGCACACGTCGGTGCAGACACACGTGAAGCTATAGTATATGTTGATGTGCGAACTTGGGCCCTCCCTCACACATACGAGGTAGAAGCTGATATACCTTTATCATATTTCGATGCAACCCATCAAATAATTATTCTATTGCAAGCCAGTTCAAAGGGTTAATTTCATCGCTAATGTATTCACCCCTTTTTACTTGAAACAAGGATATTTCGTATGTATTGCCAATTTTGCATTTATACCCATCCCAAGCGCTATGAATAAATTTATTTCGAATTCATTTCAAATACGTCCTTTATATTATATTTCCAGTTACCCTACTCGCTTTGATGACGACTTCCACAAACTGGCTTCAAGACTATTCAATATTCAACACACGTATGTACGTATACCACATACATACATTCATTTCCGGTTACAATCCCAATCTCAATTGCAACAACTTAAAAAAAAAAAAAAACAAGTTGAAAATTTCACATCTGGTTTTTCCTCGTGATCCTGGAGTGTTAATTGCTACTGGAGAGGCTCGAGTGGTAAAAGGGGGTGGCCATGGGTCCCGAAGGGTAGGAGGACGAGACGGGGCGCGTATCAATCAGGGCAGTGTCTTGCCCACGCAACCCGTAACCCCCGAGCTCGTCACCCTCTGCCTCTGCCTCTGCCCGTGCCTGCATCGAGACCCGCGATTCTCTGTGATTCGGATAGGACCTGGGTGTACGAGCTCGGGGTGCCATTTATCAACGCGGGAAAAAGTGCACGTCATCGGCCAAAGCCAAACCCGGATGACTCCGTGAGACGCCTGTCAACAATATTGTCGGTGTCCGCAAAAAGGTGTACATGTACACGTGCGCGTACGCATGTGTGCGTGTGTGAGTGTGACTGTGTATATCGTATAGGTATAACGTAGAGCGATGTGCTTATACATCGTACTACGTCGCGAACGACGGATGGGGTGGCATTATTGCCTCCGAGCGGGTCCTTCGCGTAGTTCGAGGGCTGCGGCCCACCCGCGACTGCTTTCAAAGGCTTCCCACCCGTTCTGGCCAAATTCCGGAACGATGAAGCTCAAAGGTGAGCTCAGATCTTCCGGTCCCGACAAGATTTCTGGGTCGAAAAATCTACCGCTTACGGCTTACGTACCACCGGAATGTCCGGACCCTGTGCACACTCGACGATACACAAACTCAATAGCTTCGCCTCGTGCGCGGATCGACCATCGCGACGTATTTTGAAACGATATGCTTGTGCAAACGGATAATATTATTATACACAGGTATAAGGACAAGGAGAAAATAAAAGTAAACTTTTTCAAGTAGCATTTGGTCCGGTACCTTATCACGTGCTCATATAAACCCGCGCGACTAAACGAGCCTGGAACAATGACCGAGACTTTTTCTTGATACCCACGAATCTCTCGACAGTTTTATCCGGCACTCGAACCCATCGACTTCCCCCTTATAAGTAAGCGCGACACCCCAACCCCAACACACACATAAAGGGGCAGACCCTGTCACAGACAATGACAATTAGCGGGCTCGTTCATCACGCGTCCGACACCTCCACCACCACCTCCACCTCCTACTCCTTCTCCGCCTCCATCTCTGCACCCTCTCTTCATCTCCGTTGATTCTTGCCCAGACTATATCATGCTCGATACTTGTCGGTGTATGAATGTATATACGTGTACATACAAATAATGTACGGGACATCGTCCAGATTGTTACTTCCGCTTTCGAGAAAGCCCCGAGAAGGAGAGAGCGAGAAAGAGAGAGAGAGAGAGAGAGAGAGAGAGAGAGAGATAGTTTCGAACTCCTTTGAGGAGTTGGATTGGCCAATATACGAGCCAGGTAACTTAGTCAATTTGATCGCATCCTCGGCAAGGAAGGACTTCCGAGTTCCAAGCTCTCCGCGTCTATCGGACAATCGCTGACGTCACGGCGTGACATCAGTCATCATTCTCGCGTGAGCTGGGGGAGAATCGTGTGGATGTAACAAGGTGTGGTAGAGAACCTCGAGGATATCGTAGGAAGTGAAGCGAAACTAGCGAGACGCTTTGATCCGGGCTCCTGGATACTTACACATAGAATATAACCAGCTATGTATTCCGGACGCGGTGCGCAAGAACGCCACCAGGTCTCTGCTTGACTCGCATGCCGCGTAACGGTCACGCATACTTCGGACAAGAAATTTTTCTCAACTTGGTATATACGCCTCCTCCGCAACTCCCGCGGGCAAGCCAAGGGCTGCCCCAGGTCTCCTCTCGGATTCCTTTCACGACTCAAAGACATTCTCGACTTTACCAATCCCCAAGAACGTATACAAACGCCACTTTTGACCTACCTCTGGACCTACCCCCGATTAACCACACCGACGAGAAACGACCCTCGCAACATACTACCTTAAAGGTTACAAGGTGGACGAGGTGGGCCGAAAATATTCCCGCGATTTTACGTGGGTTCAAGGAAATGAAACTGCGATAAACGGACCAACCTATGCGAATGTGGATACGGCGAGGAAATTGACTGCTAAAGGATTGCGAAACCTGTTTTTTCTTTTCTTGTTCTGAACTCTGCAGACTGATCGGAACCGAAGCAAAAAATTTCCTTCACATCTTATGATTTCCAGTTTGACATTGGCAGAAAATCACAGGAAAACATTGGAAGTGATGAAAATCGTTTGCTTCGTTTCCAATTGAATGACTTCTTGGATCAAGTGATTTTTTTGAGCGACCGATCAATCGAACAACAAAAAAGATCGCTAAGTTTTTGAATAGTGAGTATAATGTATGGGAAGCCTTCGTCCGTGGTGCCTAATGTCTTCGGCTAACCGATGCTGCGAACCGCTAACCACAGACCACAAACCACACGGTCCCGGAGCACCCGAACTAACCGTAACCGAATAAATGAAGTTAATGTCTTGCCCTGATTTTATGTACCCAAAATATTCACAAGTAGTTCATTAAACGCACATCCATGTAACACTTCCGTTATGGGTTGTGGACATTTGTTCAGGGTGTATAATTGGGGAGCTTTGATGGACGGTAGCAGAACGATATACATATACGATTTATCACTATATTCGACTGGTACGGTGAGACTCGAAAATGTATTGCATAGAGCTTTTTCGATAATAACATCAACGTGTTGAATTAAGCTGGAAGCGGTCAGTTTGACCAGTGAATAAACACATCGACAGTAGTATGGGTATTGTTTGGTCAGCCGTAACTGAAGTCCGGATACACGTTCCGCACCACCGCGTACGATATAACTGTTAGACTTTTGTATTTCCTATAGGAAAGGTTGGCTTGCGAAAGTATTTTGCGATTCAAATCTGTAATATATTGAGTCGAGTGGGGTGTTAAATCAAACAATGTACAATTATATCTCAAAGTCGGTGCTCATAAAGCAAAAGTTATAGCTTTTCCGTAGATTCGCGCGCTCGCCCTAATAATGGATAAAACGATCATAAATTCGTTGGAGGGGCTTTTCTGGCCTCTTAGGAAATATTAATTAAAATGTAATTGTTCCGAACGGAGTCATGGAAGTAAAGGAAAGGGTAAGGGAGAGGAAGGGGTATTAGGCGCGTTCCTTGGTTCGCTCCCGCTACTTAGATCTTTACCAGACCTCTTTGTTTTCGCATTTGATAACTTACGGTCTCGTCGACTTTACGTTTAGAATTAATTACCTGGATTAATTTCGAACGTACAAATTACTAACGCGAACTATAAAGACTGGGTATCGTATACCGTGAGTTTTTGTGGATGTGTGACATAAGAAACTGGTAAAACAATCGAAAGATCGGCTTTTGTTACGCATATCGTATGCCCATTGGCTACGTTGGAAACAAATACCGATCATTTGTTGTATGAGTTGCCTGTACACAGGCGTTTGTTGTACATCCACTAAAACGCATGGTATATTCATTTGAATCATCCGTGCAGTACAATCCCTCGACGGGATCATCACAGCTATCGGAAAAGAAGATTCAGCCCCAGAAACGTGTTTAAGTCGTCAAAAATCGCTGAATATTTTCCGCCTGGCAATCCAGTTTCCAAAAGCCTAGTCATTCCGTAAATTTTTGTATCGTGCAAGGTAGACTACCGTGACTATCGCTCATGTCTACGTAGATACAGAGACATCAAAGAGACGCAAACAACGAGTAAACTCGCGTAGTACGGTATCACGCTGAAACACCGTATACCAAAGCGATGGGTAACAGAAACCTGATGACGATGACCATAAACGGAGAGGTATGCCACTGAACCAATTGTTTGCTTGGTCGGTGGTTTAGTTTACAGGTTCATTGGGCGATGCACTATCTATGCCTAGCCTTGGCCAGTCCCTTCGCCGCCACTGTGAATCAGAGCGTTGCATATCGCGACACGACGTCTTAATTTCAAAGATGACTTCCTGGACGGAAAAGTACAGATTAAAAAAAGATAAATAGTGAGTAGCTGTTTAGCGCATTTAATCCAACCGACGACGAACCCATTTGAATAAAACAGGCGCACCAAGTCTTCCCGGAAATTGCATTTCGTGAAAATTTAAAACGTCCGAATCAAGAATCTTTAGACTTGTCCATGGGCATCCGACACTCATAGTCAGCGAAACTTGACCTTGCAGATGAGTTGATTAACAAGTTTTCAAGTTTGATTCGGTTGTTGTAATTCGTTCGATAATCGTTGGCCAATGTCCGTTGCAGACCGTTTGAGGAGAAATCGCGGTTCGATAGATGGTCGTGTTCGTCGTCGCGGGTTAGAAGGCGGGTTTCACACAACGTGCCCTAGACTCCCGGTCAACCAACAGTGAGTTTCAATATAGCGAAATCTGTTGACCAGCAGTCACCACGGAGCTCAGGGAACGAGAGTGGACAACGCCGTTGAGCGTACCCAATTACAGTGCAGTTCAAACGCATGCAAATCCCGAGAATAAGCTTTATTTGTTGTGCAAATTAGCCACATATTGGAGTTCGAACGGTGTTGTTACGTACGCGTCAGCCGAAGGATCGATATGGCTTATTTTGCCTGTATGTCGCTCGGATGCAAATATACGCGGTACAATATCCATCCCTAATTCGGATCGATTTCACTGCAGCTTGCAAGCTTATAACCGATCAGTCTATCCAAACAGGGTTACCAATTGTGGTCTTTCGACAAGCAAGCCAACAATTCAAACAATTCCTCTCTACGATAAGCTAAACTTTTATCCCTTCGTTTAGTACGTAGCGTTGCAGCAGTAGCTCGAAACGTCGTGGGATGATAAAATTTTGTATGAAAATAAAAAGAAGAAACCTTGACAAATGGAATTAGTCCTTCAAGAGTGGTAAATTGTTAACGGGGTGGATAAAGAGGGTTAAAAGTCTAATCGAAATCAATAAAAATTTACTTTCCCTCGTTTAACTCCGCGAAGGTCCGCTGCTCACGGTGCTGCACTGTATGAAAGTCGAGGTCTCGAGGTCTCCAGGGCTCGATCTATCCTGGGGTGTGCTAGGGGGTGTGATGCTCCCTTCCTTCCCCCCTCCCTCCCCTTCTACCCTTGCGATAGCCCCTGACCCAGGGCTATCCTTCACGGGCATCGAACTCCTACGCGAGTCCCTCGGGATCTCTTAGTCAAGATACCGGAGTAAATGTTTACTCCGAACTCTTATGGGTAGGTACCGGTAGCCGATCGGAGTTGTTAAAAACGATCCTCGTCATATTGGGAAAAGTTCTTTCTCACCCGAGGATAGAGGCTCGCCGTTTTTTGGAAGTAAGAAAAAAACAAAATAAAATAAAATAAAAGAATAAAAAAATAAAACAAGGTTGCGAAATTGACGTCTATCGAATACTTAAAGAGTTACTCCCGCAGCTGTTTTCTTTACTCATTTTTCAACATAGATTTGATCTTTTGCAGCACTGAATAACGGAGCTTTAAGCCCATAGCGTTGGTCATGTAGTCTCTGTTTACGGTCAGGAAGCAAAACTGTCATAAAGTCTCCGAATGGGAAGAGGAACGATGAGTTGACGTGCTTGAGTCGACTCGACTCGACTCGACTCTACTCGGGCGAGATCAAAGCGGACGAGCCACAGGACCTGGCACGAGGCTTCCGTATAATTACCGCCAAGAATATTTGCATATTGATTGAAGAATGTGTCGCTGGCACCCGTCTCCTCGTTGTCCCTCCGCTCGTACTGTCCTTATGCGGAGATTTACACTCGATTATACCTTTCCACTTAACGATATGACGATTTATTTAAATATCGGTCATTGCAGTAGCGATTGATCGATATGAAGGTGAAATTCATCGCCCTGCATTGTGGTGGTCGAAAATTATTTGTCATAATTAAAAACTGAGGTTTTTCCAACACCAGACTTTGCTTTAACACGATAAAAAGGGGCCCCTGAACCCTCCAAATATACACGCGTCCGTGGTACTCGTTGCAAAAGTCATTATGCAAATGAAAACTCTTAATTACTGGTCAAGGCAGACCGCGTTGGGCACGCATTTCACCGATTTGTGGAACCGGAGACAAAGCCTTGTTTATACCTGGTGGAACTTTTAACGTCTGACTAGTCAAAACAGGCGAGATCAATTGTTGCGGTAAGAAATACGGAATTCGCGTTGTTACAGAGGGGAGCAATATTCGCGAAGTAAATATAATGTAATCTATATGTATAGGTATAGGAGAGGCTGGCGTGGAGCACCGAACAACACGGGCATGTATACATATAAAGCAGCAGCCCACTCTTCTCCCTTTCCCACTTTCATCCTTACGCACGGGGTGAGTGCGTAACAGCTAACATATGAACGTCGAGTGAGTCGACAGAATTCGCGTCGATTCAAATTCAGCACGGTGCGGGCGAAATCGGTGCGGATTTAAAAAAGAGAGAAAAAAATAAAAGGAAAAAATCAAAATGAAAAAGAGAAAAAAAAAAAAATAAAAAAAAAAAAATGTAAAAGAAAGCAACAATGGTGCAAGTGCAAGTCACTCAGTAAACGACCGGGAATTGTTAAAACACCCCAGAGCTATTTTCATCTCTACCAGAGGCTCAGCTCTCTCGGTAGGGTTCCGGAGCAGTCGGCAGGCAAGGGTGGAATTGGTTTTAGCCAACGCGCGACCAGATTCAAGAGAAAGTCAATATCACGCGAGATCGGTTATTAATGTCACTTGCCGATTAATTAGTTTTCCTTAATTACCTGCGCGAGTGACAGCCATTTTTGATTAAGAGAAAAATCAATTTCACTGTTCGATGAAATGATTTCAATGATAAAATTTCGTTGAATCTATATCGAACTGTTTATTTCATATTGGACACTTGTAAACGGCAGGAATTTATTTTTCATATTTTTGAACCGTCTGGGTTCACGGTTACGTGCAGAGTCGATGAGTTATGATTGAAGATAGTAGTGCAGCCGGATGTTGTTACAGAAAAGGCCAGTCGACGGTCGGCCGATGTCAGATTGATACGAAATGATTAAACGAAATCATTAAGCAAATCATGCAGACATAGGTAAGGGATCATGCGATTCAGCGATCTGCATAATTATATCTTCATCTTTAACCAAGCGGGGCCTCGTAGGTACGCTGCACATTACGTGGGTACAGACTATGTGGTATGTATGTACAATCTGCGTGATTTCTTGTAACGCAAGTTCCAACTAAAATCTACATAATGCCTGCCAACTACCGTTACGTTGCACTGGCTAATTGCCATCAGTTCCCATCCTTTCAATTTTCAATACTTCCTACGCAGGTAGAGCCTACACCCTGAGTATCTATAATATACATACACACGTGCCAATTACGTCTGAATGATTATAGCCCAGAATTCATCGAGTGAGTAGAAACGGAAAAAGGGTCTCATTGAAGTTGCAATGCTTTTATAGATATACCCATACCTATACTGGGATGTGCCAAAGCAAATCGACGATCTTCTTTTTCGAAATCCCAGCTTAAAAATCTCTAAGATTACGTAATATGATTAATGAAAGGGCAGCGCTGTCAGTTAAGTCTAAGTGACGCCCCAATCGATAATAAAGTTTTCTATTTGATCAAGACACCAAACCCTCAACATTGTATTACTACTGTTAAGACACCTTGATCCGAACAAGTAGTACGAAAGTCTGTTTTGACGCTCGGGGAATTTTTGGGTCACTGATTCCGAATCTGAGGTCCAAAGTTTCAAATTTCGCACATATTTGTACAGCTAATATCTTGAATATTTGAACAATTCAAATCCTGAAACCGGATCCGCCATTTTGAATTTGGAATTTTGGACCTCAGATTCGGAATCAGCGATCCAAAAAGCCTGCTACTTGTTCCGGTCAAGTCATATGAACATTAGCAACACCATGTGAGGTTTCGGCACCATTTGGATCTTAATGACGGCGCTGCCCTTTTAGGGAGTTCATGGTTTGATGTCATTCGAAAGATCTTGGGGATGGAAGCTCGAAAAAGAACATTTGGATCCGTTTCGGTACATTCCGATGTACGCCAGTGAACATTTCGATGAAATGATACCGGAATTTCAAACGTCTCGCTAAGCTGCGAGAATGACGTTATTTTTACTCTTTGAGGATATTATTTCCGTGGAAGATGATCGCGGAAAACGCGACACCCCGTCACCACGTCGCGTCGTCGAGCATCTCTTGCCTTGCCATCGCTGCACCACTGGGGCGCGATGCAGAAGCTTTTGTCTCAAAGCGAGCGGCCATCTTGGGTGCACTTCAATTGTTTCAACCTTAATTGGAACTGCGAGCCATCCTACTGCAGCGTTGCTCCTTTGTTTTATGCACGGTCTCATATCGGGTTATATCAAGAGGAGTTCATTCTATCGCGAAATATTTTTCCACTTCGAACTGAACTAGAAAATCTACTACCGAATTCCGCAATGGATGACGTGAATTTCGAAGCTAAGAATGCAGTTGAAAATTATTATAGACGCCACGGAACCAACATAGCAAATAATAATCTCCTCGTGATCTTAACGACACGAGTAAAAAAAAAAGCTCAACTGAAACCCCGGCACGCCTTCGCCCATCGCCTTTACGAGAAATAATCCCATTTTATATGCATATACGATTTGACGCGTAAAGCCATGATTTTTCCGGCGGGGTTGCTCCATGCATATGTGAGGGTTATACCGAGAAAGAGAAAGATGGATAGAGAAGGAGCGTTGATCGTGCAGCAGAACAGAAGCTAAGGGGTGTTTGAAAAAGGGAGAAGAAGGTGCTGCCTTCTTTACGGTTATTACGCGCGGGGGTGACTCTAAGTTGCTGGTCTCCAGGGAAGCTCAGACCACCACCGAGTCCTTTGAGATGTTCTTGATCTGTGATAGAAATAATCGGACTGAATTTTCACGTTATGATTGCATATCTCTGAAGAAACTGTAGCACTTTTCGAATCTGTTGGACCTGCGGGCCTTAAAACGTCCTTGAAACTTGAATAAATTCGTTATTTCCTCCCCCTCGACGCCCCTATCCGTACCACCGAGGTAAAGTTGAGGTGTCAAATCCCACGTAGGTACTCGTAGAGAGTTGTGAAAGATGAGGTAGAGGGGGTAAAGAGGGTCCGCTGCGTGACGTACGAAGCGACCCACGTCATAACATCCAAGACTTAGCCCAGCCTTAATCTCGGGAGTCTTAGACAACACGGTGTACACCCCCGCGTCTTATCTCGGGGGGCCGGCGAGTTTCCTCGGACAGTTTGCCGGCGCTAATGAGCTGGCAAGATAATTAGCATTATGTTAATGTGTGACGTGCCGTGGCTCCGCGAAGTAACCTGACATAGGTAACCCAACCTTGCCAGCTACGTTATAACCTCCGGTCTGCCTCTCTAATGTTTGTATCTAATGTTTGGACAATCTTATGATAAACGTAGGCTCCTATACCTCCTTGCCTGGCTGAGTCTACCAACACCTTCACCTTCCTTTCCACCTCGAACGCCGCTACTGCGGAAGGGACGGCTGATATAGGTATGCATACATACACAAAGAGGGACTCGCCGATCTCTGCCAAGTTTCCAAGTCAGCAACACACACCCCAAGACTTGGAAGTAACTTGGCACAGACTTGCCGCACGGACTTACAGGATACAACACTGACGAGTAGTCAGCCAGTTTTGACAGTTTTGGGATGGAATCGGACGTCCGCCGAACTATAATACATCGAGTTGTTTGACTTGTGTACTACCAGCTCCCAAGACCATAACTTGAACTGATCTTAAGCGAATGAAACTTTGAAACATCGACGGGGGTTGGCTGCTTGCGAGACCAACGGCTTGAACGTTGATAATCTGCCAATTAACGTATCCTCGGGGATTCGAACGACGATGTACAATGTACTTGATGATTATTACTAATTAAAGTTACGGCAATGCCTGGCTGCAGTGGTTTCTCGGTGAACTGCACAGTGCAGGAACTGGTACGGGATACATTCTCTTCCTTCTCTCTTACTCCGCACGAACGAAGCCACCATATACCGGCGCCGATGTAACTAGCCTCGCTAATTAATTAATCATTCGCGCACAAGTTGGGCTGCCTAGCCAGAAGCCTTGCGAAAGTTCACCTCGAAGTGAGGCGTATCTTCGTGTATTGTTGGTTCCTACGAGCCGAGGTGTTAGGTGTCCCACACAGCCGCTCTTCGTCGATCCTCCGCACCCCCCGTTATACTCGCCTTTCATTATCTTGATTAATTGACCGATGGTCGTCTTCGAGTAACCGCGTACCCATACACAACTCACACCCTATTACACCTACTAACCTTAAGTTTCAAAATCAAGATTCGCACAGCTGTATACAAGTTAACAGCGGGTAAACCTGCCTGGACTGAACTCAAATTTTGACTAAGTTCTCTTTTTAGTGATATTATTTTTCATTTTTGATGATGGTATCATTGGCATCGTTGTTCTGTTTTATTTTTTCTCCCCCAACGAATTTGAGTCCGATCTAAGGCAGACATCGAGAACCGCATGAAATATATAATGTACAAACATACCGTGGAGTATAGCGTTGATCGTTGTCGGGATTGGCTGGGGAATGTATAGAGACGGAAGATGACTCCTGGTCAATCCTATCTGCGATCCTATCATGAGCAAATATTCCCCCCCTTCATCCCCCTGAATGCGGGCGAAATATATATGAACTCTTTCGAAGCCGGACTTAAGCGATACGGTCAAGTGGTGTTTGCCTACTTAGTTTCTATCCACTAGTCCCCTAATGCAGACCGGGAACCTCCTTCGTTTAGTTTCGGTTTCCTCAATGTCCACTTGCCGGAGTCCTTTCTGAGGCTTTATCCGCTCGAAGGGACGTTCTTTTTAATTAATCAAGCTTTCATTTTGACCGATATATCTCGGGATCGTTTCTCATCTTTTATTCTAGCCTACGGTATCACTTCATCTACTTTTAAAGCCCCCGTTTGTTTCCGGTTGATCGAGCTTCTTATCTCTCCCAGCCTCCCGAGTGTTTTCTCTTCTTTTTTCCACTCGAGAAAAAGAGAGTAGGAAGGGTTTTATCCTTGTAATGAAAGTTGATAGTAAATAGTTTACCTCAAATCGTACTATGGATTTTTTCCATTTAATTCTGAATCTGCAGTCGTTGCTTATGGGAAGATGGGAATGTCCTCTAGGTGAGGAATATGGAGGGAATCAGTTGATTGATCCCCGCAAGGAAGATATGAAACTATGGATTATCCCGGACGAGTAGAGGGAAGATAAACTGTTACTGTTCGCAGGTAAGATCGTTTATATTAACATCGTTTAGAGTAGACAAAAGCGCGGGAAAAGTTGTACTCCAACATCCCCGTTCGGCGTCTCACGACGCCTTCGCCTGGACCGGTAACAAAGAGCCACCCAAGTATCGGCGTGGTCTTAATTTAAAGTTGAAATTAATTTCTCCTTCGCGATTGAAGAATCAAGGTGGTTCTCGAAGCTGGTTTAGGTATTCCTTGACTGTGATGTGATGGCCCGCGTGTTCCTCCTCGATATTCATGAATATATAATCAATTTACCGTACCCCTGTAAGCTTTCTCCTTTGTTTCTGTTTCAATTTTTTTGAAAATTGTTGAAAAAATCGCACGACTAATTCATACGTAGATGAAAACTTTCCAAGACCCTTACAGGACACATGAGGTGTCTGTTTGTAAAATTAATCCACCACTTTATAATTAGCGTGATTTTTCTTTCATCGGGTATATATATATTTACTCTGTTACCTACTTTTCGTGATCAAATAAGGCTCCGACCAGAACGAGGAGGAAGCCGAGTTTGAAGACTGATTAAAAGAAAACAGTAAAGTTTTTCGTCTGTTAATTATGTCACCCGATTTAGAAAATATTTACGCCGAAAGCACAGCGAGGAGAGCGAAAGAGAATTGGGGAATGGGAAGTGGGAAGAGAGTTTATGACTGAGAAAATCCGAACGGGCAAGTTGGGTGGCCAAATTAAAAATCTCAAAGGGACTCGATATAATTAAATCGCGATAATGACGCAAAGAGTATCGCCGCCCCACAAACCCTAGAAACCCTCAGCCAGTGCGAGTGAGTAAAACGCAGAGTAAAGTCAGGCCGCCGGTACGCTTTTATTTTGTTAACGTTCATAATTTAACCAGTGCTTTGATACCCAAGAACAAGGTGGGAACTTTTCATAATTACTCAGTTTTCACAGCCCCGTGCGTTTTGCATTACCCCCTAAATCCCCGACGATCAGGTCCAGGTCCGGAATTCGAAGCACACCCGAACTCGCTTCTAACTCATTAGAAACAACACAATTATCGTTAAGAATTTAAGAAAATTTAAAGGGTGAATCTAATCTTCATGGAATTTTGACTTTTCAGTCCTCAATTTTTAGCCATATGGTTCTACCGATTATAGATGTCTAATAAGTACGCGATATGGCAGGGCTGATATCGCTTCATCCGCGCTCGATGAACCAGGGAAAATTTTCGATTTGGTTCGGTACAGAAGTTAAACGTTAAAATCGGTGCCTTGTATACTTACTGAGTATAGAAGCGAGGGGCGATGGGCTATAGGAGATGGGAGATGGGCGAGGGAACCGAAGAACTCCATGCATGCAAATGGTATGCAAACAAGATACATTTGTCTACGGGTCCTTGGGCCACGTAGGTAGTTGGTATTGGTGTGCGTAGGCGAAGCGTGCTGCTACGGAGTGCAGAAGAGTGCGGTTGAGTGCGTGATAGCGTTACGAGTACCACGCCGTCACCCCATTTACAATATATCCGTATAAGCAGTTTTATAGATCGATTATAGACTCCACTTATGATTCGAACTATTTGCATGAGGTATAGGCGGGGCGCGGAACAGCTCTGCTATGAATCATGAGCCAGTGTTACCAACTGCTCTTGCGGTTAAGAGCGCGATAACCATTCGATGCCTGTACGCACCCTCATCGAACACAGTTCGTCCATCCTTCGGTATTTTCGATTTAAAAATAGGTCAAAGGTCCCCGCCACATGATGTATCGGAGGAAACGCATACAGAAATACCGCGGCCCACGTCCAATAACGTTTAAACGTTCGAACTGATTTTAATAAAATTTCGTTACACAAATATTTGGAATCATTTTCAAATCGAGTTTTTAAATTTGAGCGTAATCGAACGAGAGGTTTCCGAAGTGGAGGAAAATTCATCTTTTTCGTTCGTAAGATTTCGACGAAATTTTTTTGGTTATTACTTCTTGAGGCAACGAGCCTTTCACCCAAAATATAACATAACAGCTGTTTGAAATTCCACTGCGGCATAGCTCGATAACTTTTGAGCGATTTCACCAAAATTTACTGTACAATTTTCCATAAGCAGTATAATTCATTACACAATTCTATAGTTCTTAGAAAAGAATTGGTAAAATAAATTTAGCAAATTTTTATAATTTAGATTGCGATGAAACGAAAACAGTTCAAGGTTTTCCCCCTGATCTTGGTGAGGTCCCCCGAATCACCCCCAACAAATACTTACGCCCTTGAAGAAAAGCGACGGTGTCTCCAGTCTCATGATTGATTAACTTTTTTTCACGATGAAAAATGTAATTATAATTTTTATTCATTAATGGTCGAGGGCCGGAGAGACGATCTGTTTGGCGGGTAGGTAGTGCCCGGGGTTGGGAAGATGGTTTCGTTTGATTGCCTATTTGGAGTCAGTCGCTTGTGGTTTTAAGATATCATTCTTTCCTTCGCGGCTTAACGAAATGATCGATATACACTCAACTCACCGAGCTTCCTCTCAAAGTTAGCTTTATTACGCAAAAGAACTTTTTCATATTCAAAAAATCCATTTGGGTAATTTAATTATCTCTAAAATTTACAGAAAATTTTTTTCTTCTGCGCACTTCATATATATATATATATACAATACATACAAATGTATTACAGGTGTACATATACCTAGTCATGAATAAATTGTAATCTTGGGGCTGCCTGCACCATCTCATTATTTCATCATAAAAACAATTCTCCTCGCCCATGACTAACCGTTGACAATATTTTTATTGCGCCAATATTTATTCGGTAATATACCGTATATACAGTATGTAACCATAGTAAAAGGTGTGCACGGTAATGGCCGGGTATTAAACACATTAAGAAAGACGCCCTCCGCGCTCTGCATTCAAAATCGAAAGTCTTATCTCTCTAGCGGTTCTTCTCCTCTACCTCTACCATAGTCGGTAGTCATCCATCTTGTAATTAGTTCCGATCGCGTTATTCTTTTATCCATCGCGTTGCTGAGTGAGAAAAATTACCGCTCTTCTTATACACACTCCTCCTCTAGCTTTTGATCATCTTCTTTTGAGGACTGTGTTGCAGTACTGCGCGCTTTCCTTCTTCGTTCACGATACGCTACAACTAAGTAGATAAAATAGGTACTGGAGTCGACAAGGAAATGAAAATTTCTTCATATTTCAGGAGCAATTAATGTCCCCCTTCGTGGATATATATTCGAAAGTATAAATCCTATTGTGGTGACGATAAACCCAAACTTATTCCTCCCCACTATTTGACCAACTTCACTACTTTTCCATATAGGCTTTCTTCTCGAGGCTTAAGAATCCCATCGATCAATTCAAATCAGCCGCCCTCACCGCCCGCTGACTCTGTACGTAGACAAGATTGGTAGGTACCTACGCATAACCGGTATATCTAGACGAGATATTATGCAGAGGCGACTAGAGCCGCGCGTCAAATTCTGTATTCGTTAACGATGACTTCCTTCGACGAGCAATAACTTTAAACCGAATCGAACCCCGGAGACATCCGGGAGTGGCTTATTTGCATACCGTCATCCCCTCGGCGTCCTGTTCCCTGCACACCCCCGATACCGCTACCGCGGAAGGTCCGGACGCCGCGTCATTCCAAGTCGCCCACTCGACATAAGGCGTCCCGCCTCCCACCCGCCGATCGTTTAGCACTTTGGCGTAATTTTTTTTTCTCTTCCACCCCGGGTATTTGCATAGCCGCAAGCTACCGAGCTAGAAAGTCCCTGTTTTGAACCCTCGGAGAAAATCGATGTCATCTAATCGAACCAAAACACTTGGGGTCTAATTATTTTTTTTTTTTTTTTCTTGAAAAAAAAATTTTCAAGATATAATAATTTTATACACTGCACGCTGCACGATCGGAGGGATGGAAATGAAGAAAACATTATCAATGTCGGATATATGGATTTACGTATATACACGTTATATGTATACACAAGTATATACAATATATTTATAGCTCTTGTAGATGTTCAGGGCGCGAGTGTATGTATCGTATGTATGTACACCTACACGGAATGGCACACACAAACGTTATACCGCGGTACAGTACGCCTCGATCCGAAGACCCATATTGATGGGGCATCCCCGAGGCTCTTCCATGGTTTAGTGCGAACATTACTTTGAGGATAACACTCCGGAATAAAAACCTTTATAACCTCACTTCGCCTTCGCCACTCTTACTCTATTCCTGAACAAAGTAACGTCATCGCTAGAGTCCTGGAATATTGATGAGAGTGTGAAACTGAGAAAGCGGACATCATGACGAGGAATCATTCAGGTATGTATGTACTTGGTTAATGTAATCGGCAACTCTCAGCATTATACTCCCCCCCCCCCCCCCCCCCCCCCCCACCCAAAAAAAAAACACTATCTTCTTTTCTTTTCTCGTAAAGAATATTTTTTAGATAAACATCCATAATCACGGCAGTAAATTTTTAACTTTAATAAACAATTTTATATGGTCACTTGACGTGTTGGATTCTGACCACTATGAAGTTGCACACACATCATACTGTATTCCGCCTTTATCTGCTGATATAAACACGAAGCAAAGAGAAGGACAGAAGAATGTGAATGCGACTTCACAGTGGTCGGAATCCGACTAATTTTAAAGATGAGGTTATGGTTTTTGATTTCATCGCAATTACTACTTCAAAAACGATTTTTTGACTACTGATAGTTGAGAAATTTCAACTTTTGATTCACTGTGATACATGGAGGGGCTATAATAAGTGAACCGAGTTTGATGAAACAGAATAGAAAATAAAAAAAATTAAAATCTGTCATTTTAATTCGTACAAAATAATATGTATGTACTCCGTTAAAGTCCGCGCGTGGAGTCACCTAGGAGCTGCTGGTGCAACACGATGCAACACGGTTCAGTCGATAACTGCGCCGCGTGCAGAAGAGAATAATGAATACAACGAGATTCTTTGATCGTATAAAAATATATTTAATTTCATACGGTGTTGTCGTATGTAATGAGGGAAATATTAACATTCCGTAGCGTGTATGTGTATACATAACTATTCCTTAGTATAACAACAAACCTTGTGACAAGATATTGAGATAACAAATTGTGATACTGATCAAATGTTTGTTTGATATTGAGAAGACGAATATTGAATTACAAAATTACGACCAACATCTGTAACCACAGATTGTAAATAAATATAATTTTTTTTGTTTTTTTTTTTTTGTGAGGGTATATCTGAGTGCTACTCTTAATCAGACTCTGAAACGATTAAAGATTATCTTCGTCGAGCGAGACTAATCAGATGAGTAAATTCGGTTGAATGTTACGATACGATTCATAACGGGACTAAAGATTGGAGTGTGATCGCAATCAGATTCATATTTACCCGTATCAAACAGTAAAACACTGTACGAGCTGTCTTTGAAAAGCACATTGAAAAAGTAGGGAGAGACGGTGGTAGTGGACGCTCACACCTCCGGTGAACGGGTGAACAAAAACGATCTCATTCCCATCTCAATCTATATTCGCACGTCCAACACACTCGAGATTATGAATGCGTGGCTCTAATGAAACGGGGAAGGCGTCTGCCTTTACACCCAGCCACCTCTGCCTCTGCTTCTGCTTCTGCCTAGCTGATTCTGCTTCTACCTCAAACCCGTCCAAGGTAAACACGACCGACGTCGGAGGCGTCGAGAGTGCCGAGAAGCCACCGCGGCGCGGGCGTACACGTTCGCACCTACTTCACGTCGTAGCTTGGTTCTTAAAAGGAAAAAACCGCAGCAAGAGGGGGGTAGATGGGAAGAATTTTGCATCGTAAAATTTTTCAGCTTCTCTTCAGTTTACAGTTAGTTTTTCTCCTTTATTGCGAGAATATGGAAGTAGACTAGCTGTATACATAGTCGAAAAAAGGATACAGAGCGCTTTAAGGAAGAATGAAGAAATTCATTGCCTCGCTCGTTACTGCATGTGTGTTTCATTAAAAAGAAGAGGAAGAAAAATAAATGAAATGTTTGAAGCAACAGATTCACTCTTCGGTTACGTTATCCAAAAAGTGTCGAACTCTGTGGCATAACTTTACGATCGTCGTTTCATCTCGATCTATCAATGCTAAAAACTGGATATTGATGAAATGGTCATAATCTCTGCTCTCCGGATATATCAGCTATGCATACTCGCGTATACCTTGAATACGGGTGAATACATAAATGGAATGCCTGGATTTGGTAAGAAACTCCATCAGTTTGGTGTGTCTCTCCTTCCTCTTCGTATTTGGCATCGTTGGTGTCGGTGCCGTGGTAGACGTCGAAGATAGGTATAGGCAACAGGGATGCGGAGGTTGTTGGCTAAGGTGGGAGTCGGGGGAGCTTGCAGACGATTCGGAATGGTCGACGCTGAGGAAACTACCGAGGAGGACTGCGGACGATTTGGAAGCGAGATCAGGGTGGGGCTGGGGGCTGAGGGCAGGGGGAGTAAGGTGCGGAGATCGAGGAGGGAAAACGAGGAAGCGGGGAAGCGAGGCTAGGAGAGGTATATAAGAGAATACAAGAGGAGAAGTCTCCGGGGGCGGAGGAGAGGCGGAGAGGAATCGGAGAGGAAGAGAAGGTGCGGAGAGGAGGCGAAGTGCCGGAGACGAAAGGACGTCGGTGGGTGGGTTGGCTCGAGGAGGGTCAGGGGCCAAAGAGGGAGAGGAGGAACGCCGTCGGGTCGATCCAGGCCCCCGGGCACTCGCACTCCACTCCGAGGCACTCCGCGGAGCCACTCCGAGATCTGTATTCTCTCCATTCTGCTACGGCTCACCGTTGCGAAACTACGCGAGACACCCCTTCCTCAAACTACACACGAAACTATACATTAAATTGAACACACTATGCATAAGTGTGCACCTTGATAACCGACATACATACACACATACATACATACCGACAGACACAATTCTATACAACCAACCGAATGCTGATGGAATTTAACTCAAGCTTTTCTGACCGTTAAGCCTACCCTGACTTGGGGGTCTTTCTTTTTTTATCGCTTTTTCACACTCTCACCGTTGTTAGAATCAGAGTCTTACCCCCTTTGGCTCATTTGAGACAGTGAAAATTCTAAAAATGAAGGAATGAAATGAAGAGAATAGAAAGCCCTCTCTCACCTATGGGAGCAAGACTCAGAACCCTTTCTTGGTCTGCAAGTTAGCCTACGCCATCTTGTTTTTAGAGTAACTCTTCGCATTCGATTTCATCGGAAAGAATCTTGCCGTTTACTGGGTTCTCGGGATTCTGTAGATTTCCGGTGGGCGATGGTACAGGGCGTTGCTGACGCGACCCAGGCGACGAGAACGTCGTCGGTGGTACCCCCAGTTTCGAGCTTTCGCGATGTTCTACGCAGCCGTCGTCGACGGCTATCCACCCACCCAAACGCATTGGTTTCTACATCTGTGTATACCATCCGTTTGTCTGTACGTCTGATGACGTAGAAAGCACCGAAGCTCCACCCAAGGAGCGGAGCTTTGGTTACGCAGGGCGTCGGCGCGGCTCCACCAGGTCTTCTCGTCTATTTGTATCTGTCATTGCTGCTGCTACTGCGTGGTGTGAGAGGGTGCGAGAGGTTGGGGGGGTCGGGAGGGTTGAGAGGGTTGGGAGGTCGGTATGAGGCCAGAAGAGAGGCTTTGTTCCCACTTTTTATTTTATATTCCCTCTCATCTTTTTATTCTATATACCATATCTTTTTCGTTTGCCAAGTTCTTTTTTTCTTTTTCATTTTTCTTTTTACTTTTTGTTTTTTTCTTATTATTTTATTCTTTTACCTTTTCGATTTCTTTTTCGTTAACGCCCAGATGCCAGCCCGATAGTGTGAGAGAAAGAGGTAGAGAGTCAGATTGATAAAGAGAAAGAGAGATAGAAATACTATAGGGTAAAATTTATCCTTTAGTTAAAATCCTGCGGAACGGAAAACTGCGGTCGAACGTCCTTTAACCTCCCTCAGTTTAGGGGTCACCACGATAGAGGGGTCCGATGGCTGTGGTCCAGACTGAAGGCTCTGCCAGAACAACGTATGTACAGTTGAGGTACGTTTTAGCGCTACCAGTTACCCCCCGTTGGTACCAAGTACCAAGTAAACGCGAGAGCTTGCGGTCAGTTGAAAATTGTCGACGTCTTTTAAACTTCATTAAGGCACCAGGCAATATGAATTTTGTCAAGTAAATTAACTCTGCCTTCGTACCACCCGCGACCGCGGTCACCCTGGATCGAAAGGTCGTTCACCTTTACGCCAAAAGTTGAAACTTTTCAGTCTAGGTATAAATATACTTTGGTTTATGCAAAAAATAAGGGATCACAACTGTTTTTTCCGTTTCTTTGTTATTTTTTTTTTTCTTTTTTACTCGAAGGTCTAGGCGACTTTGTCAATTATTATCGACTTTGAAGCACCTCGAGTAAAAATTGTATCTAGGAAAATAGTATCTTGATTATATTCTTAATTGTCGCATATAGAGGCCCTTCTCATTTTACCCCTAATATAATAAATCAAGATTTTTTTTTTCTATCGCGACATTTATACTTGTTATACTTTTTCTTTTTTTCTTTTTCTTTCTTCTATTTTTAAAAGCGCGCTGCTCACCCTCTGGCTTCCGTCTAATTGGTCGCTAATGAATTAGCTTCGAGGTATGACAAGTGAAAAAGAAAGAAACCAAGGGAGCGTAGATGAAATAAGATTAACAAGGTTTATGTACGTTTTCTGCAACGATAACTCGATGATTACTTTTGACTTTCGTCATCCCTTAATTTAGCCTATTTTCGTTGTCAATTATAATGATTGCACTGCAATTGCACAACTGCAGCAATAGAATTAACTAAAAAATCATTCCGTATAAAAATTTCAGCAGTGTAAAGCGCTTGTTGCACTTTGCATACATCCAGCAGCTTGATCTCGTTGATATTCTAAGCTTTAATTAGGTCGTTACGACCCTTGCCCCCGTTATAATTATAATTAGGTACCTACTTGATACGCGAGCCAAACTATTGGCTTATAACTTTTCCGAAGTTCGAAAGATTCTCGGCTTTCATAACAACACGCTCTATTCAATTCCTACGCGATGATTCTGCCTCTGATATTTACGGAGCTTGCGCAGAGCTGAAGTTATTCACATCTGAACAGTAGCTATACTAAATATTATATAAAATTATATAAAATTGGTATCTAATTGAGGTTTGATACTTTGAAACTTACTAGGGTAGGAATTACTTTATATCTGCATTCAAGTTCGCTAGTTTAAAGTTATGGATAACCTCGAGCCCCTCGAAATATCGCGTGGCATACATGGGTGTATGTCGGTGCGTCAAAATTCAGGCGACCGTCGACCCCCGGACCTATTCAAACACCGTAGAATAGCTTTACCGCGCCGTTATACCGCAGCCTTACCGCGCTTTCGTCGGGAAGCTAAAAGTCGTTGGCAGTTTTCTCATTCTCGCACTTTTACTCGTATAGCCTTAGATCTTCTGGCGCTGGTGGCCCTTGGGAAATTACTTTGAATTCCGAGAGAAAGGAAACGAAAAAACAAAAAAAAAACGAAATATATATAGAGTAAAGAAGTACAAGCACGTGGTACTCGCGACTTAAGAACTTGTCTAAACTAGCAACTGTGGAGACATGCTGAAGCCCAAGATTGAAATTGCTTGGTGTTTTTAAAAATGAACTGTACTTGTACAGTCACTAGTTTCCGGTTCAGGAACGAAATCCCGCAGATGTAGGACCAATGAAAAGGCTTCGGACCGGAATAACAAAAGCGAAGAAAGCTTTGGAATAAACTTATCCAATAAAAAGCTTCACCTCGAAATCCGACTGTGAACAGAGCGATATCCTCACCAATGAGGAAATTCCTCCGTTTCCGTTGCCTCCGCCAATCCTGGAGTTTCACAGATTCGGATGTAACTGTGGTACCGGATTGAGCGGTTTGGGGGTAGGAGTGGCGAGGCGAGTCGGGTTCTCTCTTCGCGAGTAAAGTCGTCCTGCGCGTAGCCAACGCGATAGAAGTCGTGAGGATTTCGTTCGCAGCGAGTTTCCCGTATTTGTGCTGTTCATTGGTCTGTGAGTGTCGCCAGGACCAATCGCATTCCACGATGCCGAATGCGAGCGAGCCGTCGACGGCGGGGGTGCCAGAGCCAGGTCGGGGCCGAGGGTGGTAGCCCTGGAGGTCGGGAGGCGGTAACGCCCCGACGTTCCCGTAGAGAACAGAGCGGGCGACGCTTCGATCCCAGAAAGAGGGACGTCGGTGGGTTGATGGGGAGGTAGCGGAGGGCGAAATGTAGGGTGGGAGGGAATCCTGGAGAGAGAGTCCTGGGTTCGATCCCAGAAGGAGACAGACACTCGGCAGCGAGCACTTAAGCTCCCAACCAGCCCCTGGTCTCCAACCCCCGACCCCAACTCCCACTCCCACCTCGCGACGCCCTAAAGCTCAGCAGCGAAGCTAAGACCCACCCGAGTTCTCAGGAATACGAGGATTTTTTGTTACTCCTAGCAGATGGTGTGCTTCCAGGAAAATGCGGAGGAACAGCTCACACTTCTACGTCTACGCGCATACTACCTACCTATATCTCCGCGAGCGAGAGAGAGAGAGAGAGAGAGCGAGAGAGGGTATAGCGAGGGTTGTGTGTGCGAGAACGATCTGCGAACACCAAATTCTCCTTTACTTTTTATGAATTATTTTATACATCAGGGGAATTCGAATGATCCTATGCATGCATAAATTACGGGCTTTAGATTCATCCTCGTACGATATATTCCAATCCAACAAAATGATTTGTAGATGATGTGAAAGAGACAAAGCAGACCAAAAAATTGACCGACTATAACTCCTTGATGTACTAAAAAGTAAAAATACGACGTATGATCATCCTGAGAAATGGGTATGACCGTTAATCTGATGGGGTATGGGAGGACCAAGCCAGAGTTACGATCCGTGTACGTTAACACTTTGGTGGAATCGACCGAGGCCATCAGACACAATAAACTGAGATAGGTGTGCCTCTGTATAAGATGCCACTGTTCCACCATGCGCTATGAACATTCCGTTGTTCAGAAAGGTTTTCCCGATAGAACGCCTCTATCAATCCGTTACTAAATCCTCCCACTTCACCTGACTCCCTCGAGGAACACGTGTACCTCAAAATATGATTGCTGGCCTTATCGATCGCGAGGCACTGTCCTCTTAAAGAGATAGAACGGCCTCCAATATCCCTCCGCAGAGCTGGATTCTAGTCGAAAATAACCTGCGGCTAACCTGAATAGAATAATCAAATCTACATGCAGATGTGTTTGTTCAATTGTCATGGGGAAAGTAGCAAAAAATTCGTTCACTTTAGTTTGAAAATTTTTAGTCAGACTTGACCAGCTCCCTCCAAAGCTCATGATCAGTTTTACCTTTTGCTCCCTGAATGCTTACGATGATTCACGAGACGTCAGAACAGAAACACTCTTTATAAATATCTGAATGACTATCCACTCAATCCATGTGCACATACTTGCTGCTACTCTTTAGGAGAAGACCGAGTGTCGCCATAGAGCAGCTATAGGAACTTGCAGAGAATTGGTTCGCTAAATGAGGAAGTTACTCGCACAGTGCTGTCATATTTTCGCTTACGATGACAGGAACTTTATACCGAGACGAGATACAGATGAGGGACTTTAGAAATGCATATTTTTCTCCTCTCTCACTTTTTTGGATACATCGTGGCGAAATTTGTGCGTATTCGGTGGTGATTTGGGATTGAGAGCTAAATCATTTTACACGTATCTACTAGAGCCCTTGACATCTTTCTGGTACTGATGTATAAGAGGCCAAAGTTCACGTCTCTAGACTGGGGTTAAAAATTTTTTTTAAAGCCTTTTGAAGTGTCTAGAACTGATCTGTTACCTTTAGAATAATTCAGATATACTCAGAGTACAATTTTATCAGTAGGATGGATGTTTAGATATTTTTTAAATTTCCGCGGAAAATTGTATCACGCGATACGTCGGCGTATGAGATGTTGCATATGTTGCAGGCTGTGCTTTAAGCTCACGTAACCATTGGGCGAGCTATGTGTCTGCAGCTTATCTCACTAGTAGTCAGCAATAGGCGCAGCAATTGCCGTCCACTTAAAAAATAGAACCAATTTGAAAATTGGTTAAAACTTTCGAACATTTTGCAAATTTTTTTAAATCCCAGGAGCCAGGTCTCCGCCGAGCAACAAAAACATTTTTTTTTTTTTTTGTTGTTTTTTTCATTTTATTTTTTCATCAAAGCACCAACAATAAACCGCACCCCCTCCCCCTCCCCCTCGACCCTCACTCCTGTGGCAGGTCGCTGGTTTCTTTCTTTCTCTCTCTTTCTCATTCTCCGTGGCTCCATCTCTACCCCCCCGAACTTCATCCCTGTATACCCTACGAACCTCCCTTTTTCCTTCCTCACCGACGTCCTCTCGGTGAGGAAAATATAAAAATCCATACAGAGAGTCGCTCGGAGAAAATATCCGTCATTTAAAATGGATGGATTTAGGTGGATATAAAAGTTAGGGGCGGAAAGAACAGGACCGAAGGTAGCGGGGATCAGCGCCGAACGAAACCAGCAGTGGGTGCTGCTGGTGTTGGAGATTTAAGGGGGACATTTAAAATGGATGGTTCTTTCGGTAATATCTACTGGTACGCCTGGCTCGGTGGCACATAAGGGGAAAAGAGGAAAAGGACGAATGAGGAGTGGAGAGGAGAGGAGAGGAGAGGAGACGAAAAGGATGAGAAGGCGAATGGGGGAGGGGGAGGAGGAGGGTTAGTGTGGGTCGTCGAAAAGCACCACAAAAACACACAAACCTACAACAAAATGGCAACGAGATTTATTTTTCTATACAAACTTTAAACTTTTTCTAACCTTTCTATTTACATTCAATATTAAAGCTTCAATTCCTTACAGTTACGATCTGTGGCGTGAATCCATGTTAGCCACTGTGACACAGATCATACAAACATTAATTACAACAGAACTTGGACAATGGACGTTGATCCTAACGTCAATTAGTGACGTCCTCCTCTCAGAACAGACTGCATAAGACTTTGAGAAAATCCAAATGTCATGAAATTGGCATCTATGATATAATCGGATCTTGATTCACAATGCAGAATTTCAAAGTCATTATAAAGTTTTTTTCTAAAAGACTTCCAATGGAGAAACAAAAAGTTGTATAAAAATTGTTAACACAGTGGATAGAAGGAATATATATGTATAATACATTTCCCAGGCGTTCGTATATCTATACACAGTATATATATATATATATGTATAACGTGAAGAGTGAACATATCTGGTTGATAAATAGCCCCGTAGCGTTAGAGAGTTGAGAAAAGTTTTCCGCTATTCCATATACCGCAACAAAATTCGTTATCTCTTGGGCGAATTACGCTGTTCTATACATACTTACTATATACAAAGAGGAAAAAGTGTAATACGATGCGGAGAAACGGCTCCGTTGAGTACAATTTTTTTGGAGATGATTTTTCACACGGGCAAAGAAAAATGGGTGGGATGGGGGGGGGGAGGAGTAAAACTAGAGCGGCAAGACGTGTAGCGCTAAACTTAGTCGAACAATGAACGAAGTTAAAGGTCAGTTGCGTCAACGGTCCCTGCACCAGCTACAACCTTAAGATATGGAAGAGACAGCCGAGAAACTGTGGCGTTACAACGACGGTGGACGAAGAGAAAGAGGGACAGAGTCGAGCCAGGCAGACTACATGTATTATTGATGTGGCTGTGTCGCCAACCTCCCCTATAGCCACCGACGTCGCCGCCACCCCCTTGTTCCACCACGTCTTCTCACCCTACAGGAAAACACCAACGCCCTGACTACAACGTCTTACAGAACGACGGCTCCCGATACATCCAACTCCTATTTCGATATGATCCTTATCTTGGACAAGTGACTGTACAGTGTGGTGCTGGTTCCGGATTTTAAATAATTGATAAGTGGTCCTCAGTCCTGGCGATCGGTTCCTCGGATGAGAAAATTGTGGTCGGTGATTTTGAAAGTTTGAGAATGCATGACGAATGACTTTTTTTTTGGGTTTGTTTGATTTTCTTTGTTTTTGTCGTAGGTCGTGGAAAGGATGGAATGATCGAGGGTATAAAATGCGAAACTCTAGAGAGGTAAGAAGGCTAATGCGGTATATAGGATATAGATGTGGAGTTCTATTCCAAGGAGCACGCCGAGTGAGATATATCGTTGAATTATACAAGATGGCGTCCCACGGCGTAGGAACGCGTTCTCCACTCCGTCAATTATGCTAATTTCGATTGCCTCGAGATTAATGGAAGATAGCATCTGCCCGCGATCCCGGTCCGTGAAATCATGGCGTCCATTCGGACCTGCCCGACTGTATAATACAATCGACTGCCAGTCGCCATTTTGGCACGTTACAATATGACCATGCAAAAATATTTTATATATATCAGGATTAAACCGTGCGCACAAACACCGAATTAATCACTGTAATTTTATTCTATTTTACGGACATTTACATATCCCATATAAGAAAAACGGATTAGCGCTTTCTTCTGAGGAAACTAAAATCAAATTCTTACTTGTTCTCAGTTATTATTTTTATTTACCGATCGTCACAGGTATAGTGGACATTTTGTACCGAGGAAGAATATGCTACAAGTTTTTCGACGGTCGACGCCAAACGTAATCAAAATGACATTAGAGTAAAGCAGCAACGAGACATCTTGCGTATTTGTATTCATAACCGGGGGGGTAACTTTAAATTGGCCGGATTATAAATAAACTTATATCCTTTATTTACTTCAATACGATTTTCTCGTTAAGAAGTTTCTACCTCGGGAACGACGCAACGCTGTGAAAACCGAGAAAATCTGCTGCGCAAATAGGTAAGTGTATGTATTATTTTCTACACAAGAACAATTGCGATATTTGCTGAGAATATCTACCGTCTACCGGAATCTTCTCCCGCCCATCCCTTCATCTCGAATAACAAACATATTTTTGAGAAAAAAAAAACCCCTTTTTTTTCATCGATCGTTGTCTATCCCAGCCCGAAAGAACGATAATTCTGGAATTTACATCGTAGCCCTCGATTGTTATCAATGCTCCGTAGGTTAACGCCCAGTTGGCCTACTGCGGCAGTAGTCCAAGGCCGAACAGAGAGAAGAGAGAAGAGATCTCAGAGTCTTTTTTAGGATCCACTCGACAAAGATGCTCATCAGTAAATTCTTCTTCTTCTTCTTTTTTTTTTTTGTTTAGTGACTGAGAGAGGCAGGGATCAGGAAGAGAAAAGGATGGGAAGACCTCCTCTTAGGCTGCAAAGCGAAAAAGAAAGAGGAGCAAAAGTAGAAGCAGAAGAAGAAGAAGAAGAAGAGAGGCGCGTTTCCGGAAAGAACGTTTAATCCATGGGCCCACTTAATCGCAATCTCGATGGTTTTTTTTTTCCTTTTTTCTTTTTGTTTCATTTTCTTTGTTTTTTTCTTTTCCTCTGTACCGGTGGTGATGGTCTTGGTGTTGGTAACGCGGCTTCTCCTGCTACTGCTGCCCGCATCTTGAGCAAGACGTATCGACTCGGATTTTTTCCTGGAGTCATTTATCAAAGCCTGCCTTCCTTCTCTGCTCTTCCTCCTCCTCCTCCTCCTCCTCCTTCTCCTCCACCTTCGCCTTCGCCTTCGTCTCCGCTACTACCTCTACATCCACCGCCGCCTCCATCTCCATCTCCAGTTCCGGCTCTAGCTACTCCTTGCCTCTCATCTCTGGCACTCGATACACCAGGAGTGTGTACCTCTATAACTATACAGGCTAGAGATTCAACGGGAGGTGGATGGCGGAAGGCGGAAGGCTATGGCCGTTTTGATGGTGAAGAGGTCGCGGGGATTGTGGCGGGGTAGTCACGGATTACCCCGTTCCCCAACAATCCTTATATGTATAGGAGTTCGTGCTCTAGCTATACGATATATAGGTACCATGTGTGGCACGGCATCGGCTAGAGGAAGGAAGGAAGGAAGGAAGGAGCGAACGAAGGTAGCGAAGCAACGTCTATCTATCATTGCCTCGCACGCAGACATCCATCTTCACTGGCTGCGGGGGCTGATCGACTATTGGATGCTTGTGGTATACCTCGATCGTCGAATAGTCTATACCTATATAGTTACCTGAATAGTTCATACTTATACTATAGGGTTTTGTACCATTATGGATTCTAGGGACTGCACCGGTGCACACGGACTTCAGCGATTTATTAAATATCTCATATCCTAGCTCTCATTTACGTATCGAAAACCAAAGTAGGACATTTTTTTCAACTTCCCGCAATGAAAATGGAAAATTTTCATAAGAAAGGAAAGATATTGGTTTCGGTCCGATTTTCGAAAATTGAGTTTTCATCAGATCTCGAAGTTTTGGGGTCCTAGGAAGCTATTCCGACTATTTTTGCATGGACGTCCGTATGTGTTTGTGTGTGCGTGTGTAAACAAATTTTTGTCGTACGATATCTTTACAACGAATCGATCGATTGAAATGGTTTTTATGGCGATCGAAAGGGTTTATCAAGACTTAGATCTGATTAGATTTTGAAGTCGATCGGTCGAGTACTTTCAAAGTTATTTGCGAAATAAAAATTAAAAAACAATTTTTTTTTTCATGTTTTTAGCGCATAACTCCGAAATTGTTCATGCGATTAATCTCAAAACTTGAACAAACTTAGGCCTTGGATAGCCCTTTCGATCACCGCGAGATTCATCAAAATCGAACAATTGGTTTAGAAGATATCGTACGACAAAAATTTTTCTTTTTGTCGTACGATACCTTTGGAACGAATTAACCGATATGAATGATTCTTGCGGCGATCGAAATGGTTCATTAAGACTTAGATCTGATTAGATTTTGGAATCGATCGGTCGAGTAGTTTCAAAGTTATTCGAAGAATAGAAATTGAAGAAAAAAAAGATTTGTATGCGGAAAACTAATTATACTTATAACCTTCTTCAATTTATTATGAACACAATAGTATCAATTAATTGTAACGTATTTAACACAGCGGGAAGTTTTCGGGTTGGCCCACAGATCAACCGGTTTCTTAATTTTTTTCTTTATTTTTCATTCATTCAAGAGGGTTTACACACTTTGGATGTAACTCTTTTAAAATCGTCTCGTGGGTACGATTTGAAGAGATATTATATTGACTCAGTTTTAGTAAGATATATATTATTTTTGATATATCTTTTACGATACTTTGTATTTACGTACGCTACAGTAGTGAAAATCAAAAAGGATAAGTGGGCATATATACCCATAAACGGAACAAATAACATGGCTATTCAGTAATATTTATGGGGATTAAACGATGAGGGTTGCCCAACGTTTCAAAATATATGTATTTGATTAGGTTGCCCGGTTTGTACGTTGCGAGATTGTGTATGGAGTGTGTCCGCGCATACGTAAATAGGTCCGAAGCAAATACCTGGTGTTACCCCCCCATCCGAAGGCAAATACCTACGCGTGTCCCCCAGATAAGACTGTTCCCAAAAATAATGGAGAGAACGGGTTGTCGCGAGACGATAACCAGATCGGAAATCCGGGGAACTCCCGTAACAATTTCAATTTTTTTTATTTTTATTTTATTTTTGTTTACTTTGTGTCTATACATCATCCGGTAAATACAAATATCTGTAGCTTTCCTTTTCCCCATCCCGTGAGTGCGTCATGTCTGTAATACCTTCGATGTATAGGCGACGTTGCTCAGTCCTGCGAGCATCTAGTTCGAAACTTCCATCTCGTGGCGTATAACTGCAAATTGTTATTGAATTTCAACTCCGTCAACGCCGCAAGGAGAATTGTCTCCAACCCTTGCAGAGTAGGTACTCCTTCGATATCCCATCTCTTCGCAATTCCCATCTGGATAACTATTATACTATATGTATACCGATATCAAGTTATATTCTTCTCTGTAAAGTATTCCATCTGTTGTTTTGTACATATCAAGTGGTCAAATTATCTCACTTTCAAGTCATTTCTTATTTTAAAACAGGTATGTATGTATGTATGTACCTATCTATATACCTACTTTAGAATTGAAAAGACCTTATCGTTCATTTTTTATTCGATTTTTAAAAATACGTATATATGCATCATTCATAATGAATCTACAGAGAGAATATTTTCAAATGTGTGGAAAATATTCCATACATCTGTTTATATATCTACGATATTTTCATTATATTTTGGGAGAAATATTCAATATTTCTACCATATAGATTTGAAATATATTGTATACATATTTCATAAGCGCATGTTAAAAATGTATTTATGTACAATATTCATATATGTGTGGCAATATTTTAAATGCGCTGGAATATCGCAGCTATACATATACATATATATATATATACTTAATATATGTATAACACATATGGGGAATTTCTCGTTAACCCGTAAACAGCCTATGACCATGACCCTTTGAAATTTGCGTCATGATTTTTTATTTTGTTCAGCATATTGAAAGAAATACGCATAATTTTTTTTATTTTTTATTTTTTTCCTTCTAGCGGTAATCATGATGCAAATCTGACGGGGTCAGGGTCATTAGGCTGTTCGAGTTAGCGTGGAATTCTCCTAATCATATACTTATATGCGGTTTGCTTTATACATTACGCACAATTTGACACCCTATCCCCACAATTTTTATCCAATAACAACTCGAGTTTAACCAAAAAGACGATTGAGGTTATAAATATATACTATCTACAATTACAGATAAGAATATTGCGTATATCTATACCCGGTAAATTAATTTAATCTTTACGTGGACGTTCCGTGAAATTCATTGACGTGTGATCAAATATCGAAATCAGATTTTTCGACATTATATTATAGTGTTACATGGTGTTCAGAGTCCCGAGATTTTGTGCTTATTCGTTTTTTGCTTTACGGAAATAATTTCATATCATTGTGTGAGCATTTTCATAAAAAAAAAGGTAATTAACAATGAAAATATCACTACAAAATTTACATCGATCAAGTCCAATCCGTATGTTACCGGGCAGAAACTACCCATATTATAATCTAAGTCAATTTTTATTTCTATAGAGTGAGACACCATATTTTTCGTAGATGTCCGGGCCAGAATGAGGCACCATTTGTGAGAAAAAAAAAAAATTTTTTTTTTCTACGTTCAAAAATGCTTGGTTACGGTTTGTAGATAAGGGTTGGGCAAGTTGATCAGTCCGGGCAATGCAGCCACTTGAAAATTTTTGGTAAGAATAAAAAATTATTTTCTTCAAGTACAGTTATAATTGTTATCTGAATTATATTTTATTGATAACTGGAAAAAAGCTGACTTTGAGGTAAAATGCGACAATAGTTGAAAATAAAAAAAAAAAAATAATAAATTTTATCTCGAAAATCGTGTCTCATTTTAGCCCCGATATCTTTTACAGTGATTTTTTTTTCAATAAAAATGTGAAAAACGATGATATTAAACCAAAACTAGAAATCGCTTGAGTTATTTTTCTGAATGGATTCATAAAACTTATATTTGGGAAAAATTTTCGATCTTACTATACATTAACATTGTTCACGTAGCTACCTAATGGAATAAAAATTTGAAATATTGACTTCTGCTTAACTACCCTAATATACATAATATATGGTATAAGTTAAATGAAAAAAATGTACCAACCATATAATTCTGTTGAATCGAAATCTATTTCGCGTCTTCTTGTGTTTAAAAAATTTTACAAGAGTATAGAGCAGAAAATATTAAATGGCAGAAATTAGCTTTCGTATATTGCATGTCTAATGGCAAGAGATCATAATCTGTAGTGCCTTTATATGAACATTTGGAATTTTTCTTTGTTTTTTCAATCAAAAGATCATGTAATTATTTTTCCTTTTTTTTTCTAAATATATTTATTTACAAACAATTTTAAAATATGTTGAAATTTGTCAAAATTGAATTAATTCTGTTTCTAGTTTAAAAAAGAAAATTAATAAATAAATAAATAAAATTAGGGCCGGACTAACTACGACCAATCTTTGAAGAACAAAAATTGAATAAAATTAAAAATTTTGAAACTTTATAAAAATGTATAATTTCAGAAATAGTAAAAAGACATTGAATGCATGTAGTGTAATTATCAGAATAATTTTGATTGTAATTGTAGCTTTTGTTTTTTTTATTTTTTACAATAGGTATATGTTTAGCCGGTCATCACGAGCACATACCTAAATAAATAATACATCCTAAAAATATAAAATATAATTAAAAATATGAATATTTCAATCCAATTCTAACCTGGTAGAGCAGCGCCGCCACGTTGTAGCACCATGAACTCAAAGTGCTGTTATGAATACTGACCGGCCGTGTCCCGCGAAAAGTATAATTTATCGAATTATGTTAAATATGATAAAATGTTATCAAACTAAAATAAATAATTAAACGTTACTTTTTTTTTTCGACTTAATTAAAGATATAAATTATCAATGGATATATGTACATAAATTCTACAACGAACAACGTACTACGACACAATTATATTGTAAATTTAATTTCCGATATAAGTTAGATATTTTTATTCATTTATTTCTTTTCTTTTTGTTTTACTAAAAAATCAACTTATACTGCGGACGTATTTATTCCTGTATTTCGCCGCGCCCATGTATCTCTTATAATTATATTATACATATAATACACAGTGAATTCTGTTCATCAAGTTGTTATAAAACAATATAATAAAACTGGTTATATTAAGAAAGCTTTATCACTGTTTGTATAACATATATATTCATTCCCCTCTGTATATGTATACTGTTCCCAGTCATGCATGACGCTTGCCCAATTAAACACGTCATTATTTAAATTTCAACCGTATATACATATATCGTACTCGTTCGTATCGAGATACTGACACTAAAGTCTTTCTGAAAGTGGAATTTTGTTTAGATTTTCGAAAAATAATAAGAAGTTTCTTAACAAGTGAAAAAGAAAACAAAAAAAAAAAAAAACTTGTTAGCTTCTTGCTTATCATTATTTATTTTTATTTTTTTGTATATTTTTCTTCTATATATTTTTCTATATATTTTTCCTGGTACATATTTCTGATATATTTTGTACATAATCTTCCTCATCATTTCGAAAGAAAAGTTTTCAAACTGTGGAATCTGTCGATCTCCAGTCAAAATCATGCTCGAGAATCAGGCTTAAAAAGTGGTCCTTTCCAAGGCCAAATTTGCGCGTTTCCGTTCCTTAACCCTTCGCCCTTTTTCACCTTCAGTCGACGAACGAGTTTCTGCAATATCGACTGGCAATAGCTACGAAATTTTTTAAATAAAATTCGGGAGTTATCCCAGTTCGGATTCTCATCGTCATATTGATTAAAGTTGATGAATATAAAGTTACTTAATTTTAGTTATTGTCGGATGTAAAATTTCATCGATTATCTATATACTCTGAACAATTTTGTTCACTTATCAGACTCTCTGACTTCTAGTTTCCGTCTTCCCATCTATCAAGCAATATATGTCTAGACGATTATAACAACGTTAGAGATTGATCCAGAGCTTTTATTTAGTGTTTGACAAACGAGAATTGACAAGTTGAAAAGTCGATGGATAAAATCAAGTCTCGCGTTATAACTTGACCGAAAAAGAACAAGTTTTTTTACGACTGATTAAAGTCTGGCAGCTCATCAGGGTGTCGAAACAACTAATTCGAAAGTAAGAATCAGGAAGGCAGTTCTAGTGAATTTTTATGGATATTACAAAACAAAGTCGTTGATTTTTTGGTGTAGAAAAGAAAAAACATTCCTCATTTTATAGATTTTACAGTTACTTTAATTAGACGAATGAAAATCACACCCATATCTCGATTTTAAGGTGATATATTCTTTTGGGATTCTACTTGCTTTGAAATAATTGAAAAAAAAAAAAAAAAAAATTCCTTAAATTCTGAGTATCATTCGCGAGGATTATTCGGAGCTGCAGGTCCGGGACAACATCGAGCCACGAACTCTACCCTAGGTTAGTTAACCTGGTCCTGGGTACGGAGCAAATAGGCCATTCAACTCGTCCAACAAGTTTTGGGCCCTTTAAATTGGGACTCTTAGCCCTCCTCCGTTTCTCAGCTCACCAACACGCCAGGTTCATGACCTCACACAAAATAGACGGTTCTAATGGTACCCCGAAGCGTTGTTCGCCCTTCTTTCGCTCCTTTGGCTTTTTCTTTCCGTTTTCTTTCTCTTTTTCTATTTGTTTTTTTATCCAAGTTCTTTTAACCGTCCCTCTGCCAAGCGGAGCCTACGAGACCTCGGAGATGCTGGGATGTGGAGAGAATATTTCGTGATATTTTGAATCGACTCACGACCTTCGAAGACTACAGAATTTTTCTTCTTCTTCTTCTTCTTCTTCTTCTTCTTCTTCTTATTCGGTACTGGAATTTCACTCGAAAATAAATACCCAGTCTGAAAAAACTTTGCTCATAAATTTTCAACGGCATAATTCTTGAATTTATTTTTTAATCAAACCTTAAAAAAGTCCTGTTACCACAGAGTTTTTGAACCGATGCAACTTTAGTCTCGGTTCACCAACCATACAACAAAAATTAATCTAATACTATGCCCGAATCAAGGAGGTTGACAACCCCTTTACGAAACGACGAAGGACCGTGACCTTACCTAAAAACTTTCCCAATTCCGTCGTAACCGGAAAATCTAGTTCTCTCACTCTTTCACATCACTGTATAATGTATCGAAGTTGTCGTCATTCTAACAATCATGAGTCAGAAAATATATTTCAATTAAAACCATGATCGTTGTTACAATTAATGAGAGAAATAATTATCGGAGCTACTCTTTTCTCATTAAGATAAAATAAAATCGTCCAATTATTTTCCCACATTTTTTTTTATCCTTAACTTTTATCGACTGATCGTTCGTGTCCTCATTTTCAAAGAACTTAAATTTAACCAAAAAGAACCGAAGCTGCTGAGGAATTTACCATTTTATATATCGTAGATTTCATGATAGCAGTTTTCTGTTTTTTTTTTTTTTTTTTTTTTTTTTTATTTACTAATGATGGACGAATTTCAATATTTGGACGTAATCAACCAGATGAAAATTTTCTTCACACATACAACTTTACCTTGTCCAGGATAAAAATAACTGTTCCAAGCCTCACCTCTGACAAGACATTTTACAATATGCGTAGTTTCTATTCGACCCAGAGATAATCCAGTTTGTTATTCTTTTGTTGTGTTATTTTTGGTTCACATTGAACGAGTATAAATTTCAAATATATTCTTTGTGGGACGGTATAATTTCGTATATTTTTTACAAAATTAAATACCCACAGGGTGGTAGGATCGAACTTGGCGTATCAACCGCCGATAATTTCCGATGGATGATAATTCACGATGGAAATATAATTTTCGCGTATTTGGAAATGCTGTTGGATGGTTTTCGCTTGTAGGACGAAAAGTTTTAAGGGCATCGGTCGAGTCTGATATTTCTTATTCATACGACAGTCGCGACGCGACGCTACGCGTCGTTATTCCGGGAAATTGGAAAATATAAAACGAGGTTGTAAAAAAAAAAAGAAGAAAAAATGTGAAAATAAGTCTGTGGAGTATAAATTATTAATACCAAGTGCGTCAGGCCACTCTCGTAGTTCTTTATTTCCTCCATTCCGACCATAAGAGAAGATAATTTCTTCACGAGAGTCAGCTCACTAAGTACGCGGTTAGAAAATTCGGTAAAAAAGAATATCGATACGACGACAATAAAAAAAAAAAAAAACCAAAAAAGGAACTCAAAAAGTAATGTGGAAGATAATTCTTCGACATGAAAAATTTTTTTATCATCAACATCTCTAAAATAAAATTTATACTCTTTTCGTAATCGAACCATAAAAAATTGAAAAAAAAATTCTTTCCTTTATCAAGCCAATTAATAATCGAAATATCTTAAGAAACGATCGAATTCTGATGTTAGAAACTCTTGCAAAGGGTAAGAGTTAATCGGAGAAACGGTAATCAACTTTAAGTCGATAAATTCGAAGCGTTTGTTTTTTTATAGAAACAGAATTTAAAAAAAAAATGTGGTAACGCAAAGGTGAGGTTGAGGACGAGATGCACCGGGAGACCTGAACTGTGGAGAGGTGGCAGACAGGACTATATAAGTCGAAAGAGGGCTGAGGAACTTACCAGTTCAACATTAAGCAACGGATTAGAAGTTGTCTGGAAAGAGCGACGAAATACTACACCGAAGAAGCTGAAACTTTGATCTGGTTAATCGATTTGACCTTTGATAGTGTCTTGGGAACGGAAGCCGGACGCTGCGAAGGTAAGTCATCAAAATACAGTCTCAATAAACCTACCCTCTCTGATGACGATCTCAAATTTTTATTCAAAACGTTCCACTCTGGTTTTTCATTCATGTTCTTCTAAAATGTGACAATTTTTTAGAAAAGAAGATAACTTTTTCCTTATATTTTATTCATACGGGTTTCTTGTACTCACAATTAGACACCACATCGCCATTAAGGAAAAGGATTTTATCGATCATGAACAAACCAGCCTTGTACATGATGGCGAACGACATGCAGCGTCGTGACGCCAGTGATTTTGCCGAAGAGTATGGAGAAGAAATTGGAGAAATGTCCGGACGGTGTCTCGACATTGGATCAGGTCCTGGAGACACAGTGGTGGATGTTATTCTTCCAAAATTACACCCGAAGGCCACCATTGTCTGTAAGTCTTGTACACCCAGGTTCATCATTGTACAAAAACTTCGCTGTATATGTCTGTATGGTGAAAATGACGTGTTGTTAACACAGGTTCAGACATTTCGGAGCCCATGCTTAACTATGGAAAAGAAAAATACAGGGACAACAACCGGATGTCATTTGTCAAATTGAACATCGAGACACCGGATCTGCCCAACGATCTCATCGAACAATTTGATCACATCATATCATTCTACTGTTTACATTGGTGCCAAGATATGCGGTTAGTTATTTCAATTAGCAGCAATTTAAACCCCTAGATAATTTTTGGGGAGAAATTTTTGGTTCAGGAACTTCAGGCGTATGAAATAAGAAACATTTCTCTGAAGAAAAATTAGTTATTTTGCCACTTATTTCAGCCAGGTCTTCAAGAACATTTTCAATCTCCTTCAACCTGGAGGAACCGCACTCTTGGTCTTCATGGCCAACGACCCTGGCTTTGATGCTTACGAAGTCCTGGCAGCCATGCCTTGCTATCAACCCTACATGAAGGTAATCCACATCATTCTTCAATTCTATGCGAGGTTTTTATTATTTCACGAATAGTCATCGTGTGGAAGCACAATTTTTGTCACACATTTTACAATATGGCAGAACATTGATGAGTATCTTAAGTTTCTTCAACAAAAAATTACAGAATGTTGGGTTTCATCAGTAAATTTTTTTTCAGTGATGATCAACAGCCGCAATCACTTTTTTTGAAAGCATTTCTCAATTATTTGAAATGATAGTATATACAGACTTAGATTTCGTGCACAAATTTCCATCTCTAATTTGACCAGATTTACCGATATTTTCCACTTCTTTTAGGACGTGGATCGCTACATTCCGGCATTTCAGCATATCGAACGCCAGCGCGAGACTCTGAAGACCTTACTCAAAGATGTAGGCTTCGATGTCCAACATTGTAGCCGGAGAGAAAGAAGCTACGTTTTCAACACCCCGGATGTATTGATCAGTAAGTTGAAGTCAGATTAAATAGTTTTGGGACACTTTTGCGTTTCATCCGTTTCGTAATTCCTTCTGAATTTTGATGACACTTGATTTTTTTGGTTCCTCTCTCTCGAAGGTGATAAGATATGATCGAAGTACATGATAATTATTAATCTATTACATGGCGCAGAAATTGTGACTATGTATTCTACTCCAAGCTGTACATTAGGGTGGTCCTTATTTAGGGCTCGGACGAATTTTGCAGCAGGCGCCACCTAAATCGGCTCCAAATAATTCAAAAACGATTCCCTTATTTTTTCAGATTTTTAACTTAACTCTGACCTCTTCCCCCGAGAGTGTGGATTTCCCCATTTAAAATACACGCGCTTTGGCTGTATTCTCTTTATATATTTTATTGTAAGAGTAATTATTGTTACAAAAATCTGTAACTACGAGATTTTAGTAGGCATTGATCCTACTATCTGACCAAAAATTCGCATCGTCATGCCAGACAATCTAGACGAATTGCACACCCTTTTAATCGGACTTTTTTTTATAATTTAGTCAGATTTAGAGGGTGTGCAATTTGACTAGATTACCTGGTATGACGATGTGAATTTTTTTTCATATAGTAAGATCAATGCCCGCTAAAATCTCGCAGTTACAGATTTTTTTTGACAATTATTACTCTCACGACGAAATATATACTGAGAGTATAGCCGAAACACTATAAGAAATATTTTAAATGGGGAAATCCACCCTTTTGGTGGGAGGAGTTAGAGTTGAGATAAAGATCTGAAAAAATTAAGTAATTCTTTTTGAATTATTTGGAGCCGATTTGAGGGGGGGGGGGCGTCTGCTGAGAAATTCGTCCGAGCCCCAAATCAGAACCACCCTATTGTACATACGTAGTTTCTCAAAATTGTTATATTTATTTCAGAATACATACTAGCTGTGAATCCGTTCATAGAACGAATGCCCACCGATCTAAGGGAGGATTACAAAAAAGATTTGATAAAAGAAATCGGAAAACAGAAAATTATTTTCAACAAAAACAACAACAACGAAGACGAATACAGTATACTGTCGAGATATCACGTATTCATAGTTTACTTGAGAAAGCCTTCGGTTAACGATAAGTGATATTCGAAGTAATAACGATTATTCATTAACTTGCCAATTTGACGATCCGAAAATGCAAATATTTAATTTATATCGAGTATATTTAGGTAAAATATTATCAAAAATTTGATGAACATATTGGAGATGGAATATCCGAATATCTTATAAATTATATAACCTGCACTAGAGTTAAGATGTGACGTATGTACTTGTAACGAAATGGGATAGAAAAATATGAATCGATCTACTTATTATACTGTTTCAATAATTCACTCAATTCATATATATCTTGAAATATAATTTTTATTTTACAATGTGGTTGTGATACTTTTTTTCAATCGTTTGAGAAATGTAAAAAAAAAAATTATTTCCCAAATTCCTATAAGTAAAAGTTTGATTTTGAAAATAAAATCAATAGAAAAACTGAAATGAAGATTTCTCAGCTTATACTGTAATACTGTAATATTATACCCTAAGATAATTCATATTGTTATAGCATTGCATTGTTGATATAGATTTAATTGAGGAATTTGTTCGTCAATAATAGTCCGGAAAATATTCCGCAATAGTGCGGTAATTATGTAATCCATTTTATCAGTTTATCGATAAATGATAAAAGTTATTTGTTTCGGAAAACTACGTGCACTTTATGTGCTTACTATGATTCTGCTGTTTCTTATCTATCATGTGATCACGAAGGTGCAGTGAAAATTCATACTAAAAAGGTTACAAACGATCGCGTGGATATTGTCTATGAAGCATTACAAAATACTGAAGCTTAGAACTCGGAAATAATCAGGATAATTCATTCATTCACCACTCGATTGTGATTTGAAGGTAAGTTTGAAGGAATATGTACATTATTTGTATACTCATAATTTATATGGGGCATTCCATGTCATTTCGTGCTTTTCAAAGTGAGAACAATCATATAAAAAATCGCGGACCCAAACCGATAGGTCAAGGGTCAGACGCAGGTCGAAATGGTATGGAATGCCCCATATATGAAATCAAAAATATATCCGAACTAGTCTCATACGTTGGACGACTAGGTATTACAAGCTTGAGAATTACTTTCGCATCTTTGAACAGACAAGATCATGAGCTGGACATTTTTATCTCCATAATTGAGATTTGTTAGATTTGTTTTCCCATTTGAGCATAATTAGATGTACCCTCTGGTCAATCTAAAACGTGCAAGAATTTACGAGGTATGAAATTTCTGAAAAACTTGTAATGATAAAAAAATTATACCATTTTCGAATCTACTTTTTATATGAATGAGACGAAGCACGACCTGACCGAGTAATCGAAATTATACGCGTAGCGAATCGACGGGTCCCTTTTTTAAAGAAGAGATTGTAACGGAAGTTCAAGCCGCTTTTCTGGAATGCTGATTGGCTATTTACTGAGTATGATCAAGTTAAACCCTTACCGGCGGTGCGCGGATGTGAACGCGCAATTGTTTAAGACGGACGGTGCTTCTTTTGTTGTGTTAAGAGGATGCTATAGTCCTACTTTACCAGCCAAAAAATACAGCCGCGAAAAACTCTGATCCAGTGGTCAAAAATGATATACAATGGTTTTATTCGACGATTAGGCGAAATCGACTCAACAGCGAATTTTGAAAAAAAAATAAATAACCGTATAAGATCCAACATTATTTGTACGGGAAAACTTCAGGCCTCTCTAGGCACCTGTTAGAATTGGTTTGAGAATCTAATATTATGGGAAATTTTTTAGCTATTTTCCGTATGAAGGTTGCCATACTTTACTCCTCAAGTTGGTATTTAAGGACCACTTCAAGGTATAGGTATGGGGCCATTCAAGTAATACGTTCGCCAGAATTGGCGATTTGGGCTTTTTTTTTGGCTTGAACAAGAATTTTGTTTAGGCCAAATCAAACTTTTAACTTCCAGCTGCTAACGTGCTTGTTAGCCATCGTTAATATTGATAATGCATCCATTCTGGGATCGAGTTATTTCTTCGATAAGAGCTAAACCATATTGTGTAGCTACCGGTTCACCGAATACTTCAAGTACTCTGTGCATTAAAACGTTTAATTGTAGTTAATATATATTGAACTTCTCGCGGCTCGAGGATATCAAATCGTGGAAGGAATTTTGTAGCGAGAGAAATTCGATCTAGTCGCCACCTAGTGGTTATTGCGTGTAACGCTTGAGAAAAGCCAAGAAAATATCATTTAGTTGATCCAAAAGAAGAAATCTTCTGCTCGAATAAATCTTTTTCGAAGCGAATGTGCGTTTCAAATAATTAATTATTCTTCGGAGAAGAGTTTTCATTCGGTACAAATAGTTACCGTTATTTGAGACAACACACCATTTAATTAATCCGAAGAAAAGAATCTTGAGCTCAGAGTCGACGGAAAATATATTTTTTTGATTCAAATATAAGTATTTCAAATAAACAGTTATACTTGTGAATAATAAAATACTTGTCTAATAGAGTTCTTTATTTGGCCTAAATAATTGTGTCTATTTGGAAAGAAGAACTAGTTGGTTGGTTGGAATAGATATTTCTTTAATTCAAATAAATGCATTTCAAATAAAAGGTTTTTTTTTGAAAATAATAAACCATTTCTCTGGGTGTAATATCAATAATTTGTTGAACATATTGTAGACGGAACATTTGAATATTTTATCAATTATAGATATAACCTGTATTCGAGTTATGATGATGTACTGTACGATATCGATTACTGATAAAAGTCCAGACTTTCAGATAATGATGTCAAATTTATATTTGGCAAATCTGAGATATATATTTTTTTCCATATCTCTCATAAACACAACAGTAAGGCCAGAATTTAGACACGATAGGTTACAAGTGAATGCGGAAGGTGTCAGTAAGGTGTTCCGAGGCAGTGGAATTCCAAACTCTCAAACGTGCAAAAATTTACGAGGTATGAAAATTCTAAAAAACTTATGTAAATTGGTGCACTTTAATATACGTGACCCGGTTTGACAATTATATCATTGATGAAGAATTTTAAAACGAATCATTGAAAAATCATTCCATCCCCGGATCTTCTTCTTATATAAGCGAGATGGAGTTTGACCGAGTAATCGAAATGACATCTTAATCAAATTGTGTTTGATATCTTCAAACGGTTACAATGATAGTGCATGCATACTGGGATATTGCATCGTGTTCCACTAGGTACTGCGATCAGTCGGTACAACACGCAGTTCTACGGGCATGATAGTGCAAAGTTTTTACACCCATTGCTACAGCAGAAAGTGTACGGAGTTTATGCACCTCGAGGTGCAAAAAAAATAAAGAGTCGAGAACATCCTTCTGCCGGAACGTCGTGTCACTCTGCAGACACACATATTTTGAACAATTTTCAAACGGATGAGTCTTCGGAATTTGCAAGGAACACATATTCCCATACAGCATTCGACATTTTCGTGCAAGTTTAGTAAGGGCACAAACGATTTAGTCTTTTCTCAGGCACCTCAATAGTTAGTTACGGTACTGCAGTCTAACACTTGTACTGCACTGCACCGGTTCATTGCACTAAAAAATAATGTAGTGTCGTTCACTGCAAAAAACTATATACACTCGTTGACAATGTAGACTAAGCTAACACATAGATGATACAATAATGTCCACCCTCCACCCTCACGCATCATACATGTACCGTTCAAACAGTCCATTAATTATTTGCATTCGACGACAAGCAGGCACTGAAAGCAGCAAATTTTCCAACCATGAACGAGCCAGCGTTGTACGCGAGAGCCAACGGTCCTCAACGTCGCGATGTCAACTACTTCTCCGATGAATTTGGCGAAGAAATTGGAAAAATGTCGGGACGCTGCCTTGACGTTGGATCAGGCCCCGGTGACGTAGCATTCGATTTTATTTTGCCCAAATTGAACGAGAAGGCTAGCCTTGTCTGTGAGTCTTTTGCATTCCCGTACGTTATATCAACACAAGTTTTATCCAACCGAAAATGACACTTTGTTAATACAGGTTCGGATATATCCGAAGAAATGGTGAATTTTGGGAAAGAAAAGTACAAAGATAATGAGCGGATGTCCTTTATCCAGTTAAACATCGAGTCGCCACCAGAAGACCTAGCTGAACAATTCGATCACATTACATCATTCTATTGTCTACATTGGTGCCAAGATTTACGGTAAGTATAATTACTCTGGTCAACGAACTACAGCGACAGATTTACGTGACGCAGATGAGCTAACACTCGCTATAAGTATTGAAATCAGCTGTATAAAATTACTAGAGACAAAAGATAGGTTGGCTGAGCGATATAAAAAGTCGAAATTTAGTTGAAGAACAAGTACCGCAGCGCGAAGGAATCTTCTTATAGTTGAGAATTTCAGACTTCTGCAACAAAACGATTCTTACCATTTTTCAAGATGTCAATTTATGATTATCGTACAAATAACTTTGATTTTTTTCCCTTCATTCCAGCCAGGCGTTTAAAAACATCAATAATTTACTCCGACCTGGGGGAAGCACCTTCTTGACGTTCCTAGCCTACTGCCCTGGCATGAACTGTTACAAGACATTGGAATCGATGCCTTGCTATCGGCCATACATTGAGGTTCGCTACTATTATTTTCGCTGTAATGGTGCCAATGAGATAGTCAAATTTCGCTAGAAGTCTAAAATGTCCTACTCTTCCTGACTTTCGTATTGTCATATATTGCATTTCAAAGTCAAGTCTGAGAATCGCTCTATTCTTCTGTGGTGACGTGTAAATGTGGCCTGTTCGGCCCTTACGTGTAATAGTTGGAGGACAGTCCTGGGAGTTTTGGGTTTCTCCTGGTTCAAAATTTGAAACAATAATATTTCAGAATGCGGATCGTTACGTCCCGTTATATCAGCACTCTCTGGAACCACGCGAGTCTCTGAAGGGCTTGATCGAAGATGTAGGCTTTCAGGTTCAACATTGTAGTGTAAGAGAAAGGAGCTTCACCTTTGTCACCTCCAACGCCTTTAGTAGTAAGATATTTTTCATCCCTTACATCATTCGTAAATCATAGGATGCAGTCATGCTGCTATCCAGAAGTGTGGCCAACTGCTGCACTACGTTGTTATTATATTGTTTTCAAGGATTTATTTTTTCCAGAATTCATACTGGCTACAAACCCTTTTATGGATTTTATTCCCGCCAACCTTATGAAGGACTACAAAAACGACCTGCTTAACGAATACGCAAATGGCTGTACTATCCTTAACGAAAATGATGGAAACAAAGACGAATATAGTGTACTGATGCCATACGGTACATTTGTACTTTACTTGAAAAAGCCCTTGGCTAACAATATGTGATATTCGAAGAAATGATCTCCATTCTATAATTTGCCAATACGACTATTTGGAACTGTAAACATTAAATTATATCGAGTATCTATAAGTATGCATATGGACTGTAACGTGTACGGCTGTTTACGGCAGCCGTACCACGCAACATCTTCTGCGCATCACGCTATATGACGTCACGAACGGTATAAATACGAGCGCGTTAACAGACTCGCTAGCAGTCATAGACAAAGCGTCTTAGTTGACTCACCAAACGAGCTTACAAACTTTTCTTCTACCTGGTACAGAGCTAAAGCAGCCAGTAACCAGTAGTTTAGCTTCAACAGATTTAAATTCAATTCCATGTTTTCGTAAAAACGTCAAACTCAATATCTTGTAAATAAAAGTTCTATAAATTCTATTTCATAAAATTCAAATTCAAACATAAAAGTCGTCTTAATTAAAACCTATCAGCGCAATAAATTATTTTGATTTGTCAAAACAATTTACAACATCAATTCTTCTTATCTTATTTCCAACTCTTTTCATAAATTCAAAACAATATTCTCAACTGTAAACTCTCGCTAACAGTTGAACTGAATTCTCTATTTTCAAAACAAAACATTTGCTCAACGCTTTGAAATCATAAACACGTCTATCCGAAACGTTTAGCTTTATTTTTATATTATTTGTATAATTTGTTATTATTATATCGAGTCACAAATCATTAGATTTATTATTTGGCGTATTATTCATTTTGTATTATTTCGATTGCAACCATCAATATTATTTTCGTATTCATATTTCTTCTTTTCATTTATTTGATTAAATCTTAACGACGCCAGAGTTGACTCATTTTCAGACTATCATATCGCCTACCTTTCCTATTCTCTATAAATTAATAACAACATCCTAGCTAGAAAGAGACAGCCTTGACGACCGTAGAGCACCTGGGACAGCGGTGATATTATTATCCCCGTCTGAAAGTTTCCCACTTTACATAGTCCGAGTCTGTGACAGACTTGACTCATAGTCCGGCTCTGAGAGAGGCAGCCTTGTGAGATTATCAATAAACCGAGTCTGGTTTGTCAGCTTTGTTTAGGTAAATACACCGAGTCTGCAAATAGGAAGGTGATCTTGGTGTACGTACCCGGATTCATGACGAAGGAATTTTTGTTGATTGTAATTTGATAAGATTAAGAATATCATTACAAGGGGCTCCGAGATTTAATTTTGTGACAAGAATATTCATGCCAACTTTAGGATTTTTTAATGATCAAATTCATTTCAAAGAATCCACCAAAAAGTTACAGTAGAAGCAACATGAGTTTAGTTCAGAATATTTAGTTATCTCGAACTAACACAGTTCAACCATGACTAGCAAAAATGGCCAACGTGTGATCGAATATTATCAATAATTTGATCAACATATTGGAGACGGACTGCTCGAATATTCCATCAATTACATAACCTGCGTTGGAATTGAGATGTGCCGTATAATAGTACTTTTCGATACTAGTGCGAGAATGTTGATTCTCGGACTAGTGTGAAGTTTTTCGCCCGAGTGGAGCGAGGCTGAGAATCACAGGAGTCGAGAATCATCTTTCGCACGTATATCGGACTTTGTTTTTCAACACAACATGCGCAAAATTGAACTTTATGCACGGCGTGTTGAAATAGTACATTTCCTAACAGGTACGGAAAGGCTTTTTTGACGAAACGAAAGGCTCACGGCACGAGCCGAAGGCGAGTGCTGTAACAAGTTTCGTCAAAAAGCCTTTCCGTACACGTTAGGGACTATATTTTTCTTCACGAGTGCCAAAATTAAGCGGTGAATGTGCGATTTTGAGATTGGAGTGAAGAAAAATTTCGCGTGTTGTGTTGAAAAACAAAGTTCGATACACGTGCGAAAGATGATTCTTGACTCCTGTGATTTTCACCCTCGCTTCGCTCGGGCGAAAAACTTCACACTAGTCCGAGAATCAATATTCTGGCATTAGTATCGAAAAGTACTATTATATAACGCTACCATGTTTTATGCGTTTTCTCATGCTCGATTTCGGTACCTGAAGTAGTCGTTTGCGCGAAAGCCGCAAGGAGTCGATGGTGGGGAGTCTGAACCGTACAAATGAAGGCAGATTTAACACCTAGAATGTAAATCTGCCCGAATACATACTCTATAGGTGTATTATGAAAAGGGTTCGAAATATGGAACGAACTACTTTTTACACTATTTTAATAATCCGTAGCGCATTGTATACGTCATGAAATATAATTTTTAATTTACAATATGGTTTTGGTACTTTTTTCATTTGCTTGCAACGTATGAATAAATTATATCCCGACAAGACCAAACGTCATTCACTAATGCCTATAATAAGTGAAAGCCTATTTGTGAAAAAATGTGCAAAGAAACTGAGGTGAAGATTTCACTGTTACGAAAACTTTAATATAATAACACTAACACAATTTCATCTTGAAAAAGGATTGGAAATGATTTGAGTAATTCGTTTCTCAATATTCCGAAAACTATTCCACAAGAGTGCTTAGAATTGAAACTATGAGCTTATCTTTGGTGAGAATTTTTTTTATATGTTTATAGAACATTATTCCGTCAATGGATGAAAAAAAAAAAAAAAAAATAGGCGTCTAAAACGAAGCAGCCTAATGTTATGTATTTCACTGGCTTATCGACAATTGATAAAAGTAGTTCTTATCAGAAGACTACGATTAATTCGAATCTAGCAATAATGAGATCTGTTCTTTTTCATTTTTCATGTATACACAAGGAGATGAAGTGGTAATTCAGATGTTAATAGGCTACAGTTGATATTGGACACTCTCCGTAAAGCGTTTCGAGATAGTGAACTTTGAAACTCGATCATTTACTGATTCACCACTCGATTGTGATTTCAAGGTAAGTTTACAGGTATACGTATATTATACGGGGCATTCCGGGAGATTACAAACAGTTTAAAATTCTACGGCGACTTCAAACGTGCTATAATTTTTATGTCATTGGTATCATTGAATAGCTGAGCATCTGTGAATTTTTAAGAATTCTATTCTGAAACGTTTTCGATTTATAAAATGATGGGGAAAATTAGGTTTTGAAACTAAAAATACTGCATCGTGTACCAAGGGCGTGAAGTGGGATTCTTTAGACCGAGTCGTAGGTGAGCTAGCACGGGCCGAAGACGATTACTGCAACCACACGAGGTTAAAAAGCCCGCTTAGCCCTTGGTGCACACCATATTTTTTGTAATGCATGTATGGATTTTTGCGATTTCTTGATAATAAGCGGGACCGATGTGACCGTTTTCTAAAACAGTCATTACGTACCTATTAGATTTGATCTCTATTATTGATAATTTTCTTGAAATTATAGAAAAATATTTTACGGGGCGAAAAAAAAACATGAAAACGCCCGCTACTCGAGTAGCGGGGAAAAAAAAAAAAATTAAAAAACGCCCGCTGCTCGGTGTGACGGGCTTTAAAATTTTTTTTTTGCCCGCCGATCTGAAAACAGTCACTTTAGGCCCGCTTAATAGGTGAAAAAAAAAAAACGCAAAAATCGTGCATGCGTTACAAAAAAATATGGATATATATACCGTAGGGTGAGCCAAAAAAACTAACCTATCGCATTTATGGCTTCAAATGTGCCATATACTGAGAAAAAAATTCTTCCGTTAAGGAAAAGTTTGAGCTCAATTTTAGAAGGTGTCGGTGGCCATTTGAAATTTTCCACTTAAATAGCACGTGAAGAAAATTTTTTTCACTGAAAATATTGTAACTTTTGAACCGTTTGAGATAAAAAATTTGCACTAGGATATTCTTCTAGGGAATTAAATTTCCTAAAAAAAAGTCCCTGGAGTGAAATTTCTAAACTCAATAATTCGTATATTTACGGACTATGAAAGTCTAAAATAAACAGAATTTCACGGTCTTAGTGCTTTTTTATTAAAAATATCAATTAAGATTAGATAAAGTTAGTAATAAATGTAATTAAATAGAGTCTCGACTGTTTTATTTATAATTAATGGCATTTTTAGTCATTAATTTTTTTTTTTCAATCATTAATAAAATTTTTTTTGTTACAACTTGGATATTGCTGGCGATGTAATTGTAATACATGTAGAATAAATTGTTTTTATTTCTTATCTTGGGTTAAAAATTTATTATGATTTTACAAATTTAATTAATTCTCCCAATATGGTAGATAGTCAATCTGCTCAAAAGACATCAGTGACTTTATTAAAAAAAGTTTCCAAGCGATTTAACTTTTGAAAAAACCAGGTGAAAGCTGATAAAATTTCGCACATTTAAAAAAAAAAAACGTTTTGATAAGATAATTTGGGTCAAAATGACGGCCATTCAGAAAAAAAGTACATTTATATTTTCGCAATAACGCTGTCACAATGTAAATTTTGACATGACGCCACAAAGTTGCAAAAAATTTTTTCGGAACAAATGAGAAATACGAGTGTCATAAAATTTGATGTAGATTAACATCCCAAAGTTTGAAAAACAATCGAAGCGGTCAATTTTTTGAACTCGGGCCCTATAACGAATACGAAAAATTTTCTGGTACTCAAGGTACTCAATCGTAATTTCGTAGGCTTTAATTTGATTTCAAACAAGTTGAAATATTCGTGAATATGTTGAAGTTATGATAAGAAATACATAGCCGTGTGTCCGACGCACTGCCCGCTGATGACCATCGTTCCGGGTATACGTCATTCATCTGAAATACAATTTCCGTAGATTTTATAATCTCTTTATATATAAAAAATAATCTTGTCCACTCCGCGTGAAGACGATAATAATAACATTTATTATATCGTGTGATAACGAGAAACCCATTCATTAGATGCAGGCTAGCCAACAGTCAAATCCCGAAGTCGTCCGAAGTCACTGTATATTCGTTAAGAATAACATGGAACGAGAACCCCCTAACAAGATGAGTGCGATGACAAATACAATATCTTCGGACGTCGTCGGGATTCGACTGTTGGGTTGCAAACCCAAAAAAATCGATATTACTCTTTTTAATATCAAAAACTATTTATGATTTTTGCTTTGAGACTTTTTTGTTTCGAAAATCCACTTCTGACATGTTGTAGATCGTGGTTTTATGCACCGTTCACGTATTCGGGCACAGTTCGCATACGCGAAATACGTATTCGGAGAGTTTCAAGTCCTAGGAGTTAAATGTTCTTTTATTTGTACAGCTCCGTCTCCCCTGCCACTGTCGCGCGAACGGCTATTTTGTATACCGATATCGAGCACGAAAAAACGTATGAAACATACTTGCCTTATATAAATTAACTTTATTTAAGGGACCTTATATTTTCCAGAATTTTCTAGAATTTCATTTACCTATTTTACTGTTTAAAGTGTATTGTTGACCCAATCGAAATATGTTCCATTTTATTACATTGAAAAGCGTTAATATTTTCACAAGTGTTGAAACACCGCGTTTGAATGAGCCTCCGAATTCAGCGTACCAATATGGTGATTCTTCCCCTTCCGCAGCAGTGCTGGTCCCTTCGCCCATAATGATACTTAATTACACTGTGATATCGGTTCCACTACCACCTAGGAGATTAAATTTTAAACGTTGACGAATATAAAGCAGCAACCGCCTCGAGGAGAAACCGATAATCAAATAATTTCAATTTTATGATGTTGAGGAAGGATTAAAGTTTGCAGTCTTCATGCAGACTGACACGATACTCTAAGTCATCGATGAATTCTAAAACTATAGAGCTTTTGACTGACATAATACATGTGATTACTCTTTAGAAAAGGCAAAGAAATGAAAAGTCGATGACACTCTTCTGCAGAAACGGCGCCCTGCAGAGACATGTGTTTTGAACAAAGTTCAAATGACTTGTCTCCCGAAATAACTTGTTTCCCTGGGTACCCCAATAGTTAGTTACGGCGCTGCAGTCTAACACTCGTACTGCACCGCACCTGTTCAATGTGCTGCAAACTAGTGCACTTTAGTTCACTGCAAGAAGACTATACACACTTATTGTCAGTGTAGACCAGTGTAACACGTAGATGATACAATAATTAATGTCCACCCTCCACCCTCAAGCATTCTACTTATATTGTTCAAACAGCCCGTTGATTATTTTCATTAGACAGTAAGCAGCCACTGAGAACAGCGAATTGTTTGACCATGAACGACCCAGCTTTGTACGTGAGAGGCAACGATCTCCAACGTTATGATATCAGGGACTTCTCCGATGAATTTCGCGATGAAATTGGAAAAATGTCAGGACGCTGCCTCGACGTTGGATCAGGCCCTGGCGATACAGTAGTCGATTTCATTTTGCCTAAATTGAACAAGAACGCTAGTCTTGTCTGTGAGTCTTTTGTGTCCCTCGTGCGTAATTGCGACACAGACTTTATTCAAGTAAAAATGACACGTTGTTAACACAGGTTCGGACATCTCCAAGGAAATGGTGAACTTTGGAAAAAAAAAGTACAAGGATAATGACCGAGTATCTTTCATCGAGTTGGACATCGAAACGCCTGACATGCCCAAAGATCTAGTGGGACAATTTGATCATGTTACCTCTGCCTATTGTCTACATTGGTGCCGAGACATGCGGTAAGAATTATTCCAATCAGCAAAATACAGCAAAGTATTTACGTGCTTGGGAATACCGATACTCATCGAAAGTATTTCAATGAGCCAGGGAAAATTCTTAATGATACAAAAAGGCTACAGGCTGAAGAACCACAAAAATGAACATTTCTTGTAGGACAAATCTTGTATTTTGGAATTTTCTAGTTGGTTGCTTCAGGCTTCCGCAATCAGAAAGTTTTCCACTTTTCTAAAAATGCCAAGTTACAATAATTGTATGTGTGTTGTACTAACATGATCCGGTGAAAGATGACTTATAATTTTTTCCTTAATTCCAGCCAGGTTTTCGGAAACATCTTTAATTTGCTCCGACCCGGGGGAACTACCTTTTTGTTCTTCGTAGCCAAGAATCCTGGGATGGACTCCTACAAGAAATTGGAAACGACACCTCGCTACCAACCCTATATCAATGTTCGCTCTAACTATTCTATAGCTATAATGAAGGTTTCGGAAGAGTAGTCTAATGTGGCTGATAGTCCGAATCTACCTATTTTTCCCTGACTTTTGAATTGTCAAATCTGGTATTTCGAAGTCAAGCGCAGGAATTACTTTGTTACGCAGTTGCGACAAATAAATATGCCCCGTTCGGCCCTTGCATGTAACAGTTGGCAAACAATTGGTGGAGAATTCCTCTAAGTTTTGGATTGGTCTTTATTCAAAAGTAACAGTAATTTGAAATTTGAATCAATAACGTTTCAGAATGTGGAGCGTTACATCCCGTTATTTCAACACTCTTTGGAACCGCGCAAGACTCTGAAGGCCCTAATTGAAGACGTAGGTTTCGATGTCCATCACTGTAGTGTCAGAGAAAGGAGCTACACCTTTGCCACCCCCGATACCTTCAGTGGTAAGATGTTTTTCTTCCCTTACATCACTCGTGAATCATAAGATGCGGTCATAGCGATATTCAGAAATGTATCGAGCTGCTGCACGTTGTTACCCTTGTTCTTAAAGATGTCGTCTTTTCCAGAATTCGTATTGGGTATCAACCCCTTCATAGATTTCATTCCCGTTGACCTCATGAAGGACTTCCAAAAGGATCTGGTCAATGAATTCGCGAGGGAGTGCATTGTCTTCAACAAGAATGGTGAAAACGAAGACGAATATAGTGTACTGCTAGAATACCGTACATTCGTAGTTCACTTAGAAAAGCCTTTGACTAACAATAGACGGTATTCAAAAAGATAGTCTCGATTCGATTACTTGCCAGCTTGACTATTTGGAAATCTGAATATTAAATTATATCTAGTATACATAAATCTATTTACAAATAACATTAGTCTATCTGTATATGGGGTATTCCAAGTGAAATCGAGGAGTCATTTCCCTCAGGTCATCAGATCCTTGCATAACTTTTTTTTTGCATTGATTCCACTTCAAAAAAGCCTAATTTTTTTGTAGAATTTTCTCGCCATTCCTTCAGGTAGCGCGACAATCGTTTTTGTGTAAAAAAGGATAATCGAAGAAACACCATTTTTAAAATTCTGCGATTTTTCCACATATTCTGGGTCATAAATAAGTGAGATCTATCCTAATTAGAAAGTCGGATGTTGCTGCCTCATATTTTTTTTATGATTTTTCTCATCGATCAAAAACGATCCTTTTCCACACAAAAAGGATCGTCGCGCTACCTGAAGGAGTAGCGAGAAAAATCTACAAAAAAATTAGGTGTTTTTTTGAAGTGGAATCAATGCAAAAAAAAGTTATGCAAGGATCTAATGACCCGTGGGGAATGACTTCGCGATTTCACTTAAAATGCCACATCTATATTCTATTCAACAGAACTAACACAGTTTAACCATGCATGGTAGGAATGCAAAACGTATGATCGAATTATTTCACTTACTCTTGTTCCAACAATTCACAGCACCTTACGTCATAAAATATCATTTTTAACTGACAATGTGGTTGTGATACTTTTTAACTTCCCGCAATGAAAATTGAAAATTTTTATAAGAAAGGGAAGTTATTGGTTTCCGTCCGATTTTTGAAAATCGAGCTTTCATCTGATCTCGACGTTTTGGGGTCCTAGGAAGCTATTCTGACTATTTTTGGATGGTCGTCCGTAGGTGTGTGCATGTATGTGTGTTAACAAATTTTTGTCGTACGATATCTTTAGGACGAATCGACCGATTGGAATGGTTTTTATGGCGATCGAAAGGGCTTATCAAGACTTAGATCTGACTAGATTTTGGAGTCAATCGGTCGAATGGTTTCAAAGTTATTCGAGAAATAAAAATTGAAAAACAATTTTTTTTTTCATGTTTTTAGCGCATAACTCCTAAACTGTTCGTGCGATTAGTCTCAAAACTTGATCAGACTTAGCTCTTGGATAGTCCTTTCGATCGCCGTAAGATTCATTAAAATCTAACGATTGGTTTAAGGGGATAGTCTAGTCGATTTTGACCGGCATTTTTATTCTATCGAATATCTCGGAAACGGAGTTCTCAATCGGATTATCCATTTGGCAGGGGATGAATGACGAGCAATGAGTTCGAGTTAGCATGAAAATTTAAGGAAATAAGATTATTATTATTATTATTTTGCTGTCGTAAAATGTGGGCATATCATTTATGTCGACTTATATCAGAGTCTACGCATCGTTTTCGCAAAAACGAGAGTCAGAGCCCCATTTTATACGGAATTACGAACACACCCATCAAAAAATATCTCTGTTTTATGCAGAAATGAAGTCTGAATCTGAATACTTGCAGTTCGTTGTAATTAGCGATTGTAAATTGTTGGAAAGCCATGATAATTCTTAGTTCCCGCATTGCCCGAGAGTTTATCGTTAACAGCTGATAGGAGCAAATTCTTATCAGAAGACTGCGCGTACTTTGAACTCGGCATTTACGAAATTTGTTCCTTCTTATCTTTCACGTAGACGTAAAGGCAGAGTGATAATTTAGACATAACAGACTGCAGATGATCTTGGGCACTCTCCGTAAAACGTTCCGAAACTGTGAATTTTAAAACTCGAATTTAAGCAATATAATTTACTGATTTACCGATCGATTGTGATTTCAGGGTAAGTTCACAGATATACGTATAAAATTCCACGGGATTTCAAACAGTCCGTAACACGACTGCGACTTCAAGCATCCTATAATTTTCATGTGTCATTGGTATCATTGAATATCGAGCATCTTTGAATTTTTTTAGAATTCTATTTTGAAACGTTCGCGATTCATGAAATGAGAAGTGAAAAAAAAATTTCAATTTAAAATAACAAAACTAGCTTCAAGTAGAAACATCATATCAAAACAAAACATGTCCTGACCAATTTTTCATACTTTGACATAGTTTACGATAGAAATACTTCAAATATTTTTTTCAAATTACTTGGAACGTTTTTATCGCCATGAAAGTAGATAAATTTCCAGAAATACCTGATTCCAATTCCGAAATCGTAGGCTCATCATGGAAGTATAGCATCGTTCAGATTGCTTCTATGATCCAAATTTACTTTTCACTGAATTAACGTCTCAATCAATAGATTCATTATAATTAATCAAGTGAATGTATTGTTAGAAATGTGGCGAAAGCTCTACACGAAAAGTCTCAAATCTAAATCGTTTGTGACTGTGAAGGAATAAATTTTTCAATTTATTGAAACTTCGAATCCATTTTATTGTGTGAGAAGGATCATCGTTTTGTATACATATCTATCTAAGCAAATAGATTATAGATGGTGATTGAGGTGTCAATTAATTGAAAATAAAATTTATAGATCTTAGAGACAATCTGAAAGATGTGATTTCTCCATGATGGCCCTAGGCTGAAAATTTGAGGTTTGGAATTAGGTAAAGATTTTTGTGAATTTTTTCAACAAAATCGGAGGTGGCGTACTTATTTAAGCGAATCTTCATATTTCTCACTTGGAAGGAATTAGAAATGTTCCAAATAATTTTGAAAAAATATTTAAAATACTTATATTTCTATCGTAAACTGTTGGATTACGAAAAATTGGTTGAGTTATTTTTTTGATATGATGTGTCTACTTGAGGTTAGATTTTTTTTTAAATTCTTTTTTCTTCGTATTTTATGAATCGAAAGCATTTTAAAGTAGAATTTTGCCGAAAATTTCACAGATGCCTTGTTCAATGGTACCAATAACATGTGAAAATTGTAGGATGATTGAAGTCGGTCGAGCTTCAAACTGTGTGAAATCCCATGGAATGCCCCATACAGGTAAACCTATTTAAGTGCGATCTAATTGAAATGGACAGAAAATTACGCAAGTATGTTGATTATTTGAACTTGTTCTTATTCTTTTCTACTTACAATCAGTTGAAAAAAAGGCTGACAATAATGTCTTTCTTTCATTCAATTTATTTAGTTGCACATTTTGTCACGGTTCTCCCTATTTATAACACACTAAAAACCGCAGTATGCTGGACGTATGTCTGTTCCAAGCTTGAGGATTGCCCTGTACGTATCTTTTAAAAACTAAGGTCATCATCTAGACGTCACTATCCCCGCGATTACAACGCGTTACATTCATCATCCCATTCGAGCATGATTAAATAATCTTTTGCTCTATCCAAAGTGTGCAAATAAATTTGAGGTATGAAATTTCGGAATAACTTGTGTCAATCTACGCACTTAGACATACGTGCTTCAGTTTTCTGATTATTCATGAATAATGTCACGGGTCATGATAAAAAAATTGACTTATCATTGAATCCATTTTGTCTGTAAGCAAAATGAAGCTTGAACGATCAGTACTCGACATTACACGCGTACCACGCGTACGTGACGCTTATCGAATACAATTTCTTTATGTTTCGAACTATGTAACAAGTAGATTATATGATTACTAATGTTCATCCTCGTCCAGCCTACAAACTGTTAATTCGTTGCATTGGAATCGATACCCGCGTCCGAGAAAATCGAATTGTTCTGTAATGAACAAACCAGCTTTGTACGTGAAAGCCAACGATGTTTCGCACCGGGTCGCCAGTTACTTCATCGACGAATTTAGTGAAGAAATTGGCAAAATGTCAGGACGCTGCCTCGATATTGGATCAGGCCCCGGCGACCTGGCGGTCGATCTTATTCTGCCAGCATTGAATAAGGAATCTAGTCTGGTCTGTAAGTTTCATGCGCTCCCTACATCATAGCAACGTAAATTTAATCGGAGCGAAAATGACACGACGTTAACTGCACAGGTTCGGATATCTCCGAGATAATGCTCAACTTTGCGAAGGAGAAGTACCAGGACAATGAACGCCTGTCCTTCCTCAAGCTGGACATCGAGTCACCGAACCTGCCCAAAGATCTGGTGGAACAATTTGATCACGTTACATCCTTTTGGTGTATACAGTTATGCCAGAACATGCGGTAAGAATTAATCAAGTCAGTAGACTTCAGCGACAGATTTACGTGCTCGGCTACGCTTACGCTAATCAGAAGAAGGTAATCCAGTAAACTAGAAAAAGTTATTAGAGGTAGAAGTAAGATTGGCTGAGAAAATTGAACAGATGAAAATTTATTGGAGGATGAATCCTGCCAGGTGAATTAATCTTTGAGCTGGGTTCTTTCTTCAAGTAATCTTGGGGTTCTGTTCTGTTGTAAACTTGTGAAATCACGAGAGTTGTACCAATGATCTGATAATTGAGCGCTAACAGTTACTTTCTCAATTTCAGTCAGGTATTCCAGAACATCTTTGATTTGCTCCGACCCGGGGGAAGCACCTTCTTGCTATTCATAGCCCGCAACCCTGGGGAGGACTGCTACGAAGAATTGGCAGCGATGCCTCGCTATCAGCCTTACATGAAGGTTCGCCGTAGTTATTGTAACTATACCGTTCTTAATTTAAAAAAAAGCCTGATTTCGCTCATAGTCCGAAGTGCCCAGCCCTGTGTTTCGAATTGTTTGTACAATACGTTTTGAAGTCACATGCGGGAATCGTGCTGTTTCACTTTGGTAACGAATACATGTGTCCCATTTGGCCCTTACTTGTAATAGCTGGCAAACAATTGTGGAACAATTCCTATCAGTTTGGCCCTAATTTAAATTTAATAAAAAAATTTAAAACTGTGATGTATCATAAGGCAGAGGCTTATAAATCAATACTCAAGCAACCACACGATAGGAAAAGATATAGATTCATTGAACTCGTAACTGATTACGGTGAAGGCCAGATAAATATCTTACTTGTAGGCTGGCCAGCACGACTGACCGTTTGCTCGCAACCGCTTACGTAATAGCTTAACGCTTATACTCTTACTCATACACGCATACTCATCGTATCCAGATATCACAAAAACTATAATGTTTCAGGACGTGGATCGTAACACCATGCCGTTTCAGCACTCTTCAGAACCGCGCAAGACTCTCAAAGCCTTAATCAAAGATGTGGGATTTGAGATCCATCATTGCAGTGTCAGAGAAAAGGGCTACATCTTTGTCAACCCTGAACTCTTGAGTGGTGAGGTGTTTTTCTTCCATTACATCATTAAATAATCATAGGATGCAGCCGTGTTGCTATCCAAAAGTGTAACAGTTGCAGCTACCACACGTTGTTACTAGTGTTCTTAAAGATCTCGCTCCTTTCAGAGTTTCTGCTGTCTATAGACCCCTACATTGATCGGATGCCCGCCAACCTTGCAGAGGACTACAAAAAGGATCTCGTCAATGAATACGCGAGACTCAGCCTGATGTTCAACAAGAATAATGAAAAGAAAGACGAATACAATGTACTGATTAGATACGAGTTATTCATAGTTTACTTGAAAAAGCCTTTGGTCAACAATAAGTAACATTCAAAGAAATAATCATTTTTCGATCACTTGCCAATTTGGCTATTTGAAAATGCACACATATTAACATATATCAAGTATACCTACTGTGTCGTTACATTTTGCAATTCGTCACGGGATGCGCAATTTCTGATAAAGTGGCGAAGGCAGACAGCTCTTGGAGGTAGCGACAGATCGCGGGTCAAATTAGATTCATTTATTACATTAATTAATGCTTTTTCTTTTGTCTAATTTTGTGAAACGGAATGGTGGAGACCGCCGGCACCAGGACATCGGGGGAAACCAGACGCCTGTGAGGATGAATATCTTTTATTAACCTTTGGATGACCTCCGATACACCTTCCGCTAACCTGACCGTGGATGCTCGGGTAACAGTCGAATAACGACAACTCCACGAGCTAGTTCCTCCCGTTCTCGACAACTTATCAGCCAACTTATCATCCAAAAAATTATATTATCTGATGATTTTTATATTTGAATATCATCGCCGTTCCGCCATATTAGCCAGAGTCCTAGTAACAGCCAACCACCACCCAGCCGAAGAGCAAAAATGGGCTACGATGAACAACCAGTCAGAGCCGGCCGTCTAAGCGACGATTTGGGTCTCACTAATTAGGACGAACGTCGGGGATTCCCAAATCTATATAATGGGGAGCGACGATACAATCGGTCTACTTCTACGCTCATCTGTCTTCGTATTGTCAAGCACCACCTATGTTCCGCCTGTAGCGCTATTCCGCCTGTTCCGCCTTCATAGTTTATTTAAACATGTGTTATTATTCTTTATTATTTTATATTTGGCTCAGTATAGTTCTGCATTTAGTATTTAGCTTCTGTTTATCTGGTGATTTCTCTGATATCGTGTCTGAGATAAGACCTTTAATTTTGTAAAATCACGAGTCTCGCTGAAATTCCGTTTATCTTTTAGTATATTTTGTATTTGGTATATTTGATATATTATTGTGACGTAGGTCACTCTGTATTTTTGGTACGTCAAGTCATGAGAATTCGTCCCGTCAATTTCAGTCTGTAGTTTATTATTAAAAATGGACTTTCGAGATGACTCGTGATTATCGATTTATTTGTGGTATATTATTTGATTATTTCGTAGTCTTCCTCAAAGTCACTTATTTTGCATTATTTCTGTAGTATACAGCGGCCAGCCGCTAGTTTGAGACTGTGATTTATATTATTTAGTAGATTTTGTTCTCATATTTTATACCCGATCTGTTTTATACCCGAACCTTCCGAGAGTTAGAGCGTACGAGTCAGCATTTGTTATTTAGTTTTTAGTTTATTTTTTATTTGCCAAATATTTTTTATTTTCTTATTTCTCTTGTTTTGGGGGATCCGTTCCCGTCAATTTATTTGTCTATTTTCGGAGTAATGTTTTCTTTATTATATCGAGTCTATTGTAATAGTTATGATTTCCGCCTGATTTATTTCTTGTATTATTCTAATTATATTATGTGATTTGCCGTCTGAATAATATCTGGCTTTTTTTGGTATTCTATTTTTTGTTTATTTACTATTGTATCGCTACTTCTGATCTATTATTTTGTTAATTGAGAGAAAACTTACGCATTGTTATTGATATCGCAAATGCTTATTTCGCCTAAAAATTAATAAAACGATCTAGCACATGTTAAACATTATATTCTGTCTTTTTATTTGGTGAACCTAGCCATTCTACCATTTATTAGATTATATTCTGACCTATTCGGTCGTTTCCGCCGTAATCTTTAATTTCTTTAGTTAATTGTACGTTTTAAGTGTCGTGATAACGTCTGGCGCCCAACGAACTATTTTGTTTTCTCATAATAGATATTTTTGATAATTTAGAGTAAAACGCCGAAGGCACGGTTGCTGCTAAATCCCTCGTAAATTTAGTACACCCGTTGCACTACCTATGTATGTATGTATATGTACAAATAACAATGGCCTAGTTTAATATAAATATTGTTTTGACCAGGGCTAAACAGTGTAATCAAGTATTTTATCACGGATAGCGAGCGTAAACAACATATGATTGATTGTTATCGTCAATTCGATAAATACTATATTTGATACTTATCATTCGCATATTCAATCAATAATACAATTTGTATACATGTAGCCCATTTGGTCCTTACTTGTAATAGCTGGCAAACAATTGTTGAACAATTCCTGGCAGTTTTGGGTTGGTCCTGATTCAAAATCAACAGCAAAATTTGAAGCTGTAATGTTTCAGGATGCGGATCGGTACATCTCGCCGTTCCAGCACTCTTCAGAACCGCGCAAGACTCTGAAAGCCTTAATCAAAGACTTGGGCTTTGACATTCGTCATTGTAGTGTCAGAGAAAAAGGCTACACCTTTGTCAGCCCTGACCTCTTGAGTGGTGAGATGTTTTTCCTCCCATACATCATTCAACAATCATAGGATGCAGCCATGTTGCTATCCAAAAGTGTGACAGTAGCTACCACACGTTGTTACTAGTGTTCTTGAAAACCTCACTCTTTACAGAGCTTCTGCTGTCTTTAGACCCCTTTATTGGTCGAATCCTCGCCAATCTTGCAAAGGACTATGCAAAGGACGGCGAATCGTTGCATCTTCATCTGAACCAAGGATCAGAAGAAGAAAACAAAGTTGCCACAATTCGCAGGCTGAGCTCCCTCTCTCGGGTAATGCGGGAACTGAGAATGATCATGGCTTTCCAAAAATTTACAATCGCTTAATACAACGAACTGCGAGGTTTCAGAATCAGATCTCATTTCTGCATAAAACAGAGATGTTTTTTGATGGGTGTGTTCGTAAATCCGTATAGAATGGGACTCTGACCCTCGTTTTTGCAAAAGCGATGCGCAGACTCCGATATAAGTCGACGTAAGTGACACGCCCACATTTTATGACAAAAAAAAATAATTTCATTTCCTTGAATTTTCATGCTAACTCGAACTCATTGCTCGTCATTCGTCCCCTGCCAAAAGGATAATCCGATTGAGAACTCCGTTTCCGAGATATTCGAAATTACAGACATATCGCCTACCTTTCCTATTCTCTACAAATTAATAACAACATCCTAGCAGCTAGAGAGAGACAGCCTTGACGACCATAGAGCACCTGGGACAGCGGTGATATTATTATCTCTGTCTTAAAGTTTCCCACTTTACACAGTCCAAGTCTGTGACAGACTTGACTCATAGTCCGGCTCTGAGAGAGGCAGCCTTGTGAGATTATCAATAAGCCGAGTCTGGTTTGTCAGCTTTGTTTACATAAATACACCGAGTCCGCAAATAGGAAGGTGATCTTGGTGAAGCACCCGGATTCACGACAAAGGAATTTTTGTTGATTGTAATTTAATAAGATTAAGAATATCATTACAAGGGGCTCCAAAAATTAATTTCGTGACAAAAATATTCATGTTAACTTTAGGATTTTTTAATGAATAAATTGATTTTAAAGACTCCGCTAAAAAGTTACAGTAGAAACAACATCAGTTTAGTTTAAAATATTCAGTTATCTAAAACTAACACAGTTCAACCATGTGTATAAGCGAGAATGTGCGACGTGTGATCAAATATTATCAACAATTCGATCAACATAATTGGAGACGGACTGCTCGAATATTCTATCAATTACATGACCTGCATTGGAATTAGGATGTGTGGTGAAATAGTACTTTTCGATACTAGTGCGAGAATGTTGATTCTCGACTCGTGTGATTCTCACCCTCGCTTCGCTCGCGCGAAAAACTTCACACTTGTCCGAGAATCAACATTTTCGCACTAGTATCGAAAAGTACTATTATATAACGCTACCATGTTTTATGCGTTTTCTCATGCTCGATTTCGGTACCTAAAGTAGCCGTTTGCGTGATAGCAGCAGGGAGTCGGTGATGGGGAGTCGGAACTGTACAAATGAAGGCAGATTCAACTCCTAGGACGTAAATCTGCCCGAGTACATACTCTATAGGTATATTATGAAAAGGGTTCGAAATATGAATCGAACTACTTTTTACACTATTCCAATATTCCGTAGCGCATTGTATACGTCATGAAATATAATTTTTAATTTACAATATGGTTTTGGTACTTTTTTCATTTGCTTGCAACGTATGAAAAAATTATATCCCGACAAGACCAAACGCCATTCACTAACGCCTATAATTAGTGAAAGCCTATTTGTGAAAAAATGTGCAAAGAAACTGAGGTGAAGATTTCACTGTTACGAAAACTTTAATATAATAACACTAACACAAACTCATCTTTAAAAAGGATTGGAAATGATTTGAGGATTTCGTTTCTTGATATTCCGAAATCTATTTCAGAAGAGTGCTTAAAATTAAAATTATAAGCTCATCTTTGGTGAGACTTTATTTTTATATGTTTAAAACATTATTCTGTCAACGGACCAAATAAACAAAAAAAAAAAAAAATCGTCTAAAACGAAGCACCCGAATGTTTTGTATTTCACTAGCTTATCGACAACTGATAAGAGTAATTCTTATCACAAAACTGCGCATTGTTTCATTCTTTCATATCTCTCATGTATACACAAGAAGACGAAGTGGTAATTCAGACGTAAACAGGCTGCAGATGATCTGGGACGCTCTCCGTAAAGCGCCTCGAGATAGTGAACTTTGAAACTCGATCATTTTCTGAGTCACCACTCGATTGTGATTTCAAGGTAAGTTCACAGGTATACGTATATTATACGGGGCATTCCGGGAGATTACAAACAGTTTAAAATCCGACGGCGACTTCAAACGTGCTATAATTTTTATGTTATTGGTATCATTGAATAGGTCAGCATCTGTGAATTTTCAAGAATTCTATTCTGAAACGTTTTTGATTCATAAAATGATGGGAGAAATTAGGTTTTCAAACTAAAAATACTACATTGTGTACCAAGGGCGTAAAGCGGGCTTTTTTAGACCGAGTGTGGAGTTTGCAGTACGAGTCGGAGGCGAGCAAGCACGAGCCGAAGACGAGTATCGCAGCCACACGAGGTTAAAAAGCCTGCTTAGCCCTTGGTACACACCATATTTTTTGTAATGCATGTATGGATTTTTGCGATTTCTTGATATTAAGCGGGACTACGGTCACTTCAGGCCGGCTTAATAGGTAAAAAAAAAAACGCAAAAATCGTGCATGCGTTACAAAATATAGTCAATAGTACACATCAATAACGGATACCGTGTTTTTCCCTGAATCAAAACCTAATAAGTTGTCTTCCTTTAGTTAGAGCTTGTTTAATTCAAAAAGAATTATCTCCGTTATTCTAACTATGAAAAGTAGGCCCAAGGAATTTTCCAACCCCCTGAGAGAGAGAGAGAGAGATCACATTGCTTAATTAATATTGAATATAAGATTTGAGTTAGAATATAGTTACAAGGTGCAGTTAAAATGGGACGAATGTTTATTGAAAACTTATATATTTCATTATCTAACAGATTCCGTTAATTTCAATTGTTTATTATACTCTTTGTGTTATATAACTACATGATATGAATTCTTAATACTATATTAAACTTACATCTAAAATACTATTTATCCTAAATTTATGTAAATGCTGTAAGTATATGATTATATTTATATTATATAGTATCATTATGATTATGTTTCGTCTCGATTTTATATAATAGGTCATAAGTGGATTTGAAAAACAATCATCGGTTTTATGATACTTATAATATATTATATATAAATACATTATAATATTTGAAGTGAAGTGAATATGTTGAAGTTATAATAAAAACTACGTAGTCGTGTGTCCGACGCACCGCCCGCTGATGACCATCGTTCCAGGTATACGTCATTCATCTGAAATACAAGTTCCGTAGATTTTATAATCTCTTTATATCTAAAAAATAATCTTGTCCGGTCCGCGTGAAGACAATAATAATAACATTTATTATATCGTGTGATGACGAGCAACCCATTCACTAGACGCAGGCAACCCCACAGTCAAATCCCGAACTCGTCCGAAGTCACTGTATATTCGTTAAAAATAACATGGATCGAGAACCCCCACTAAGTGAGTGCCATGACAATTACAATATCGTGGGACGTCGTCGGGATTCGACTGTTGAGTTGCAAGCCCAGAAAATTCGATTTTACTCTTTTTCATATCAAAAACTATCTATGATCTTTGCTTTGAGATTTTTTTTTCTCGAAAAACCGGCTTCTGACATATTGTAGACAGTGGTTTTGTGCACCGTTCACGTATTTGCTGCAGTCTAACACTCGTACTGCACCACACCCGTTCAATGTGCTGCAAATTAGTGTAGTTTAGTTCACTGCAAGAAGACTATACAAACTTATTGTCAGTGTAGACCAGTGTAGCACGTAGATAATACAATAATTAACGTCGACCCTCCATCCCCAACCACCCTACATATATTCTTTAAACAGCCCGTTAATTATTTGCATTAGACGATGAGCAGCCACTGAGAACAGCGAATTGTTTGACCATGAACGACCCAGCTTTGTACGTGAGAGGCAACGATCTCCAACGTTATGATATCAGGGACTTCTCCGATGAATTTCGCGATGAAATTGGAAAAATATCAGGACGCTGCCTCGACGTTGGATCAGGCCCTGGCGACACGACGGTCGATTTCATTTTGCCCAAATTAAACAAGAACGCTAGTCTTGTCTGTGAGTCTTCTGTGTCCCCGTGCGTCATTGCGACGCAGACTTTATTCAAGCAATAATGACACGTTGTTAACACAGGTTCGGACATCTCCAAGAAAATGGTGAACTTTGGAAAAAAAAAGTACAAGGATAATGGCCGAGTGTCTTTCATCGAGCTGGACATCGAAACACCTGACATGCCCAAGGATCTAGTGGGACAATTTGATCACGTTACCTCCACCTACTGTCTACAATGGTGCCGAAACTTGCGGTAAGAATTACTCCAGTCAGCAAAACACAGCGAAATATTTACGTGCTTGGAAATACCGACACTCGTCGATAGTATTTCAATGAGCCACGGAAAATTATTAATTCATACAATTAAATTTGTCAGACCTGACAAACTCAAATTTTGATACTTAAGTCTTTTTCTGTAAGATTCCTACTCCATTCGAGCAGCGTAATCAACAGAAGACTGAAAAATACTGAAAAGAACATTCTACATTTTCGTCAAGTAAAAATTTCCTCGGCTCGGATTCGAACCGGGAAAATTATTAATGATACAAAAAGGCTACAGGCTGGAGAACCACAAAAATGAACATTAGTTGTAGGACAAATCTTGTATTTTGAAATTTTCTAGTTGGTTGCTTCAGGCTTCCACAACCAGAAAGTTTTCCACTTTTCGAAAAATGCCAAGTTACGATAATTGTATGTGTGTTGTACAAATGATCCGGTAACAATAACATTGAATTTTTTCCTTGATTCCAGTCAAGTTTTTGAAAACATGTTTCATTTGCTCCGATCCGGGGGAACCGTCTTTCTGCTATTCGTAGTCAACGCTTCTGGGGTTGACTCTTACAAGAAATTGGAAACGATGCCTCGCTACCAACCCTATATCAAGGTTTGCTGTAATTATTATTAAGCTATAATGATGGTCTCGGAAGAGTAGTCTAATGTGGCTGATAGTCCGAATCAACTTGTTTTTCCCTGACTTTTGAAGTGTCAAATCTGGTATTCCGAAATCAAGCGCAGGAATTACTCTGTTACGCAGTTGCGACAAATAAATATGCCCCGTTCGGCCCTTGCATGTAACAGTTGGCAAACAATTGGTGGAGAATTCCTCTAAGTTTTGGATTGGTCTTTATTCAAAAGTAACAGTAATTTGAAATTTGAATCAATAACATTTCAGAATGTGGAGCGTTACATCCCGTTATTTCAACACTCTTTGGAACCGTGCAAGACTCTGAAGGTCTTAATTGAAGACGTAGGTTTCGATGTCCATCATTGTAGTGTCAGAGAAAAGAGCTACACCTTTGTCACCCCCGACACCTTCAGTAGTAAGATGTTTTTCTTCTCTAACATCACTCGTAAATCATAAGATGCGGTCATACTGATATCCAGAAATGTATCGAGCTGCTGCACGTTGTTACCCTTGTTCTTAAAGATGTCGTTTTTTCCAGAATTCGTACTGGGTATCAACCCCCTCATAGATTTCATTCCCGTTGACCTCATGAAGGACTTTCAAAAGGATCTGGTCAATGAATTCGCTAAGGAGTGCATTGTCTTCAACAAGAATGATGAAAACGAAAACGAATATAGTGTACTGATGACATACGGTATATTCGTAGTTCACTTACAAAAGCCTTTGGCTAACTGATATTCAAAAGGATAGTCTCGATTCGATTACTTGCCAGCTTGAACATTTGGAAATCTGAATATTAAATTGTATCTAATATACATAGATCTATCTTCAAATAACATTAGTCTATCTGTATATATATTCTATTCAACAGAACTTGTCGACACAGTTTAACCATGTATGACGGGAATGGGAAACATGTGATCAAATATTAATTATCGACACTTTGATGAACATATTGGAGACGAAATTGTGTTCAGATATTTTATCAGTTATATAACTTGCGTTGAAGTTGAGATGTGTCGTATATATGTAATTGCACTGAAATTGGGTAGAAACATGAAACAAACTATAATACTTATTGTACTCTCACAATAATTCGCTACGCCTTACGTCATGAAATGAAATGTTCAACTTACAATGTGGTTGTGGTATTTTCTTTTATTAGCTTGCGATGTATGAAAAAATTATCTTTCGCCGAGACCAAATGTTATTCACGAATGACCATAATAGGTGAAATCCCATTTGTGAAGAAAAGTATAGAGAAACTGAGGTGAAGATTGCACAGTCACGAGAACTGTAATATACTTAAGTATAGTATCAGGAATAGTTTAGGGTAGGTGTAAGTTTATTCTTAAGAGAAAGACTGTAGCACTTAAGGTTTAGATTTATCATCACTAGAATAAGGCGACAGTGACCAGACATGACTTGCGAAGCAGCCCTGAAACTCATGGAAACGCGTGTGGCCCACGCACCATGGACAGAGAGTGTGAGAGAGAAGTATGAATGATATATGACTGGAGATGGATGCAAGGGCTGCAGTTGGGGGCTGCATATTTGTAAGAAGGACAGTTCGAGACCGACGGTTGAAGACGAAAGACGTAAGACGAGAAGTATCGGAATGACGACCGAATACAAAAGACGAACGACGATATAATTAAAAACGTATTGTGTAATGGACTTTTATTAACATTAAGTACCTAAATAAATAGCCCTTGTTATCTATTCAATACTCGACGCCCAACATTCATTTATTTATACCCTCGCAAGATCCGACACACTACATAAGATATATAACACACAAACTCATCTTGCAAAAGCATTGAACATATCGAAAACTATTTCACAATAGTGCGACAAGCGTGTTATGTATTTCATCAGTTTATCGTTAACTGATACGAGTAGTTTTTATCAGAAAACTGCGCATATTTTGAATTCTGCATTTATGAGATCTGTTCTTTCTTATCTTTCATGTAGACATGAAGGCAGAGTGATAATTTAGACAAAACAGACTGCAGATGATCTTGGGCGCTCTCCGTAAAACGTTCCGAAACTGTGAATCTTAAAACTCGAATCTAAGCAATATAATTTACTGATTTACCGATCGATTGTGATTTCAGGGTAAGTTCACAGGTATACGTATAATATTCCACGGGATTTGAAACAGTTCGTAACCCGACTGCGACTTCAATCATCTTATAATTTTTATGTGTCATTGGTATCATTGAATATCGAGCATCTTTGAATTTTTTTAGAATTCTATTCTGAAACGTTTGCGATTCATAAAATGAAAAGAGAATAATATAAATTTTTAATTTGAAATAACAAAACTAGCTTCAAGTAGAAACATCGTATCAAAAAAAAAATGTTCCGACCAAGTTTTCATAATTCAACATAGTTTACAATAGAAATACTTCAAATATTTTTTTCAAATCATTTGAAACGTTTTTAACGCCATGAAGGTAGAAAAATTTTCAGAAATACCTGATTCCAATTCCGAAATCGTAGGCGTATAGGGTCATCATGGAAAAATAACATCTTTCAGATTGCTCCTATGATCCAAATTTAATTTCCATTGAATTAATGTCTCAATCAACAGATTCATTATAATTGATCGAGTAAATGTATTGTTAGAAATTTGGCGAAAGCTCCACACGTAAAGTCTCAAATCTAAATCGTTTGCGATGGTGAAGAAATAAATTTTTCAATTCAATAAAACTTCGAATCCATTTTATTGTTTAAGAAGGATCATCCTTTTGTTTACATATCTATCTAGGCAAATAGATTATAGATGGTGATTGAGATGTCAATTAATTGAAAATGGAATTTATAGATCTTAGAAAAAATCTGAAAGATGTGATTTCTCCACGATGGCCCTAGGCTTACAATTTGAGGTTTGGAATTAGGTAAAAATTTTTGTGAATTCTTCCAACAAAATCGGAGGTGGCATATTTATTTGAGCGAATCCTCATATTTTCTACTTGGAAGGGATTAGAAATGTTCCAAGTCATTTTGGAGAAATATTTAAAATACTTATAATTCTATCGTAAACTGTTGGATTACGAAAAATTGGTTGAGTTATTTTTTTGATATGATGTGTCTACTTGAGGTTAGATTTTTTTTTAAATTCTTTTTTCGTCCTATTTTATGAATCGAAAGCATTTTAAAATAGAATTTTGCAAAAAATTTCACAGATGCTTTGTTCAATGACACCAATGACATGTGAAAATTGTAGGATGATTGAAGTCGGTCGAGCTTCAAACTATGTGAAATCCCATGGAATGCCCCATGTAGGTATACCTATTTAGGTGAGACCGAATCAAAATGATAAAAAAATTCCGTAAGTATGGTGATTATTTGAACTTGTTCTTATTCTTTTCCACGGAAAATCAGTTAAAAAAGAAAGCTTTACAATAATGTTTTTCTTTCATTCAATTTGTTTAGCTGCACATCTTGTCCCGGTTCTTCCTATTCGTAACATACTAATATCCGCAGTACGCTGGACATCTGTCTGTTCCAAGCTTGAGGATTGCCCTGTACGTATCTTTTAAAAACTAAGATCATCATCTAGACGTTATTATCCCTGCGATTATAACGCGTTACATTTATTGTCCCATTCGAGCATAATTAAATAATCTTTTGCTCTATCCAAAGTGTGCAAAAAACTTTAAGGTATTAAATTTCGCAAGAACTTGGATCAATTTATACGCACTTGGACATAAGTGATCCAGTTTCATAATTATGGATCAATAATGTCACGGGTCATGATAAGAAAATTGACCTATCATTGAATCCATTTTTTCTGTGAGCGAGATGAAGCTTGAACGATCAGTACTCGACATTACACGCATAGCACATCGATAAGCTCAAAGAACCAACACGTGACGCTTATCCAATACAATTTCTTTATATTCCTACTATGTAACAAGTTGATTATATAATTACTAATCTTCATCCTCGTCTAGCCTAAAATCTGTTAATTCATTGCACTGGAATCGTTACCCCGCGTCTGAGAAAATCGAATTTTTCGGTAATGAACAAACCAGCTTTGTACGTAAAAGTTAACGATTTGTCGCACCGGATCGCCAGTTACTTCATCGACGAATTTAGTGAAGAAATTGGCAAAATGTCAGGACGCTGCCTCGATATTGGATCAGGCCCCGGCGACCTGGCAGTCGATCTTATTCTGCCCGCATTGAATAAGGAATCTAGTCTGGTCTGTAAGTTTCATGCGCTCCCTACATCATAGCAACGTAAATTTAATCGGAGCGAAAATGACCCGACGTTAACTGCACAGGTTCGGATATCTCCGAGATAATGCTCAACTTTGCGAAGGAGAAGTACCAGGACAATGAACGCCTGTCCTTCCTCAAGCTGGACATCGAGTCACCGAACCTGCCCAAAGATCTGGTGGAACAATTTGATCACGTTACATCCTTTTGGTGTATACAGTTATGCCAGAACATGCGGTAAGAATTAATCAAGTCAGCAGACTTCAGCGACAGATTTACGTGCTCGGCTACCCTTACGCTAATTAGAAGTAGGTAATCGAGTAAACTAGAAAAAGTTATTAGAGGCAGAAGTAAGATTGGCTGAGAAAATTGAACGGATGAAAATTTTTCGGAGAATGAATCCTGCAGGTGGAGTAATCTTTGAGTTGAGTTCTCTTTTTAAGTAATCCTGAGGTTCTGTTCTTTGATGAACTTGTAAAATTATGAGAGTTACACCAATGATCCGATGATCGCGCGCTAACAGTTACTTCCTCAATTTCAGCCAGGTATTCCAGAACATCTTTAATTTGCTCCGACCCGGGGGAAGCACCTTTTTGTTATTCATAGCCCGCAGCCCTGGGGTGGACTGCTACCAGGAATTGGCAGCGATGCCTCGCTACCAGCCTTACATGAAGGTTCGCTGTAGTTATTTTAACTATACCGTTCTCAATAAAAATAAGCCCAATTTCGCTTATAGTCCGAAGTGTGTGTGTGCTCTCCCCTGTGTTTCGAATTATTATACAATACGTTTTGAATTCAATTGCGGAAATCGCGCTGTTTCGCTTTGGTAACAAATACATGTAGCTCATTTGGTCCTTACTTGTAATAGCTGGCAAACAATTGTTGAACAATTCCTGGCAGTTTTGGGTTGGTCCTGATTCAAAATCAACAGCAAAATTTGAAGCTGTAATGTTTCAGGATGCGGATCGGTACATCTCGCCGTTCCAGCACTCTTCAGAACCGCGCAAGACTCTGAAAGCCTTAATCAAAGACTTGGGCTTTGAGATTCGTCATTGTAGTGTCAGAGAAAAAGGCTACACCTTTGTCAGCCCTGACCTCTTGAGTGGTGAGATGTTTTTCCTCCCATACATCATTCAATAATCATAAGATGCAGCCATATTGCTATCCAAAAGTGTGACAGTAGCTACCACACGTTGTTATTAGTGTTCTTAAAAACCTCACTCTTTACAGAGTTTCTGCTGTCTTTAGACCCCTTCATTGATCGGATGCCCGCCAATCTTGGAAAAGACTACATGAAGGATCTCGTCAATGAATACGCGAGATTCAGCCTGATGTTCAACAAGAATAATGAAAAGGAAGACGAATATAGTGTACTGATTAGATACCAGTTATTTATAGTTTACTTAAGAAAGCCTTTAACCAACAATAAGTAACATTCAAAGAATTAATAATCATTCGATTACTTAGCAATTAGACTATTATATATTAAGTATACCTCCGTATGTATACATATGTATGTACAAATAATATCATTCTAGCTTAATATATTGGTTTGACCAAAGCTAAAACAGTTTAATCAAGTATTTTATCACGGATAGCGAGCGTGAACAACATATATGATTGAATGTTATAAATTCTATATTGGAAACTTATCATTCAGATATTCAATCAATTATACAATCTGCGTTGGAGTAATTGTGTTTTTTATATGTATAATATTACAAAAAACCTCGAAATGCGATTTGAACTATCGACTTATTATTATACTGTATCAATTATTGGCAGTTTCTTATGTCAAGAAATACAACTTGCAACTCAGGTGATAGGTAATGGATATTCAACATAATAACTCGTGTATCATTACGAGTTCCTAACATATCCTCCTTAGGATGGGCCGATTAAATCATTCAAAATACATGGGAAATGTACTTGTGACTGTTTGATTTTCATATCTCGAAAAATAAACTACTTGGAAATATTCTGCATAATGGCTTTTGTTTAAAATTAAACTCTCTACAAAAAAGGTATCTTGATCTTTTTCGATGGATCTATCTGTTTCCAAGTTATTCATAACTTTCACCATGAATAATTTGGAAAGTTAGATTTATAACTTTAACCATGAATAACTTGGAAACAGTTAGATTCGTCGAAAAAGACTAAGAGACCTTTTTTGTAGAACGTTCAATTTTGAACAAAAGTAGCTATTCAGAATCTGTCTAACTAGATTAGTTCCTGAGATATAAAAATCGAAAAGTATCACATAAATATTTTCCAGGTATTTCAAATGGAAAACATACAATAGCGACGAGTGACCACTAAATATTGATATTAAGAGCTGAGTTTTTTTTTTAAAGCTTGCTATGTGATCATAATGAACAAGTTCTTGAGAGTAATTTTTTGGAAAAACAGCAGTCGATTTATTCAGCCCACTCTAATCTCTCTATATCCCAGATGCAATTGATTTAAAATCACCATTCCATGATTCATGAAACAATTAACAAGTTTAAATCTCAACGAAGTCATTTGAAGACCGTGGCTTGACGTTAGTCAATGCTATTTGTAATCACTCCTATGAGATTAGCAAGGTAATGTGAATAAGTAAGTAAGCAAGTAGGTAGTAGGTTTGCTGAATTACACGGACAGATGGTTACCAATCCTTCAGAGCTTCTCCCGGGAGTTGGACCAGCTACTGTAACACTGTGATATAGCAGCTAATACTGCTGCTGCTGTAATCGCGAAGTTTTTCACAGGAACTTTTGGTGTTTAAACGATTTTGTGACTTTGGATGATTTCTGAATGATTTCAAGTGAATCCGGATGATTAAAAATACTCACATGTGAATTCATGGGATTTCATGCAATCAAACATCATTTCATATTGATCTGGGGCAGGAAAGTTAAGGAAAACATCCTTCCGTTACGAGAAATATAAAACGTTCGAAAATTATTGACAAATTTATTTCTCAAAACTTCACAGTTGTTAAATCATGCAAATAATTATTTTATGAATTTTATCGCGCTTACTGATAAAAGTCAAGTTTATCAGAGAACCGTATATGCGTCTACTTTAAGCTCGACAACTCAGATGTTTTTATTATGTGCAAAATTTTAACAGTTCTAACATTAGATAACGATTGAGAGAACGTCTGTGAAGTGTTGCTAGGTGCTGAGAATTTAAAACGCAAAAATTAACAAGGATAATTGATTCAGATCTGATAAGCTAGAAACTGGGAAGGTAGGAAAATTTACGAGACATGTAAAATAATATTTACCAATATGAGCTCATCTTGATAACCTGAAAACTTATTTCCGAATGAAATGAGATACTTATTTCTTTAAACTTCACAAGTGTTGTTTGATCTCGAGTTCAAGAATCACTAAATCTATCGATTAGGCTAGGTTCGATTATCGATGTATTTTTTTACATGCATGCGTAACAGTTTATCGGACAGTTATGAAAGTCATGCTAATCAGAGAGCTAACGTCATGAGTAAACTTCAAGTTGGATGACTGAAATCTATTTTTATAAAAAAAAATCTTCCACAAACACAAACCACGAAGGTGAAATTGACATTAGGACGTAATAATTTGCAGCTAAATTACAACGGAGAGATGGTGCGAATGGTAATCACACCGACAAGTTTGTACCTATAAATCAAATGGAAACGGGAGAACTTACTAGTTTGACGATGAATAACGTTCGAGAATTAGTCCTCAAGGTTTCAAAAAATATTTAAATTCAGAACACGAAGATCAATAAGGATAATAAAGGAGCACAGTCCCAGCTCATGCTAATGCTTATTGATAATTATTTGCATTAGACGATACGCCACTACTGAGAAAAACGAATTGTTCTATCATGAACCAACCAGCTTTGTACGCGACAGCCAACGATCTTCAGCGTCGTGATGCCAGAGATTTTTCTGATGAATTTAGTGATGAAATTGGTAAAATGTCGGGACGCTGTCTCGACATTGGATCAGGCCCCGGCGACGCGGCAGTCGATCTCATTCTTCCCAAATTGAACAAGAAGGCTAGCCTAGTCTGTGAGTTTTTTGCGTTCACATAAGTCATTGGAAAATAAATTTGGTTCCAACGAACATGACACGTTTTTGATTGCACAGGTTCGGACATCTCGGACAAAATGGTGAAATTTGGAAAAGAAAAATACAAGGACAATGAACGTCTGTCGTTCTTCAAGCTGAACATCGAGTCACCGATCCTACCCGAGGAATTAGTAGAACAATTCGATCATGTTACATCATTTTATTGTTTACACTGGTGTCAAGATATGTGGTGAGTTATCTTAGGCAGTAATTACAACTAGTTTACGTGCTCGGGTAGTTACACTTTGAAAAAGTATTAACATAAGAATCAGACAATTATTAAAAAAGGAAGATACTGCAGGCTACGAAAAATACAAATGTGTAATTTTTGTTGAGGGCGATTCATGTTAGGGTGATGCTGTGTATGAGATTACCAAACAAATTTCCCGGGTTTTCTGTAGCTACGAAAATTATATCGTTGAAAATCTTGAAAATTTTTACAGAATATTTTCACTACTACAGTTTGGAATAGTGCAACAAATTTCACATTATTTGGAGCGATACTGTAACAGGGAACAAAAACCAACCGCGAAGTAGTTGAAATTGTAGATTACTCAAATAGGAATATTTTAAAGCTTTTCGGTCAGTTAATAAGTACTCAAAATTGAGCTTGACTATATAGGAATTTGGGGGTTTGGATACATTTTTTGAAAAATATTTTGGGACATTTTAGCCCATGAGAGTACTGATATACGAATATGTATAACCAAATTGAGGACCACCCTAATCTTTTTCTTTGATTTCAGTCAGGTGTTTGAGAACATCTTTAATTTACTCCGGCCTGGGGGATCCACCTTTTTGACATTTATAGCTAGCTTTCCTGGCAAAAAGGCCTACCGAGAACTAGCAGCCTTACCTCGCTACCACCCCTACATGAAGGTACGCTGCTATTTTTGAACTGAAAATTAATCTAATCAGTGTATGGTCTCGATCTAACATGTAGATTAGTTCAGCAAATAGATCGGATTATTCTAATGTCTCTGAAGTATCGAATCGCTCAATGCTGCAATTTCGAGTAAATTACCAAAATTGTGCCGTTGGGATGTGGTCTGCAATTACATTTCGCGTGATAAATATATCTACGAAACTTACAAACTTATAAAACTATACAAACTTAAAAGAATAAATATTTTCAGGATGCAGATCGTCACATACCGGTATTTCAGGACTCTGAACATCCGCGCAAGGCTCTGAAAGACCTCATTAAGGATGTAGGCTTTGAGGTGCATCATTGCAGTGTGAGAGAAAAGAGTTACACATTCGACAGCCTCGATATATTAAGAAGTAAGATGTCTTCATCATTTTATATCACTTGAACATCACAGTAGGGTGTCGTCATGGTTCATTAATCTTAAGTTAATTATTCAATCATGTGTCTTCAAGTATCTAGGAGTGCGATCAACTGCTACAGGTGATTGTTATTAGTGTTAATAATGATTTCACTCTTTTCAGAATTCCTGTTGCCTCTGAATCCTTTCCTCGAGCGCCTTCCCGCCAACCTCGCCGAGGACTACAAACACGATCTGGTCAATAAATTCGCGAAACTCAGCATTATTTTCAACAAGGATATCAGACACAAAGACGAATATAGTGTACTCTGTATATATAAGTCATTCGTAGTTTATTTGAAAAAGCCTTTGACCAAGTAAATATCGAAATACATGATTTTATTACTTACCTATCCGCAACACCTTAACGATCGTCAATTTTTTGGTTACAAGATGTTATAAATATAAGAAAAGCACATAGATGCACCATAACCACAGCAATGTGGTTATTTATTCTTTATCGATGTATGCGATGAGGGAACGGATAAAAAATTATGTGCTTAAATTCTCAATAAAGCAATAATGAACCTGATCATATCCTTAGCCATGATGACAATATACCCTATGTGGCTCGAAAAACAAACTTCAAATTCACTTCAAATTCGAACCGAACACATCGTAGTAAGAATATCATAATCGTCTAGTGCGACACTGCGGCCAGAAAAGAAGCACAGGAAGCTGCACGGACTTTACGCTACTGCAGTTCTGATCCTTATTTCCATGTACACGGAGCACAACTACAAAAGCAATTTTACTACGTTGCAGACGTCACATGAAAGAATATACGTTTTATGTCATGAAATCCCTAGTTACGAAATTTCATTTTTATTGTACAGTGAAATAATTGTGATTTCTTATATCGTTAATTAGCAACACATAAAAAAATCATATTTGGAAACGGACCGTATCTACAGAGTTGGTTTCTACGGAATGACTTTCAGTCCGATTCTATACAGCTGTCTTAGAGGCTCGTTTCTACACAGAAATTATTTCAGATTGTTCGTTTCTACAAAGTTCGGACACAGATGTTCGTTTCTACAGAATTCAGACGCAGATGTTCGTTTCTACAGAATTTGGACGCGGATATCCGTTTCTACAGAAAAAAAAGTTTTACAATGCAAGTCTTCCACTGATTTTCTTTGCTGAAAAATTATCCTGTACGTATCAGTCCTCTAAAATAGGTTCAGAGTAGTGTAGCGAGTCACCAATTAAATTTTCAATTATACTACCCATTTAATTATTCACTTAATTGAGTGGGCATCGTTTCTACAGAACGACGGTTTTACGGAAAAGCTTTTACGTATACTTTTCTACAGAACATTTCTTCTGCATAACACGATTCTACAGATTGTATTTAGATTTGTTTCTACAGAACCCCACGGAAAATAACCCACAGGTTCGTTTCTACAAAAAATTTATTCTACATGTTAGGGTTCTACATAATATTTTTTGATACGTTTCTAGGGAAAGTTGCTAACGACATTTTTACAATTTTACGAAATGCCTCTGGGAACGTTTCAACACAAAAATTATTCTACATATTACATTTCTACAGGAAAATTATGAGAACTTTCACAGTTCTACAGAATACGTTTCTACAAAATACGTTTCTGCAGAATACGTTTCTACAAAATACGTTTCTACAGAATACGTTTCTACAGAATACGTTTATACAGAATACGTTTCTACAGAATGCTCCCTGGTACGTTTCTACAGAATACGTTTCTGCAGAATACGTTTATAGAAAATACGTTTCTACAGAATGCTCCCTGGTACGTTTCTACAGAATACGTTTCTACAGAATACATTTCTACAGAATACGTTTCTACAGAATACGTTTCTACAAAATATGTTTCTACAGAATGCTTCCTGGTACGTTTTTACAAAAAACATTTCTTTAGAATACGTTTCTACAGAACGCTCACTAAGACGTTTCTACAGAACGCTCCCTGATACGTTTCTACAGAATACGTTTCTACAGAATACGTTTCTACAGAATACATTTCTACAGAATACGTTTATACAGAATACGTTTCTACAGAATGCTCCCTGGTACGTTTCTACAGAATACGTTTCTGCAGAATACGTTTATACAAAATACGTTTCTACAGAATGCTCCCTGGTACGTTTCTACAGAATACGTTTCTACAGAATACGTTTCTACAGAATATGTTTCTACAGAATGCTTCCTGGTATGTTTCTACGAAAAACGTTTCTACAGAATACGTTTCTACAGAATACGTTTCTACAGAATACGTTTCTACAAAATATGTTTCTACAGAATGCTTCCTGGTACGTTTTTACAAAAAACATTTCTTTAGAATACGTTTCTACAGAACGCTCACTAAGACGTTTCTACAGAACGCTCCCTGATACGTTTCTACAGAATACGTTTCTACAGAATACGTTTCTACAGAATACATTTCTACAGAATACGTTTATACAGAATACGTTTCTACAGAATGCTCCCTGGTACGTTTCTACAGAATACGTTTCTGCAGAATACGTTTATACAAAATACGTTTCTACAGAATACGTTTCTACAGAATACGTTTATACAGAATACGTTTCTACAGAATGCTCCCTGGTACGTTTCTACAGAATACGTTTCTACAGAATACGTTTCTACAGAATACGTTTCTACAGAATACGTTTCTACAAAATATGTTTCTACAGAATGCTTCCTGGTACGTTTTTACAAAAAACATTTCTTTAGAATACGTTTCTACAGAACGCTCACTAAGACGTTTCTACAGAACGCTCCCTGATACGTTTCTACAGAATACGTTTCTACAGAATACGTTTCGACAGAATGCTCCCTGATACGTTTCTACAGAATACGTTTCTACAGAACGCTCACTAATACGTTTCTACAGAACGCTCACTAATACGTTTCTGCAGAACGCTCCCTGATACGTTTCTACAGAATACGTTTCTACAGAATACGTTTCTACAGAATATGTTTCTACAGAATGCTTCCTGGTACGTTTCTACGAAAAACGTTTCTACAGAATACGTTTCTACAGAATACGTTTCTACAGAATACGTTTCTACAGAATATGTTTCTACAGAATGCTTTCTGGTACGTTTCTACGAAAAATGTTTCTACAGAATACGTTTTTACAGAATATGTTTCTACAGAATGCTTCCTGGTACGTTTTTACAAAAAACATTTCTTTAGAATACGTTTCTACAGAATGCTTCCTGGTACGTTTTTACAAAAAACATTTCTTTAGAATACGTTTCTACAGAATACGTTTCTACAGAATACGTTTCTACAGAATATGTTTCTACAGAATGCTTCCTGGTACGTTTTTACAAAAAATATTTCTTTAGAATACGTTTCTACAGAATACGTTTCTACAGAATACGTTTCTACAGAATATGTTTCTACAGAATGCTTCCTGGTACGTTTCTACAGAATACGTTTCTACAGAATACGTTTCTACAGAATACGTTTCTACAGAATACGTTTCTACAGAATATGTTTCTACAGAATGCTTCCTGGTACGTTTCTACGAAAAACGTTTCTACAGAATACGTTTCTACAGAATACGTTTCTACAGAATACGTTTCTACAGAATATGTTTCTACAGAATGCTTTCTGGTACGTTTCTACGAAAAATGTTTCTACAGAATACGTTTTTACAGAATATGTTTCTACAGAATGCTTCCTGGTACGTTTTTACAAAAAACATTTCTTTAGAATACGTTTCTACAGAATGCTTCCTGGTACGTTTTTACAAAAAACATTTCTTTAGAATACGTTTCTACAGAATACGTTTCTACAGAATACGTTTCTACAGAATATGTTTCTACAGAATGCTTCCTGGTACGTTTTTACAAAAAATATTTCTTTAGAATACGTTTCTACAGAATACGTTTCTACAGAATACGTTTCTACAGAATATGTTTCTACAGAATGCTTCCTGGTACGTTTCTACAGAATACGTTTCTACAGAATACGTTTCTACAGAATACGTTTCTACAGAATACGTTTCTACAGAATATGTTTCTACAGAATGCTTCCTGGTACGTTTCTACAGAATACGTTTCTACAGAATACGTTTCTACAGAATACGTTTCTACAGAATATGTTTCTACAGAATGCTTCCTGGTACGTTTTTACAAAAAATATTTCTTTAGAATACGTTTCTACAGAATACGTTTCTACAGAATACATTTCTACAGAATACGTTTCGACAGAATGCTCCCTGATACGTTTCTACAGAATACGTTTCTACAGAATATGTTTCTACAGAATGCTTTCTGGTACGTTTCTACGAAAAATGTTTCTACAGAATACGTTTCTACAGAATATGTTTCTACAGAATGCTTCCTGGTACGTTTCTACGAAAAACGTTTCTACAGAATACGTTTCTACAGAATATGTTTCTACAGAATGCTTTCTGGTACGTTTCTACGAAAAATGTTTCTACAGAATACGTTTTTACAGAATATGTTTCTACAGAATGCTTCCTGGTACGTTTTTACAAAAAACATTTCTTTAGAATACGTTTCTACAGAATACGTTTCTACAGAATACGTTTCTACAGAATATGTTTCTACAGAATGCTTCCTGGTACGTTTTTACAAAAAACATTTCTTTAGAATACGTTTCTACAGAATACGTTTCTACAGAATACGTTTCTACAAAATATGTTTCTACAGAATGCTTCCTGGTACGTTTTTACAAAAAACATTTCTTTAGAATACGTTTCTACAGAACGCTCACTAAGACGTTTCTACAGAACGCTCCCTGATACGTTTCTACAGAATACGTTTCTACAGAATACGTTTCGACAGAATGCTCCCTGATACGTTTCTACAGAATACGTTTCTACAGAACGCTCACTAATACGTTTCTACAGAACGCTCACTAATACGTTTCTGCAGAACGCTCCCTGATACGTTTCTACAGAATACGTTTCTACAGAATACGTTTCTACAGAATATGTTTCTACAGAATGCTTCCTGGTACGTTTCTACGAAAAACGTTTCTACAGAATACGTTTCTACAGAATACGTTTCTACAGAATACGTTTCTACAGAATATGTTTCTACAGAATGCTTTCTGGTACGTTTCTACGAAAAATGTTTCTACAGAATACGTTTTTACAGAATATGTTTCTACAGAATGCTTCCTGGTACGTTTTTACAAAAAACATTTCTTTAGAATACGTTTCTACAGAATGCTTCCTGGTACGTTTTTACAAAAAACATTTCTTTAGAATACGTTTCTACAGAATACGTTTCTACAGAATACGTTTCTACAGAATATGTTTCTACAGAATGCTTCCTGGTACGTTTTTACAAAAAATATTTCTTTAGAATACGTTTCTACAGAATACGTTTCTACAGAATACGTTTCTACAGAATATGTTTCTACAGAATGCTTCCTGGTACGTTTCTACAGAATACGTTTCTACAGAATACGTTTCTACAGAATACGTTTCTACAGAATACGTTTCTACAGAATATGTTTCTACAGAATGCTTCCTGGTACGTTTCTACAGAATACGTTTCTACAGAATACGTTTCTACAGAATACGTTTCTACAGAATATGTTTCTACAGAATGCTTCCTGGTACGTTTTTACAAAAAATATTTCTTTAGAATACGTTTCTACAGAATACGTTTCTACAGAATACATTTCTACAGAATACGTTTCGACAGAATGCTCCCTGATACGTTTCTACAGAATACGTTTCTACAGAATATGTTTCTACAGAATGCTTTCTGGTACGTTTCTACGAAAATTGTTTCTACAGAATACGTTTCTACAGAATATGTTTCTACAGAATGCTTCCTGGTACGTTTCTACGAAAAACGTTTCTACAGAATACGTTTCTACAGAATATGTTTCTACAGAATGCTTTCTGGTACGTTTCTACGAAAAATGTTTCTACAGAATACGTTTTTACAGAATATGTTTCTACAGAATGCTTCCTGGTACGTTTTTACAAAAAACATTTCTTTAGAATACGTTTCTACAGAATACGTTTCTACAGAATACGTTTCTACAGAATATGTTTCTACAGAATGCTTCCTGGTACGTTTTTACAAAAAACATTTCTTTAGAATACGTTTCTACAGAATACGTTTCTACAGAATACGTTTCTACAGAATATGTTTCTACAGAATGCTTCCTGGTACGTTTTTACAAAAAACATTTCTTTAGAATACGTTTCTACAGAATACGTTTCTACAGAATACGTTTCTACAGAATATGTTTCTACAGAATGCTTCCTGGTACGTTTTTACAAAAAATATTTCTTTAGAATACGTTTCTACAGAATACGTTTCTACAGAATATGTTTCTACAGAATGCTTCCTGGTACGTTTTTACAAAAAACATTTCTTTAGAATACGTTTCTACAGAATACGTTTCTACAGAATACGTTTCTACAGAATATGTTTCTACAGAATGCTTCCTGGTACGTTTTTACAAAAAATATTTCTTTAGAATACGTTTCTACAGAATATGTTTCTACAGAATGCTTCCTGATACGTTTCTACGAAAAACGTTTCTACAGAATACGTTTCTACAGAATACGTATTGTTGGGGCCATATTGGTATGCCAGATCCGAAGGCTCATTCAAACGAGGTGTTCCACCACCTGTGGCAATATTAAGGATTTTCAATTAACCAAACTGGAGTATATTTAGAATAGGTTAAAAACGCAATGAATAGTAAAATAGTTGAATAAAAACATGGAGAATGTAAGGTTATTGCCCCTTGAATCGAGTTAATTTGTTGAATTTTTGGCGGTCGGTATTAGAATAATCAACACAGTATTTTCCAACATAGTAAAGTCTGATTGTAACATATTTAGAGACAATTGCTCTCATCAAAAGACTAATATGATTTTCCAGGAAAATCCAACAAAGCCAAGTTCTATCCCTCTTCGAACCCTAAAAGTTTTACTATACTCAATACTTAATAGGGGCAGTATTTTTTGAGATAAATCAGGTGTACGATTAAAATGGGACACCCGGTATATTTGATATTGGTTTATGACACACGCCACTGCGATCTCATCTCCAGGCTACCGTATCTAGCTCACTATCTGGCCGTGATTTCTCTATGCGTGAGATACTCTGTGATGCAGAATGTGAGGTTCGGAGGTTTTTAGGTATGTACAGACCTGCACATGATTAGTTTGAACATGAACATAGCTGCACTTAGATTTTCGAATCATGAACGTGGACTCAATCAACCAGTCAACGAGCAAATGCCTTGATTGAGAAAGACGCGTATGACCTCTTGAGTGGAAAAAGCTGTGTCATACAAACGTTTGATTAAGGAATCTAACCTAACCTAATCAAACGGGCTTTTCGAAATTTTGATGAAAGAGAGTGAATTTATTTGATACGACATTGAGAATGATGAAAGTGTTGATCTGATCTTGTAATAAAATTGATGGTTCGTGTTTATTATCAAGTTTACAATTGTTGTCAGTGGCGAGTGAGACATGGAAATAAATAATAAGCAGGTCGCTTAATATAATATACCGTGAGCGTCAGGTGAACCGGGTCAGTGAAACGACGATGGCGCTAGCTTTCTTGAAATTTATAAGGGGAACTAACTCACATCCCGAAAATATCCCTAGGCCTTTCGAAGCGTAGATGCGGACCGCCATTAAATATGTTAGACAGCTATCGAAATGTTTTTCGAGGTTGTTTCACAGGTTACAAAGATTTGCAGTAGAATTTTTAGAATTTCCAGACATGTGTTTACAATAACTAACGATTAACCAAAACGCTGTAGTTCGCTGATCTATTGTCTTGATCTAAAACATTCATAACATATTTTCACTATTTCGTGTACAACTCTACAATACTCTATAACCCTCAAAACACTTCTGATATCTGTCAACCAAATACAATGGCCGCCTCCACGGACCATGGAGTAAACATATGAAATCGCGACTGAACTAGGGATATTCTTGGTGTATTGGCTCTCCCTTTAAATTTCAAGAAAACTAGCGCCATCGTCGTTTCACTGACCCGGTTCACCAGACGCTCACGGTATAATTGTGGAGCCCAGTAAGAACCGACCCACGGACTTTAAAATTGAAGCCGCTGGCTTCCTTTGTGTTAATCGGTACGATGACGAATCATTCCCCTAAGATATCTATAAGGTATCTTTTTATCATCACCACGTGTGATATTCCCCAATGCGTTGGCCTTTCTGTGGTCACAAACTTTAGATTATTTTTTTACTATCAGTAATCAACGGACAGCACTGCCCTATACAATAAATGCGTAAAATTTACAGGAATGTTTTATATAAATGGGTGATAAATAAAAGATTGAAATTCAAAAAAAAAAAAGTTGAAAAAAAAAAAACAAAAATGATATGGTGAGTTGAATATCCATTTTCATGGTCGAATGACAAAGTTTCGGTGATATATTCAAGTTTCCTGCATTAATCTAGAACTATGGTGAAGGACCAATAAATTGTTTGATAAAAATATTTGTCAGGCGAAGAAAGGCCTATGAAGTGAAACTGAAGATCAGAGAACTCATGATTTGGGCCAAGGAAACATCTCTCTAAATTTGAACAAAATCCATGCCCCGCAAGACTGATACTCTCCTATAGTGAGTTGAAAAAAGGTACATATAACGAAACAAAGGTATCTTGCAGTTGGTTTCAGTGTTGAATGATTCAGTCAACGTTTTTGGTAACATAAAAAGCTGCGAGTGCATTTCAAAACAAGGGCTAAACATCATCACGCTATATTTCCCGGAGTAAAGTAGCTAATGTACGTAATTTGGTCTCGTATGGCCACTCCGTATTTCTTATCTCCATTCTCTACTAAGACTATAGTGTAATACACTTGTGTATGTATGATTAAAGATTAGTACGTGAGTGTGATATGCTTTACCATATGTTGGTATTATATAAGTGATCTCAGAAAGTCTCGTCAAATCAAGTAAATTCAAGACTAAAAACATTCGTCCGCGTTTGGATCGCGTTTGGCCATTGGATTTCAAGAGTATTGTATAACAATGTTTGGGAAATGGGTATTCCAAAAGTCGTCGTGGCATCGTGCGTCTAATTGTAAATCGAATAAACCTTTGGAATCACTAATATATATTTTGGAATACCTAGACGAATAATATTCAGGTAGGTAAAACACTTGGTAAATATAAATATACATACCATTCTATATATATATTAGTTTGGAAGTCAGCAACATATTTGGTCCAATGATTTTACCAAATCTGATTTTGTTTGATATGATAGATTTTATGTTGTAAGTAAGCAAAGCGATCATCAGCTAGCTCAGTAGCGGTAGGTGTAACTGCAGCAGCCTCCCACACATGAATAATAATTGTAAAAAAGTGATACTATCAAAGCTGAAATCTTTTTTATTCATTATTAACAATATGAAATGTCAAAAACACAATATGGTCAGCTGGCTCGATTGCGGGGGGTTATGCGTCAGAGCTGTTCATGGAAACATGTCGAAAATGTACGTTAAGTCAAGTGATATTATATTAAAGCTGAAATTTTGTTATACATACAATAGTTTACTTAATGAATGAAATATAGAAGATCGCCAGCCGGTTTGATTGTGCAGGGTGTACTGCGTTAGCTGCAACGCAGTTCAAGATTATGCAGCGCGTGCTCAACGCACCGCACTTTATAGTTCAGCACCGTGCTGCATCTTTGACTACGTCAGCTGACGCATTACCCCCCCCCCCCCCCCCCCCCCCCCCCCCCCGCCGCCGCTGTCAAACCAACTAACCATGTGTTTTTGACATTTCACATTGTTGATAACTAATACAACAAATTTCAGCTTTAGTACTTACATACATACGAGATTATTTCAGTCAATAGTGCAGCTCACCGCTCATACGGTATAATTTATAATCTATAAATAATCTAATCTATAAATGTTTATATGTATTGAAATATACACAGTTTTCAACTGTTATTTTACATGTGTGGGAGGCTGCTGCATACACACACGCTGATTATACTGAGCCTGCAGCTGACGGTCGTTTTGATTACTTACAACAAAAAATCTATCATATTCAGAAAAATCAACCATGATACTTTTGGTAGTTGAAATATGTCGCTGGCTCCTGGACTATATTTGATGGTTCTATAAAATATTTGAATTTAATTAATTATCATTCATTGAGAAGCCGCGTAAAATTAATAAAATAACTCCCTACTCATACACAGATTATAAGCTATGACTACTTTGGGAAAGCATATTGTCAAAGGATTAGCAACTCCATTGTCAAGGCGATATGTGGCTGCTGCTAAATTAATCGACATTCTAGTAAACGATGAAACAGGTGTGTTGAACAATTACAATTATTAATTTATATCCATTTTTAATACTCTGCCATCTTCGTATAATAACAATGTTACAGCTTGCCTATTCGGTTTTATAGGCACTTTGCGCGCTGCCGTCAAATTACGAATAAATTCAAAATTTAAAACATCAGTCTGTTCAAAATGGAAACTGAATATCGTCAGTACTAGTCAAAATGAGTGACACGTCCACATCTTACGATGCATAAGAAGTGAATTTTAGACATTTTCAGTGAAGTTTCTATGCTATAGGTACAACCCATTCCTCTTGAAACATCGTCTGCCAAATGGACTATAAATTTAGGATCAGCGTTTGGGAGATAATCGAGATAATAGTTTATGTCGCTGAAAATCGAGTACTGCCCCTCCCAAATGTACAACTCAGATTTTTCAGGGTAATCATCTCCCCGCAGTTCCCGCTCTCGCTACAGTACTGTAGTTTTAAAATGCATATTAGCGATGGAAATTCCCACGGTGATAGACTTGCTTCTCTTTCTCTCTCGTTGTTACGTTTTTAACAAATAAAAATCCCGCAAGTAGTTATTTCTAACTTTCTAAGTGTTTTTCTCTACCCTCCGCGCTACCTGAGGAGGTTCTCTTCAGGGTAGTTAAACTACATCGTTAAAATACATACCGGGTTGAACTCTTATCATTAATAAAGTAATTTTTTAAAACAGGAATCGCTACCGTGTCGATGAACAGACCACCAGTCAACAGTCTAAACTTAGAGCTGATGATGGAATTAAATTACAGCTTACAAGAATTAGAGAAGAATAAATGTCGTGGTGTAATACTCACATCTGCACTTCCAAAAATATTTTCAGCTGGTTTAGATATCTTTGAAATGTACAAGCCAGATATGGAACGAGTTGAAAAATTTTGGCGATCCCAACAGGATCTTTGGTTGACTTTATATGGTTCTGGATTACCTACCGCAGCTGCGATCAATGTATGTTCGAGCTATCTTTGTAGAATGTAAAAGCAAGATATAAAATATTATACTATAATCATGTTTTTATTACTTTTCATCACCTATGCTGATATAAGAAAAGTATTGGTTTTGGTCGAAAAATGACTTTTGCTCATTTCAACGAATCTTTACGTTTTCGACCCTCTAGAATCCGAAAAACAGGTTTTGAAAAAGATGTCGGTCTGTCTGTCAGCCTGTTCGACAAATTCGCGCGGTGATCTCGGAAACGGCTCGATGAAAAAATCTGAAATTCACAGGACTTTACAAACAAATGATGGGCATGAAAAATTCCTGTGTCTCGTTTAATTTGAACTTCCGCTTCTACCGGAAATGAATCGATTTTCGCTGTCTTACTGACAAACCTATACTTTTTTCTCTGTATTACCTTTCTAAATGAAAGAATATATTCTCCCGAGTTGAGAATTTCATATATATATAGGGCATTTCTTGCCAATGATACCAAAAAAATTATAAATATACCCAGATCGAATTAGAATGAATGCACTGTATAAATTTGTTGTTTGTCAATATATAGGGCGATCTTTGCCAATGACAAGAAGAAATTGTAAGAGTACCCAGATCGAATTGGGATTAAACGCACAGTATGAAATTGTTGTTTGTCAATATATAGGACATTTTTTTCATGTGAAATTTTCAATTTTGATCTCTTGATTTTCGATTTCCCATTACTTTTTTATACTTTTTCTTCCCCTGACAAACCCATCCTTATTTTTCTTTTTGATGAAAAGTACTCCGAAAAACCGTTTTTCCGGTTTGTTTTTTTATTGTATTCGAAGATTTGACTTTTCAACAAGATGATCCTGGTAAAAATCTTCAATTCGATTCTTGCAGGGTGCCAGTCCAGCAGGCGGTTGTTCTCTTGCAGTGTCATGTGAGTATCGTGTATTCGTTGAAGGAAAGCACAAAATAGGACCAAACGAAACGCAGCTCGGTATAATCGCTCCTAAATGGTTTCAAGATTCAATAATCAATATCACCGGTCATCGACAAGCAGAGATAGCATTCTTGCGGTATGACTCATTTTGTATTGCTTTTCATTTTTTTTTTTTTCTTTCATCATTCAGAAATAGCATTGAATACTCAATTTGATATTATATATGTGAAATCTCCATTTCATACTAAACACTCATATGCAGCGGTTCCCTTTACACGCCGGAAGAGGCTCTGAAAATTGGCTTAATCGATGAATTAGCTACTGACAAAGGAGATGCAATTGCCAAGTGTGAAAAGTATATTTCAAGTTATGCAAAGATATCTCGTAAGTACTGAGCAGCAAATTTTCAAAAGCGTTTTAATAGTTTAGATAGTTAGAATTTATATTTTACTGTAAGACCAAATTATGCTTGAAAAAAATTCAGTATTAGTGTTAATGTTTCATGATACAATAATAATTTTAGCAGTTTGAAGTTTTATATCTTATGTTATAAAATATTAGGTTCAAGTTGAATTCCATATATTTTATATATTATATATTTATATAATCTGGCATAAATTTTGCTGTACAGCTGAAGCAAGGGCTGCGACAAAACACCTAATACGAAAGGAACCATTATCCTGGCTCAACAAAAATCGAGATCTCGATCTAAAGATATTTCTTAGCTTGTTAGAACAACCACAGGTACAAAAAGAATTGGAACTTTACATCCAGAGCTTGAAAAAAAAATGAAATTGCTTAAACTAAGAATAAGATAATAAAACATTACTGACACTTTATAATTTACACAAACTTTGGAGATTAATATTTGTATAGTTATTAAGATACTGTACAATAATTGTATACATAAAATTTGAAAATATTCTGATACAAGATGATTTTTATTGAATTTTTTCCAAATCTGTTACTTTTGAAACAAATAATAATACAGTGCAACCTCTGAATAAGCACTCTCCAAATAAGACCGCTTCTCCAACTCTTCGTTCGAAACTTGCCCCCACTACTTCGTGCATCGTAGAATCGGGGGACGAACCTCTGAATAGGATCACGCGTAGAAGTTGCGTTTTAATCTTAATTTATGCTTTGATTAATAGTACGGTAATGAAAATTTCAATTGATTGTAATCAATTTCATTAATCGACATTTTGTCTTTGCTCTACCTCGGTTTCAGTTACAGTTGAATGGTATTTTCGGCTCCGTCATCTTTAATCTAGAAAGAATTAAAAACATTTGAAAAAATAATCGAAACAGATTACAAACGAACATTATGTGAACTTACGTTTTTGTGTTCACTCGAAAAATCTAATTCTTACTAATATTATCATACACAAGACGTAATTAAAGAACAATAATCCACATGTACTTACCAGGTATTACACGAATTCAACATTAAGAAACCGAATTTCGAAAATTATCATTTATTTTCGGTCACCACACTTTACACATGAAATTCATCGAGTGCAAGCGGTCCTATTTGGAGGTTGAGCCGAAAATTTTTTTGTGGCGAGTTTGGACCGCGGGTGGGGGTAACTCATTTCTCGGAATTATATTCCCCTACAAGCCCGAGTGCGGTCTTATTCGGAGGTTGCACTGTAATAAGATTTAAATATAGCATGATGAAATGAAACAGCAAATATAAAGAATTTATCAGTTTCTAGATCATAATTCGAATGTAAAAATAAATCAGTGTCCTCAGCACGAGTCTCCAGGGACTATCGCAATTGCAACGGATCATATTCTTCGTGGTATTGTATTGTGGTCATTTAAGATGACCCAGGGCTTAGTCATATTGGATATGAATCTTTAAACTCATTTCTGTAATATGAAAGCAAGTTTTTGTTTTTTTCGCTAAACTGAAGCAAGAATTTGCATAACTCTGAAAAATTTGAGATTCGGAGACCACAATAGTTGGATGCAAATGGCTTTAAAAATTGAGATCGAGGATACTTGCATATTTTTGTACGAATTGATTCATCTTGAATGGTTGTGAATATGTTACATTATTTAAAATCATAGATAATAATAAACCATACGAAAGAATCACACGTATTTAAATATGGTATAATGACAAAAAATTTGATCAAAATATTATTATTATCACTTTCTTCACAAATCATGACTCAAATACTGCAGCGATATCAGCATTTTCAGTATTAGTTTAAAGGGGATGTTGTAAAATTGTAATGCAATCAACTTTTTCTAAAACTAAGACCATTTTACAATCGAAATTCATTGGGAGAATATTTATAATTTTACTTGGCAACGTCCATTGAATTCAATAATTTTGTAGATCAAATGCTTCTCCTTCGAATATGTTTTTAACAAAATTTTGTTGATGGCTTCTACGTTTTAAAGTACTTGACGCAAGGTTTTTGCGCCCAACGTGCTTTTGGGGGGGGAGTCTGGCATTTATCAAGGTTCAAGGGTCGTCGATGTTAGGATTTCTATCTTTCTGTTATTGTCGTCGCCGATGGCGAAATCAGACGCGCCACATGCTAAGTTCATGGTCGTTAATGATCAACAGATGAAACTTGTCGATAATTTTGAATAAACTTTTTCCGCCGCTATTGCCTCTGACTATATTGCATATCGGATATAGAGCCGGAATTTTGAATCAGTTTTCCGAATTATAGAAAGAATTTTGTAAGAAATTCTAGAAAAAAAAAAGTTTAATTAGAGAGGGAGAAAATCCGTGGAGTATAAACCCGAAGAATTAAATGATATAAATTAATTATGCTTGTAATTATTTTGAATACAAATTAAAACAAATTTTAAACAATGAACAATATTTTGTGTCAAAAAATCACGATTTTCGTCTCATTTTTCGTTTATTTTTTTGTTTTTGCGAGAAAATTTTACATACTCACCTAAGAAAATCGACGAAATGATGTCAAGAAACAAAATAAAGAAATAAATAAAAAATTGAAGACGAAGGACGTGGATTTTCATCTGTACATAAGTATATCGATAAAAAAATTAATTAAAAATAACAATAATTTGGAGGAATTTGTATTGTCCGTTGATTCAGTAAGCCAACAAACAAATTGCGTAGATAAATTTCTTCGAATTAAAATTAAACACATATTATGTACATATGTATATGTATATGTATATGTATACATAAATATCTTTATCTTCTGAATTTCTCTGTCCCTTCCTGTTCTTGCAGTAACAGTGTGTCACTATACTGTTTGATTGTATAAGTGCCGTTTGTAGCTACTGTTAAACTTACACAGTGAGATTTAATATCAGAGAAGTCGACGATTAGGGACCTTCCATAAATTACACAACGGGGGGGGGGGGGGGGGGGGGGGGGGGGGGTGAAAATTGTTTAAATCTTGCGTTACATAATTTATGTATGGCCCCTTATGGCTACACATACATATCGGGCATTCCAGCTATAACTGAGCGGCCATTGCCTCGACATTTTTTTTTGTGATGCCATTTTTTTTCAGGTACTTTTCGACAAAAAAAGACATACGTATTCCTCAAAAAAAATTATTCGTCATCCTGTTCTAGTTTATGACCTTTCAAAGCAGAAAAAAATTATTTTCGACCAGAGTGTATCTCCGATTTTTCTCAAATAAGTTCACTAAAAAGTACATTAAAAAACGCATCTTTTCGTGGCTATCTCATCGTGGAGAAATGATTTTTCGATTTTTCCTATGTGGATGAAATTGTGAAAAATGTGTTTTTATTCGTAAAAAACGAGTAAGTAAGTTTACTTGTCGGTAATTGTAACTAAATGTAATAAATTCGACAAACAGAATAATAACTCAACAATGGAAAAACATCCACGATTTACAAAAGAATTCATATCCAAACACGTGTACTTACCAGTACTTTCTCCTTATTTACGAATAAAAACACATTTTTCACAGTTTTATCCAAATAGAAAAAATCGAAAAATCATTTCTCCACGATGAGATAGCCACCAAAAGACGCGGTTTTTAATTTACTTTACAGTGAATTTATTTTAGAAAAATCGGAGGATACACTCTAGTCAAAAATAATTTTTTTCTGCTTGAAAAGGTTATAAACTGGAACCGAATGACGAATAATTTTTTATGAGGAATACGTATGTTTTTTTTTGTCAAAACGTACCTAAAAAAAATAGCATCAAAAAAAAAAAATTTCCAGGCAATGGCCGCTCGGTTATAGCTGGAATGTCCCATATACACATAAATAAATAAATAAGCATTCGAATACACACACACACACACATTTATACTCATTCTCTCCGGATATTCAGCCTCTTATGAGTGAGTCAAGATTCGAGTGGTCAAGTCAGTCCGAATTGATCCACGGAGAAGCTTACTTCGCTTATTTTTTGTTAAATACACAGATACAATATAAAACGGTATATAATATAATATAATAAATAAACTATACATCGGTGAGTATATTATTAATAATATTATTATTATTATTATTATTATTATTATTATTATTATTATTATTATTGCAGTTTTTATATTTATAGCGCTAAATGAACAATAGCCAATTTATTGCTCATATATGTATAGACGTTGTGGATTTGGGGCATTCCATATCAAATCGGATGGTTTTAGACCTGACTATTTCAGATTCGTTTTATTTATTTTCTCATGATTCTACTCAATGAAAAATTTACCCTAATTTTTTTTTCAGATTTTTTTATTAATCCGTTAATTTTTTATTAATTTTTAAATTGGATTAAATGAAAGCCCCATTTTAAAAATCTGAAAAAATTCATAAAAATTTTATACCACCAAAGAGTTATTTTGAATCATTTTTTAGAGTGGAAATAGAAATTGTAATTAATAGGCTATTTGTGGCGGTGTTTGTACTACGAATTAAATCAAATTTTATTGCTGAATTTCACGTTTTCGACGGTGCTAAAATGCAAATCTGAGATTGATTTTCGCAACTTGTGGTTGGGTCTATTTATTTATAACAATTTTCTTGTTAAAACGATCATATCACGAAAGTGGTTGGAGATAGAAGAAAAAGTTTGCAACAAAAAATGCTTACCATATGAAAATACAAATTTTTTGTCTCATGACTTTTTCCTCTAGCTATCATAGTTGAAGAGTTATTAGGGTTATTAATTATTACAGTTATCAGGGATAAATTGATTGAAATTATATATTGCCAGAAACCAGTTTTGAGCGAAGAACGGGGAACTTAGTACCATAAAATCTTTCGGATATGAATTAGAAACCAAAAATTTACATATTCAAAGTAGCACATACCTGAGGTGAATGAACGTGACAACTATTTCTCTTGTAATCTTACTCTTTTTATTTCATACAACAAAACAAGCCCCTCACGTCTTGAACAATTGCGCGTTCACATCCGCGTACCACCAGTACAATAAACAGCCAATCAGCATTGCGGAAAAGCGGCTTCAACTTCCGTTAAAATCTCTTTCTTAAGAAAGAGATTGTTTATTTGTTAAGTATTTTCTAATCCCTTATTTCTCTTGTTCTGAGGAATCCGTTCACGTCAATTTATTAGTCTATTTTCTGAGTAAAATTCTCTTTATTGTATCGAGTCGATTGCACTAATATTAATGCTATTTTTCATCTGATTTCTTTCTTGTATGATTCTCCTTGATATCTTTTGATAATTCATAGTAAAACGCTCAAGGCGCGGTTCTTGGTAAATCTCTCTCAAATTTAGTAACACCCGACATTGTTTCATTGCATTATATTGAGGGTAGCCACGGCGGCAATACAATTTTTCCATAATGTACAAACCAGTGTTGTACGCATCTGTCAACGGACTGCAGCGTCAGGATGCCAGTGATATTTCCGAGGAGTTTATCGATGAACTTGCTGAAATGTCGGGTCGTTGCCTCGATATTGGATCCGGCTCTTGTGACGTGGTGGCAGATTTCATTTTGCCGAAACTCAACTCGAAGGCAAAGATTGTCTGTAAGTATCCCAATCGCGTAAATCATAGTGCAACAAAAACCAAAGTACGGAGGGAGGATTAAATGTGTCCATAACAGGTTCGGACATCTCCGGGGATATGATGGACTTTGCGAGAAAAAAGTACAAGGATAATGACCGGATGTCTTTCGCCAAGTTGAACATCGGAACCCCAAATTTGCCCGAAGATCTAGTGGAACAATTTGATCACGTCACATCGTTCTACTGTTTGCATTGGTGCCAAGATATGCGGTAATTAGGTTTCTCTTAGTTCTTGTGTAGAATTAACTCATGATATAGCCGTTGAAAAATTAGAGAAAGAAGCATCAAGCACTGAGAAATATGAACATGATATGTATATCTAACGAGAAAGAGGCCCGAGTCGGAAATCATTTTCGCTGTTCAAAATTTCTGTTGTAACTTCAGGTTTAGAAAAGACTGCTTCGTCTATAAAAAAGTTAAATCATAGCTCCTGGATAATTCGTAATAATAATTTCGGTTTCAGCCAGGTGTTTGAAAACATACACAATCTACTGAAACCAGGAGGAACCACGTTGTTGGTCTTTTCAGCCACCACTCCCCTCATGAATGCCTACCCGATCCTGGGAGAAATAGCTTATTATCAGCCCTACATGGAGGTATGCCTTTTGATCTCCTCAACAATGGAGATTTTACAAATTAACTTGTCAACATGTCAGTCGATTTTTCGTTCTCAATTTCGCATCTTGCTAGGACGTGGATCGTCACATTCCGATCTACCAAAATTCTGAACGTCCGCCCGAGACTGTAAAGGCCTTACTCAAGGACGTTGGATTCAAGGTCGTCCATTTTAGCCGCAGAGAATTTAGTTACGTTTTTCAGACACCATTTTCCTTGAGAGGTAAGTAATGTCTTTTTTCTCTCAACAATTGAAGATCACAAAGTGTGGTTATGTTTATTACTGCAGGAAAGTAGAATTCGGGTATGTAATTTGATTCATCATGGTTTATATCGTGGCACCAATATATGCATGACAATCTGAAAGCAGGACGAGGTCCTTGCTAGATTTAAAAATTTTTCTTCTTCCAGATTTTTTGCTGTCTCTAGACCCTTTTATAGATCGTATGCCTGCCGACATCAGAGAGCGATACACACACGATCTTGTTAAAGAAGTCACGAAACGATGCATTACATTCAACAAACGTTATAGTAACGAAAACGAATACAGTATACTATTCAGTCATAAAGCATTCATCGGTTATTTGAAAAAGCCTCCATCCAACTAGTGTTGAAACTATAATAATAACATTACATTAATTGGGAAAATTTTAATGTATGCGAATAATAAACTGTACATAATTTACAAACGTAATAAGACCCCAATCCCACGTGCCCAGATTCGCGTTATTCGAAAAGACGAAACCATATGGTTAAGCTGTCAGAGCTATCATTGGTAGGAATAAGTGAAAAAATATTTTGAAATATATAGGAAGAGTTGCTGCTATTTTATTCTAAACAACTAAGGACCTTTGTCTGGGCCCACAATAAGTTGTAACACTGTAATGCGGGGCACTATAGGTATTCGCTCCGTGCACGACCCCAGAGACATCTGGTGGTTTGAAATCGGCATTAAAGTTGGAAAAGATACACTGATTGATATAGGGATTTGGAATAAAAAGTAAGAACAAACGAGAAAGCAGCGTAATTTTGCAATTTTTCATTGTATGTTTGATGTCTGTAGTTTCCTGTATTATTCAGAACAAATAAACAGGTAAGTACAGTCCTGTGTATATACATTTTTATGATTTTGCTTTTCATTTAGAGGTTAGTTCTGTCAAGTTGTTTTGATTAATAATATACAGTAGAATCCGCTCATAATGACATTGAAGGAAAATGGTAATCAGGTAATACTATCCGGTCGTCATAGTAAGCAGCATAAAATATTCATATGAAATGAAAACATATGTATATTGCCTTACAAATAATGTTTTTCGTTTCTTGGAATAAGCTGCAGAAACGAAATTGAACACAATGTTATAATACAAAGTAAGAATCACATATAGAACTTATCAAGAGACGCGGTAGAGTCTCGCGCCAAGTACAGACCTGCACATTAATGGTTTGAACATGAACATAGCTGCGCTCAGATTTTCGAATCGTGAACATGGACTCAATCAACCAGTCGACGAGCAAATGCTTCGTTCGAGAAATACGCGTACGCGCTTACAACTTCAAGTCGTTCAAACAACATTGTTGATCTGTCTTGGCGCGCGCTCTGTCCGCTAAACGTCGACTGTGGGCGCATGGCGGCGCTAGTAGAGTCAAGTCCATCTTCAATGACGCTGATTTTTCAGGTAAACCATTAATGTGCAGGTCTGTACATTAAAAAGAATTTTTAAGCGCGCGGTGTGAAGCTCAACCGAGTCCCTATACCGGAGAGGCTGAAATCCGGTGGAGTGGAGGTAATAATAGTATAATATTTTTAAGATTTCGCCGTATTCTGTAACATCCCCAAGACTATCAATTTATCTTTAGAATAAGGGTCTAGGCAGCTCTTATTCAACACCAAGATCAATGCGATCGGTGCACGGCGACTGATAATATAATTTTTCTACAAATTATAGAAGCGCTCGGTTCGACCAACAATTTTCGTCTGCCCTTCCGTATTCTCCACGATACTCGATGTATTTTATGACTATGTAAATAACAAAGAGAGGCATCCCTTCTTTTCTTGGCCACTGGAAGAGAGGGACTGTGCATAGCGAATGAAGACAGATGACGCAGGCAACAATTGTCATACTTACGTAGTATCACTGTACAACGAGTCATTTCGCTGGTCTAGCCACGAATATAATAGTCTATGACCATTGTGTGAACATTTCGTCTGCGTGATATGATTTCAACTTTGTTGAGGCCCAAAGATTAATTCAAAATAAAGTAAATGTCATTCTATCGAATTCATATCACCTGCTTAGCAATAAGATCTGATTTCAATACTTTCTTCTATGAAGACAACATTTTTGAAGGTAGTGCAAAAGTTAATGTACTTAGCGAATGTTTTTGCACGCATGTCAATGATCTTTGCATACCTCAAGGGGATGGTCTAGTCGATTTTTACCGGCGTATTTACTCTTTCGAATATCTCGGAAACGGAAGTCTCAATCGGATTGTCCTTTTGGCAGGGGTTGATTGACCAGGAATGAGTTCGAGTTAGCAATAAAATTCAAGGAAATAAAATTATTTTGTTTTTTTGATCGTAAATGTGAGATTAAGGATCATAAAAGCTTATAGGAAAACCGAAGTTCTTGGTACGGTTACGACATAATATCCGGTTAGTCATTATTAGCGAATTTTACTGTATGTGTGTGTGTGTGTGTGTGTGTGTGTGTATACCATATATATCGTGGAATAAGGGACAACCTTATATCGATACAATATTTCATGAACATTGTCTGAATGTTTTCATGTATTCAATCAATATTCGATATATTTAAGTGTATATTTCCGAAATATTTTTGAAATATTTTTCTGCTTTTTGGAACGTGATATAAGCATGCGGTCTAATTCCTCGACACGTGTTCCCGCCATTTGTGACCATCGTAGAAGGCAGTTCAATAATACCGCCACTAATAGCTTATCTACTTTAAACAGACTTTCTTGCACAAACTTTGACATTACGAAGTCCAAATTGTTTGTGGGCTATTTTTATAGTGGACCATATCATATCAGCATTTAGTAGTCGGTGTTAGCATTTATTAAGGTTCAAAGGTCGTCGATGTTAGGATTTGTATCTTTCTGTTAATTTTCATCGGCGATGTACAAATCGGACGCGCCACGTTTTACATTCGTGGCCGTTAATTATCGGCAGATGAAACTTGTCGATAATTTTGAATAAACTTTTTTCACCGCTGTTGGATCCGACTATATTGCATATCGGATATAGAGCCGGAATTTCGAATCAGTTTTTCCCAATTTTAGAAAGAATTTTATAAGAAATTCTTGAAAAAAAAAGGTTGATTCGAGAGGGAGAAAATCCATGGAGTATAAAGCCGAAAAATTAAATGATATAAATTAATTATGCTTGTAATTATTTTGAATACAAATTAAAACGAATTTTACACAATGAACAATAATTTATGTCAAAAAATGACGATTTTCTTCTCATTTTTTTTTTTCTTCTCATACTCACCTAAGAAAATCGACGAAATGATTTCAAGAAACAAAATAAAGAAATAAATAAAAAATTGAAGGCAAAGGACGTCGATTTTTATCCGTACATAAGCATATAGATAAAAAAAATAAATAAAAAATAATAATAATTTGGAGGAATTTTTATTGTCCGTTGATTCAGTAAGCAAACAAACAAATCACGTGAATAAATTTATTCGAATTAAAATTAAACACATATTATGTATATATGTATATGTATATGTATATGTATACATAAATATCTTTATCTTTTTGAATTTCTCTTTCTCTTCCTATTTTTGCAGTAACAGCCCGTATATAAACTATACTGTTTGATTGTATAGGTGCCGTTTGTAGCTACTGTTAAACTTATACAGTGAGATTTGATATCAGAAAAGTCGACGATTAGGGGTCATCCATAAATTACACAACGTAAGGGGTGGTGCGGGGGGTTTCATGTGTCGTTATATAACGATTGATAATAATGGCAAACATCATATTTTGAATTCATATAAATTACGTAAATATTGATAAATATGAATATAAATAAATGTTATTATTACGCTAAAGGGAAGTGGTCGAGTCTTTGCATTACATAACTTTATCAGAGAATTCGATTATAGATACAAACACACATGCCTAAATATTCCCTGTTTCGTCTTATATTTCAGCGAAAAAAGAATCAAAAAACTACTTGAACATGACTAAGCTTATGGTGTTGGTCTGTATCGCTCTCCTCATGGCTGCTGTTATCTCAGAATCATCAGCTTGCGAGGGTTACGGAAAATTGGTTTGTACATACATAAGAAATAGAAAAAGAGGATGTCGAATGCTTCGACTATCAATAATTAATTGGATTTTTTCATTTTTATAACAACTGCGTAATAATGTGTGAATTTTAAACCGCAGTGCCTAGGGCATGGCGCATGCTGTTCTGGCTACTGTAACGCCTGGGGTATATGCGGTTAATAGCACATATACAGAGCAAGATCTATTTCCGAATGGTGCATAGAATTTTGACCATGTTTACTTTCGGGATGTATATTAAGCCGATGGATGGAATGAAAAATCGTACTTCTAGAACCTCTGGAATTTCTTCGTTCGATCTTCGACTGCGATATCATCTGTGAAGCCATCCCATTACCATCATCGTTATTAACGATAATGCATTGTTCGGTTATAAATTGATCAAAAGCTAATAATGTTCTAAGTATGAACAGAAATATAAAATAATTGAAAAAAATAATCATAATGATGTCATGCATTAGTAGTGATATTTATTGTCACCTCCTAGTATGCAAGCTATGGGGTAGTAACCTATTCTTCTCCTATCCTAATCTTCTCTCTCTTCCCTATCCTGCCCCGTGTCTAATGATTTGGATGCATGTAATTAATTCAACCGGGTTCTTTACCTTCCTTATCTTTTCTTCTTCGTTTTATCTTTTTATTTTCATTTTTGTATGTAATTAAATCTAAAAAATTAAAAAAATAAATAAATAAATAAATCGACTCTTCTACAGGAATATTATCTTCAATCTTCGATTTGGAAGAACCAAAAATTGAACTACCTTGTTTGTTCCTGAAATTTTCTTCAATTTTTTTGTTTCTCTCCTTTTATTGTGTTCAGCAAGCAAACCAATTGGAATTTGAGGCAGGTAGGTGAATGAAACCTACCGATTATTTATTCCCCGACAAAGATATTCCTGATCATGTGTGTGGGGGGGGGGGGGGGGGGGGGGGGGGGGGGGGGGGAGCACGACGGTGCACGCGTGAATTTCAAGTCTCTTGAAATATAATTTTGCAAATTTGTCGAATTTTCCAATAAATATTAGAACTTGAAAATTGAGACGAAATTACGTATTATACCCAATTCCGAGAGGGTATAATCGTACTTAATATTATCGATGCTCCTCGATATTCTTACGGCGATAGAAAAACAGGTTTAAGGACCAAAGTCGTCATGAACAGATTGGAAACGGTTCAGCCGCCTCTGTTATCGTACATATACGTGGTGGCGGGAAAATCTTGAAAGTTTGATCGAGAATTGATTTGCTAGATTAATTATTCCCCCTGTTCGAAGCAGACCAGTGAAACCACTGCAAAATGTAATTAGAATTCATCGAAATTGATTTAGATGTATACAGGTAAGCCTTCAGCCGCGAATATCTCTAAACTTTGTCTTTGATTTTAAAATTTCATAGAAGATGCTGAAATTCTTCATAGTTTTTCTCGTCTGTGCCGATTTACCAGCTTTTATAGGAACAGCGATTAATTGCCAATCGCTCGATCAACTAGTCAGTAAAACCATAAACTGAAATAACGAATAATTATACGACCACGCGATGATAAGCTACTTACTGCTTTCATAATCACTAGTCAATCAGCTGTTGGTCCTCGGATATTCCAATAAAAGATCGGCTTATTCATTTTTTCTCCCAGCGAAGTATCGATGCGATGATACAGCTGCAGTATTCTTAGCAGCCATAGGCCCACAGCAACTGTTCAGACTATCAAAAGAAGCTCAAAAAGATTTGTAATTACCTGCCCACGTAACTCAGCGAATATACTGATGATTTGCTAGCTTGCTTCTTTACATTACATTACATTACATTACTTTACATTACATTACATTACATTACCTCGCTGATCTCATTGGAGTGATTACAAATAGCATTGACTAGCGTCCGACCACAGACTTTAAATTATTGTGGGAATTTTGAATTTTGATTATTCCTAATAATAGATTGAGGATTTCAAATTAATTGCATCTGGAATGTAGAAGGATATATTAGGAACTCGCAATAATACATGGGCTATGTTTAAGACCCATCACCCATCGACTAAGACAGCAATTACATTTCTTTCTGTTGATAATATTCATTGACACATTGCACATTCTCGCTATACGCTGGCAGTGGACACTCTGATTTTCTGTGTAATCTCTCTAGTGTGCCTCAGGGCTCTGTCTATAGCCTCTTCTTTTTTTAATTTTCATAAATCGTATAGGTCAGGATCTGCCTTACACCAAGCATATCATTTTTGCGGACGATCTGTAGATCTATCTGCATGCAGACCCGTGCGATATCCAGATGGCTATAAATGCCGTGGATAGGGATACGGCGGCTGTTGCGAACTGGTCTGAGGAAAATGGGCTACAGTTAAATGTTGGTAAGACTGAGGTTATAATTCTCAGTAGCTCTGTCTTTGTGCGGCAGCTTAGGCAATTAGATCTGCTGCAAATTATTATTAATGAATAATAATTAGCCTGTACCGTTCGTGAACACGGTTCGCAATCTCCTGTGTCCAAACTTTAAGGCTACGGGTACTAGGTCCTTAGGTATCTAACTGTAATTATCTATTATAAAAAGCTTGTAGCAACGTGCGGCAGTTGCACGTCACATTTATGGATAGCGGCGTGACTGCATCATATGATTTTTGAAGGATGTGACAGAAGGAAATCATCCTACCAGTACCAGGGCTGACTAAGGTGTAGCTCTTTTCTCTGATACTACAATGATGAACCTCAAAGCCTACGTGTTTGATTAAGACCTTCAGTGTCTTGCACGGCTCCAAAGAGTGCTGAAATACCGGCATGTAACAATCTGCATCCTGAAACATTATTGTTCCAAATTTTTCTATTACTTTCAAATCAATACTTACTCAAAACTGAAAGATATTCTCTACCAATGGTTTACCAGTTATTACAAATACGGGCCGAATGAGGGAAGAGCAGAGTACTTTAGACCATCAGCAAAACTGGATCACACTGGATTCTCGATAAGATCTTGTAGAATTGAGATTTCAAGCTGCTCTTCTGGGAGGATTTTTTTTATACCTAGGACCAGGACTTTTGAGACTGTAGGAAATTTTTATTTTTTTTATTTTTTAACCACCCGCAAAATACATACAATATACTTGGTGGCGATTTGCTGCCGCGAATCTTGATTTACAAACACCATTAGTCTAGCTCAATAGATATTTCTCACCAGAACTAGCATAGTTTAATCAACGATATTATCATGTGTCTTGAGTATAATCAATGACCATCACGACGTGTGATTAAATATTATCGACAATTTGATAAACACATTGGAGAGAGGGAGTTCGAAATATTTGATGAATCATGTAACCTGCATTAACGTCAAAACATGTCGTATTTTATTCTAAATTGGATTAACAATACAAGAATCAAACTACTCATTACATTCATCAATGATCTTTATCGTTCTATCTCATAAAATATAATTATTATCATACAATATGCTCATGGTACTTCCTTTAATTTTTTTACGAAATATATAAAAATTATTTCCTGGCGAGACTAAACACTGTCCAGCAATGCCTATGAGCACCACTGCCCGACCGGCCCGTTGTGGTACATGACGTCACGCCACGCCAAGGACAACGGCGCAAAGCGACGTTGGCGCGGACCGCCGTAGAATCTTGCAAGATTCGAAAGCGGCGTAAAGGGATGCAAACGAGGGATAGCTCGAGCGAAAAATACAGTATTACCTGACGTTAGCGGTGCTATCGGTGATATAGATGTGCTATCGAGATCCAGGATCGCTCTACAGGTCATTGTGTCCCGATCTCTATCCTCTCGCTGGATTTTTGTCAAAATCCAAGGCCCATCTCAAAGAGTGACGTGACCGACGGCCTTGTTCTGAAGACAGGCACGTCATGAAGCAGAAGTTTATTTTTGAAAAAAAAAAAATTGGAGAAAAACTGAGAGAAATATTTCTTAGTTAAGAGGCATGTCGGTATAAATAAAATTTAGCAATTAAAAACTTATCTTGAGAAGGTGGTTGTAAATGATTTCCAAGAAAAATTTCTTACGGAGAGACCCCACTCTTCGTCACGAAGGTGGAGCATAGCAAACGGGAGCATGCGCAATGTGTATCAACTTTGTTAACTCAGCTAAAGAGAGGGACTGCAAACTCTTACAATTGAAGAGAAGCGAAATCTTACAGAGGAATATGTTAGGGGGGGGACCACTTTACTTGAAAAACAGTTTCACGATAATGCGAAGTCCATGCAATCTAATGTATCGATTAATTTCCGTCACTGATAAAAGTTGAGCTAATCAGAAGCTGATTGCAACTTCATATTCGGCAACTATGACATTTATTGATTTTCATATCTTTCGTAAGAATGTAGAGCAGGAATTTTAGCTCGACGGGGGCCGGGGGAGAACGTGGGTATTTTATGATTTTCGGTTGCGATCCGTTCGGTTCGGCTTGTTTTCTATTAGGTGGAATAATTTTTTTCCGAAACCTTATTGGTCGCTAACGTTTAGACCGTACTGAAAGTCGTCGAACCGATCAGCAGATTGAAAGTTACTGAACAGGGGTCCCGGTTACAACTAACTGCAGGTAGTGTCAGTAAGGTGGTCCGACACAGTGGAATTTGATACTCGAAGCTTAATGAAGACAATTTATTGATACATTGCTCGATTGGTCTTTCGAAGTAAGTTACATACGTACATTATCTGTTCTGTTCTAAGCTTGAAGATTGCTGTTGTATCTTTCGATAAATAGGATCAGAAGTTGGGCATTTTTCTTTCCAAAACTAAACTCTACTTTTTCGAGCAGAATTAGATAATTCTCTGTTCATTCCAAGACGTGCAGAAATTAATAAGATTTATTGATCCAGTTTGATGATTATCGATGACAAATGATGAGATATTGATTAGAAAATCATTACATCTCCATATCCATCTTTTTTTTCATAGTTGAGATCGATTATGAACATTCAGTCATTGGAATCGGAAAATTCTAAAGTCCGGTGGTACGGTTGAATATTAGAATAAAAATTCTGAGTTCTGGAGATATATTTTTCGATTTATTTAATAACGTTTTATGCCCTCGTAACGGAAAATTTAAACTAAAATTAAAAATGAGTGTAATTCTATTGTACATGCATCATTCATATAGTCCGTTAAATATTTTCATCAGACAATAAGCTGCTACTGAGAAAAGTAAATTGTTCGACCATGAACAATCCAGCTTTGTATGCGACAGGCGGCGATTTGCCGCGTCAGATAACCAGTTACTTCTGCGACGAATTTAGTGATGAAATTGGTGCAATGTCGGGACGTTGCCTCGACGTTGGATCAGGCCCCGGCGACGTGGCGGTTGATCTCATTCTGCCCAAATTGAATGAAAAGGCTAGCCTCGTCTGTGAGTCTCTTATAGTCGCGTGCATTATTGCAACAGAAACTTTATCCAAGCGAAAATGACACGGTGTTAACACAGGTTCGGACATCTCCGAGAAAATGCTCAACTTTGCGAACGAAAAGCACAAGGACAACGGACGCCTGACTTTCATCAAACTGGACATCGAAACACCGGATTTGCCCAAGGAATTAGTGGAACAATTCGATCATGTTACATCATTTTGGTGTTTACATTGGTGCCAAGACATGCGGTGAGTATTACTTTAGTCAGTAAATCCCTCGTCCTCGGGTGAGCTAAAACTCAATAGGAATAATGAAACAAGCTCGAGGACATTGTTGAAGCCAGAGAAAAGCTGGCTGAGAAAAATACAGAAATAACAAATTTTCGTAGAGCAAATCCTGAATCGCAAAAGAATCTTCGCTTTGGGTACTTCAGGCTTCTGCAACAAAAGAGTTATCGTTTCTCTTCAGAGATGCCAAGATATGATAATTATACAAGTATGATCCATTGATGGATGACTCATGATGTTTCCTTGATTCCAGCCAGGTGTTCGAAAACATCTTCAATTTGCTCCGACCTGGGGGAACCACCTTTTTGCTATTCATAGCCAAAAGCCCTGGTTTGAACGCCTACAAGATATTGGAAACGATGCCTCGCTACCAGCCCTACATCAAGGTTTGCTGTTGTTACTCTAACTTTAACAATCCCAATAAAATTGTCGAGTTTTGCTGATAGTCGGAAGTACCCGACTCTTCCCTGACTTTGCAATTGTCAAACACTGCGTTTCGATGTCTAGTGCAGCGATTGCTCTGTTGTGCTGTGGCGACAAATTAATGACCCGTTTGGCCCTGACGGATGATATTCGGCAAACAATGGGTTGAGAATTCGTGCCAGTTTTGGCTTGGTCCTGAATAAAAAAGTGGACGTAAAATTTGAAATAATAATGTTTCAGGATGCAGGTCGGTACATTCCAGTATTTCAGCACTCTTTGGAGCCGCGCAAGACTCTAAGGGCCTTAATTGATGACGTAGGCTTTGAGGTCCATCATTGTAGTGTCAGAGAAAAGAGCTGCATATTTGTCAGCCCTGACCTCTTGAGTGGTGAGATGTTTTTCTTGTCTTACATGATTCGAAAATCATAGGATGTAGCAATGTCGTTATCCAGAAGTGAGACTATAGATGCCGCGCGTTGTCACTGGTATATTTAAAGAATTCGTGTCTTCCAGAATTCGTGATCTCTGTGAATCCCTTCATCGATCTAATTCCTGCCAACCTCATAGAGGACTACAAAAAAGATCTGGCCAATGAATACGTGAAGGAATGCATCATCTTCAACAAAGATAATGAAAACGAAGACGAATATAGTATACTGTCCACTTATCAATTATTCATAGTTTACTTGAAAAAGCCCTTGGGTAATCATAAGTGATACTTATTAAAAAGAATATTTTTCAATTTTCACGGGATCGTACGTTTCATTTTCCTAAAAATCATATTTTCATAGTAACTGAGTAACATAGTAACCTTTGATAAGACTCAGCCTGTATTGTTTTGTCCAGGACTATAGGCACAGTGTAATCCGCAGCTATTTTATAATGTACACTTGCCGAGGTTGATTCTGGGCCGGAAATGGGAATCTGAAAACTACTGCAAAACCAGCAGGAGCTGGTCTGCTAGACCAAGTCTGACATCGAGTGACGTTATTCCGAGGTGATCTCTTCGAAATTTAGCAGACAGCTCGTGTTTCGCAGCAGACTGTCTAGCTACTTGCCTAGTAACTACCAGCCTAGTAACTTTTCAGATTTTCATTTCCGGCCCGGAATCAACCTCGGCAAGTGTACAGCAAGTATGATTGATGAATACCACAATTCCAAGGTAAAAATTCATTTTGGCTCAAAAGTGTTCAGCCCAGCCGATGGTCATATTTTATAACGCCTCATAAGACACGCTACTGCAACACGGGCTCAAGACTACTACTACTTTGAGGGTTTTTTTAATGGCTTGTGTAAAGTACGCAAGTCTCGCTCATTGAAAAAATTCAGAAGACAATTGGAAAATAGGCACGGAAATGACAATCCAATTAACGATAAACAATTTACAACAATTAGGCAGTTTTGTCAGTCAACAATATGTTAAAGTGATTTTAAATGTCCACTATATATTCAGCTTATAACAAGGTCGGATACTGATCGGTGACATTGAAATATTTTATCTGTTAATTTTACACCTCGATAAGGTCCAAACGCAAATAGTAAACATTGCGTCAGTTGGCACAAACAGTAATTGGATATAGTGGATAAGATCTGCGACTAGTAATACCAGCGAATGCGACAGTACGTGCAGTCTCGAACCGTTTTTTTCAGCGGATGAAAATGCGTTTTAATCTCATACGGTTGATTATAGGATAGTTGTTGCAAGATTAAACAGTATTTTCGACTGTTTTTTTTTTTTCCTCCAGTGTGTTCTCGAGGAGCGCAGCTATACTGTCGTTACTACACTATTAATATTTGGCACGTAACCCATCATTGGTTACACTCGGATTAGGTAAGTGGCATAAGTCGGCCCAAGTTAAATCACTTAGTTTGCTGCTAGCTATGACGAACGGCTAGCTACAATTCGACCTTGCACCAGTACGGTGTAATTATGTTACACCAAGATAAAAACTAGTAAAACTAGATAACAGCCAGCGTCTGTTTATTGTAACATTCGATATCTACCTGCAGGGAATATGTGATTATATGTTATCGACGATTTAATAAATACTACATCGGTGACGAGATGTTCGAACCTTCAATAAATTAAGTAATCTGCGTTGGAGTTATGTATCGTGTGCAATCAAATTAGCGAGGTAACGTAATATCGATGAGAAATCGAACAAGAAGTATAATATTTGCTGAATTACGTGGGCTCGTGATTGGTGATTCCCTTTTGCCGTTTGACGACCACCGAATCTAAGATCGATGAGGATCAATTCTCAAGAGGATACCACTTGAATTCGCATTGACGATTAAATACGTTATCATTCTCTTGGTTATCTCAATAATTTTCCTTCTTCTTTGACTTGTTCTATTCTACCTATAGGATAGGGTCGCTTTGCTGATAATCGCTATTCTACTGTTTTGCGCTGCTGTTCATCGGCAACGTCATTGATGATCTTCCCTACCATGCGCAATGCTATAGGTATAGACAGCATTCTTGTTCAAAGCTCACTGGATGCTTAATGATCACTGATATATAGGTATGTATATATACCGGTCACAATGAATCGAATAAATAGTCAAGACCTCACTAGCGTGAGACACAGCAGTTGATAGGTTCTCTGTAAGGTGAAGATTGATCGCGATACTTGATCCTTAGCTTATTATTTGTGCTCTTGATTTGGTGATCCGGAAGTCAGTAGCTGCGAAGGTATGTCTATTCTAGAATCGAAAGCGTGCAAAAGTTCACAAGGCTTGAAATTTTTCAAATAACTATGTAATTTGGCGCACTCCAATGAACCTTGTCCAGTTTGATAAATTTGACTGAAAAATGTTACAGCTATAATTATAATTAAAATATCATCACACATCATCGAATCCACTGGTTTTATTATTGAGACGAAGCATTTAATGATGCGTAATCGGTGAGCTTGAAGAAACAATGTGCGACACCTGTCCAATATAATTTCTGTATGGTTCGCGTCGTCAGCAAGACCGGTGATTTCCGTAGGTAATTTTCCAAAGAAATTGACATCTTATAAAAATTATAAAACACAAGATTATCTTCGAAATTAGAGTTGGGCGGCAGATACTCGGAAGTATCGCAGTTACATTAGGACGGATTACGTATGCGGTATATGATAGGATTGATTAGATAAGTTGTAACGTGAAGTACCTAGATTGATAATTTTAACAAAATAATTATCTCTGGTTGAATTCAAAATTTCCGAAAAATAACATATAACCTATCCGTTTATATTCCCGGGCAACTATTCAATATACGGTCCAACCGATGATGACTGACGATAACACGAAACTGTTTGAAAGGATAATTAATCTCGATAATCTTTCGAAAAATCGAATAGTTCAACAAACATATGTCTGTACTGTAACTTTTCACATAGATTTTAAGAGCTTAGCTCGCGGAAACTATATTAGTCGTGTGGGATCTTTGCCGTAGCAATAAATCGTTATTTTATTTTGCTCAATTTGAAATTAATTTCGAGCTCCTGGAGATGGGAGTGTAACCTTTGTTAGAATGATTTCCTATTACGACGCAGATTTACACCTTTGCGTTTGCTAAATACACCGTCGTCGTTGCTAGATTCTGATCTATCCAATAGATGTCAGTAAACCTGGATTAGGCAGCACAGAATAACAAAGATCGAATCGGTTTAAATGATAATAAGATTCATTAAATCAAAAGAAATGAAATTCAGTACAATAAAACAAATTCTTAGTTCTCTAATCCTTACTTAACCTAATTCTTACAACAATAGAGTTCAATAACTAGAGCAGAACGCTCGGTAATCGGTTTACTTAGTACAATGAGTTCAAATGCCTGAATCTAACTTTAAATGCTATGCTTCTCACAGTTTACTTTAATATTTCGGTTTTGGTTTGAGTTTTGAGTTTAGATGCTATACGAGACTCTTTGCTACGTTAGACTTTTATCTTCGATGATCTTAGAATCTCTAATTTTAGGTAAATTCTAAGTTTAATTTTTATCGAGTAAAGTAAAGCTAAGTTCGAGGATTGCTCAAGACGAGTTCATCTGGTATCAATTAGTTAAGTCGCTGGTAATTTATGAGCAAACGCTCTTAGACCATGAGTGAGTCGCTGCCAGTTTGTCGATCAACGCTGCTGTTTGCACAGCGACACGCCTTTTTATATCGTTCATGACGCTCACCTCCCTCCAATTTCTAGAAACTTTGGTTGTCTTTCGATGTGTGCGATCAGCCTGCGCGCTGGTTTTGGCCATTGCTTGGTCTGAATGACCGAACACGTTACAATACCTATACTTAACTCTAATGAGTTATCAGACAACGTATTATATTATTATTCGAGTACGCATCCTAGAGTTATTTCGTTGCAGTAGACACGACACCCTGTGACTGAGGAAATCGAACTGTTCAGCCATGAATGATCCAGCTTTGTACGCAAGAACCAACGATTTGGCGCGTGTGATGACCACTTACTTCTGTGACGAATTTAGCAATGAAATCGGCCAAATGTCAGGACGCTGCCTCGATATTGGATCAGGCCCCGGTAACACGGCGGTCGATCTCATTCTGCCCAGATTGAATAAGAAAGCTAGCCTTGTCTGTGAGTTTCCTGTGACCCCGTACGTCATTGCAACACATACTTTATTCAAGTCAAAATGACACGTTGTTAACACAGGTTCGGACATCTCCGAGAAAATGGTGAACTTCGCGAAAGAAAAATACGGGGACAATGAACGACTGTCCTTCATCAAGCTGGACATCGAAACACCGGACTTGCCCAAGGATCTAGTGGGACAATTTGATCACGTTGTATCATTTTGGTGCTTACACTGGTGTTGTGACATGCGGTAAGAGTTATTCCAATCACAAAACTATAGTGACAGATTTACGTGCTCGGGCATGCTGACACTCAATAGAAGTTTGGATTAGAATAAGGTGGAGGGAATGAGTCAAGACAGAAAGAGGATCGCTGGGGTGATCATAAAGATGAAAATTTTCTGGTAGGCAAATCCTGAATCGCGAATGAATCTTCGCACTGGGAACTCTAAGCTTTTGCAACGAAGAAGTTCCTTTCTTTCGTAAACATGTGAAATTACGGTAGTTGTACATACATACTATACGAATAATCCGGTAATAAATTTTTCCCTTGATTCCAGCCAGGTATTTGAAAACATCTTCAGTTTGCTTCAGCCTGGTGGAACTACCTTCTTGCTCTTCATAGCCAACAGTCCTGAATTGAGCTCCTACAAGAAATTGGAAGCGATACCTCGCTATCAGCCCTACCTGAAGGTTCGTTGATGTTTTATGTTATTTTAGCTATAACAGTCTCAATCAGGTGGTCCAGTTTCACTGATAGTCTAAAGTACCCTGCTCTTCCCTGATTTTCAAATTATCAAAATTCCATTTCGAAGTCAAGCGCAAGAATGAACCTCTAGCGATGTGGTGACACGTGAATGTGTTTCGTTCGGCCCGTGCTTGTAATAGCTGGCGAGCAATAGGTAGAAAATTCCTGGAAGTTTGGAGTTAGTCCTGATTCGAAGATAACAGAAAAAATTTGAACAATTATGTTTCAGGATGTGGATCGTTACATCCCGTTATTTCAGCACTCTTTGGAGCCACGCAAGAGTCTGAAGGCCTTAATCGAAGACGTAGGCTTAGAGGTTCATCATTGTAGTGTCAGAGAAAAGAGCTACACCTTCACCAGCCCTGACGTCTTTACTGGTAGGATGATTTTTTTTTCTTAGATCAGTCAAAGATCATAGGATGCAGTCACCCCGCTAACCATGAATGTGACCTGCAGCTGCCATACGTCACTACTTGTTTGCTTTAAAGGTCTCGTTTCTTCCAGAATGCGTGATGTCTATAAACCCCTTCATAGATCGCATTCCCGCCAACCTCATGGAGGACTACAAGAAAGATCTCATGAATGAATATTCGAGACTCAGCGTTATCTTCAATAAGAATAATGAAAACGGAAACAAATATAATGTACTGACTAGATATCAGTTATTCATAGTTTACTTGAAAAAGCCTTTGACTAACAATAAGTGATATTCAATGGAATAATAATTACTTACTTATTTGTGCTAATTTGACTATTTATTCTAAAATGTAAATATCAATTCGCCTAAAGTATAAATATATTGTTTTGATCAGAACTAACAAAGTTTAATCAACTATTTCATCACGCATAGCGAATATGTGCAACGTGTGAATCAATATTATCAACAATTTGATTATTATATCGAAAGATTCAATGTTCAATCATTTGTATGATCTGCGTTGAAGTTAGAATTTATCGGATATGATTGAAAGGGTTGTAACAATAATCGAACTACTTACTATACTGCTTCAATAAATCGTAGTGTCTGCTGTCAAGAATTGTAACTTCCGTATTAGATGATAGCACCGATAGGAGATGGGTGTTAAATATACCTGATGTCCCATTAAGAGTTCCGAATATACCTTCCTACATTCCAGATGCAACCGATTAAAAATCCTCAACCCAGAAAAAAATTAAAATTTAAGATTCGCCTCAATAATTTACAGTCTGTGACGGAATGGTCACTCTCATCATCAAGCTTGAAGAAATGATATATGACATTAGGGTGGTCGTTATTTCCCGAAAATAAAAAAAATTTCCACTAATGTAAAAATTTCTCCGTTAAAAGACACCATCTGAGAAAGAAAATCAACAATAATTCGTTGGATAGCTGACGGGATGACTGAGATAAATAATAATTTCCAAAAAACGAAAAACTCCCATGTTATAAGTGATCAGGAAAAGTAAAGTGATTTTGGCACGGTTTAAAGGAATCAAATTTTTTTTTCCTTCTGTGTTTGAACTTTAGTTTTAAGGTACAAGTTTATGATTCAGGGGACGTCACGAGAAAAAAATAATTGGAAAATAACAAACATCCTAATGTGATACGTCTAATCTCATGTTGCATGTTTACGTGCAGCATGTGGAGTACTTAATGACTATTGTTCAACGTCATCACTGATCTCTATAGAACTGGATAGTAGACGGATACCGTTTATCCTGATACAGCGTGAAATCATCAGAAGCATGAGGCGGCCCAGGGTTCAGCGAGGCGAGGGCGCTCGAGGACGTGGTGAACTTGAAAAAAACTGCCGTGTTTTTTTTTGTTCAAATGTGACATCCGGGTTTTAAGAATAAGCAATTTTGGAATGAGGAAATGTGAATTGGTCATGAACAATGCAAATAAAATTTTTCAACACAGCGTGCGGACAGTGCATTTTTCTATGCCTGTGAAACGTGCGGAAAGTGATTGTTCCCTGTACTGAACAAATTTTCATTGTAAAATAAAACGAACTCGTTGCTCTGTTATGTCATTGTCTCTTTCTTCCGGTATCAGTGTAATTCATTTAAGTGTTAAAAGTCACGGAAAACCTATAATAAACGTTCAGTAGACCAGTCGACAAATACATCTATAAATGGCGATCGTGTATAGATTTGAAATAGCCACGTAGACTTGGATCTAAACCAATTGCGATTCCCCTGCTCATTTGGTTTGGCTTGGTGGGGCCAGTCCACTGTCCAGTTATGTAATTCAACGTGGCAGATTTTCACTCTGCTACGGTCCATCGCCTTCCCTCCCGTACCGTGTGCCGTGTCTTTTTCTTTTTCCAAGGCAAGGTGATAATTCCTAGTTTTCGGAACATTTGTTTGCTGTAAGTCCTTGTCAGCAGGTGATGTCTCCGTTGGACAACGTGGAATACTAGAGACGTCAACCACGGACAAGGACAGACGCATGCAAAGCCTCGTTGGAAATGCCTGTGTCTCGATGTCCGATTTAATCGGCCTACCTATAGCCCGCGGTTCGGGAGAGGGTTGTACCTCCCAGCCTACCGCTACCTCTGCCACGCGTAGTCAAGACGTCTTACCTCCCAAGCCAATCTTGACGTCATGACTGCGGGACATGGGTACTCTTCGGCGTGTGCCGAGCAATTAGCGTCTAGCATAATCAGCGACACCTGGCCGAAGACGGGGATGAGTTGCCGAATCGATTTGGATCACCATCTTCGACCCACCGCTTGTCGAGGGCTGACGTACCTTCTCGCTGCCTTATCTTTTGCCGTCCGTACCTGATCTTTTGCAGTATAGTCTATCTTTTAATTCCCAGTATAAGTGTTGCCTTGAGCTCTATATTTTGCTTAATCGCTTGCCTTGTGCTGTAGGACCTATCTTTTACTTCAGATCTTAACTTTTCGCTTTACCTAATTTAGCCGTCAACTGGCTCCGTTGTGTGTGAGAGTGTGGGTGTGCTGTTGCCATGCCGTAGCGCTGCCGCAGGATTATCGCCGGAGAGCCAGGTATAGGCTTCAAGCCAGTACTGCGATCACTCATCTTTCGCCAATTTCATTTTCAGTCTATTTATCTTTTCTTATCTTTACTTATCTCTTATTTTTTTGTTGGTTCTGAGTAGCTTTTTGGCCTTTTGTCAATTAACAGGTGGTCGATGTACTGACTGTTTGAACATTAGCGTAGTATTGGGCCTTTGGCCACCTCCGCCTGAAAGCTCCCTTGAAGACTAAGCCCCGAGTGCCAGTCGCTTTTCGTGTGTGTGTGTGTGTGTGTGTCTGTGTGTGCGCGCGCGAGTGCGACCGTGCGTGCGTGCGTGTGTCACGACTGTCACTGATAGTGTGTGGCCTAAGTATGTGGCTGCGTCGTTGAGTCAGCATCGTGTAAGTGTGTGCTCCCTTCCCCTGCCGTTTCGTCCCGCGGGACCATATTGCTGTACTGACCGGCTCGCGTACCTAACTCGACGACTCTACAAGTTGCGAGTTCGATCCCGCCGGGTGCCTAGTATTATTCGATTTCCTTGGTTTTTTTTATTTTCTCTTTTGTGATTATTTTATTTTATTTTTTTTTTTCTTTAATTTTTTTACTTTTTCGAATTTGAATATTGTACCGATTATTACGTATTCCGGAAAATATATTATATTTTATATTACTGCACTGACTGTGTTTTCTTACGTCCCCACGCTCCCCTCTCCTACTGAGTAGCCGAGTATTTGATGTTAGTATTGTATTTTTTTTTTCTCTGCATTGGAGTAAGTTTATTTTGTTACTTCTCTTTTTTTTCGCGTAGGATTTTGAGTTTCGTGGCACCTATAGATGCCTGGCGCCCAACCTATTTTTAGAGTAGAGTCGTTCGTTTAGTGAAGTTTGTAGTATAGGTGATACGCTGGAGTTAATTGGGCGTAATTTATTTTTCTGCCTATTTTCCCAAGGTAGGAAGAAGTTCTCGTTACAGTGAAGATCAGTGATGTTCACGCATCTCAAAGTCCAATAATTCATTGAATTGGATGTAAGACACCCCCAGTGAGAAAAACGAACTATTTGGTTATCATGGACGACCCAGCTTTGTACGCGGCAGCTGACGATATATCGCATAAGATAGCCAGTTACTTCATCGACGAATTTATCGACGAATTTGGGAAAATGTCAGGATGTTGCCTAGACGTTGGAACAGGCCCCGGCGACCTGGCCGTCGATCTCATTCTGCCCATATTGAATGAGAAGGCTAACCTTGTCTGTGAGTTCCATGCGGCCCCGTGCGTTATTGCCACATAAATTTTATTCAAACGAAAATGATACGTTGTCAACTACACAGGTTCGGACATCTCCCAAAAAATGCTGAACTTTGCGGAAGATAAGTACAGGGATGATAAACGCCTGTCTTTCCTCAAACTGGACATCGAAACACCGAACCTGGCCAAAGATCTAGTGGAACAATTTGATCACGCTACATCCTTTTGGTGTATACACTGGTGCCAAGACATGCGGTAAGAATCACTCGACTCAGCAAACTTCAGCGACAGATCCCGTGCTCGGATACGCTAGCACTCATTAGTAGTTGAGGCAAAAGAGTTTTTTTACTATTGTTATTTCGTCAAGTTTACACAATTTCAATTTTACTGAATAATCTTCTCAACGATCATACCCTTCTACTCGACGCAACCTGGGTCAGATGCTGTCGAGGCTTACATATACAAACTATTATGTTTGGGCGCCAGTTCATTTTATAAAATTAACAACCCGATTGACCAGTTGATTCCCTACGCATTTGTTGACTCTACTCTAAGAAATTTCGTTTGAGAGACACGAAAGGAGCAGAATTCTGAATTTCCAACAGCACGAATAAAGGAACTGGACGGAATATTCAAGAATTCTACTTACAAGTTTGTTCATCCAATCGTATTCAATTATACTAAAGCTAAGCGATGTTGAATAACAATATAAGTTACTAATTTTAACAATTTAATTTGTTCGGAGCTTCGCCCAAGTCTTTCAAGTCTTGACTACGTATGTATATATGTATGTAATACATACATACCTAGCATAGCAGACTCGAATTGTTGCCATTTAGAGCTGTGTTCGCAGACCTAGATTGTTTATTAATCAAGCCTATCACCCTGAAATCAGACACGGATTTAAACAAACCAATGCTAACCAGTAATTGTTTAAAGCTGGCATTCCCTGCCTTAACCAGGGATATGATTTGTGAGAAGAATTTATGTGTGATAAAAATCCAGAAAACTGATAATTTTAACGAACGTAAAATTGAATCCTATTTTTTTCAAGATACAAAACAAAAATAATACAAAATTCCCGTTACAAAATAATTTAAACTCTAGAGTGTTCTCCTTCGTGTGTGCGTCGCTGACTTTAAGGCTAGGTTCGCGTTCAATGAATTCTACCGTTTGTTTTGCTCGAGCTGCATTTAACTTTATAGAATCCGGCAGGTAGACTATGCAAATTTAGCACTATGATTTTAAAACCGCAGTTGGCAAATGCTATGATTTTTATTTCTATAATGGAGTCTGATAGGAAGACTATTTAGAATTTTGATTTCTGAAGCTAAAGGTAGTTCATCTATAGTAGATCAAATGATTATTCCAAAACGAAAAATAGCTGAGTAGCCGAAGGTAATGTGCTATTGAGTCATTTCTCCGACAGGTAGAAAATGCTGCTGAGCAGCACAAGATCATCATTTTTATACCCTTTCTCTAGATCCCCCTACTCCTCTCCGATTGCGCGTGCCGCCTTAGCGCGGGGCAGACTTGATACGTTACTATGGAGTCTAGATGTAAGGAGACCGAACTAAGTCATCCCCTCTCCTGAAAAACGTGCTGGTTTTTGGCGCCATATAACATACCGTGAGCGTCAGGTGAACCGGGTCAGTGAAACGACGATGGCACTGACTTTCTTGAAATTTATAAGGGGAACTGTACACTTATATCAAGTTATATCAGAGTCTACGCATCCTTCTCGCAAAAACGAGGGTCAGAGCCCCATTCTACACGGAATTGCGAACACACCCATTAAAAAACATCTCTGTTTTATGCAGAAATGAAGTCTGAATTTGATTCCAGGCAGGTATTCGAAAACATTTTTGATTTGCTACGACCCGGGGGCAGCACATTTTTGCTATTCATAGCCAGCAGCTCTGGTGTGAACTCTTACAAGAAATTGGCAATGATGCCTCGCTATCAGCCCTACATCAAGGTTCGTTATTGTTATTTTAAACATAACGGTCTCATTGTCAATAAGGTAGTCCAATTTCACTAGTAACTTCAAGTACCTTGCTCTCCTAACCTAACTTGCGAATTATGAACCATTACTTTTCGAAGCCAAGTGTAGGAACTGTATTATTGCGCTGTGGTGCGAAATGAATGTAGCTATGATAGTTGGAGAACAATAGACCAAGAATTCCTGTCAGCTTTGGGTTGGTCCTGATTTGAAAATACTAGTAACATTTGAATCAATAATGTTTCAGGATGCGGATCGTTACATCCCGGTATTTCAACACTCTTCGGAGCCACGCAAGACTCTGAAAGGCTTAATTGAAGACGTAGGCTTTGAGGTCCATCATTGTAGTGTCAGAGAAAGGACTCACACTTTCGACGACCTCGAAATATTTGACAGTAAGATGTTCTTCTTCTCTTACATCACTCGAAAATCATTGGATACGGTTATGTCACTATCCAGAAGTCGGACCAGCTGCCTCACGTTGTTACTAGTGTTTTTAGAAATATCGTTTTTTTTTCCAGAATTCGTACTATCTATAAACCCTTTTCTAAATCTAATTCCCGCGGACCTCATAGAGGACTACAAGAAGGATTTGTTCAATGAATACGCGAGGCACTGCATTGTTTTCAACAAGGATAATGGGAACGAAAACGAATATAATATCCTAGCTAAATATCAGGTATTCATAATTTACTTGAAAAAGCCGTTGGTTAACAATAAGAGATATTCAAAGGAATAATTATTATTTTCTTACTTGCTAATTTGGTTTTCTGAAAATGCACATATTTAAGTGGTATGTAATATGTATGTATGCACAAATAATATTGAAATAGCTTAATATATTGTTTTGACTAACACAATTTGATCAACTACTTTGTCAAGTATAGCAAACATGTGCAATGTTTAAATAAATACTTTTGATAATTTAATAAATATGTACATTGGTGACGGGAAGTTCGAATGTTCAATCAATTATACCTATAATCTGCACATCCTCCTACATATATCCCAGATGCAATTGATTTAAAATCTTCACTCTAGAAAACAATTCGATTTAAAAAATTTAAGGAAATAATTTTAGGACTGTGTTATACATGTCATAGAAAATTTCACAATAATCTTTTTCCATGTTATTATAGGTATGTATGTGAGGCATTCCCAAGGGGGTGACACATGCTATTATCCCTGTACTTAAAAATGAAACGCATTTTGTCCGCATTTTTTAGTTCCTCTATCGCTCTGTATATGACGCTAGTTGTTCTTTGCTCGAGTGGCTCGAGCGCTGATTGGATCACACTGCAAGCAGAAGATTACTAGCGCCATATACAGAGCGATAGAGGAACTAAAAAATGCAGACAAAATGCGAACCTATTCTAGCAGTCTGTGTCACCCCCCTGAGCATTTTATACCAATTCGACCTGGGTCTGACCGTCGACTCTTTGGATTCGGTCCATGAATTTTCATATGATTCTTCGATCTTTCGAAGGCACACTGAATTTCTTCACATTTTTCTTTATGAATTTGTTCAAATAGAAAAATAAACTCACTTAAGAAAAAAACACATCGAAAATCACAATTTGAAGATCTGGAAATATTCTGAAAAATAATGTGTCAGATGAAAAAATTTTGTGATATTTAGTCAAAGTAAGACGGCGATTCCTTCTCATTATTCATGTATTTTTTTTTTTTGTTTTTTATTTACATTTTTTCGAATGTTTTTATTTTTTTTCGATTTTACGCCCGCTTTGCGTGCACACAATTCAACTTTCCGCACGTTGTATCGAAAAACAAGGTTCGATATACATGCGAAAGATGATTCTCGACTCGTGTGATTGTCACCCTCGCTTTACTCGGATGAAAAATTTCACACTCGTCCGGAAATCAACACTTTCGCACTAGTATCGAAATGTACTATTTCATCACGCCTGCTTCGAGAATTTGATTTTCAATGCCTGTTTAGCGTGCGCTAAGTCCCTCTTTTCCGAACAGTGAAATAAAGAAAAGTCGGCGTATGCGCACATCGTAAATGGTCTACTTTGCGTACTGGTGCTTTTTTTTTGCATACGGACATTAGAATAATTGGATGCCAGCTGTATATCTTCAGTAGCGCCATCGGACGTCAAGATGTGCAAGCTTTTCCCTCAGTGGCGCTATCGAACGTGAGCGATGTATAAGCTATACTATTTATCGAACTTTCTTCGCGGGTATGACGAAAAATATCGTGTGTGGGCGGACAGGCAGTTCCTCACGCGTGAAAGTTTTCAGCCTTCACCACGGCTGGTCCACTACCACGACTCACCTCCGGCATGAACGAATCAACTTTGTACACGACAATCAACCGAATTTATCGGATATGATCAAAAGAGTTGTAACATTAATCGAACTACTCACTATACTGCTCCAATAAATCGTAGTATCTGATGTCAAGAATTGTAACTTCCGTATTAGGTGATGGGTGATAAATATACCTGATGTCTCATTACGAGTTTCGAATATACCTTCCCACATTCCAGATGCAATCGATTCAAAATCCTAAATCCAGAAAACAATTAAAATTCAAGATTCGCCACAATAATTTACAGTCTGTGACAGAATGGTCACTCTCGTCAGAAAAGCAGTCGATTGTCAGTTACGTTACAATAATTTTGCATGTTACAGTTCATACTGACTAGGAGTCGGTCGCACCTCCGGATCAAAGATCTTGTCTCTACTTTTGGGGGTGTTTTCTGATATCAGAATATGAATTACCTGCTAAATAACTCTCCTGATTGGGCCTTCGTTCTTCCAATTTGCACAATATACTGTATCGATGGGCATTTAATGAGTTTAGCTCATTGCCTCGGAATTGCCAGTGCTGCCAGTGAAATTATTGGGACTGACAATGTTTTCAACATTTTCGATTGAAAGGAGGTTTTTCGGATATTGAATCGATTATATAACCTGCATTGCAGTCACGATGTGTCGTATATTATTATCATAAAAAGGGGTGCAAATATGAGACGAATTACTCATGATACTATTCCAATAATTCTCAGCGTCGAGTGACACGAAATATAACTTTTATCTCAATTACGTGAATGGGTGATTTCCAATTCATAAGAGTTTCTCTTGCAAGTCTGGATAGCTACTTTGGATTTATTGATATAAGCTTCTGATCATTAGTGACGTCATTGATGACCTTCCCAACCATACGCGGTAGTGTACGTGCAATGTTTTTTTCCGTAGCCCGCGGGATACATTGCAATTACTGATATCTGCATACTTGTTACAATAAGTCGATTGAATAGTGAGGATCTCGCCAGTCTGAGTTACAACAGTTGGAGAAGTTTTCCGCAAGGTAAAAAATAATCAGGATTATTGATCCGTAGCATGATAGTGCTCTTGATTCGGTGATTCGGAAGTTAGAAGCTAAGAAGCTAAGTTCACAGTTATAGCTACGTAGGTACTACTACTACGTACTTATACATGCAGAAGCAGAAACGCGCATGATTTGTTCGATGACTGTTTCAATCTTCAAACTTCTTGCTCATCTTTGATTGGATGAGATCACGAGTCTATAATTCGTCGTTCTGTTCGAGCACGAAGAAATTGTTTATTCTGTCCAAGGCGTGCAAAAATTTATAAGGTATGGCTGAATCGACGCACTTCAATATACTTTGTCTAGTCGTATTCTCATTGATGAAAAGTGTTACTAAATAATGATATCGAAATCATTACATCTTTGGATACTCGCTTTTCATATTAGTGAGATTCAGCATGTATGATCGATAATATACGCTCAGCACATCATCGAGCTTGAAGAAATGATATGTGACATTAGGGTGGGCGTTATTTCCGGAAAAAAAAAAAAATTTTAAGCAAAAAATAAGAGAATTTTACTTGAGAACAATTTATTTTCACCAATGTGAAAATTCCTCCATCGAAAGACACCATCTGAGAAAGAAAATCAATAATTCGTTGGATAGCTGATGAGATGACTGAGAAAAATAATAATTTCCAAAAAACGAAAAAGTCCCATGTTAAGTAACCAGGAAAAGTAAAGTGATTTTGGCACGGATTAAAGGAATCAGATTTTTTTTGTGTTTGGACTTTAGTTTTAGGGTACAATCTTATGATTCAGGGGGTGTCACGAGAAAAAAAAATGGAAAATAACAGATATCCTAATGTGATATATCTAATATCATGTTGCATGTTCACGCTGTGTAACATGTAGAGTATTTAATGACTATTTTTCACTGTCATCACTGATCTCTATAGAACTGGATAGGAGACGGATACCGTTTATCCTAGTACAGCGTGAAACCATCTGTCTGTTTTTTTTTTGTTTTTTTTTTTCAGATGTGTCATCCGGGTTTTAAAAATGAGCCATTTTGAAAATGAGGGAATATGGTTTGGTCATGAACGATGCAAATAAAATTTTCAATCACTGAGCACGTTTCGTTTTGTACTTATAGCGTTGAGTAAATTAATTTATTACAGTAACCGGTATCAGCGTAATTCATTCAAGTGTTAAAAGTCACGGAAAACCTGTAACAATAACGTTCAGTAGACCAGTCGACGAATACACCTATAAATGACGATCGTGTATAAATTTAAAATAGCCACGTAAACTTGGGCCTAAACCGATTGCGATGGCCTTACTCATTTCATTCGGCTTGGCGGGCCTAGTCCACAGTCCAGTTATGTAAAGATCAGTGATCCTCACGCATCTCCGAGTCCGATAATTCATTGAATTAGCTGTAAGACACCGCCAGTGAGAGAAGCGAACTGTTTGGTCATCATGGACGACCCAGATTTGTACGCGGCAGCCAACGATATATCACATCGGATAGCCAGTTACTTCATCGACGAATTTACCGACGAATTTGGGAAAATGTCAGGATGTTGCCTAGACGTTGGAACAGGCCCCGGTGACCTGGCCGTCGATCTCATTTTGCCCATATTGAACAAGAAGGCTAACCTTGTCTGTGAGTCCCATGCGACCCCGTGCGTTATTGCCACATAAATTTCATTCAACCGGAAATGACACGTTGTTAACTGCACAGGTTCAGACATCTCCCAAAAAATGCTCAACTTTGCGTATGATAAGTACAAGGATAACGAACGCCTGTCTTTCCTCAAACTGGACATCGAAACACCGGACCTGGCCAAAGATCTAGTGGAACAATTTGATCATGTGACATCCTTTTGGTGTATACACTGGTGCCAAGACATGCGGTAAGAATTACTCGACTCAGCAAACTTTAGCGACAGATTTCCGTGCTCGGATATGCTAACACTCATTAGTAGATGAGAGAGAAGAGTTTCTCTCCTATGATTATTTCGTCGAGTTTACACAATTTCAATCTTACTGAATAATCTTTTCAACGATCATACTCTTCTAATCGACGCAGCCTCGGTCAGATGCTGTCGAGGCTCAGATATACAACCTATTATGTTTGGGCGCCAGTTCATTTCATAAAATTAACATACCGATCGATTAGCTAATTCCCTGCTAATTTGTTGACTCTACTCTAAGGAAGATCGTTTGAGAGATATGAAAGGAGCGAGATTCTGAATTTCCAACAGCACGAATAAAGGAACTGGACGGAATATTCAAGTATTCTGCTTACAAGTTTCTTAATCCAATCGTATTCAATTATACTAAAGCCAAGCAATCTTAAATAACAATATGAGACACTCATTTTAACAATTTTAATCAACCACAGTACATATTTTTTCATAGTCTTTGATAAAGTTTACTAATTTAATTTACAATAGCGTGTCTAACAGAGCTGGAGAGTCCTATATACGACAAAACAAGAATGAGTAACCTGTTGTACGCTGATCGAAATCGATAAATTGACGCTTGCGTGCTACTTAAACGACAACGTCTATGCGGTATCTGATTCAGTATGACGACATGAACGGCGGTAATATTCAAATTGCTGTACGTGACATTCAACTTATAGTTTGATTAGAAATACTTAATTAAAGTTGTTGACTTTGACGTTGGCCTACGTGAAATTTAATTACCTGTTACAAAGTATTCAAATAAGCCAGAGAATGTTATCGTAGCGACAGAGAAAAGCTATCTGAGAGAATCTAAAATATGAAAATTTGTTGGAGGGTAAATCCTGCCAGGCGATGTAATCCTGGAGTAGGAAAATATGAAATTATAGGAGTTTTACAATGGAATGATCCATCAATGGATCATTCATAATTTTGTCTCTGATTCCAGGCAGGTATTCGAAAACATTTTTGATTTGCTACGACCCGGGGGCAGTACATTTTTGCTATTCATAGCCAGCAGCTCTGGCGTAAACTCGTACAAGAAATTGGCAGCAATGCCTCGCTACCAGCCCTACATCAAGGTTCGCTATTGTTATTTTAATCATAAGTCTCATTGTCAATAAAGTAGTCCAATTTTACTAGTAACCTCAATAACATTGCTCTCCTAACCTAACTTGCGAATTATGAACCATTACTTTTCGAAGCAAAGTGTAGGAACTGCATTATTGCGCTGTTGTGACAAATGAATGTGGCCCGTTTGGCCCTTACGTGTGACAGTTGATGAACAATAGACCAAGAATTCCTGTCAGTTTTGGGTTAGTCCTGATTTAAAAATACTAGTAACATTTGAATCAATAATGTTTCAGGATGCGGATCGTTACATCCCGGTATTTCAACACTCTTCGGAGCCACGCAAGACTCTGAAGGCCTTAATTGAAGACGTAGGTTTTGAGGTCCGTCATTGTAGTGTCAGAGAAAAGACTCACACTTTCGACGACCTCGAAACATTTGGCAGTAAGATGTTCTTCTTCTCTTACATCACTCGAAAATCATTGGATACGGTTATGTCACTATCCAAAAGTAGTACCAGCTACCTTACAATGTGACTGGTGTTTTGAAAAATATCGTTTTCTTCCAGAATTCGTACTATCTATAAACCCTTTTCTGAATCTAATTCCCGCGGACCTCATAGAGGACTACAAGAAGGATTTGTTCAATGAATACGCGAGGCACTGCATTGTTTTCAACAAGGATAATGGAAACGAAAACGAATATAATATACTAGCTAAATATCACGTATTCATAATTTACTTGAAAAAGCCGTTGGTTACCAATAAGAGATATTCAAAGGAATAATTATTATTCACTCACTTGCTCATTTGGTTTTTTGAAAATGCACATATTGAAGTGGTATGTAATATGTATGTATGCACAAATAATATTGATCTAGCTTAATATATTGTTTTGGCCAGGACTAACACAGCTTAATCAACTACTTTATCAGCTATAGCAAACATGTGCAATGTTTAAATAAATATTTTTGATAATTTAATAAATATGTATATTGGTGACGGGAAGTTCGAATGTTAGATCAATTATACCTACAATCCGCATATCCTCCAATATACATCCCAGATGCAATTGATTCAAAATCCTCACTCTGGGAAACAATTCAATATTGAGAATTTGAGGAAATAATTTTAGGACTGTGTTATGTATGCCATAGAAAATTTCACAATAATCTTTTCTTCGTGTCATAGGTATATAGGTATGAGGCATTCCACACCGATTCGACCTGGGTCCGACCCTCGCCTCTTTGGATTTGGTCCGTAAATTTTCATATGATTCTTCGATTTTTCAAAGGTACACTGAGTGTTTTCGGATTTTTTTGTGTAAATTTGTTAAAATATGTGTTGACAAATATTATACGTAACAAATGCGAACTGGTGATCTCTGCACTCGTGCTTCTTGCCACCCTCGCTTCGCTCAGGCGGCAAACGTCGCACTCGGGCGATGGGATCACCAACTTTCCGCATTTGTTACGTAATATACTATTTCATCTCACCTGCTTCGAAAGTTTGATTTTCAATGCCTCTTTAGCATGCGCGAAGTCTTTGTTTTCCGAGCAGTGAAATAAAGAAAAGTCGGCGTATGCGCACATCGTAAATGGTGTATTTTGCGTACTGGTGCTTTTTTCTTGCATACGCACTTCAGCATAATTCAGTCGCTCCGTGACGCCATCGGATGCCAGCGATGCAGGTATAGGTTCTTTATCCGCAGTAGTGCCATCGGAAGCCAAGATGTATAAACTCTGCCCTCAGTAGCACTATCGGACGTAAGCAATGTATAAGCTATACTATTTATCGAGCTTTCTTCGCATGTGTGACGAAAAATATCGTGTGTGTCGTGGGCGGACAGGCAGTTCCTCACTCGTGGAAGTCTTTAGCCGTCGCCACGGCTTGTGCCACATTTACACTTGTAGTCAGGTGATTCCGGAATCCTCACCCTCCTACTCGTGTTGCCGCACTCGCTCTCAGCTCAGGCTAAAAACTTCGCACTCGATGCAGGAACTGCCTACTTTCCGCCCATGATACACAATATACTATTTCGACACGTCGTACGCAAAGTTCGATTTTGCGCCCGCTTCACGTGCACAAAATTCAACTTTCCGCACGTTATATCGAAAAACAAGGTTCGATACGCCTGCGAAAGATGATTCTCGACTCGTGTGAATGTCACCCTCGCTTCGCTCGTGCGAAAAAGTTCACACTCGCCCGAGAATCAACACTCTCGTACTAGTATCGAAATGTACTATTTCAATTTTTACGGGATTGTACGTCTCATTTTCCTAATAATTATATTTTCATAGCAACTGAGGCTAGACCTTTGATAAGACTCAGCCTGTATTGTTTTGCCCAGAACTATAGGCACAGTGTAATCTGCAGCTATTTTACAATGTACAACGAGTATGATTGATGAGTACCACAATTCCAAGGTAAAAAATTATTTCGTCTTAAAAGTGTTCAGCCCAGCCGATGGTCATATTTTATGTCGGCTTATAAGACACGCTACTGCGACATGGGCTCGAGACTACTACTACTTTGAGGTTTTTTTTAATGACTTGTCTGAGCACGCAAGTCTCGTTCATTGAGAAAATTCAGAAGACAATTGGAAAATAAGAACAAAATTACAATCCAATTAAGGCTGTCCGCGCATTTCCTATACTGCATGTGGTAATGCAAAAAGTGAGAGAGAAAGAAACAACACGCGGCTACATCTGTCTCTCTCTAAGCATTTGACGTTGTTGGCTAGAAAGAGACAGATTTGGCTGCGTGTTGTTTCCTTCTCTCTCTATGAAGTGAGCGATTCTCGGCCAAAATGCGCAGTCCATGCTTTATGTCTATGCCTCTGACAGCCTTAATCATAGAACTTATACCATATATGTAATACTCCTATATTGCTAGTTCCTATAAGTGGCGGGGTCAGGAACTAAGAGAAACAGAATATGCCTATAACTCACTTCTTCAAAGTCCAGTTATCATGTTCTGCGCAGCTGCGATAGTAATGGCGGATTGGCGGGCTTTAAAAGTATCTAACCTTAAAATTGAAATATAATTTGTGCTTGAACGTGAATGAGTTTATAAAATATTTTTAGCCAATGAAATAATAATACGAAACGTATGAGCGAATCGTCGATTTAATCTTAACCTTTAAAACATTATTATTCGTGTAAAGCGTCTACGCAAGTGCCAGATGTTGACTTGCGCAGAAAGCTCTGATTTGAACACGATAGAAAGAGACAACATTATCGTCGGCACCGTACAAAATTAGTCTCATTTCAGACCCTACTAGCAATATAGTAGTATTACATACATGACTTATACTAATAGAAGGAGAATAGCCCGTTTGAGTAACGAGTGGAAGGTGACGGTAATATTTTGAGACAGAGGCATAATTCTCTCTCTGCGTAAGGTTCCTCAGTAGACCGCCTTAAGTATAGGCGCGGGGCGGGGGGAACGGACGTTACGGAGAAAGATAGATGTATACAAAGATGTAAAGCTCTGTCTAAACGTGTTGCAGTCAAGTCGACGGCGCTAATCACCTTCCAGTAGTATAAGTTCTATAGCCTTAACGGTAAACAATTAACGGTATCACCTAGTTCGGAAATGATAGTTAAGAATTCAGGTGACAATGACAACACTGTTCACGTATAGGTAGTCTACAATACTTAAGCAGTTTTGCCAGTCAACAATGTATTATCGTGATCTCAAATGACCACTATATATTCAGCTCACAATGAGGTCGGATACTGACCGGTATCATAAAAATTTTTCAGCTGTTAATTTGACACCACGATAAGCTCCAAATAAATAGCAGACATTGCGTTAGTTGGCATACAGTAGTTTGATGTAGTGGATAGCATCTGCGACTAGTAATACTAACGAATGCGAGAGTACGTGCAGTTTCGAACTGTATTTCTCAGCGGATTGAAATGCGTTTTCATCACATACGGTTGATTATAAGATAGTGATTGCAACATTAAACAGTATTTTGAACTGTTTTTTCCCTCCAGTGTGTTCTCGAATAGTGCAGCTATACTGGCGTTACTACACTATTCATATTTGGCACGTAACCCATCATTGGTTATACTTGGATTAGGTAAGTGGCAAAAGTTGGCCCAAGATAAGTCACTTAGCTTGCTGCTAGCTATAATGAATGATACAATTCGACCTTGCACCAGTACGGTATCATTATCTTGCACCAAAATAAAAACTGGATAACAGCCAGCTTCTGTTAAGGGGATGGTCTAGTCTATGTTTACCGGCATATTTATTCTTTCGAATATCTCGAAAACGGGGGTCTCAACGATTCTTCTTAGAAAAAAGAAATTATTTGAATCGATCTAGTCGCTTTGCCAATAATCACTAATTTTCTGTTTTGCGCTACTGTCCATCGGTGGCGTGATTGATGACCTTCTCTACCATGCACAATGGTGTGTGGGCAGCGTTCTTGTTCAAAGCTCACTGGATACGTAATGATCACGGATATATAGGTATGCATATTAGGGTGGTTCTTATTTGGGGCTCGGACGAATTTCTTAGCAGACGTTTCCCAAATCGGCTCCGAATAATTCAAAAACAATTACTTAATTTTTTCAGATTTTTATCTCAACTCTAACCCCTCCCACCCGGCTATACTCTCAGTATATATTTTATTGTGAAAGTAATAATTGTCAAAAAAATCTGTAACTGCAAGATTTTAGCGGGCATTGATCCTACTATATGAAAAAAAAATTCACATCATCATACCAGGTAATCTAGTCAAATTGCAAACCCTCTAAATCTGACTAAATTGTAAAAAAAAGTCCGATCGAAAGGGTGTGCAATTTATCTAGATTGCCTGGCATGACGATGCGAATTTTCGGTCAGATAGTAGGATCAATGCCCACTAGAATCTCATAGTTACAAATTTTTTTGACAATAATTACTCTTACAATAAAATATATACTGAGAATATAGCCGAAGCGCGTGTATTTTAAATGGGGCAATCCACCCTCTCGGGGGGAGAGGTCAGAGTTAGGTTAAACATCTGAAAAAATAAGAAAATCATTTTTGAATTATTTGGAGCTGATTTTAGCGGCACTTGTTGAAAAATTCGTCGGAGCCCTAAATAAGAACCACCCTTACGTATATATGCCGGTCACAATAAATCGAATGAATAGTCCAGACCTCACTAGCATGAAACACAGCAGTTGAGAGGTTCTCTGGAAAGTAAAGATTGATCACGATACTTGATCCGTAGCTTATTGTTTGTGCTCTTCATTTGGTGATTCGAAAGTCTGAAGCTGCGAAGGTGAGTTCAAAGGTAAACCTACGTAGTACTTATACACGGAGAAGCAGAAATACGCATAGTTTTTTCAGCGACTGTTTCAAGCTTCCATATTGCACTCATTTTTGATTATACAAGATCACAAGTCAGAAGTGATCTTCTCATCATCTGAAGAGCGTTAGATTTATTCTCTCATCATCAAACATAAGACAATCCTCTATTCTATAATCGAAAGCGTGCAAAAGTTTACGAGGCTTGACATTATTTGAATAGGTATGTAATTTGGCACACTTTAATGAACCTTGTCCAGTTAGATGAATTTAACTGAAAAATGTTACAGCTATAATTATCATTCAAATATGATTACACATCTACGAATCTACTTGTTTTATTACTGAGACGAAGCATTTAATGATGAGTAATCGGTAAACTTGAAGAAATAATATGCTACACCTTTCCAATATCATTTCTGTATAGTCTGCGTCGTCAGCAAGACCGGTGATTTTTATAGGTAATTTTTCAAAGAGGTTGATATCTTATAAAAATTAGGAACCACAAAATTATCTTCGGAATTAGAGTTGGGCGGCACATACTCGGAAGTATCACAATAACAAACGATTAAGGTAACGAAATAAGGAGAAAATAAATTGAAACGGGATACGAACTAAATTAAATCATTGACTGATTAATATACATATATGTTGATCTATAAAGTTAATCGATAAGCTCTGGGTGAGGGAAAAGTGAGGGCGAATAATGAGATGAAAGCAGAATAGTAAATTCACATCATTAGACCCGTTCAAATTTATAATCAGATTACCTACCTTAAGACTCATCACGTATGCGATAAATGATAGGATTGATAAGATAAGTTACAACGTAAAGTACATAGATTGAAAGTTTTGAGAAAATAATTATTTCTGGTTGAATTTTAAACTGCCGAAGAATAACATATAACCTACGTGTATATTTCCGAGCAAGTATTCAATATACGGTCCAACCGATGATGACTGACGATAACACAAAACTGTACGAAAGGATAATCAATCTCGATAATCTTTTGGAAAATCGAATAGTTCAACAAACATATGTCTATACCTATATTTGACTCTAATGAGTTATCAGACAACGTATTATATTATTGTACGAGTACACATCTTAGAGTTATTTCGTTGCAGTAGACACGATACCCCGTGACAGAGGAAAGCGAACTGTTCGGCCATGAATGATCCAGCTTTGTACGCAAGATCCAACGATTTGGCGCGTCGGATGACCACTTACTTCTGTGACGAATTTGGCGATGAAATCGGCCAAATGTCGGGACGCTGCCTCGATGTCGGATCAGGTCCCGGTAACACGACGGTCGATCTCATTCTACCCAGATTGGATAAGGAAGCTAGCCTTGTCTGTGAGTTTCCTGTGACTCCGTACGTCATTGCAACACACACTTTTTTCAAGCGAAAATGACACGTTGTTAACACAGGTTTGGACATCTCCGAGAAAATGATAAGCTTTGCGAAAGAAAAATACGGGGACAATGAACGACTGTCCTTCATCAAGCTGGACATCGAAACACCGGACTTGCCCAAGGATCTAGTGGGACAATTTGATCACGTTGTATCATTTTGGTGCTTAAACTGGTGCCATGACATGCGGTAAGAGTTATTCCAATCACAAAACTACAGTGACAGATTCACGTGCTCGGGCATGCTGACACTCAATAGAAGTTTGGATTAGAATAAGGTAGAGGGAACTAGTTGAGACAGAAAAAGGCTGGCTGGGGTGATAACAAAGATGAAAACTTTCTGGTAGCCAAATCTTGAAACGCGAATGAATCTTCGCATTGGGAACTTCAAGCTTCTGCAACAAAAAAGTTCTGTTCTTTCATGAACATGTGAAATTACGGTAGTTGTACATATATACTATACGAATAATCCGGTAATAAATATTCCAAAATTTTACCCTTGATTCCAGCCAGGTATTTGAAAACATCTTCAGTTTGCTTCAGCCTGGTGGAACCACCTTCTTGCTCTTCGTAGCCAACAGTCCTGAGTTGAGCTCCTACAAGAAATTGGAAGCGATGCCTCGCTACCAGCCCTACCTGAAGGTTCGCTGGTGTTTTATGTTATTTTAGCTATAACGGTCTCAATCAGGTGGTCTAGTTTCGCTGATGGTCTAAAGTACCCTGCTCTTCCCGGACTTTCGAATTACCAAAATTCCATTTCAAAGTCAAGCGCAAGAATCAACCTATAGCGATGTGGTGACACGTAAATGTGTCCCGTTCGACCCGTACTTGTAACAGCTGGCGAGCAATAGGTTGAAAATTCCTCGAAGTTTGGAGTTAGTTCCGATTCGAATGTAACAGAAAAATTTTGAACAATAATGTTTCAGGATGTGGATCGTTACATTCCGGTATTTCAGCACTCTTTGGAGCCGCGCAAGACTCTGAAGGCCTTAATTGAAGACGTAGGCTTTGAGGTCCATCATTGTAGTGTCAGAGAAAGGACTCACACTTTCGACGACCCCGAAACATTTGGCAGTAAGATGTTCTTCTTCTCTTACATCACTCGAAAATCATTGGATACGGTTATGTCACTATCCAGAAGTGGGACCGCTGCCTCACGTTATTACTAGTGTTTTTAAAAATATCGTTTTTTCCAGGATTTGTACTATCTATAAACCCTTTTCTAAATCTAATTCCCGCGGACCTCATGGAGGAGTACAAAAAGGATTTGTTTGCTGAATACGCGAGACACTGCATTGTTTTCAACAAGGATAATAAGAACGAAAACGAATATAGTATACTCGCCAGATATAACGTATTCGTAATTTACTTGAAAAAACCTTTGGTTAGCAGTAAGAGATATTCAAAGGAATAATTATTATTCACTCATTTGCTCATTTGGTTTTTTGAAAATGCACATATTAAAGTGGTATGTAATATGTATGTATGCACAAATAATATTGATCGAGCTCAATATATTGTTTTGACCAGAACTAACACAGCTTGATCAACTACTTTATCAGGTGTAGCAAAAATGTGCAATGTTTAAATAAATATTTTTGATAATTCAATAAATATGTATATTGGTGACCGAAAATTCTATAATGTTTAATCAATTATACCTATAATCTGCACATCCTCCTACATAGGTATATCTCAGATGCAATTGATTCAAAATCCTCACTATAGAGAACAAATCGATTTTAAAAATTCAAAGAAATAATTTTAGGACTGTGACCCAAAGCGCTAGTCAATCCTTCTTCTAATTACTCTAATGAAAATAGCACATTGAGGAAAATTTCGGAAAAATTTAGACTCCAAGTGGTGCTGATATTAATGGCCTAGGACCAAAAGGGCGTAAGTAACTCATTGTTTTTCGGCTTTTGAAGACCTTACTGCGTACCCCGAATTTTAACAAGCAAGTTCCATGAAATAAAAATTGAGTAGGCTGCAGCCAGAAGAGCGTAAGCCTACTACAATATTGCCAAAAAAGAGAGCTACGCCCGTCTGGCAGAGCATTCATATTTTATTCCGGATTAAAGTCGCCTCCTTACAGCCAGAAAGGCGTAACTCTTGTTTTTTTTTTCAATTTTTCGTGGATTACGCCTTTCTGGCAGATAGTGGGTGAAATTTATACCTACGTACAACTTATACCGGGTGTTTCTTTTATCCTGTTACGAATTTTTATCTCAGAACCAAGGTGTTTCCGAGAAAAACAAAAATTGTATCGTTTCAAAGAGGAAAGATAATAGCATTTTTCATTTTACATTTGATATACGGTTTCAGGATTATTTCAGGATCAACTTTGTTTTTTCAAATGGAAACCTATATTTTTTATTACGAAATTTTATTTTATTTGAAAAATCAAACGACTTTTGCATAAAACATTTTTTTCTAAAATACCAAATTTTCATGATATTCAACTGAATAAGTGAAGATTTTTGACCTTTTATGAACTTTTCAGCTCTAAGCTATCAAGTTTCGGAAATAATTGCAAGAGACAAAAAGTTCGTAATTTTATGCGAAGATTCTTGGAGAATGATTGCAGAATTTTTGTTAAACAATTTTTCATTTTTTCACGCAATATTAAAGAAGCTGGAATAAATAGATAAATACCAAAAAATTCTGCAATTATTCTCTAATACTTATTGCACGAAATTCCGCATTTCTGTTCTCTTGCAATTTTTCTCCGAACTTGATAGTTTGAAGGTAAAAGGTTTTTGAATGTTCGAAAACCTCTACTTATTTACCAGAATATCATCAAAAATTGGTATTTCACAAAGAAATGTTTCATAGAAATGTCGTTTAATTTTTCAAGCATAATAAAATTTCGTAATAAAAAATATAGGTTTCTATTTAAAAAAAACGAAGTTGTCCTTAAAATAAGCTTGAAGCCATACACCAAATGGGAAATAAAAGTTACCATCATTTTTCCCTTCCAAAACAAATTTTGCTCAAAAATGCTTCAAGTTCACTACACATCTTTGATTAGACGAGATCATGAGTCAGAAATTATCATCTGCTGATCTGAAATGCGTCAGATTTCTTGCGCCACTTTAAGGGAAAATAATATTCCGTTACATCTAGACTGGCTTGAAGTTCCGAGAATTTCAAAAATATTCGAGTTCAAAATATTACAATTCGGAAAAATCGGAATGCAAACGGCTAAAAACTTAGAAAGTCCAAGTATCCGAATAATTATTGAAGAGGCTTTCACAGATCTCTAACTTTCGAAATTTTGAACCTTCTGTATATTATTTCGATTTAAAGCTTTTTCAAATGGACTGTGTAGACTGTCGAAGAAACATTTTTTCTAAAACCTACAGTGAATCGGTAATGTGTAAAATTGGGAATTTTAACCGTTCGGAAATTGAAAAATTCCGGAACCCAGCCCAGCCCGTTCTGTTCGAAACGTGCGAAAATTTGTGAGGAATGAGATTTCTTAAATACGTATGCGAATTGGCGCTCTTTATAATGAATACGATTTCAAAATCGTATTCAAGTTAGTGCGCAGTACGGCTGCCGTGTAATTTTGTATAACTGCCGCGTTAAAGTATAGGTATTGATACTAATTGAATGTGTGTGAAAGCAGTACGGCTGTACATTCACGAAGATACTTTTGAAAGTGACTTGACGTTAACTGATTCTGATAAGTTATCAGATAACTATTGTTATCGTACAAGTATAAATCCTACAGTTACTTCATTACATTGGACACTATACCCCGTGACTGCGTGAAGCAAATTGTTCGGCAATGAACGATCCAGCTTTATTCGTACAAACCGCCGATTTGTCGAGTGGGATTACGACTTACTTCGCCGACGAGTTTAGCGACGAAATTGGTCAAATGTCCGGACGCTGCCTCGATATCGGATCAGGCCCCGGCAACACGGCGGTTGATCTCATTCTGCCCAGATTGAACGAAAAGGCTAGCCTTGTTTGTGAGTTTCCTGTGACCCCTTACGTCATTACATCACAAACTTCACCTAAGCAAAAATAACACGTTGTTGATACAGGTTCGGACATCTCCGAGAAAATGGTAAGCTTTGCGAAAGAAAAATACAAGGACAACAAACGAGTGTCCGTCATCAAGCTGGACATCGAAACACCGGACCTGCCCAAGGATCTGGTGGGTCAATTTGATCACGTTGTATCATTTTGGTGCTTACACTGGTGCCGTGATATGCGGTAAGAGTTATTCCAATCACAATACTACAGTGACAGATTTTCGTGCTCGGGCATGCTGACACTCAATAGTAGTTTAGATTAGAATAAGATAAGGTAATTATTTAAGACACAAAGACGCTGGCTGGGGCAATCACAGGGATGGAAGTTTTCTGGTCGGCTAATCCTGAAAGGCGAATAATTGTACGAATAATTCGGTAATGAATATTTCACAATTTTTCCCTTGATTTTAGCCGTGTATTTGAAAACATCTTTAACTTGCTCCGACCTGGTGGAACCACCTTCTTGCACTTCATAGCCCACAATGCTGGGTCAAACGCCTACAAGAAATTGGAAGCGATGCCTCGTTACCAGCCCTACATCAAGGTTCGGTGTTGTTAAATGTTATTTCAACTATAACCGTCTCAATGAGGTGATTCGGTTCCGCTTATGGCTAAAGTACCCTGCTCTTTCCTGATTTTTGAATGATCAAAATTCCATTTCAAAGTCAAGCGCAGGAATTAACCTGTAGCGTCGTGGTGACACATGAATGTGGCCCCTTTCTTGTAATAGCTGACGTACCATTGGTAGAGAATATCTGGCAGTTTTGAGTGAGTGCTGATTTTAAAGTAATAGAACAATTTGGAACAATAATATTTCAGGATGCGGATCGTTACATTCCGGTATTTCAGCACTCTTTGGAACCGCGGAAGACTCTGAAGGCCATAATAAAAGACGTAGGTTTTGAGGTTTCTCATTGTAGTGTCAGAGAAAAGAGCTACAACTTCAGCAGCCCCGACGAGTTAACTGGTAGGATGATTTTCTTCTCTCACATCATTCAAAAATTATAGGATGCAGTCACGTCGCTATCCATGAATCTGACCTGCAACTGCCGCAGGTTGATATTATTATTTTTTTTTTTTATGATATTGTTTCTTCCAGATTGCGTGCTGTCTATAAACCCCTTCATAGATCGCATTCCTGCTGACCTCTTGGAAGACTACAAAAAAGATCTGGTCAATGAATATTCAAGATTCGGCCTTATCTACCACAAGAATACTGAAAACGAAGACGAATATATCTATAGATATCAGTTTTTCATAGTTTACTTGAAAAAACCTCTGGTTAACAATAATTAATATTCAAAGGAGTAATAATTATTTACTTATTTGTGTTAACGTGTTACTTGTATCGAAAAATGTAACTACTATCTTACGTGATAAATGATGGTGATAGGTGTTAAATATAATTCATGTGTTATCACGAATTTCTAATATCTCCTTATAACGAACCAGTTACTATCACTCCAACTAAGTACATTATTTATGCCAAGGCCAATGCTTTGTCTACAAAGGCCGTTTAAAATATACACATCCCTCCCGGCTTCTACTAGAGGCAGTATCGCCCGCACCAACACTAATGTCCCGCCATGCCGACAAATGGCTGCAACATCAGTGCGTCACTAGGGATCCTCTAGTAGGGAAAAGACAACCGCCGTCATTAATGGGATTAGCATAAGTGACGAACTTCACGCGCCATCATTCAAATATAAAAATGGCAAACTATGAATGATAACACATAAATGTAGGTTTGGTAAAATTATTTATTAATGAGATCGTTGAATATAAAAATAGCATTTTCAAGCAGAAATATGTTTATTTTGTCATATAATAATATTTGTATTCATAATTTTATTTATAATAAGCGTCCTTAATTTAAACTAGCTGTTTACCTTTCTGCAAGATTGAAGAAAATACGATGATTTTGGTTACATCGTTTTTTATTCCTACAATAAAATTCTCACACAAGTCTAAAAACTCCATATTATTCGAAGAAAACCTTTCAGTTAAGAAAGCAATTACCTTATTTATTACTTTGTAATAAATCTTTCTGTAATAGTCTTTGGGTGTTGCAAACACTTTGGTGCTCTGCGGTTGCAATGCAATCTTTGTGCTTCTTCACTCCACTTAGTGCGTTCTTCCACAAATATGTGAACATTTTTCGTAACTATATATTTATTACATTGTTGATTATACATATGACATACAAGTTTTAGAGTTCGTTCATGAGTTGGTAATTGAGAAATTTACGGGACGCAACAATATAATAAAAATGTAGTCATGAAGAATATCGTCTGGCTATTTCCAACAATAAATCGAATACATTTAAATAATTAAAGACATCTCACCTCATTATTTCTGGATTTATTATGGTAAAGGGTGATAATAGACGAGATAATTACCAGACTCCCTCATCTTCTATGATCGTTTCATCCCGTATTTATTAGTAATTTCCAAAGTAATTGCACAATTAACAGCAATTAACCTATTCAATCGTGTTTAGTTCAAGTTTAAGGAGGCAGAACGCGCGAATCATTACGAAGTGGTGATTCTTTTTTCCACTCAAATGTTCCTATAAATATCTGCCAAAAACTAACACTAGATCACATTCAGAAATTAATTGGGAGAGAATTTAATTGTACTTGGCAACGTCCATTGATTTCAATACTTTCGTGGATTAGATGCTTCTTCTGTGAATATTTTTTCAACAAATTTCTTTAGACAGTCATTTCATTTTTCATGTATTACACTTGGCGCAAGGTTTTTACACCCAAGATGTTTTTGAACGTAAACGTAAGTCTTGAAATAATAATGTTTCAGAATGCGAATCGTCATATTTTCCCGTTATTTCAGCACTTTTCAGCATTCTGAAGGCCTCAATTGAAGACGTAGGCCTCAATTGAAGACTTCGAGGTTCATCATTACAGTGTGAGAGAAAAGAATCACACTTTCGACAGCCCAAATTCATTGAGGGAAGATGCAAGGCCGTAGCCAGACTGGGGCGCTTGCTTCCTTCCTCCTCCTCCTCCTCCCCCCCCCCTCATATAGTGAAGTAAAAATGATAAATATTCAAAAGCCTAAAATTGAAATTTTTTAATGTAATACGTGCGTGTTAGAGGGCACTTACCGGTACTGTTTTCCGATCAGTAAGTCTCATTAAGCCTTTGACCAAGTAGATATCGAAATATGTACATGATTTAATAACTCACCTACCCGCCACACTTTGATGATCGACAGTTTCTTGGTTGCTAGATTAAGATGTTATAAATATGAGAAAAGCATCATAGATTTATCAAGCAATGTCGTTATTTATTCTTCATCGATGAATGCGATCAGGGAACGAATAAAAAATTATATTAACAATTTCTTAATAAAGCGATAATGAACCTGATCATATCCTAGCCGTGATCATAATATGCCGAAAAAACTTCGTACAAGTAATCGCTTTTTCGTATGAACGTAGGTACTACATATACTCACAACAATCACAAGATGAAAACTTTGTGTATTGGGAAATGAGTTGCATGAAACAAATTTTCATAAATTTCATGTAATAATATATTAAAAATCACCACCCTCGTTCGTTATAAATAAATCTATTGTTTATCTTTCCGCAAAATTTTAATACCGTGACAAATTTTTGGATATACCGGAATAACCTTTTTAACACTTTACGAAAACTAGGTAATTTTCAGAACAACCGAATACTCTCAGCCGTTTCTACCTTTTGAGGTTAAGTATCGAGCTTCACTTATATAATTCACATTATTCCTGACCGATGCCGCACCCGGTGGACAAACAGGGAACTGACAAAGCTCCCACTAACGATGACAGCCCCCACCACTCTAGACATCCGAGTTTCCAGATGTAAGACCGTGGTTAGAAATCGCCAACTACTTCCATGCAAAAAACAAACCGATACTTGTTATGTTGATATATGAATAAAACGAAATTGATGAAGCTCGTTATCACAAATGTGGTTCGAAAAATAAAGTCTAGCACTAGGTGGCCTAAACGTGGGGATATTGTTGAAAACTATATATTCAAGTGAAACATGAACAAAAAAATTCAGTAGCTATACTTTTCAACGACACAAACACGATCTTGTTGAACAAGTCACGAAACGGTGCATCACATTCAACCAATATTACAGTAACGAAAACGAATATAGCATATTATTCTGATATAACGTATTCATAGGTTGTTTAAGAAAGCCTTCGTCCAACTTGTGTTAAAACTATAATGATAACATTACATTAATTGACAAAATTTCAATGTATACGGATAATGAACTGTTTGTATAGCAAATGTAATCAGCCTCCAGCCCCCAGTCCCCAGATCCGCATCATTCAGGAATACGAAGCTATAATATATGGTCAAGCTCGTAGCTATCATTGACAGGAATTAGTGAAAAGATATTTATGAATATAGAGGACGAGTTGCTGCTATTTTATTTGAAACGACCAGGACCTCTGTCCGGGCCCCAGCAAAAATTTGTGACCCTGTAATGCGGGACACTATAGGTATAACCTGTGGGAAATGCTTTTCTTCTGTACAAAAATGATAATTGATAGGAATTTTATTTTATTGCTGTGTAACTTTTCTTCAAAACATCAAAATCTATCAACATTCCTTTTTTCTGTCATAGCCAAGTTGTAAATACAAAATACCAACAACTTGCGAATTCTCAAATTTTTGCTTCAAGTACGATGGAAGGAACCCCGTAGTCGTTCAATCCGCGCTGGTCCACATTCACTTACTTCACTCTCATAAACGATATTTTGTTGCTATTGATAAATTTTTATTTATAGACTTTTCTAAGCGAGCTACGAATATATGATATCTAAACAGGATCCTGTATTTTTCGTTGTTATTAATGTTCTTGTCGAAAATGATTTTCGGTTTCTCAACTTCTTTCATCAGATCTGTTCTATATTCCTCTCTGAGGTCGGCGGGCATGCGATCTATGAAGGGATTTACAGCCAGTAAGAAATCTGTAAAGGAGTGAAGATTCAGATAACCTCAATAGTAATAAGAACCTGCAGCGGCTGCGGGTCTCCTTTCTGGACACGATGTAGCAATTATTGAATATATTACGACTATATCCACGATTACATCATGTGATTTTCAAATTATGTGAAAGAATGAAATCGTAATAAATATCTCACCACTTAAGAAAGCTGGGTTCGTGAAAATATAACTTCTTTCTCTGCAGCTCAAATGTAGGATGTCGAAGCCGGCATCTTTCATTAAAGCCTTCATAGCCTCGCATGGCTTTTCAGAGTTATAATAGACCGGGATGTAACGATCCACGTCCTGAAACATAATAGATGTAATTTTGAAAAATAAAATTACGATTGTTAATTCACTAGTTGAGCTCAAACCTGCAATGATATAGGCACCCCTTTTCGATTTCCGATTCCCGAGTTGTGCGTGATGAAATGGCATTGCTATTTGTATGGTGGTTAAACACAGACGTACCTGCATGTAGGGTTGGTAGCGAGGCATGGCTGCCAAGACTGGATAGGCATTCCGGACAGGGGTGTTGGCTTGGAAGGCCAAGAGGGTGGTTCCTCCTGGTTTAAGTAGACGTAGGATGTTTTTGAACACCTGGCTGAGAGCAGAGATGAAATTATCAATTTCCATTCAACGAGTGATTTGTACAAATAGTAGAGTCTGGACGTTTCCACAAAATCTATGAACCGAGCAGACTCTTCGGTAAGTAACGTCACAACCTAAATTTTCAACATCGATTGTTGCTTTGCGACTGGAATCTCGTCCTTGACAATTTTTTTCATGTTTCCATTTCTGTAGTGTGCAGTACTTTTTTTCCTGATTTTTCGGAGTCTATATCATAATGTGTACTCTATACCTACTCTCGCACACTCGATATCATACGTGAGTCTATGAAATTCCGAAACAAAACTAAGAGGAACCTTATTACCGCATATCCTTGCACCAATGCAAACAGTAGAATGACGTGACGTGATCAAACTGTTCAATCAGATTTTCGGGCAGATCGTGGGACTCGATGTTCAACTTGACGAAAGACATCCGGTCGTTATCCTTGTATCTTTCTCTCGCAAAGTTGAGCATTTCGTCGGAGATGTCCGAACCTGTATTGTCGATACATTTCATTCTCAACTCAGCATCTTACTTTCTGGTGCTTTATGATTTACGCGACTGAGCGACTCACAGACAATATTGGCCTTCGGGTTCAGTTTCGGCAAAATGAAATCTGCCACCACATCACAGGTACCAGATCCAACGTCGATGCAACGTCCCGAAATCTCACCAAGTACATCGTTAAACTCCTCGGAGATATCACTGGCGTCGCGACGCTGCTTATCATTGGTGTTTACGTACAAGGCTGGTTTATACATATTATCGCCAAGTTCTCTTGCCTTGGTGGCTACCGTTGGCACAAACAAATGGGACAAGATGAATTAAAGTAAAGTCTGTACTTATATAGTATACCGTGAGGTTGTGAGGAAAGGAAACACAGGCTGCAGGCAACCCAATAGTCAAATTCCCGAAGACTTCCGAAGTCATTGTATTCGCAAATAATAACATGGGACGAAAACCCCCACCACGTGGTTGAAATGACAAATACAATGTCTTCGGAAATCTTCGAGAATTTGACTATTGGGTTGCCTGCAGCCTGTGTTTCCTTTCCTCATAACCTCACGGTATGTGAAAAAATAAAGCCTACTTTCGTAGGTGTAGCTAATAAACAGATCTAAAGGATGAGAGTTGTAATAAAAAAAGGAAAAATAAGGTATCACATTTCAAACATTAATTATTTCTCAGTCCTTTGAATAACAATATTTTTGATGAATTGTCAGAACGTGATTGAGTTCCAAATTTTCTGCTTGAAAGCAAGTACTGGGATCTTTTATAAAATGACCATCACCATTTGCTTCTATTTATGTACGATGACGTTCAGCAAGTACTCTAAAATAATAGACAACCGAATAGGATCTTTTTGGTGTTGGTTTTTGAGTACAGATTATTATATTTATTCAGATGAACGAAATAACTATTCCGCTACTCTTGGCTCTCATATATGTTATTGCGAAAGCCTACATGTAAAATTCAAAATAATTTTATTTTCCAATCACACAACTTTTTATCCATCAAAATGTTGATTTTCAGAAAACTGAGAATTTTTACTCTAAAATATCCTGGACATCATATTTCACCAAATGGAAAAATTTAATGTCTACAAAGAAAAAATGACACAACTAATTCGTACTGTCTTCAACTCACCTAGATATCAAGTTCTATGTTCAAGAAAACCTTCACACTGTTGAAAAGTCGAGCTACTGAATTTTTTATTCGTGTTTCACTTGAATATAGTTTTTTACAATCTTCCTACACTTAGACCACCCATTGCTAGACTTCACTTTTAGAACCACATTCGAGTGATATCGAGTTTTAACAGTACTATTTGTTCCTGTATAACGTTGACGTGTACTAGATTTGGTTGTATGCGTGAGGCGTCAGGCGTATGTAACAAGTTTCAGTATCAAGCTTTGACTCGTAGTCTACGCACGTTACGTATACTGTAACTTTTTGAAAATTCAGCAAACTTGGCTTTTGTGAATTTACGATTATTACTGTGAGTTTTTTCCGGATTAGTTTTATATTAGGTATTTTTATCTGATTTTATGGACTGCGCAAATTTTCCTATTATCAAAGTGTGAAGAATATTCCGGTGTTCGCGGTAAGAAATTAGTTTAAGAGTTCGGCAATTTCCGCGTTTTTCCGTCTTTTCTCGCTCTTGCTGTATTCTCACGAATACGATTACAACTTAGTTGACCGATGAACAGTCCGTCTCCTGTCTTTAGATCGGGGTGAGACTTTCGTCTTCTGTGACTGTCCTCCCAGACTTGGGAAATCGTCAATTACATGAGACACGAACTTTGCCTTTTAGCATTTGACAGTGCCGATAAATTGAACGAGTGTCCAAAGCTGCAGTTCTTATCCTAACAAATTTTTATGCAAATGGAAAGCTGGAAAAGATTGCTGGATGTCAGACAAGGAAACGAGTTTTTAACTAAGCAAAAAGTTTTAATCAAAATCTCAAGATTGCTAGTTAGCAAAAATATAACAACGTGATTTTACAAAACTAAAATAGATTCGTTTTGTGTGACTTGATACAAAGGAACAAATAAAATAAAAGATTGGCTTATTCTATTCTTAGTCTAGTGTAAGGCTGCTGACCTACGTGTGTTTATGATTTGAGCTGTGCTCTTGTTTTTCGGTTTAGTGTCCTAGTTAAAATTATCTTTTGTATTTTGCTATTTCAGATCATTTTTCACAAGATATCATGAAAGAAGTTTTCGTTGTAGATATGTTCAAACTTGTGTATTAGCACGATAATATAACGTGTACCGCTTCATATGCAGATTTCATTTATGCACGTTGTTCCATTGTATTGTGTTGAGGGTAGCCACCGAAGCAATATAATTTGGCGATAATGTACAAACCAGTATTGTACGCAACAGCCAACGATCCGCAGCGTCGTGATGCCAGTGATATCTCCGAAGAATACAGCGATGAACTTGGTGAAATGTCGGGACGCTGCCTCGACATTGGATCCGGTACCTGTGACGTGGTGGCAGATTTCATTTTGCCGAAACTCAACCCGAAGGCTAACATTGTCTGTGAGTATCCCAGTCGCGTAAATCATAATGTAACAAAAACCAAAGTACGGAGGTGAGGATTAAATGTGCTGATAACAGGTTCGGACATCTCCGGGGAAATGATGGACTTTGCGAGAGAAAGGTACAAGGATAACGACCGGATGTCCTTCGTCAAGTTGAACATCGAGTCCCCGGATCTGCCCGAAGATCTAGTGGAACAATTTGATCACGTCACATCGTTTTACTGTTTGCATTGGTGCCGAGATATGCGGTATGATTATAAAGTTTCTCTTAGTCCTTGCGTAGCCTTGAATAATGATACACGCGTTGAAAAATGAAAGACAGAAGCATAAATCAATTCAATTTTCGCTGTTGAAAATTTCTGTTATGACTTCAAGCTTAGAACAGACAGCTTCGTCTATGAAAAAGTAAAATCATGGCTACTTGTACGTACAAGGTGGTCGCTAAAGGACGATTCACAATTTTGATCCCGCTTTCAGGCAGGTGTTTGAAAACATACGGAATTTACTCAAACCAGGTGGAACCACGTTGTTGGTCTTTTTAGCCAACAATCCTCTCAGAAATGCCTACCCGATCCTGGCAGAAATACCTCGTTATCAGCCCTACATGGAGGTACACCTTTTCGATCTCTTTAACCATAGGGATTTCAGGAATTAACTTGTCAACATATCAGCCAATTTTTCTTACTCAAATTCACATCTTGCCAGGACGTTGATCGTCACATCCCGATCTACCAAAACTCTGAACGTCCGCGCGAGACTATAAAGGCCTTACTCAAGGACGTTGGCTTCAAGATCTTCCATTTTAGCCGCAGAGAGGGTAGTTACGTTTTTGAGACACCAATTTCCTTGAGAGGTAAGCGTGTAACAGGAGTTGTTCGTTATAATTAAATGAATGAAAATTATTGTTATCTCCCTTCAAAGAATTCTTCACAAGTCCTCGGCTTGTAGGATATTTTAGTTAAATTTGGACTTATCTGTATGGGTGTTTTAATTTTTATTTATTAAGGATTAGGTAAACGAGCTTTTGAGTAGTTATTTTTGTATTAAAATATTGAGGAGGAGAATTAATTATTTATGCTGTCTTTATTTATGATCTGGGTGTAGAATTATCTCGAAGACACATATCTCTTTGGGAAGATACCACGCTCACTCAATGTATGTCGAATTTTATATCCAGGAGATACCGGGGCACTATTTCGTTGAGAATATGTAAACCACAATAGGGCGTTGGAAAAGAATAACTCTTATTGACCAATTCTCGACTCGCAGGAAAGAATACGGCCGTTATGATAACTCAAACGAAATATATATTATTTAAATTGATTTAAAAGCAGCGATTCGAGAAATAATATAAACACGTCTGGGTACTTCCTTAGTTTATTTGCGAGTGTCTAACAAAAAGCTCTCGCCTGACAACTACATAAAAAAAGACATTATTCAATTTATGTCCGACATCTATTTTTTATAATATATTTTCTTAAACTAAAGTTTCAGAATATTTTGTTTAAAATATTCAATATCTCACTCGTCGATATCTGTAATACCACTTTATTATCGAGAAATGATAAAACGATATTATAGAAATATTGTTATGATAGAAGTAAGAATAATCTACTTAACGTAACAGAATATTAACAACAAATATATGATTCTACTTTCTAAAATCAGTACGAAGTACTGGAGTACTTCTCAAAAAATGTCTTTTTTCCATCGAAAATTGAAAGTCACACAAGGTGTGGTCATGTTTATTACACCAGGGAAGTAGAATTCGGGTGTGTAATACGATTCACCACGGTGTATATCGTGGCACCAATATATACATGAAAATCTGAAATTAGAACGGGGCCGTTGCTGGGTTTAATAATTATTTTTCCTTTCAGATTTTTCGCTGGCTGTAAACCCTTTCATAGATCGTATGCCCGCCGACATCGGAGAGCGATACAAGCACGATCTTGTTGAAGAAGTCACGAAACAATGCATCACATTTAACAAACATTACAGTGACAAAAGCGAATACAGCATACTATTCAGATATAACGTATTCATAGGTTATTTAAGAAAGCCTTCGTCCAACTTGTGTTGAAACTATAATAATAACATTACATTATTTGACAAAATTTCAATGTATACGGATAATGAACTGTTTGTATAGCAAATGTAATCAGCCTCTGGCTCCCAGTCCCCAAATCCGCATCATTTCAGAATACGGAGCGATAATATATGGTCAAGCTCATAGCCATCATTGACAGGAATTAGTGAAAAGATATTTATGAATATAGAGGACGAGTTGCTGCTATTTTATTTGAAACGACCAGGACCTCTGTCCGGGCCCCAGCAAAAATTTGTGACCCTGTAATGCGGGACACTATAGGTATAACCTGTGGGAAATGCTTTTCTTCTGTACAAAAATGATAATTGATAGGAATTTTATTTTATTGCCGTGTAACTTTTCTTCAAAACATCAAAATCTATCAACATTCCTTTTTTCTGTCATAGCCGAGTTGTAAATACAAAATACCAACAACTTGCGAATTCTAAAATTTTTCCTTCAAGTACGACGGAAGGAACTCCGTTATAATCGTTCAATCCGCGCTGGTCCACATTCACTTATTTCACTCTGATAAATAATATTTGTTGCTATCAATGAATTTCGTTTATAGGCTTTATTAAGCGAGCTACGAATATATTATATCTAAACAGGATCCTGTATTTCGCTTCGTTATTAATATTCTTGTCGCGAACGATTTTCTGTTTGAATGAATTATCAGAACGTGGATGAGTTCCAAATTTTCTGTCTAAAACCAAGCACTGGGAATTTTTATAAAATGACCATCAGCATTTGCTTCTATTCATGTACGAATGACGTTCGACAAGTACCTACTCGAAAATAATAGATAACTGAATAGGATCTTTTTGGTGTCGTTTTTTCAGTACAAATTATTATATTCAATCGGATGAATGACTATTAAAAATTGTAAGAGACCATTTTCCTACTTTTTTTTACGGCATTTCCAAAAATAACTATTCCGCCACTCTGAGCTCTCGTATACTATTGCGAAAACCTTCATGTAAAATTTAAAATTAATTTCATTTTTCAATCACTCAACTCTCTATTCGTCAAAACGTTTATTTTCAAAAGCCTGAGAATTTTTACTATAACATATCCTGCACATCATTTTTTTTAAGATGGAAAAATTTCATGTCTAGAAAGAAATAATACCAAAACTGTTTTGTACTGACTTCAACTTACCTAGATATCAAATTCTATGTTCGAGGAAACCTTCACCCCGTTGAAAAGTATAGCTACTGAATTTTTTGTTCATGTTTCACTTGAATATATAGTTTTCAACGATATCCCTACGTCTAGGCCACCTAATGCTAGACTTTATTTTTAGAACCACATTTGTGATAACGAAATTTATCAATTTCGTTTCATTCATATATCAACATAACAAGTATCGGTTTGTTTTACGCATGGAAATAACTTTCACACGGAACAAGTATGACTCCAATCTCTAAACCAGATTAACAATAACTATCTTTCAATTTTTGGAATACAAAAACTTGCCAAGATCCAAAGAACACGTTCTTTTTAAGATTCAATCCTCTTTCAACCCCCACCATCAATAAGCTCCCGACAACTTATGAAAAAAAAATTTCCGAGACAAATGATCAAAAAATTAGTAAATTTCAAATACATTCTTAATGTTTGTTAGTTTATTAAATTTATATCCAAATAAATTTTGTCAAAGACAATATCAAATCTACTCTGTTCTGTATATTCTATATGATATTAAATAATTCAATCTAAATTAACGAAAATTAAGATTCTCTTTAAAAAATGTATAGTGACGTAAAAATTAATAAACCATATATTGCGGCTTTGAAAAATTTTATTGACGATCCACGAACGTTGGAAAAAATTTACAAGATACAATTGCAAATACATATCTGTTATTAAAAATATATTTAGTATTGATGACTTCCAACTGCACCAGCGAAAGAGTTCTTTCAAAATTAAAATTCATTAAATATAGACTAAGATCATCAATGGGTCAAAATCGACTAAACAGTCTCACTTTTATGAGCATATAGAATCTGATTTATTAACAGAAACTTCATACTCTGATATTGTTGATGATTTTGCCGAAAGTAAGCACGTAAATTTTTACTGTAATAAATAATATAATTCAAAATAATGAAGATTGTGTATAATTTAATGTAATAAATAATAATAGGTACTCAAATTCATTAGGACAATGTTTTTATACTTTAAATTTCAAAAAATGTTATAAACAATTTCTTTACATAGGCTCCCACCAAAATTTTACCTGTGGCTTCAAAAAACTTAATCCAGGTCTGCTCGGATGATTAAGATTTTATTTAATTTGATTAAAAATACCAAGCCATCCCTGACCTGGAAAATTTTCTGAATTGCAATTGAAGAATAACACCCAAAAAAAAACTGTCGATCATTACGGAGTTGCGGATGAGTAAATAATTAAATCGTATGTTTCGATATCTACTTGGTCAAAGGTTTTTTCAAATAAACTACGAATGACTTATATATACAGAGTACACTATAATCGTCTTCATTTCTGTTATTCTTGTTGAAAATAATGCTGAGTCCCGCGAATTCATTGACCAGATCTTTTTTGTACTCCTCTGCAAGGTTGGCGGGAATGCGGTCGAGGAAAGGATTTATAGGCAACAGGAATTCTGAAAAAAAGGGAGATATTCAATAATAGTGATAACAGCCACCTACGGCGGCCAATCGCACTTCTGGGTTGGGATGACACGCTATTGTGATTTTAAAGTTATGTAAAACAATGAAAACATCTTACCCCTCAAGGTATTGGGGCTGTCGAAAGTGTAATTCTTTTCTCTCACACTACAATGATGAACCTCGAAGCCTACGTCTTCAATTAAGGCCTTCAGAGTCTTGCGCGGCTCTAAAGAGTGCTGAAATAACGGGGTGTAACGTTCCGCATTCTGAAACATTATGTTCTAAATTTTACTATTTCTTTCAAATCGGACTAACTGAAAACAAACTACTCAGAATTCGTTATCGATTCTTCGTCAAATATTACATGAAGAGGTCAAACGGGCCAGGACTTCGAAACGCAATGTCCAACAATTCGAAAGTCGGGTGATAGTAAGCTACTTCGGACTACCAACGAAACTGGACCACCTTACTGATTGTGAGATCATCATAGTTAAATTAACAACAGCAAACCTTCATGTAAGGCTGGTACCGAGACATTGCTTCCAATTTTTTGTAAGAGTTCATGCCAGGGCAGTTGGCTAGAAACATCAAAAAGCTGCTTCCCCCGGGTCGGAGCAAATTGAAAATATTTTCAAACGTCTGGCTGAAATGAGGAAGAAATCTATGACGTCTTTAAGAGAAGATAGAACTTGTTTATTTCAGAAACCTGTAGAAATTTCCAATTTCAAGATTCCAATACTTCTAATGAGTGTAAGCATGCTGTAACTTTAGTTTACTGACTGGAATAATACTTACCGCATGTCTTGGCACCAATGTAAACACCAACATGATATAACGTGATCAAATTGCCCCACTAAATCTTTGGGCAAGTCCGGTGTTTCGATGTCCAGTTTGATGAAGGAAACTCGTCTATTGTCCTTGTACTTTTTTTCCGCAAACTTAAGCATTTCCTCGGAGATGTCCGAACCTATATCAACAATATGTCATTTTTGCTTGAATAACATTTTTGTTTTTATCACGTATGAGGCCGCAGGAAACTCACAGACAAGATTAGCATTCTTGTTCAATTTGGACAGAATGACATCCACGGCCACGTCACCAGGACCTGATCCAACGTCGAGACAGCGTCCTGACATTTGGCCAATTTCTTCTCCATATTCCTCGGTAAAATCATTAGTATCACGGCGCTGTAGATGGTTGATCGTCGAGTACAAAGCCGGTTTGTTCATAGCCAAACAATTCGCTTTCCTCAGTAACGGCCAGTAGAATCTAATGCAAACAATTGTCGGACTGCTCACATGACATTTACAAGGTGATTCAGAATTTCTGACGAATATTTCACAGAACCAACATTGACATTGGACGGTAGGCTTAAAGTGTGGCGTATCGAAGGCTCTCGTGTTAAATATAATAGTATAATAATTGTATATGTATACGTGCAGTGATGATTTATTATGTAGGGCTCGAAAAACCAATTAGTTTGACAATACTTATCTCAGAAGCCAACCATGAACTATGAACAATCTACTACAGACAACTGAAGTGCTGAAGCTAATTGAACCAACTACACCGACTATCAGTAACAGTAACAGACCAGCAGAAGCACTTACCGTCTATTCTCTAGCGTCCGGAATGTGGACAACGCCATCGGCATATTCTACCCCCACCATAAAAGAAACTACGAGAAAACGCCCTACCCATCTGTTATGGCTAAACAAAAAAATGCCGAGAGAAAGTACTACCTTGAGAAAGATTCGACAAAGGAACCAGACTACAGGAGTAAACAGACACAAGAAAGGCAACTACAACGCCATTCCTCGTCTATCGACTGCACCACGTAGACGCAGTGATGGGGACCTCTTGAGTATGAAGGTGAGGATATTAACTAACTCTTGCATAAACAGATTAGTAATATTAAGAAATAGAAAACACCCAAATTGAAATCCTTGAGAGCTGAGCCGACCGGTTTTAAAGAATTAAATAAACATGAACTCTCCAGAAGTTCTCAGAAAAAATTTCCAAGACTGATGTAGGCTACAAAAAAGGAGTCTTTCAATGATCTGACAAGCCGAGTAACTGAACTGCAGGCAGGCGCATGGTATTCCTGGACTGAACTGGATCTGGTAATATATTATGGGGGTGATCATGTCCTTACCCATGAACTGACCTTTTCAGACCACGTGTCCCGTTTTTTCTGGAGCCACTCTCCTATGCGGCAAGAGACGGGGTGACAACCCATAACACGGGTTGTCTATTGCTAGTAAAAACCTGGCTACTATGAAAGCACTGTAACAGGAATAGGCACTGTGATGGGCTGAGCAGATGGTTACAACTTTGAAGTTACAAAAATAACTGAATTTGTATCGCAATCGAGAAGCGAGAAACGCGTGTCTACTCAACGACGGTTTGTTTTATACTAAACCATTAATGTCTAGCTCATTATAAATGGATAGTTAATCACAGGAGGGGATTTTTAGTTGGGAGTGGAATTTTTTGACGGGTGTGTTTGGAAATCGGAGCTGCGGTGCAACAAGTTTTATTAAAGTCTCTATCTTAAAACAAAATTCACAACCAAGATGAGTTTATATAAATCTATATGAATTTAATTCTTAAGTTCATTTTTCACTACATAAGAATCGTACGTACCACTTTAGGATTTTGTTTGCAGAATCTTCATGCAATGTCATATACCCTGTAAAATTGGTACCGGAATCGAAGATATGTTTCAAGTCGAAAAAAATTATTTTAATATTTTTTTTATTTTTTTTTTTTTTTTGTGAAAAATCATGAGGCAGCCTTCTGTGTCGGGAAAATTATGACTAACATCGTTTAAAAGTAGATGAAAGATTGAAAAGTTGATAGTCCGAGTTATATACTGGTGTAAACAAAAAAAAAGGTAAATCCTGAACGGTGACGTTTAAAAATCTGAAAAAAATTACAGCAGCCCCTCTCAAGTAGTACTACAAATTAGAAAATTTTAAAAAACATGCGGTAGGTTGACCAAAAAAAGTGGCCCGATTGGTGAAGAATGTCTCATATATACTTGACATGAATTTATATTTTCATTTTCACATACCTATATAGTCAAATTGGCAAGTAAGCGAATAATTATATTATTTCTTTGAAAATCACTTATTGTTAGCCAAAGGCTTTTTCAAGTGAACTACGAATGTCCCATACAAAAGCAGTGTACTATATTCATCTTGATTTTCGTTATTCTTGTTAAAGACAAGGCATTCCCTTGAGAATTCATTGATCAGATCCTTTTTGAAATCTTTGTAAAACTTTGTAAAACTGCCATAACTTAACGTCTTTGGGAAAGAAGAGAACTTTTTTGTTGCAGAAGTTTGAAGTTCCCGATTCTAAGATTACGTCATGTGGAAGAATTCATCCTCGCACAAATTTTCATCTTTGTATTTTTCTCAGCCAGCTTTTTTCAGTCACTATCAACTTTCTCTAGCTTATTTCAATACTTCCAACGAGTGTCAGCATTATCCGATAAATCTGTCGCTGCAGTTCGCTGACTTAAATAATTCTTACCGCATATCTTGGCACCAATGTAAACAGTAGAATGATGTAACATGATCGAATTGTTCTACTAAATGTTTGGGCAGACCCGGTGTTTCGATGTCCAGCATGATGAAAGACAGACGACTATTTCCTTTGTACTTTTCTTCCGCAAACTTCAGCATTACCTCGGAAAAGTCCGAACCTGTGTTAACGACGTGTCATTTTCGTTCGAATTAAGTTTCTGTTGCAATCACGTACGGAGCTGTGGGAAACTTACAGACAAGACTAGCCTGAGTGTTTAATTTTGGCAGGATGACATCGACGGCCACGTCACCGGGGCCTGATCCAATATCGAGACAGCGTCCTGACATTTTGCCAAATTCATTGCTAAATTCATCGGAAAAGTCCCTCGCACTGCGACGCTGTAGATCGTTGGCTGTCGTGTACAACTCTGGGTCGTTCATGATGACCCAACAGTTCGCTTTTCTGTGACGTCGTATCGTTTAACGTAATGAATCAACTGTTTGTAAGACGCATGAGGATGAATGTAGTGCAATTTTACGGGATTTGCTTAACTTATCGGATTAGTGAAATCTCGAGTTGTGGTAATCAGGTTATACTATCCGGTCATCATAGTAAGCAGCATAAAATATTCATATGAAATAAAAACATATGTATATTGTCTTACATATAATGTTTTTCATTTTTTGGAATAAGCTACAGAAAAGAAATTGAACACGATGTTATAATACAAAGTTAAAATCACATATGGAACTTATCGAGAGACTCGGTAGAGTCTCGCGGCGGAGTGGGGATAATAATAGTATAATATTTTCAATGTTTCATCGTATTCTGTAACATCCTGAAGACTATCAATTTATCTTTAGAATGAGGATCTAAGCACCTTTTATTCAATACTAAGATCAATGCGATCGGTGCACGGCGACTGATAATATAATTTTTTTATAAATTATAGGAGCGCTCGGTTCGAGCAACAATTTTCGTCTTCCCTTCCGTGTTCTCCACGATACTCGATGCATTTTATGACTATATAAATAACAAAGAGAGGCATCCCTTCTTTTCTTGGCCACTGGAAGAGAGGGACTGTGCATAGCGAATGAAGACAGATGACGCAGACAACAAATGTCATACTTACGTGGTATCACTGTACAACGAGTCATTTCGCTGGTCTAGCCACGAATATAATAGTCTATGACCGTTGTGCGGACATTTCGTCTGCGTGATATGATTTCAACTTTGTTGAGGCCTAAAGATCAATTCGAAATAAAGTAAATGTCATTCTATCGAATTCATATCACCTGCTTAGCAATAAGATCTGATTTCAATACTTTCTTCTATAGAAACAACATTTTTGTAGGTAGTGCAAAAGTTAATGTACTTAGTGAATATTTTTGCACGCAGGTCAATAATATTTGCACACCTTAAGGGGATGGTCTAGTCGATTTTTACCGGTGTATTTACTCTTTCGAATTTCTCGGAAACGGAAGTCTCAATCGGACTGTCCTTTTAGCAGGGGTTGATTGATGAGGAATGAGTTCGAGTTAGCATGAAAATTCAAGGAAATAAAATTATTATTTATTTATTGTTTTTTTTTGTTTGGTCGTAATATTTTATCTCGACTTATATCAGAGTCTACGCATCCTTCTCACAAAAACGAGGGTCAGAGCCCTATTCTACACGGAATTCCCGCATTGACCGAAACAGAGAGCTTAGAATCAGAACAAGAAAACAAAGTTGCCAAGACTCAAATTCATTCCTCGTCAATCATCCCCTGCCAAAAGGACAATCCGATTGAGACTTCCGCTTCCAAGATATTCGAAAGACTAATTATACTGGTAAAAATCTTCTAGACCATCGTCTTAAATTAAACACGTTATAATATTTTTAAACAAAATTAAACAACACATGATGCATATCATCAAAACAAAACATTGACTGCAACGCCGAAATTGGGTGAAAAGAAGCTACAAATGCACAATGCCCATCATAATAACAGAATTTTTATTTCAAAATGCGTCAATATAAACGAAATGTCATACTAACCGAATTCATTATAAACGAATTAAAGATCATAAAAGTTTATAGAAAAACCAAAGTTCTTAGCACAGTTACGACATAATATCCGGTTGGTCATTATAGGCGGATTCATCCTAAGCGTGTTCTACTGTACTACACATCAAATCGCCGTTCAACGGATACAGGAGCTCTGTGCTCGTCACACATTCTGCTAAAACCATTCGGATATTTAATTCGCGTTCGACCGCTTGTATCAGCATCACATTGATAATTATACAGCATAAATGCTACAAAAATAATTTATAACTAAAAAATAATGTTTATTTTAGAAATACACAATTATCCACAGACCACGGCTTAGCACCTGTTTACGGTACACTGGTACGAATTTGCACCACTTAAACTTTCTAAAGAGGCTCAGTTGACTACTCGAAGGCAAACGAACGTTGGTATACGTATACGTGACGTATACGTAGGGGAATGCCAATGGACATGTTTTACCCAGTGAGCAAACACTTTCAGAGCAACTCTAAGAGAAATGCCAAGCGTGTTGAAATTTTTACTGGTGCGAATTGAAAGAATATACCGAGGTGTGTGACTTCATCGCGTATCCCCGCTCCTTTCGTTGGTAAATACCACAACCTTTCTGATGAAAGAATTGAATTTTTGAACGGAAAAAACTAACCCGAACTTCTAATTCTTACCAATTTCAACTCACCTATATCAAAGTCTAGTCCGAAAGGGACCTCTGCCTGTTGGTCACTGTCGAACTGATAAATTCTTAGTTCTGTTTCTGCCACCTTTCCGCCGTCAGGTAGCCCTTGGTCCGCAACTTTACGATAATGACATATTCGTGATAAAAATTTTATTATTTAAGGTCCAACGTTAACTGGAGTAACGGCCTATTTGATAATTTACTAACATAATTTATACATATTGTAACGTATCAAACCTGCTCCTAGCCGCGGCGGCATGCGCAGAAGATGACGGAGTAGGGAAACAGACACGTGACGTCAGAGAGGGTATAAAATAAACGTTACCGTGCTGCTTGAGAGCATTTCGAGACCTATCGGGTCAAATGACTTACTAACCTCATAGAAACTCTTAGATATTTTTACGGAAAAGAAGTTTATGAGATCCGTAATGATTATGTGGGTCTCTGAGTTATTCATAAATCCAGTTACACGAATTAATGCAAAAGCTAATTGGTATTTTGGAAATAATTGGTTGTATTGAAAATACGTGCGTTAGGTTTTATGTCTTGAACAAGACTGACATTTGAAATAATCGGGTTGCAATTGGCAACGGCAAATATATGCATACTGTTAACATCATTTATTTAAGATGACTGCAAGACCATGTGAACTACGTGTGAGGGTTGTATCAACCTTCGTCATAATATTAAACCATTTAGAAACCTGTCAGGTCAACATTTTCTTGGAACGAAAATTCCCCGAAATAGAGAAAAACGTGAAATGACTATTACAGAGCCAGAGTGTACAGAGAAAATCTTACAAAGATTTAACATGAAATAAGAGTGTAATGCCCAAGACACACCGATGATTACTAGACAAGTCAAATACACAAACATTAAAAGCAAAGAAAATTTAGATGAGTTAAATGTTTTGACGAATGCACCTTGTAGAGAAGCTATAGGGAGCTTGCAGGTGCAATCAGACCAGATATAGATTATGCTGTAAATCTCTTGTCTTGAAGGCAAAAAAAGCCAACTGAAGAAGATTGGATAGAAGTTAAAAAGATTTTCCGATATCTTAAAAGAACAACAAATTAAGGTTTACATTATAAAGGTAAAACCAATACTTAGAAGCTATGACAGATGCTAGCTTCAAAGATCAGGAAAATTCGGCTTCGACAAGCGGATACGTAATCCAACTACATGGCGATACACTATGTAGATTGGAAAAGCCATAATCAATCTTCTCCTACTACCTCTACATCTCAGGTAAAATATCTTGCCATGAGCGAGATTTGTAAAGAAATAATTTCTTTGGACAAAGCGACTAGAGACATATTAGGTACGACTATTTGTCAAGTCACTTTTAGATATGATAATAAGGCAGCGGACACTGTACTTCGTCAGATGGAGGGAAATCACAAGCTGAAACATTTTGATGATGACTTGAATCTTATTTTAAGTCTAATCTTAAAGAAACAGAAAAATCAGGCCAAAAACCTCAGGTGGCTGATACTCATGGTGACTATGTAAAATCTTGTGTCCTGGCGGGTAAAGTAAAGGTCCAATGGATATCTTCTAAAGAAAATATCGTTAGTATCATGACTAAACCTTCACCCTCTTCATTACACATCAAATTTAATAACAAAATGATGAATTTCGAAGAATAATTTGGATGTTATAGAAATATCTATTTCAAATTACTAATATACTTAATCATCTTCTACCATATAGTTACAGACAGAGATTGACACGATCTCGAGTAGACTGCGGAGTAGGAGATTCGAAGATCAAAATAAACAAATTCAAAATAGATAATTAACGTTATAAAATCTAAATTAGGATCTTTTTTTTTTTGTATACCATTATTGATGTGCTCATAATCATAAGTCGATCGTAGATGTAAGTTTGTTTGAAACTGAAATGTTAATCAGTCTAACTATTTATCGTTTATTTTCTTTAAATAAGTATGCGCAAAGGGACAGAGTGTCAGAAAGACGGTTCTTTGCACACACTGAGAAATGGCGCCACGGCGCGAGCCACTACATGCTCCCATTTATGGTGTGCTAGCACCTTGGAGAGCACATGCATTTATTGTATTCAGTTAATTACCACACCATCCTTCCTACATTTTCACCAACACCAACAGTGTTAAACGAAATGGAATTTAAGGCTTATTTTTATAAAGCATTTTTGTGTTATTTTGTTTTGAGTTAAATTAAATTTTTAATTATTTATTTCAATGTATCAATTAGTCAAAGGTATTCGTGAGTAAACTAAGAATGTCATATACATGCATAGTACACTACGTTCCTCTTCCTTATTGTATTACCGTTTGATTTTGAATAGAAATTTCATATTCGTAGACAAGTCTTTCCAATATTCAATCCTCATCACAATCGCAAAACGTGAACTCGCACAATCCTGCACGTGTGCCGTGTGCGCCTCCACGACATGCGAGCGATTACATTAATTGAGGACATAGCTGGGTGCTCGGCTGCACGCACGTCGTGCGGATGAATTTGCACGCCTGCTTCCACCATGCGCGGACAGTGCAAGCACAATTATTATCTGGATATGTTATAGTCTTGACATGACATTACTATTCGGAAGAAGCACGTCGCAATTCTTGGATATCTTATCTAACACTTTGGAAACTGATAATGATACCATTGTATTTTGTAAGAAGTGTGTACCATTTGAATCTGCTAAGTTTCAGAACTGGTTTTCACTAAGTTAGTATACGACAGTGATTTTACACACATTCCTACATAATTTTTTACGGGCTACTTTCTCAAACTGTACAATTCGATCTAAACAGTGAATAAGAGCTTGCCGTAAAAGTATCAATATAAGAAATACTGCAGCACAAAACTGATGAGACTGACTGAGCAGGATATTTGATTTGGTACACGAGCCGCCTTTTGGTTTGGTGCCGGGTTTTTGAAAAATGGCAAAATTAATCTTTTTTGAAACAACATCGAAATGGAGATCTAACGCTTCAATTTGGTCGCCGGGAAAAAATGCTACGATTTTTTATTCGATGAGGTATATAGTTTTTTTTTTCTTTTTTTCAAATACAGGTTTCGAAAAATGTGGAGCAGCTCGAAAACGATGGGGTTTTAAATAATTTTTTTTAAAACTTTTATTGATTGACAAAAAAAAAATTTTTGTATCAGAATTCTGAAAAATATTTAAAAACGTTCAAAATTTTCGAATCAGTCTTTTTTGTCTCTTGATTTTTTCTTTTTAATTTCAAAATTTCCGAGTCACATCAATCAATTGATAAGATAAATCAGCGAATGAAAGCGATAAAAAAAAATGAAAAAATTCAAATGAATTTAAAATTACGAAATATTACTGTTTGATATCTTGGACATATTATTTTAAGCCCCATTGTTTTTGAGTTGTGCCATATTTTTCGAAACCTTTTTTATTTAAAAAAAAAACTATACAGGGTGTCAAAAAAACAAAAAAACGAACCAATTTAAAATGTGAATAAAATCCGAACGCGTTAACCGATTTTCAGAAACTTTATTTTGCTCGAAACTGAAAGAATGAACCTTTCGTTTCGCGTTTGAAAACCCGAAAAATCTTCCGTCCTTGCTGAGAAACAGACTTTTGAAAAACAGGTTTTGAAAAAGTCGCTAGGAGGATGAAAAAAAATTAATATTAAAGAATGTTTATCTCAATTTCTGTCTTTAATTGTGATTTGAAGTTTGATTTTGACATTTTAGCAATTCTCTTAGATTCTACATTCACATGGCATCAAACATTTATTGTGATATTAGAGTCAGAACGCGCGTGTTGAGATTAAAATTCTATATTCAAGACATTATCAAGGATGTCCACTATCAAAAAAGTTGGCTGTAAATGATTTCGAGAACTTGACCAAAATTTATGAACGTCAGGTAAATGATCTAAACGACCGACCACCAGGCAGATAAAACGAACATTATTAAGATTCTTCAAGCGTTATGCGGCTTACTATTTTAATATTGGCGAATTACTTAGAGCATCACATTTATTTTATTAGAAAATTTTGAAATATGAAAAATAGGAATAAGAGAAAAACACACATTGTTGTAAATTTTTTGTCATTAATTGTACCAAAATAAATTAGTCTTTAGTCTTTATCATAATTTTAAATGGAAATTAAGCTAAACATTCTTTGATATTAATTTTTTTCATCCTCTCAGCTACTTTTTCAACACCCGTTTTTCAAAAACGTGTATCTCAGTGAGGAAAAAAGATTTTTTAAATTTTCAAACGCAGAACGAAAGGTTCATTCTTCTAATTTCGAGAAAAATAAAGTTTTTCAAAATCGGTCAACGCGTTCGGATTTTATTCACGTTTTGAATCGGTGCATTTATTTTTTGGACCACCCTGTTATACCTCCAAGAGAAAAAATCGCCTATAGCAACCAAATTAAAGCTCCAGATCTCCTCTTCGATATTATTCGATGAAAAATTCATTTGACCATTTTTCAGAAGGCCGGCACCCAATTTTACAGAGTGAAAAAGTCGCGAGAAAATAGCCATTTTCAAAATCACGTACCAGGTGCATAAAAAATCACGTAAATTAAAAAAAAAAAAAATTAAGCTGCATATATCCACTGCAAAACGCCATTTGCTAAATTAGTTTATGATTTTTTCCGACCGAGCTATACAACTTTTTGTCCGGGTGGAAAGTGGAAAGTTGCGAGAAAAAAAAATTGCGTAATTCCCTGCAAAGAATTTTGGAAAATAATTGCGGAATTTTTAACTGTAACTTTTTATTGCAATTTCTTCAATTGCATCAAAAAAATCAAAAATTGTTGAAAAAGTTCTGAAAGAATATTCTTCAAGATTCTTTGCAATTTTTGTCTCTTACAACTTTTCACCGAACTTGATAGTTTGGTAAAAGTTCAAAAATCTCTAGTTGTTCGGCAGAATATCACAAAAAATTAGAGTCTCATAAAAAAATGTTTCATACAAAATTCGTTTGATTTTTCAACTGGAAAAAAATTTCGTAATTGAAAATATCGGTTTCTGTGTGAAAAAAAAAGTTTGCCTTGATATCCTTAATTGTTATAGGTATATGGGTAATTTATTCCTACTTGTCTAAGCAGTCCACTGATTCCATACTTTAGGCGATACGCCACCCCTGCACAGAAACGTGAATTGTGCGGCGATGGACCGACCAGCTTTATACGCAATAGCCAACGATCTGCAGCGTTGCGCTGCCAGGGACTTATCCAACGAATTTAGCGACGAAATTGGGAAAATGACGGGACATTGTCTGGACATTGGATCTGGTCCCGGTGACTCGACGGTCGACTTCATTCTGCCCAAATTAAACGAGCAAGCTAGCCTCATCTGTGAGTCTTCCGCGGCCTCGTATACTTAGTTGCAACAGAAATTTCATCCAAGAGAAAATGACATGTTGTAATTAACACAGGCTCGGACATCTCCGAGAAAATGGTGAACTTTGCGGAAGAAAAGTACAAGGACAATGAACGACTATCCTTCCTCAAGCTGGACATCGAGACACCGGACCTGCCCAAAGATTTGGTGGGACAATTTGATCATGTAACGTCATTCTATTGTTTGCATTGGTGCAAAGACATGCGGTAAGCAATTTCACACAATTATTAAGAATATACAAAAAAAAAAATGACTAACTGAGAAAATTCCAACATGAAAATTTGTTCGATGAGGAGTCTGAGGACGCGCAGGTATTTTCGGCCTAGGAACTTCAGGTTTCTATAATACAAAAACGTTCTCCTTTCCTCAAAACCTCAAGTTATCTCCCAGCCGTGAGATCAACCTGTAGTGATTGAAAATAATTTCAGGCAGGTGTTTGTGAACATTTTCAATTTGCTCCGAACCGGGGGAACCACCTTCTTGATCTTTATAGCCAACTTCCCTGGCTTGAACGCCTACAAAGTATTGGCTGGAATGCCTCGCTATCAGCCCTTCATGAAGGTGCGGTGATATTTTTCAACCAAATACGAATCCAATTCATGTGTCATCTCATTAAGGTGGTTCAATTTATCTGATTGTGCGAAATATACCACCAAACATTGCCTTTCGAACTAATTGTATGCCGGTGTTGGGTTGTTGTTGCGCTCTGGTAAAGAATAGATAACGAACAGTCCAGTTGTCATCTTTCGTTAAATATTCTACCAGTCATCGAAGAGGCAGGCGATCCTAATCTGTAATTAACAATCATTATATCTAATTCAAAAATGAAAAATCTTTCAGGATGTGGATCGTCACATCCCAGTCTTCCAGCACTCTTTGGAACCGCGCAAGACTCTAAAGGCCTTAATCGAAGACGTAGACTTTAAGGTCCAACATTGTAGTGTCAGAGAAACGACTCACACATTCGACAGTCCCGAAATCTTCAGCAGTAAGATATTTTTTGTTTTTTTATTATTATTATTATTATTATTATTATTTCATCAAGAGATAGCGTAGGTATTCTATTCGATGATGGATTCGGTTGTTATCAGAGTTCATTTAATTCTTCGCATTTTTCAGACTTCTTGTTAGCTATAGATCCCTTTAGGGATCGCATGCCCGCATACCTTGGAGAGACGTACGAAAAAGATTTGGTCAGAGAAGCCATGAAACAGAATATCATTATCAACCAGAATAACAATAACGAAGATGAATACAGTGTTCTGGCTAAATATCATTTATTTGTAGCTCACTTGAAAAAGCCTTTGTAAAAACAGTATCACGACTGATAATATACGCAAAATATTACATGATACATATGTATTAAAATATTACCCCGAATTTTATACCACAATTCAACTTCAAAGTAAAAGAAAAAAAAAAAAAAAAAACTTTTTCGAAAATATTACCTGAAAGTCGTGGCTTTTACCGAACGAGATACATAAAAGATTTTGGATACTCATTATTAGGCATATTTTCTGTAGATGTGCTTCAAAATATTTGATCTATACCGAAATGATATTTCATACTGTAAATGAGAAACCGCATTAACTTGGATCAGAGAAGGTATGACAAACGAGATTATAATCACACTACGGGTATCCTATCACATTTAACTTTATTTCATACGTCGTTTTTAACTTTACATTATAATGATAATAATATAGTATAGCCATTTATATATCATCATGTTATTACCTTATGAATTATCATTTTTATCCCCGCGCATTTTGGTTTACGTGTGTGTGTTAAGTGCATGTATTTTTGATACATTTAGTTATGCTTTGTTATATGGGTATTGATTTTCATGGAATTATATGTATAGTCAACAATTTCAATAAAATCTAACTTCCAAAAGAAATACATCCAAGTTTACGTTTAGATGTAGCATAACATATACATTTATACTTTTGAACACGGACGTACGAAATCAGCACGTTGGTAATTAATGTCTTAGTCAAATCTAAGAAATGATTAACCATCGATCATCGAGCTCTAAGCTGTCTTGTTATCAAAGATTAAATCCAAACTTTGCACTGCAGAAATCGTAACTTTAATTCATCGAATGGTGATTCATTCACAGCATGGACTTTGGACAATTTCACAAATGCCAACGTACCAAAATTGACAGAAATAGAAGCAACGCAACTCTAGCATATACGTGTAATAATAAATATAGGTATATCCATATATTTTCAAGATAGGAAGAAGATAAAAATTACATGCTGTAATTGCACGTGTATACATGTAAACGCGTCTTCGATATTCCTTGTTGCACACGAAACTTGGTTAGACCATTATCGATGTTAAACGGTCAAGAAATCGTTAAGATACTTCCTTGATCGATTAGTGAAATATTGAAACGCGTAAACTCGTAATTGTAAAATAATTTCATCACTTCATCAGGACACTCGCACGGGTATCGTCATGTACCGATATCAACGTGCACATCATGATTGTGAAAAATAAAAACTAAAATCGATGAGTAAATAAATTCTTTAAATCTGTTTTGTTTTGTTTTTTTGAATAATGTCCGGCCTCACGCATGGACCATTACAGTCATATGCACGTTCAGCGATGCAAAGTATTGTAGTTAAATTTAACGAATACGTCTTGTACACCGTGAATATACAGGGTGCCTCACCTAAGGTGTCGAAATGGGAGATACTTAGTCGACGCGAAGCCGCGCCTCTTCAGCCAATTAACAGCTAGAAGAATTTTGTGTACCAAATTTCTTACGATATTAGAAGATAAAATTTCATGGTGTAGGGAAAAAAATGACAACAATAATTCAAACAATTTGCTAAGAATTCATTTACCTCGATGCTCACAAAAACGGTTCGAATTATTGGCCTCCGCTATCAATAGAAACGATCAACTTAAAGCGTGATGGGGATGATTATCTGTGGCACAAGTGGTAAATACTGCTTATGTGTTTTCTATTCTCATAAGAATTTCGGTATATGTAATTCTTCTAGTTGTTAATTGGCTGAAAAAGCGCGGCTTCGCGTCGACAGGTCCCCCCCATTTCGACACCTTAGGTTGATACACCCTGTATACGTATATTTATAAATAATATAATTACAATATACATGCGGTTTACAATCGGGTCCATGACTAGCAAACCAATGCGAAGTAATAATTTGGTAAACAATTATATTTATCAGTTCATCTAATTCTTCACTATAATATGTTTATTTTTCAAACGTTATACACAAGTATTTGCGGTTATAATGACGAAACCTAGATATAGAAACAGACTGCAGAACTGCTGCAGTAACACACATTATTTTCTGCTTTTAACTAATTGTAAACCCGTTTTCCTGGCTGATGGTATTGGCAACGTATACTACTACACATATATAGATAATGTGTTCGCTCATATCTATCGCGAAATTCAAATGAATGATGCATGCAAATAACGAAATAATACACATACCAGCTATATGACTATACTATATTCATTATTATAATATGAAATAGTCAACAATAATAATCAATACTATTGTTCAAAATATTGATACAGAAAGTTTCTAATTACGGTAAACAATTATAGGTTTAATGAATAATGCTGCCAAGGCCATGTATAACGCTAGTGTACCACGATTATCGCTTTTTCAAACTTTAACTATCGTTACTCAATTATTATACCTACATAGGTATATGCCTAATTAGAGTTAATCATTATAATAAATATTATTATTATTATTATTATTATTATTATTATTATTGTTATTATTATTATTATTATTATTATTATTATTATTATTATTATTATTGTTATTATTATTATTATTATTATTATTGTTATTATTATTATTCTTAATATTATTATTAATATTATTATACTAGCAATATCATTCATTAGAATGACCATATGTAAAGATATAATTATACATATACCTATATATCGTATTAATTTTAGTTATCATTTCATTAATAATAATAGAAGCAACATCGAACATCGAATATACATATTAATGGTATATATATAAATTAACATATAATAGAGAACGAAAAAAAAGTAATAATAATAATAATTAAAAAACGGAATAAAAATAATATTTTATAAACAGAATTATGTATAGTGAGGGATGAATGAGGACAAGGCACAAGTGAGTCAGATAGATATATGAAGAGAAATAATTGTTTATTTGTAATGATAATATAGTTATAGATATAATAATGTCCAATTTCACGTGACGACCCGGCTGATCGATAAACAGGGAAATCATATTTGTGTTGACGAAATCGAATGTCGAAACTTTTATCAAATAATTAATCATCCATTATCCATATCCTTACAGTCATTATTCCGTCCTTATTCGAATATTGTGCATTTATGTCGTTAAGTCACGTACACGTATCGTCATCGATAGTTGACACGACTATTATTAACGCTCATGTTAATTAATTTTTAATTCACTTTTGTGTACCTATATGTATGCATATATAGCATGCCTATGTATATATGCCTGTCTTTCGGGTGTCGAATCTCCGAGATGAATTCATCTTTCGTAATGTATATGTTTCCTATTCATGCGGTCAGTGTCCGGTATAACATAAAGAGTGAGTTTTGTAAAGTATTACAAGCGAATATCTCGAGGACCGCTCGAGGTATTGAACAAAATCATGATATACGAAAAATTGATGGTATACGAAGGAGGATTTCATTCGACCTATATTAAATTTCAATGGATGAAGGCACCTGAAGAATATCAATTTGTCAACTTCGATCTTTTAAATGGAAACCAGCTATATTTTTTATTACGTAAATTTGTTCTACTTGAAAAATCAAACTACTTTCGTATGAAACATTTTATTGTGAGACACCAATTTTTTATATGATATTCAGCTGAACAACCATATAAAGATTTTTCAACTTTTAAAAACATTTCACCGCTAAACTATCAAGTTTGAAGAAAAATTGCAAATCGCAAAAAGTGCGTAAGTTTTTACAAAGAATTTTGGATAATAATTTCAGAATTATTTTCCTATAACTTTTCATTGCTGTTTCTTAAATTGCGTCAGAAAAAATCAGAAATAGTTTAAAAAAAAAAAAGTTCCGAAAGAATAATCCTCAAGAATCTTTCCTCGAAATTACGCAGTTTTTGTTTCTTACGATTTTTCTCCAAGCTTAATAGTTTCGAGATAAAGTATCCTCAAAAGTTCAAAAATCTCTAATAATTATGCTCAATATTATGAAAAAATTGATGTCACACAAAAATATATTTCATGCGAAAATCGTTCAATGTTTTTCAAGTATAACAAAATTACATAATATAAAACATATAGATTCTCATTTCAAAAAATGAAATTGATCTTGATGTCCTCGAGGTGCCCTAATCCATTGAAATTTCATATGGCCCAGACAAAGTCCTCCCATCTCACGCCATCAATTTTTCGTATATTATTTATTTCAATATCACGAACCATTCTCGAGATATTCCCTTTGTAACACACTTTGAAAAACTTACCATGAATCTAACTTACAGACTACACCTTTCTTCGGAATGAAAAATAAACTTTGCAGGTATTATTTAAAATCGCGACATGTATACTCTGATCACATATTGAGATAATAATTTTTATTTGGCTCAATTCTATTACATTGATACTCTGGAACATTTATAAATAAATCTATACTATAATAGGTTTGATTAAGCCGGATAGAAACTTGTAGCTTGTAAAGACAATTTTGGGAAAAACTTTAATAAACGTAATAAAAAATTATAAATAAAAATTCTACACACATTCCTTGTGAAAAAAATTATGTTGACTTTAAGTTAATTGGACCGCTGCAATGTAATAAATATATATGTATCGTATCGTCGACCATATGTATACAATCTCAACGTATTTTTAAAAGAGTACTTTATAAATTCAAAAAATTTCATCGCTGTAATATTTTCTTCCGCAGCTGTTTGGATCGAAATTTTTGCGGGAAAGGATATAATAGTGAATAAATGAAAATAATTAAAATCAAATTTGAACACAACAAGTAATTATTATTATTATGATTATGATTATTATTATTATTATTATTATTAATATGATTGTTAATATTGAAACATATACAAAATAAATTTTGAAGATAAATTCATAGCATATCTCTCATAGGTACGGCAATAGGTATTATACCCATATACCTATGTAAAGCGTGGTGATAAAAGAATAAAAAATATCTATAGCTGAGTATTAAATAATAATAAATTCATTTCACAAAGATTTCTATTGATATAGAAAATTTCATACGACTTTAATGACGACAGTTGGTATTATATAAATATCCATAGATCATGATATTTTGTTTTTTTGTTGTAGTTTTTTTTTTTTTTTCTTTTTTTATTTATTTCATTTTTTTTTTTGTTTTTTCATCTTTATTTATTTATAACACAATTTATGGTTTTAGCGAACAACAAAAAATATTATTGTACATTTAAGGAAGTACAGATGAACAATAGGTGAATATAAATAATCATAACGAAATTATGCAAGAATCACTCTAATTATATTACTTAATAATGGGGAAGACGGAAGCCGTGATCGTTGGACGAATGGCATAATATAATTATAATTAATGATTTGTCATTATACATTATACAGGATGTCCCAGGTAATAGGTAGTTGTTCCTCAATGTTTTTCAATGTTTGTATAGATTTTGTTTGATAACAAACAATGATGATACGAATTAAGCATATAGTACACATACATCGCAATTTTGAATTGAAACAAAATATATATATTATGATTATCCTCTAATCCTGAACTTTTTAGAAAAATTAAAAAATATTGTCCTACCATCTGTAATTTTTATTTCAATACGTAAAAACATTCAATCAAATTCATTATAACAACATTGAGGTACAAAATTCATTCTACATTCACTAGAGACATCCGGTACATCTACACGTACACAGTTACATTATATGTGTGTATTTATTATACCTATGTATAGGTGATATACATATATACGTGTGTATAATAATGTGTAATATAATATATTTTCTCATGAAAAATGAAAATAAAAAAAAAAATTAAAAATTAACAAATGAATCAAAAATAACATAAGTATAATCTTAATCATAAATTATTATAAGTTTGATAAAAAGAAGAAAAAAAAAAACAAATATGTTCCTTTCAAAAATAAGGATGAGATTGCACATATCCGATAAGCCTTCGCTGTATTATATAATTATACATCATAATTTTTAAGTTATTTTATTTACTTTTTTTTAAATTTATTTATTTAAACACATGATATCCTGGCCCGAGACATTCATTCAAAACAAAGGTTCCAGCTATATTCATTACAACGTTGTGTTATTATCGATTAGTGTAGTAGTAGTAGCAGTAGTTGTAGTAGTAGTAATGTTTATATATATATATATATATATATATATATATATATATATATATATATATATATATATATATATATATATATATATATATGTATATATATTATTGAATATAGTAACTTTGGTTTCATAGTGTAAGTTTGATAATATAGCGTTGTAAAGAAACAAGAAATCAATAAATATATATCATTTCTATTTGATTTTATCTATAGTCCTGCGCTGACAAGCTGCAATGTTTATATCCGTATAGGAGCTCTTTGAATTGAGAAAAACCGATTTCTGGCAATTAATGAAAATCACAAAAAGTAACTACGTTATTTCTCTAGCTGAGAACAATATCACGTGTATTAACGAAATAAAATTCATTCATCATAAATGAACTAGGTTTAATATTTGAATAATTGAAAATAATTTAATGGCAAGATATTGCAAAAGACGCGGATATAATAAATAGTTAATCAATTATTCAGGTACAGAAAATCGTTGTAAGAAAACCTGTCAATATTATAGGATCAAGTATGACGAAGCTACGTAAAGCTCTATAATTATAATGTAATATAATATAATATAATATAATATAATATAATATAATATAATATAATATAAATTTGTAATAGCTGGTATGTATAGAAATGTAATTGTGAATCTTTGTTAAAATGTCTGCACTGGGCCAGGTTTAGCTACAATTTATCTGTAGGCCGTTAACTACACTTTCTCCTTTTTCCCACATATTATTTTGCCTAATGTTTGGCAATCGTTTATATTATGTGGAATTACCTATATTCTATGCACACACCCCGCTTTGATAACCAATACCGTAGTTAGATTATCTACAGAGTGTCCAGAAAAAACAAATCTGCTTTACTTATGAGGTATAGATTATATTTAGATCAGTATTATGGGAATCGATTAGCAGCATGTGGGTACAAGATGGCCTATTTTAATTTCCCCAGGCCCAATATATCGAGAACTAAACAAGACAGTAAAAAATGTTTCAGACAAAAGTTGTATCGTTCTGAGGGGGATATTTGATAATGGTATGGGTTTCAAATTTCTCATAGGGTTCCTATGAGGTAACTTTTGTTTTTGAAATGAGAAATTGAACTTTAAAAAAAAAAAATTTCCTACAAAAGTAATGTTTTATTTTGTGTAGATTATGAATCTGCACTAAAAAAATAGGGATTTCTACTTATAAAACGAAAGTTACCTCATAAAAACCCCATAAAACCCTATAAATATTCAAAACCCATAGCATTACCAAATATCCCTCTTGGAACCGTAGAACTTTTGTCTGAAACACTCTTTACTATCTTGAGATATTGGGTCTGGGGAAATTAAAATGGGCCACCCTATATATCCGAGTGCCGTACTAAAAACAGCTTATTAAACAAAAGGACTCTTTCTAGGTAACGGCATTAGTTATTTTCAATGGTGAACTAATAATATATGATATTATAAGAGCATATTATAAAATGTGCGCATTTTAATTTTTCTGAATACCCTGTACCTCCAATATCGTATTAGCTAAGATACTAATAAATAATTGTCGCTTTATAAAGCCTAAGAGAAATATAATAACGAATATTAACTAAAACGACAAATTCTTGTCGAATAATTAATAAATAAACAGTAACAAAAATAAATAACAAGTTTGTCGCCAATCAATAGTATATGTATACTTCGTCATTTCTTAATTTTCAGGAATATATACCTATGTATATATAATAGCAGATACAGATTCTAAATAACATAATATATTTGTCTTTTACCCTAAGCATATACATATATTATAAAACTCATATAAACAATAGATGAAAAAAATCTTTAAGAATAAAAACAAAATTAAAGAAAAAAAGTTTTCAACTCGATAATCTACTTCAACTTTAACACAAGGGATTCTATCTTTCGGTAACTTTAACTTTGAAATCACGATTCAGCTAAAATTCAGCAAACCATAATTAAGACCCGCATTATATGTATGTGGATGAACTGTCTTTGAAGTGTAAGCGATATTACCTCAATACCAACAAACTTGTCATTTTTAGGAAGACTGCTTACGCATTACTGTCGAATGTCGAGAGACATTCTATCGAGTATTGGTAAAGCGAAATATTCACAAACTTGAATAAGTTATGAAAATTTTCGCATTTACCTAAATCGATCATAAATTGTATAAATGTGTATACGGGGTAATGCGGTGGTTTAATAAAACTAGTTGTACAGATATACATACATACATAGATACATAGATACATATATATATATATATATATATATATATATATATATATATATATATATATATATATATATATATACATATATATATATATATATATATATATATATATATATATATATATATATATATATATATATATATATATATATATATATATATATATATATATATATATATATATATATATATATATATATATATATATATATATATATATATATATATATATATATATATATATATATATATATATATATGTATGTATGTATGTATGTATGTATGTATGTATGTATGTATGTATGTATGTATGTTTGTATGTATATATATATATATGTATGTATATATATATATATATATATATATGTATGTATATATATATATATATATATATATACACATACATATATATCTAAGGTAACATATACAATAACTCTGTAAATCGACGCCTACCGCTTATCATCACTACGAACAATGATTACATTATACATGTTATAATAACAACATCAACAGCAACAACACATAATATTTCAACATGGATATAATATTTTGTTTTTTATCATTATTTGTATATAAATATTAAGGAGGGGGCTTCCGAGCTAATATACAATATATGTATAATTACTGATAGATATAAATAATAGAAAGCCAAATGCAACGCTTTGGCAATATTCGGCAACTCCAAGTCCTAAGCAAAATCTATGCATCACTTTTAGTAGCGGAAAAATTATTCGTTATATTATGATAAATGGTAACTATTATATATGTATATACACCTATATGTGTATGCAGCTGTATCTCTAAATTAAATAATATTATTTTTCGAGCAATTACTGACACAATGCTTGAACAAATCTAAAAACAATCCGATTATAGTTAACTAATTAAAACTAAATTGGCTTGAGATTGGATTAATCTAATATTAAGTTTAGATTATGATGTATATAAGTATAAAGAAAAAGTAAGATACCAAAGTCCCCGGGTCGATGAAATTTAAGATCAAAAATATATGCGCTTATCACGAATATGATATAATGGAAGATCTTGGATTATCCTTTCCAACTTAATAAATGATATAATAAAATTTTACCATTAAAATATTTCATAATCTTAAGGCAGTTATTTATCTTTTTTTCTTTTTGAACTAAATAATCAGTATACCCTACGATCATTCTTATCTGAAAAATAGCTCACGCAATATTGTCACTCCGATTAAGTTTCTCTCCCTAATGCAGACACAGACAGCAGTTTCACAATCTGATGGAACTTTACTTTTTTCACCTACAAGAAGTAAAAAGATAGAAACCGAAAGGAAACTCCCTATTCTGGTGTACGCTTTTCCGACTAATATTTATGACACATTACATTGCGATTAGGGAACAGAGGTGGCTGCTTTGATCAATGTAACGCAATCTTCTCCACAATGCTCAAACTGACCGAAGCAAAGTTTTGAGGCAATTTTAGGGCAGTAAAAAAGAAAAACGAACGAAAAAATTAGCATCAAATAAGTAAATCACAGAATAAATTTGTGACAATCAACGATATTCAGCGACTAGTAATGTTAGCATAACATTCGACGATTTAGATAACTAATATTCAATTACGTGGCTGATTAGTTCTTGAATAATGCATAAAATGCTTGTAATGAAGAAACGTAAGCCTTATAATAATTTTGTACGTTAAAAATCTTATGTGTTTGTAAACCTCGAACCAAACTATAATTTTCATACACTAAAAATTAACGACAAAAATTATGGTTGACTAAATATTGATGGTATTAATTTTTCTCTTACTTACAATGTAACAGCGATGCATAGATTTAGCTTAATCAAATCTAAATTAACGCAATTTTTCAGTGCATTTTTGAATAATATACAATATATATGCCACATACAACATTGCGCTATAGGTATACTTCTAAGCTACAGCAAACTTTCGATATACACACACATATATATATATATATATATATATATATATATATATATATATATATATATATATATATATATATATATATATATATATATATATATATATATATATATATATATATATATATATATATATATATATATATATATATATATATATATATATATATATATATATATATATATATATATATATATATATATATATATATATATATATATATATATATATATATATATATATATATATATATATATATATATATATATATATATATATATATAAATAATACCGTTTCTATAAACGTTTATCTTACTATTTACTAAAGGTATCAAGTTTTTTTTTTTTCTTTTTTGTTTTTGTTTCTTATATTATTATTATTATTTTTTTTTTTACTAAATCTAGTTTACAATATACTACGGGAAAATCCTGTTTGGAAGAGGCGCTCTGTTAATTACTATAACTCGTGATTCAAATACAGAGTCCCAATAATACAGAAATTAATATATACAACAATATAGATATATAAAAATGATACAATTTTTCTCCAATAAAAGTTTCAGGCTAACAGAATAAATTATAACTTTAATATTTAAATATATACAATCTCATATACCTATATTATCATATCATCATCATTAACATTTTCCTGTATTATTAGAGCATTATATTTGGGTCTACATATAGGTATAATATATCTGTCCAACAAAAATGTTTCCATTCTTTCATCAGCAAAGGATTTTTTTATATTATTTCTCTCTCTCTTTTCTTTACTACCCACTTTGTGTTCAAGCACAAAATACATTTTGCTACTATACTGACTAGAACTAAGGCAGTAACTAAGGTGGTGAGAAGGGGATAACGATTAGCTAATGCTGAATTCAACTCACTGCCCTGTGGCGCACTCAGTGTACGTCCTTCGCACTCTAATATAAGAGATAAAAGAGGATGAAAGTGCACTTAGTACACCACAGGGCAGTGAGTCGAATTCAGCAAAACAAAGAACCCATAATTGTTTAAAATAAAAAAAATCAAAAGAAGAAAAAAAATGGCAACTTTGGTTGGACACGACTTTCTACCTGAATCATCCTATATTTATTATTATTATTCATTCTATATACTATATGGAAAACACACACATTTTTCTCACGGTATAATATAGTGACTATCTATAAAATGCAATTATTTTTAATTTTATATACCTATAATGTATGTATGTATGTATATCCTTTAAATTTAGTTATTTTATCAGGTATTTATATGGGTGCTGCATTGTTTTCTTTAATTTGTTTTTTACTATCAATAATCATTGCCTATATTGTTTTTTGTTAATCGCATTAGTTTCCGCCAATTATTAGCGTTTACTAAATTGGTTTAATTAATATTTTCGTTCAGTATTATATGACCGAGCATCGAACTGCCAAATTACTACACCTACTTTCTCAAGTTTTTTTTGCTTTATGCATAACGACAAAATGAAATGTATAAATGTACAGCTGCTTTGATAGATTATCAATAATCAGAAAGGGAACAATATCACTGCGTATGTATATTCTCAAATAACAGAGCGTTAATAGCAAATTAATATGTTTGTGTAATTTAGGGTGTCCCTGATTTTAGTCATTTTAGAATTTTTTTCAATCTCATCCCAGAAATATGTTCATATTATAGGAAAAAAAAAATGTTCATATTACACTTCCAACTAAACGTAGGAACAAAAAAAATTTAGGATGAGCTCACGTATTAATATTATCTGAAAATGTTCATATTTGACACGAATATATATATATATATTTTTTTTTCTATAATATGAACATATTTTGTGGGATAAGATTGAAAAAATTCCAAAAATGACCAAAATAAGGGACACACTAAATTGTTTACATACATATAATATAACGCCCTTTTAAATATAAATTATATTTAAACTGCAATAACAGATATGCGAAGAAAAAAATTTCTGCGACTTGTATTTTGTATATAAAATATCTCTCTTCTTTATCATATAAAAAATAGACTCGGTATGTATTACTCGAGATAAGCAGGTGCTGGGTGGCTTAAATTTATAATTTCAACAATACGTTGAGTTTATAGCAAAACAATGAATCAAAATATTGAATTTGTTTTTTTTTTTTTAAACGAAATTATAATCACGCTAATCTATTTAGTATTGGAAATAATTTTTTTTTTTTTTCTCATATGTCGTGCGGCTTATTACTATTAATTCAACAAATAGCAGTTATAATCTGTTGCGAGCTATATGAAACATTATTTTGCATTTATTTGATGTTCGTTTCGTAACGACTTCATTTTTTTTTTCTTTCCTTCTTTCTTTTTTTATTTCATTTCCGTTGCTACCATTGCTTTTGAGATCATTTAATATCACAACATGTCCCCGCTATATATTTATCTCATAGTGGCAGCCGGATTCTATATCTATATATGTACTATATGAAACAACAAACACAAGATACCTTTTAAATTGGTGTCATAGTTTTATCATAGTTTTTTCAATCCACGTTAATTAATATTCAAGTTTTATAAATTACACATTCACACGCTGAGTGATCGAATCCAACCGCCGTGAAAGTTTGCTGCCACAATAATTAATATAGTGAAGTAACTTACAAATTGTGTCGTTATCATCTGATATTATACCATACTGTTGCACAATAATTTAAATAAAAATAAATAACACGTTTTTCACAATGAAAGTTTACACATAATTTTTTTTTTTTGTCTTTTTCTTTTTGTTTTCTTGTGTTTTTTTGTTTTTTTTTCTTGTTTTTTGTTTTTTTTTTTTTTTCAATTTTTACTTACAGTTAATAAGATTCGCTTATAATTTAATTATATAAGTATAATTATATATCATTATTATTATAATTATATGATTAGAAACAACAAGGAAAATGTTACAGTTTACAGTTTTACACCGTGTAACATTTTTGATTGTCTTCCTCAAAGAGGTGGATTCTACCAAAGTTCATTCTTTGATGAATCTTGCAACAGATCCTGTTACGCGTCAAAAATGCTGGGGTAGCTTAACATATGTCGACCAATTACCTTTGTTGATAAATACGTAATTACAATAAGAGAAACAAAATTTATCTCAAGTTACTCTGTTTCTTTTTTATTAAGCGCTTTTAATAGATAGAATATATAAAATATATTAATATTGTTTTATTACCTTACTTATTCCATAACTTCTTCACCTTTTAAACAACATTAATTCCAACCTAACGACCAATGAAAACCTAACTGCGGTAGAAGTCAAGCATTCCAATATGTATTATAAGATTAAACTTTAAATGTCCAATAAAAAACATATAAATATCCCAAGTTGTATCCTAAAGTTCATTTTTTGTTTTATGCTTCTATGAACATAAACTCTTCAAATTGATATAAGGTAATGAGAGGAGTCTGAATTAATTAATTAATAATAGGTAATAATGATAATAGTAGCAAGGAGAAATGCATTGGCCCAATTGTCTCGTTTTAAGAAAAAAATTCCACTTATAATAATAATCAATGAATGATATTCCGATCGTTTGCTAAGCTCGTATTAAAAATAACAGACCCAGCATTTCTGACACCGAGGTTCTTAAGAAATGTCTTTAAGTTGGTTACTTTCAGTCAAAAATATATCAAATGTGTTTTATAATCGCACATGCCTTTTGCTTTTTGTAGGCCAATAATAGAGATTCATGTAAATGTTTATTATACACCTCAGATCTAATTAAGAATTTGATTTTAAAAATGATAAATGAATTAGCATTCGTTTTTTTTTTTTTTTTTTGCTTTTTTTTGCTTTTTTTTTAAATATAATAGGGTAATGTTAGAATTGTTTTTTTCTTCTGAGTAACATCTTATGTATATAACAACAAAGTGAATCGATATTTTTAAAAAGATTACAGTTATTTAGAATTAGTTTTCATAGTTACTTTTCTCTTTATTCTTTCGTTATTTCTTTCTTTTTGTTCATAATAGTTTTCTGTTATACTCGGCTCGCCTAGGTCACGCTCGTTATTTAAGGAGAATCTATTCATCTCGCCAAAACCAACTTTGAATCCTTTCTATCATTCGTTCTCTTTGTTAAAATAGAAAACTTAGAAACAGATTATAAGAAAGGTATTACTGCAGCGAAGAAAGATAATCGCGCGAAAAATTCCTAATCAAAAGAATATTTCTTTCTACCTCACGACAATAAGTGTTAAAGCTCTTCATAGTTTCAATAAATTAACACACTCAATTAAATAGTGAAAAAAAATATATATATATCATACTATCTTTAAATATTATTGGCATAGCTGTGCGTAGAGAAATGAAATAGGTCTAATAGACTAATATAAGTTATAATTAAAATCGAAGAAGCGGATGAAAAGAAAATTTTGCTACATATTAAAAGAAGAACCCTTTCAATTTACACAAAATTCTGTCCGCTTCTTTAGCTCTCGTCAATATTTACCGACGTAAAACTAAACAACAGATCGTTATAAGTATAGTAACTCTCAAAATCTTACTGCAACTTTGTGCAGTAAGTCATAATAAGACATTCTATTCATATTGGAGGACTTACGTTTTGCAACAGCACACCTATCGAGGTCCCCCTGCCAAACACAGAGAATACATCAGACGAATCGAAGAGTGTCTGATGAACAGTCTAAAAACAGCGAGTAAGTTTTCAAGGCCTACTAGTTATTCTGGCAGACATAACTTGAAGGATTAATCAGTGTTTCCGCTAAGAGATTCTGGAATACTGCTACCACCAGACGGAGACAGTGTGAATTCCCCACTTTCAAACTTGCTATAACGATTGCTGTACTCAGCTTGCAGCGCCGCTTTCATCTAGAATAATCCAGGGTGGGTCAAATCTTTATTCAAGACATATATAGGAATCAAAATTCATATTTTAACCAAATAAAATATAAAACGAAAGATAAACTCAATGATTTCAAATCATACCTTAGCTCTCTCTTCTTCAAGCCTTTGTCTAACTTCATCATGTTGTCTTTCAAGCTCTGCTCGTTTCTTTTCGTAAATTTCTTTAAGCTTAGTACATTCATTAACACCTTTTTCAACGGTCGATTTAGCCAGTTCACGTTTTACTCTATCCAGTTCGCCCTTGTCTTTATGCACCTTTGCCAGCTGCTTTACCTGTTAAAATATTTCGTCATTATCAAAATTACAATAATTATTTAAACTCGTGAGATATTTAAACGAATTACAGAAGCTCATATAAATCGACAAAGGATATACACCTGATCGTGTCTCTTAGCCTGCAGTTTCCTCATCGCATCGTCCCGTTCTCTCTGCCTATTTTCTTTGAGAGTTTTTAGCTGATTTGCCTGTGAAACTTTCATGATTTTTTCCAAAGAGGAGAACAAATTCTCGTGATATTTTTCCTGAAGTTCTCTCTCCTGCAAAATATGCTCCTTACAAACTGCGAGCAATCTTTCACTTTGACTTCTTGGCAACCCTCGCGGAACACCTTCTACACCTTCTCTAGGCTCTGCCTCTGAACATTCAGAGGTTTCAGCTAACAGTTGAGTGCTTAGACCAACTTCGCTGGAAAATCTATGGGAGAGATGAGTGTAAGTAAGAGAAGCAGGGTCTTTGGTGATATGGGAGTAAACAAAGAAACGTAAAACGCACATGTTTTTACTTGATAATCGTTTGACCAGCTTTTGGCTTACGTAAAACTTTGATCTATGTTTTTCACCGTCTATTGATCCCTTCTGCGATTGCAGTCTCATCTTTTCCTGAAAGTAGTCATTCTTTGAGGGGTCCTGATTAATACAAAGAAAATTCATCGGTGGTAAGAAACGATCTTACCTTCTCGTGTTTTTTTCTCAAAGACTCAAGCTTCTTGTCAAGTTCCATCTTTTTGTCTTTTATCAACTTATTTTCCATCAACTTTTCGAATGAATCAGCTACTATCTCGTCATTAACTGTAAAAAAAATGATTCAAACATCTTTCGACAAACTCATTACCAAAATTTCTAACTTTAACCCCACCTATGATAATAGAAAATACTGACCAGTGCTCAAGTTTACAGGACTCTTTGTCGGAGCATTTTCTGCCGGCTGTAAGGTGGGCGCAGTCAGGCTTTCATCCAACTCTTGGATTTCAGGTGAGTTCAGAATTCCTGCTATGGAAGGTCTACCGTGAGGACTGCCAGAAATGGGTAAAGATCCAGGAAGTTCTCCAACCGATTGTAAACGCTTGGCCTTTGTAACTTCGTCCTGAAATATCGTACATTGTAGATGAATAATGTTAAAGCTTTGAAAAACAGCATGCGATTACTATTCTAGTAACAATGAGCTTACTGTTGGTTTAGAAGAACTTGCTCCTGAGCAAACTTTATCCTTATCCTAAAAAGGTTCGGTTTGTTTAGTTTGTTACCGGGAAATCAAGCTTACTATAAATTAGTGAATTCAATTGATCTTTACGCAAAAGAACTAAGATTGTTAGAAACTATAAGGATTGCAAAAATTAGGCATATTGCTAAGCCCACCTCCAAGTCTCCTTCCGTGGGTTCTTCGAGGTCATCCGTGAATACGGAAAGCTGATTAGTCCTCTTTTCCAATTCGCTTTGATACTTAATCGGGTTAGCCAAAGCCTCGGCGAAGTCACAGAGACCGTCAGGCACGTAGTCTTTAACAATAACGTGGAGGAAAAGGCTAGCCAAAGGCAGTGGTTGCCCACACTCTGTCCTAATAGCGACATGCCTGTATCCTGGACAGAGTCCAACGACTGGAAGCACTCTGTGGCCGATTAATCGGCCGGAATCTTCGTATGCAGCTATTCGGATGGATGCTAATTCCGGCAAAACGACCTAATTGAGAAAAGAAAAGGTTGTTTGAAAAAATTCTGTTTGTTGATTTGAGAAAAATCGATAAAAAATATTCCTAGTTTCACCTTTTTGAAGATGAAAGGTTCCTCGTCGTATACCGGATTGATACCATTATTTTGCACGATTTTAGTCCTGAACTTCTTTCTCACAGTGTCTGCTGGCAGACCGTACATATCGACTTCAACATAAGTGCCTACTCTCTTGTCAGTTAAAAACTGTCCGGAAATAACGTGTATGTGTACAGTTCCAGCTATTATACCATCAACTGTGGATTCGGCGAAGGGATCAAGCCTCCTATCTTTTCGCCTCATGAATTCTGGCTTTAGAAGATATCCACAGCGATGATTGTACTCAAAAATTCCCAAATTAAGTTGCATCGCGAGATCTGTTGTTAATTTGAAAAAAAAATAATACAGTTTATTAATTTGGGTTGAGGGTCAGTAAACGGAATGATATTTGAATGTTAAAACATCTGCTCCAACTTGCCTAAAGTTTGATAATTCAATGCAACGAGTTGGCAGCCAGCGTTCCAAAATACTTGAGGCATAAAGTTGCTTGAATCGAACCTTGTGCCTGCTGGATAAACCCTGGAAAGCTGGTGTTTATTGTAATTGACAAACTCCAGAGGTCTTTCTTTGAGCAAAGTAGTTGCCTGCTTTTCGTCGAATGAAGACATTTCGTACATACGATTTTTCTCTGTGAAATTTTGAAGGTGTAATAATATAAATAATGTCCAAAGAATGGCCTGGCTATAAAACTTACTTTCTGCGTTTTCAAAGCTGCTAAAATGCACCGGTTGAACATAGTTAACAAGAGCAGAAATTTCTGCTCCTGCCTCAGTCTCTTTGGCAGTAGCAGCTGTTGCTACCTTATCAGGTACTGGAATCTTGTCACCAATTCTTAGTTTTATATCTTCGACATTAGATTCTTCTTCGTCGGTTGTAGACTCTTCATCTTCATCTAAAATTTTTTAATAATATCATTTTCTTTAGATATTAAATAAGCGGTTTCTAATTAATCATCGTCAATTACCAACCATCATCTTCTTGGGTACTGTCCTTGCTGCCTTGTCTAAGTTGTAGCATTGGTCGAGGAATGTCACCGTTTCCCATTTGCTGGTCGGTTGTAGAAGCGCCAACAACTACTCCATCTACTACTTCATTTTGAGGTATGATATCGGGTGGTGGTCCGCTTTCACCCTCTGCCCCATTATTTACAGATGCATTGTCATCTGTACCTGGTGAACCTTCGCCAGAGTCCTGTGACTGGGCTTGCTGTTTCTTATGATGTTTTTTGTGGTGATGATGGTGGTGATGTTTCTTTTTATTCTTTATTATTATCTTACGCTTGAGAGACGACGGCGGTGGAAGTTCTTGGCCAGGTTCTAACTACAGTAAATGAACGATTTTTTAATTTCTCATTTTCGTGAATTGACATTGTTTTGTTACGTTATAAGTATCAAAGGCAGAACTATTGCCGAACATATCCTCCTGAGCAAGTGCATAACTAAGAAAACAACTCTGATAGGAGCATATTCATCACAAATTACTATATTTACCTGGAAATTGCTTAAAAGCGTATTTACACCTTGGAAATAAATTTGTTCCAAGCTCTGGTACGTGGTAAAGAAATATTCTATTGGCTCAGCTTTGTCACACTTGATTACTTCTATTTTGAGACACGATTTGAAATAATTTTAGATTTTATGACCTTAGCTTTACATAGATTGAGTCAAACAAAAACAAAGTGATTGCCACAGAGCACAGGTCGCATCGTCCATCGAAACTTTAAAAAATTTGCAGATAACATTCTAATACAATGTCGGTTCTGGGTAAGCGGATAATATTTAGAGATAGAATCAGTCTTTTATCATTGTGAGCAAATTGCATACTTTGCCTCTTTGTGTTTATGAGAGGATGACTTAAAATAAAAAATTTTAATGTATAAAAATTAAATTCATTGAATATCATTAGTTTGCCACAAAATCATATTAATGTAGAATGTTTCCTCAAAAGGCCCCCGTATCCGCCTTTATGTAAAAGCGGTTTCAGTAAAAATCTATGAAATTGAAGTATGTTGCATTTCAAAGCATGCTGATCAAAAGTCTACATGGGCCAAAAGGAGTTAAAGGTTTTCAAGATATTTGAGTATAAAGTTCATAAATTATAGCTGGCAAGGGCAGCATGTTTCCACCACAAATATAATGTATACATATTAGAGCGGGTCAAATAAACCAACTATTTTTTTTTCAAAAGTTACTCTCAAATACTCATTCTTTATGGTCAAATCACGAGCTTCAAGAAAACTCAGCTCCTAATATTGATATTTATAGGTCGCTCGTTACTATTTTTTATTTTCCATTTAAAATAAATGGAAAATGTTCTGGTGGGACTTTTCGATTTTTTTATCTCAAGAACTAATCTACTTGAAAAGATTCTGCATAGCTATTTTTGTTTAAAATTGATTGTTTTAAAAAAAAGGTATCTCGATATTTTTCGATGAATGTGTTTCAAAGTTATTCATATTTATAACCAAGTTATTTGAACTTTATACTTGGATATCTTGGAACCCTTAACTTCAGGGGGTTTGGCCCATGGAGACTTTTATTCGACATGCATTGAGATGCACTATACTCCAGTTTCATGGAATTTGACTGAAACCGCTTTTAAATAAGGACAGATACGGGGGCCTTTGAAGAAGTTTCAATGAAAAACGCGACCTGTATACCCTATAACAGCCACTTATTCTCTAGTGCAATCAATCTATGTGAGGCGAAGTTCTATAAAATCTCAAATAATTGTGAATTATGTTTAAAAAATACTGACATTCAGCTGTAAACAAACTGAGTCAATAGAATGTTTCTTCACAACGTAGCAGTGATTTGAAAAAAATTATTTCCAAGTTGTATATACCCCCTTAATGAGACCTGAATACCTCTATACATTCGGTCCTCATACACAATCACAATATTATCCACCATTCAGGAATATTTGTTCCGGTCATTATACGAAAATACAGTAACTACAGTAACTTGTTATCAACCTACTTGTCCAGAGAGTCAGTCATTATACTATTTTTTTTTCCTATTTTTAGTAATAGCTACTGACATTACATAGTTGAGTTGAAATTTTCAATTGAAAATACACGGAGGTATTCTGAAATTACCTTATGAGATTCAAGGGGAGAATCGAGCAGCATCTCGCCAAAGTACTCTCTGCAATATTGTGCTATTTTAGCTTGCTGCCTTGGATTGCAATGATTTTCGAAACTTAGAACAACCGGATATTCTGAGGTTTTGAAGGCACTCTCAGCTATCGCCTCTATAACGTCCCGGGCATATATTTCAGGCACAAATGTGTATCTGAGAATAAATGATGATGAAATTATTGTGACAAGACTGAATCCGTCGAGTCGGTGTAATTCCACGGTGAACAAACAGACAACAAACAGCGTGTTACGACGTCGAGGAAAGTGTAAAAGGAAGAGAGTTACCCGTGAACAATCATAGGCTCGTCAAATCTGCCGTTCCAAAAATCTAATTCCACACAGCGACATCCAGCCAGTAAACATTGTCGATAGATTTCAACTGAACTTTTTCCGGTCAGTTGATGTCCTGGACAAAATTTATAAAAATTTCAAACATATTTCACTTATCCACATACATGTATATGGGTGATTTCACCAATTATTGGTCCAGTTTTGTATCTCCAATTTTTAGATTTTGTTGTCCCTTCTCATATGTCTTTCACAGCCTTCAAAAAGCCCAAGAATTTTTTTTTTTACTTTTCTTTAATATTATGAACCGCAAGAGCTCAATTTTTATGATTTTTCAGTTTTTGACGACATTGTGTGCTTCAGGAGAGGTAAAAGAAAAATTAAATGTACTCCATAGGTATTTCTGAAGAAATTTTCCGTTCTTTTGATTGCGTGTAGTCTCAGTGGGCTCACACCATTAGAAATGCCTCAAAATGGCAAATAAAGGCAAAAATTTCGTATTTTACATCCTTCCGCATAGATTATCTCAGATTTTTTTGTTCCTTCTCTCTCAACATGACCCTTTACACGAAATATATTTGCAGGGTAACATAGGAATCTAATTCCTTCAATCTAGAAATTATTTTTACATTTCTTTTTCTCCATTTTGTTTTACCATTTTTTTCAAAATTGTTATTTCAAAGAAAAACTCTGATAAAAAAAATTTCAATTTTTCCCAATTTCAATTGGAGATTTTTCTCTATAAATATGTATTTCAGATACTATATATGTATGAACACAATAATTATTCAAAAGAGAAAATTCATCCTCCATTTCAATTATTTTATTGGATTTTTCGTGTGAAATAACAATTTTGACAAAAAAATTAAAAAATTATTTTTGGATTTAAGAAATTGGATACCCAATTTGCTCTTCAAATATGTTTCGTGGCAAGGGTCATTTCGAGACAGGAAATAAAAAAAATCCGAGATGAGCTATGCGGAAGGAGGTAAAATACGAAATTTTTTACTTTTTTAGCCATTTTCAGGTATTTCCAATGGCGTGAACCCACTGAAACTACGCGCAATCGAAAGAACTGAAGATTTTCATCAGAAATACATATGGAGTAGAATTAATTTTTATTTTTATCTCCCCTGAAGCACACAATTCCGTCAAAAACTAGAAAAACACAAAAATTGATCTCTCGCGTTTCACAACATTAAAAATAGTTCAAACAAGAATTTTAGACTCTTTGAAGGCTGCAGAAAACATGTGAGAAGGGGCAAAAAAATCTAAAAATTGGAGATACAAAACTGGACCAATAATTGGCGAAGTCAGCCATATGCATATATGCTACGCAAATATTAAAACAACAAAACGTAAAAAATTTTTTTGTCATAATCCAGCACACAGAGAGAAACCAAATTAAGTAACACAACGATGAAACACGTGAATTTAGAGATGAGTAAAGATGAAAAAGATAAGATACAAATAGGTAGATACAGGCGGACGGGTATGACTGCTCATACAAGTAATAAAATATCTATACAATCGCAATTTACCTGTAAGATAAGTGTTGTGGCTAGAATTTATGAAGTAGTGTGCCAGCGGCTGGTCCATGTCATCGGAAAGGTCAAATTTTGATACAGCCATGATGGGATTATCCTCGCTCATCAAGTACCTGAGAAAACCGTCGAAACTAAGGTGTCCTCTTCCGGCGTGGTACTTGTTAGGTTCGTATTCGTTTATTATATCCTTTGCTCGTGCGGTGTTTGCGTACGGGTATAGAATCTCGTTCAAGCGAGGATCTCGCTGTGTTTTATTTAAGAATTCTACTAGTTGTGCTGCTGACATTGTTCTACGCTTTGATGTTCCCACAATTTCATCAAAAACTTTTTCTACCTCTGTACGTTGGGTCAGGGATTTGTAAAAATTAAAGAAGTCTTCGAATTGAAATTTCTGCAAGGGTATAGCGTCATTCTGAAACAAAATTATACAATGGATTTTTTTGGGATGAGTAAATGAAATGCATTTTACAAGACAGATTTAAAATGTTTTTCTTCTTCGATCTTAGTATGAACTGATTATCCATTATCTGTCTTCGCATTCTGTTGTAAATTAATACGAAAAATCTCCGGTAAGCTGAATTGAAGCACTAAAGCTTTTATGAATTCCCTTAGTAGCACTTATATTTTCCACAATTCTTGAACTTGAATGAAGATTGAGAAATTTATAAGTCCCTTTCGTGTTATTGGCCAAAAGCCAGAACAACGATCTCGAGAATATGACTTACAGCTACAAATCAGTGCGTAGCAAAGTCTCTGCTTTATATGAATAAATAAATCTGATTGCAGTTATAAGTTTGGATGGATTTCAACACCACTTATATTCATCGAGTTGCCTTGCTTAATCAATTCGTAAAAATAATTGATTTTCAATAACCTACTGATTCATGAAAATGGTTTATTTTTGAAAATCGCAAGTGTTGAGAGTGATTATTTTGCAAAACTAACCTCAACGTAACATCAGTATGAAAATAATGTTCGAAATCAGCAAAATACAGCCAGCTGTATTCAAACGATTGCAAATAGATATATATTTGCTCGTGAGGTCGCATCTCACCTTTGTAGCATCTCAAGACAGATTGCAGTCATATATTATTTAAGATAGACATTGCACTTGTCCAGAATTTGTTAGTCCGAATAGATTAAAGCAAGATAATATGAATATAAGTTGTAGCAAAGGCCGTTTAGAAAGAATAAAACTAAAAGATCCATTGCTGCATTGAAAAAAGTCCCAGCATTGGCTTAATGCCAAGAAACAAAAAAAATAAAAGAAAAACTTTGCTAACTCAAATAATTTACAGAATGATAATCGAAATAAAATTAGGTATAATAAAACAAATTTTACAAAGTTGAATGAGAAACAATTATTGTGCTACTTTCCCTTAACATTTTAACAATTACTAGCATGCGTTTGCAAATTGGAAAGTTTTAAGATAACTGGAAATCGTTTATAAGTTTCTTTACTCTAAACAAATATGAAAGCATATACTGCAATCATTGAAGTTCGATGTTAATGAACGGATTGTCTTTCGCATCTTTACTATCAGTTATAAAGAAATTATTGTGAAAATGTGATATGTAAGAATGAAAAGAAGATCTACAATTAGACTTCCACATTCCGCTGGCGAATAACAAATGGTCTTACCTTGCCAGAAGGCATGCCGGATATATCAAGTGCTTTTTCAACACGTTTACGGTCCTCCTTATTTTGTGTGAACATTTTTATTACACTGAAAGCACATAAATCACTTGAGACTCTTTTCCCAAAAAAAATAAAAAATCATGTAAGTCTACGTAGTCAATAAACGCTATTCTCTTAATTCAATTCTTTACACATAATATTAGAGTGTCCAGTTTCTCTCAGAATTTTGTAAAATGTATGAAAAGCAAACTGTAAATAATATATGTAATATTAAAAACTAAGCAATATTCTGTATTACTCACTTTTTTATCGCAACCTTTCCGGACTTATCAGCCGTTAATGAAAGTTTAATGTGCGCTTTATGTAAAAACATTATTGTGCTTGTGTTTAGTTGTGTCAAGTTGTACGCAAGTTTCAATAGCTGCTCCGTCCAATGTCTTGCGATTTCAGCTCGTGTTGTGCAAAAATTGATAAACGTAACATTAACAAAATCAGAACCGTAACATACTGTTACGGTCTTTTCCTCGAGGCAATCTTGGGAGCCCATTGTTACCAGGGATTTTAACTTCGGATCCTGTATGTAAACACAAATTTCATATTTCAGCTGTTCTGTATACTTCTAGTATATGTATACGCAAACTATGTAAACTCAATAAAATGACAAAGAAGTAACGACAATCAATATCCATGTCTATAGGTGTTGTACGTTAACTAAACTATAACAAGCCCAGTTCGTTTCAATAGCATAAAGCTATCCATACAAAGTTTTCAATTGTCCTTAGACTATGGACTAAATATACCTACAACGACGATATTCTGAAATAGATAAATTTTACTTGACACGTACGTTTATTGATTTAAGGAAAAACCGTTGGTATGACACATGTTGTTTGTTTAGTTAATCAATTATTTTGCACAATAGACACATAGGTAGTCTATGTCTGGGAAAAAAAATATCTATGAAATACGTACAGTGACTACTAACTTAGGTCAGGTATAACACGCTATTTTTATATTATCCAACAATGATGGCATGATATTTTTAAGCGGAGTTATAATATAGCTGTTTGAAGAGAAAAAAAAGAAAAAAAAAACCTGATACTTATCCTGAGTAAGATGTTAGATATTTCAAATAAATGTTTGTGACATCGTTAATCATACAGAAAATATCTTGTTGGATAAAAATACGTTTTTTTTTTTTTTAAATTTGACCAACAAAATACCTCTTTTAAACCTCTATTGTTCATTCTTAATATCGACACACATGTATAGGTAGGTATCTATAGAATGGGATATTGTACTATGTATAATAGCTGTGCCAAGCAATAAATGAATACTAATTTGTATCCAATTTAAAAAAATTTAGATACCGTTTTAGACTCGCGATCAGCCAACCTGGCTTGTTGGACATATTATTAGCAGTCTATACTTAGATATATTTCTACATTTTTTATCGCTAAAAACGAATAACTGTACACCCAGTAGTAATTTACATACTCGACGAATATTAGGAATTTATTATCAAGGTATTGAAACAAGTGGGGAATCATTTTTGAGCTGTTCAAACCATGGAATAAGAACACATGTTCATATTATATAATATATAAGATAAGAACTTTGGGTATGTTTTATTCTTACTTTTGGGATTTTGGCATATTTTCCTGTCCGTGTGTCTCTTATTGTGGAAATATCAAGCATGTCCATTTCATTGTTCTGATCCACCCAATGGAGGTAAAATCCATATTTATCCACCCGCAGCGTGACCGGCGTGCCAACTCCTGAATCCTAGATGAGATAATTAAGGAGTTAAAAATGCAAAATGGAATCACGTTCATAACAGAGATTTATGTTTCTGGGATTTCCTGGAATTCATATCGAGCTTTGAAACTCTTTGATCAAATAAAACTTGAGTTATGTAGCTGTCGAGTTTACTAAACAACTATCAGTTCCATAATTCTTTGCCGTTAAAACCTGTGCTATGTGGTCAGGGGGAAAATGATATTCATGTAGTATAGACACACTACTTTGAAAGAAAACAAATTAATGATACTCCTTAATCACGGCTCCCTACTGAAATAGAATCGGTACATGTATAAGACTCCAATACACCAACAACAATCCCCTTCGTATGTATAAAGATTCGCCAATACCTCAAATTACAAAACGAGAACCATGCAGATTTACCAATATTATAAATATTGAACACCCACAGCTATAAAAACATTTTACCTGTTACCAACTGTTTTCTCTGTTTGCCAATCAATTTTGCTGATCATCACAACTTTGTAATTGTAATTCATGCAAACACTTCTTGTTATTTATATACAGGGAATGCTTTTCATCTATTATCACAAAATACATTTATAAATATACACATTTCTTTTTTTTTTTTTTTTGAACAAGAATAGCAAGGATTATAATCAATAAGTAAATTTCTGACCATGGTGTAACAAAAACTATTTATTGAAACAGTTCTTCGTTTTCTTGGACCCTGCATCTGTCTTATGTAAAATGATTTCAATCAAATTTCATGAAACTGGAGCAATTTTTCATTTCCAATCACGTTGATTAAAAGTCCTCGACGGTTTCCAACATATTCAAGTATGAAGTTCGAAAAATGCAGCTGGCAAGGGCAGCATGTTTCTACCACGGATATAATGTATACATATTAGGGTGGGCCAAATAAACCGACATTTTTTTGTTTTCAAAAGTTACTTTCAAAAACTTGTTCTTTATGATCAAATAACGAACCTCAAGAAAACTCAGCTCTTAAAATTAATATTTAGAGTTCTCTACTTTTTATTTTCCGTTTAAAATACATGGGAAATGTTCTGATGGGACTTTTCGATTTTCATATCTCAAGAACTGATCTACTTGAAAAAATTCTGCATAACTGCTTTTGTTTAAAATTGAATACCCTACAAAAAAAGTCTCTCGGTCTGTTTCGATGAATCTACTTGTTTCCAAGTTATGCATGGTTATTAACCAAGATATTTGAACTTTATACTTGAATATCTTGGAAATTGTTGACTTTAGAGACTTGAGACTTTTAATCAGCATGCATTGAAATGCAACATACTCCAGTTTCATAAAATTTGACTGGAACTGCTTTCACCTAAGGACAGATACAGGGTCTTTTAAAATTTTGTCAAATTTACCAAATTCTGTTACAGTAAGTTTCAAGTATCAGACCTGGGATGAACTGTATCAGCTTTTAGGTATCGCCAAATGTTAATAGTGCGCACAATTTCAGAAATTATCATCGACTATGTTTCAAGGAAGAATTGCAGTCTGACTTTGGGAACTGCAGATCAATCTTCCTCGACTTTATCCTGCTTATTATAATATACATAATAAAAAGGCAATAAACAATGAATCAGAAGTATTCCTCATCAATTAATAAACCCGTGATCTCCGTACTGTACAAATTTTTTGTAGTCTGAACTTGGCAACGAAATACATCAGCGCAACATATTCCAGGAATTTAATTACAGCTTTGATAAAGAATAACGATAAGTGATAGCAGAACTCTGAATCGTAAGTACTTTGTAGTACTACTATGACGTTTGTTTACATTATCTAAATTTTACAATAACCTTAACAATATTCCATGTCTCTGTTGTTTACACAAGTCCTTGCGAATTATGAGATCAGAACCATAAAGATTATGGGTAGAGATTTTCAAAACTATTTACACAACTTAAGAGCAATAGTATTGCTGCAAAAGTAAACTGATGTATATACATATGTTTACTAACGTTTTGAAATATCACTATGAAGTATCATCAATCTTCATAATAACAATGAAAGACAAGAAATTTGATGATTCTTTTTATAATCATGTGACTATACATTTTATGTTCCAATCTTTAAAACGTGGAAATTTTCTATTCAATCTTATCTGTTTCTTCCATACTGCTGACGGGTGATTCCATGTTTCGAGACACATTTTAGATGATTTTACAACGATTTTCAACAATTTTAATTCAACAGATTGAGAAAACAAATGAAAAGTTCCAAACGATTTTAATTAAAACATAATCAAACGACTTTAACAGAAGATTAAATAACCAGTCTGCTCTTGACCACTGAGCACAAGCTTTACAACTGAATAAGATAATTCTATGAATTGATAACATTGAATCTATATTCTTTGGAATCTGAAGCTTGCAATATTTTTGGTCCTTTTAGATATTTGTGAAAACCGGTTTCAGAAGTTGACATATCTATACTATGACTGGTATGAACAAGGTCATGTATAGATTCTTGGCAGATGTATTGAGTGTTTTTAAAATCTGCTAAAAACTTGTGTATGAACGTATAGGCTATAAAAGATTTTTTGTATATCAAATAGAAGATGTTAATTAATTATAGTTTGTTGTTATAACACGATAGCAGTATAAAGATACATACAGTAAAGATTTGTTATGGTTAAAATGATTTGCATATTAGCGTTGATACGTATACATACACATAATGCGGGGCGAGATTCTTGACATAAAAGTAACGGTTATAAGTGGAGTGTTTAAAATAAAAAATATATGAAAATAAACTAAAGCTCACCTCGTCCCATTTGACGAATTTCTCACCGTCTTGGAGCTGCTGTGATACCTCGACGGGTTTAATCTGCACGACGTTCGCCACGGACTTGGTACCCGCCATCCTTCCCCGCTTTAATCGCTGTGTATTTACTTATGTTATGTCAAAAACATATAATCAAATAGAACGCGCGATGTGTAAGAAAAAAATGATTATTTGTTTATTTATTGAATTAATTTACTTATTTATTTCGTTATTTATTCAGCCTGAAATTAACACCCTTTTATAATCACCCGTCACAACTGATATACTCCCCCGGCTTTTATATCCTCGAATCCTTTGGCAACCGGAGGAAATTCTCGTTGACGTATACATACATACATACATACGTATGCCCAGTTCTGATTTTTAACCCGCCCCTATTCCTCAGGATCAGCAACCCTTGTCACCATTTTTATTTATTTTTTTATGTGTATATATTTTCGTTTTTTCCTATCTGGTATTACGAAGAACCCGATTTCAGTACGGGGTTACGACTTACGGATAACATACGAGAATATACTATACGGTGTATGGTCTCGTTGGGAGATGAAATTATGTGATGTGATATGCGATGTGTAAATGAATGAGAAAAAAAAACCGATTGCACTACTCGATAATGATCACTTTGATATAGCGAATAACGACCACCGTACACCTGCACTTATATCGGTAAACGTCAACCCGAAAATTGACGCGAAACACGAGTCAGTATTTTGGGAAAACATTGACGACACATTTCCAGCCAATCCCTGGCTCGATCAGCAGCAGGACGGGCTACTACGGCCTACGGGGTTTACGGGGCGATCCAGGCGACCGTCTAGAGAGGAGCAGAGCAGACGATTCCGGATTAACACACGCGAGATGATTCACACACAGACAGAATCCGTAAACACACGCGCGCGCCCTGTAAACGAGATACGCGCAACGCGAGATACGACGAGAATCGAGATTCGCGACCCGAGCGACGCGACGGTCGCGCCAACCGGCTGCACGTTCAAATTGATTTTAACACACCGCGGGCGATTCGAAATACATTTTATACTACATGAATTTTTGCATTACACGCTAACATTCTAACGATATTTTTAAGCAGTCTTATATCCCTCGTGTTCCCTCGCTGATATTATACACAAATACATGAACTTTACTACCTGTTTTGTCGCAATAAAAATTCTTCAAGCATAGTCCGTGACGTCACACGGTACTATAGTACTACACATAGGAGAATAATATTCGTCAATAATAAATGGAATTGAAAACCATAAAAGCGTATAATTAATTTATACTTTATATTCAATAAATATGTTATGACTTAATTGATGAAATTATTTATGCTCTTGTTGTATTATATCATATCTATTCGAGGAATAAAAATGTTTGCGCGGTCTTGTAGATCGCGTGGGCCTAAAATCTTATGACTGATACGTGTCTATACGGCAGGGTGTATGGTTTTACACTAATCCAATTTTAATGGCAGCAGCTACGACGAATTCTGGAATAAAGAGTTTTATGCCTGTCGTTAATAAAGTTACGTTTGTTCGGTGGGTGCAGATATAGATCTCTATAGATATAACGTATTATACAACCGTAAAAAAAGACTTATAGCTAACCGCGCGAGCCGGGCCGGGTAGGGGTACACAGTTAATTCGACGAACGACGTCTTTGCATGATTACGAGTAATTTAAGCGCGGTTTCGTGAGCCGCGGTGAGCGCAGATAAAAAGTAGAAAGAGGAGTGGTATACGGAATGAATACCATATCGAGCCATCAAGCCAACACTATATTACATACACCCTTAAAGTGGCAGCTCGGCGCGCGGTAGCAGATTATTTCGAACGTTAAATCGGCCCGAATTCGTTCGCAATACTACAGCATATATATATTTCGAAATAAGGGTGTAGACGCGATTTACGAGATTATAAATTGGTAATTCTGTTCCGTCGTCCAACGAATGAAATACTATATTGAAGAGATTGAATTCGATCCTAAATTGGAAGAAGTTGCTGTACTGCGGAAACAGGGTGGCTGATTTAAACTTATATAACTACATTTCTAAGCGGGGCTTAATTTCATCGTACTAATTCAGCTGCAGGAGTAGATACAGCGATGCTAAAGGAGAGACAGTCGATGATTTCAGATTTGATGAAAGGAAGAACGTACATTGCACGGGCCTCGATAGCTTTTACTGCTATCATTAAATTGATCCAATCTTGCCTCATTACTGTTGGTATTAAACAAAGTTAAACGCCGCAAATTTCCTTCTCTCTTTTTGTTTTTTCTTTCCCTCTCACTATCTTATCTATCGCTCCCTTATTATCGTCGCTCTCTCTCTTGTTCTCTATCTTATATACGCCTGTGAATGTAAAACACACGCAAATCGCATGTCCACGAGCATTACATGCCGCAGTTCTCGTTGAAATCCTATTTTTAGAACTATATGTATACCTACCTATGTAATCCAGACGCAATTTAGGACAAATTGAGAGTAGGGCGGAGATAATAGACTTCGGTGGTTCTGCTTGACCTCGAAAAAGGTTCAAAACGAGGCAGACTGCTGCAAAATAGCTACGTGCGCTATACATTATACACATAGGTACATACATACGCACATACCTACACCGCAGATATAGGTATGTATGTATGTACATACGTATCAGTTAGTATAGTGATATATTTCACGGAGAGCTAATAAATTTTACTAGACGTATAAATTTCTGTCTACTGCAGTTTCTAGATATACATATTTCAATCGAGACATCATTTAATTCGAACGCAATACAATCACATGCTATAATAGCATACTTAATACTTTATAGTTTCATGGTTAGACGTTTCGGGCATTACTTGCCAACTCGACTGACATCTGACCATGACGATATTTTCTGTGTATCCCCAGCAGCATTGAAAGAGATTTTTCTTAGATTTTTTTCTTTTCTTTCGTGTCGAACTGATAGATCTACTTAGAAATTTATTAAATTAAAAAATGAACAGATTCGATTATTTTGTTAAAATTGACCATTCTCTTTTGTTTTTTCTTTATAAATATATCTTAAAAAATCTGTCTCGGATTACTTTTCCTGAGTAAACAACGAATCGAAACACAAATCCAATGAAAAGACTGACAGTGAGTCCGTTTTGGAGTTGGCCCTACAGTATAAAAAAACACATCGATACGATCTAATCCATAAATTGTATAGTAGTATATAATGAGTTCGCAAAGTGGATATTCATACATCGTTCCCCAAAATACGCAGACTCTACAAAATTGATTTGTACTCTACAAACGTATACATTATGTGTAGTACAGTTACGAACGTTATATACCAAACATACCTACAATCACATTTCCTATAATTCAATACCTACAATAAATATCACAGGTGTGAATCGAAAAACTGTCTCTCGTATATTACAGGTATATGTCAAGCCAACGCAGTATACTCCTATCGTAGAATATATAGGTATAAAGAACATGGTAAAAATCTCCGATATGTTAATTCCATTACCTATATATATATATATATATATATATATATATATATATATATATATATATATATATATATATATATATATATATATATATATATATATATATATATATATATATATATATATATATATATATATATATATATATATATATATATATATATATATATGTATATATATATATATGTATATATATATATATATGTATATATATATATATATATATGTATATATATATATATATATATATATATATATATATATATATATCCATCAATAAATGTAAAAAATAAAAAATAAAATATTATCCACGGTTACAATTTTATACCCAATATAGTGAAATTTTAGTTATTTAATTTACCACCAGCTGTCTGACTTTACTTTGTCTATTGTGAATTATATTTTGAAAAGAAACGGGGTTGTAGCATATTAGATATAGATTGTACTTATTATAGCTACAGCAAATTTCTTGTTATCTCTATTTCTTCTTCTTCTTTTTTTTTTTTTTTTTCTTCTTCTTATTCTTCTTATTCTTTTGTTTTTTTTTCCATTTATCTTCGTTTTTTATTTGCGCAGTAGTCTGAGTCTTCCAAGGCGCAAAAGGTGTATAAAAACACCGTCGGCTATATTCGCATCGTGGAGAATTAGCTACCCTCCGCTATGACCTTGGCTCAAACAATGACTGGGGGACATTGATAGGTGAACATAAATCGTTTATATATACTTACTCTATGTATACCTAAGTATAAGGTGAGTAAGTATAGATATACTATACATGTATATAGGAAAGACAGCGTGAACGGTGCAGGGAGTGGCTTCAAAATTGGAATGAAATAGTCGAACATAATATAGTAGATATAGTTATATGTATAATATATGTATACATATACATACATATATATTGATCTTATACAGCTCGAGCGGAGTCATTTTATTTATAATTATTATACATACATAACCTTTAATGAAATGAATTATACATATATTATGATACATGTTACAATTCGGACTATGGTGACTAGTACTATAAATACATATACCACCGACCTGCGCGCTATTTACGCGTATAGGTATAATATATCTTAAATTATGCAGATATATACACGTTTTATGTATGTATGTACTGTGATCTGCAGATGTATATATGTATCTATTTGTATACTAAATAATTGACGATTTTTAATCATCACCGTTATGATCAAGTTGCACCGACATAACTGTTCTATCTGTTTTCTAAATGTTGATATAACCGGTAAAGGAAAAAATAAACAGACAAAATACTATACAGTACGGGTGCAGCTAATTCACACGAGTCATAATTAAACACGTCAATTTCAGCTATTTAATACCCTTTTATTTCCATTTTCTTTTATTTTGCTTTTATTTCTGTATATAAAGGGACGTTTTTCGAACGACATAGTAATAATAACAATAATAATTAACCACTTGTTAACTATTTACAATACATCGCACAAAAAGAAGGAAAAAAAACAAAAAAAAGAAACAAGTCACGTGATATTTGAATTACCTACATCGTCTGCCCAAGATATAGGGCTGTGTAGGAGATTGTTTGTTTGAGATAAAATTATTACCACCCCCGGTCACATCGCAAACATGGGTAGAATTCACGAACCGCAACTGCCATTCGAAGGGTGGGAAACATGTTTGAACAAGGGGTTAATAGCTTGTTATAAATGTTGGGTAAACTAGGATAAAAACAGTGTTGTATATATATATTTACGTCGTCCCGTTTGGAGGAAAAGTATCTATATACGAACGACATGCAATTCCCATGTGTATATACGATTGAAACTGTAATATAATAATAACATAATATCCCCTAAGAATATAACCGAATGTATTCTTCGAGAATCGCAATTATTGGGATGTTGTATATCTTTAGATATATGAAATGATGGGCATTGCAGTTCTAGAATCAATTTAAGAAAATAGAATTGAAGATTTATGCCCAATTAGAATCTTTTTGTTATTCTTTAAATTATCGTTATCATGTATATATAATATGTATAAAGATCGTGCAAGGTTCAGTCTCTCGATTCAAATGAAAATCCGTAGTATGCATATTAATATAATGTGTGTATATGTATGTGTGTGTATATGTATGTATGTGATTGGAAAATAAATAAAAGTTATTGCTATATACGCTATAAAAAAGAAATGATATAGTAATAATATAATATAAAGTATAGATATACGTATAAAACAAACAAATATCACAACAAATTGATACATAATTTATATATAATATTTAATTATTATAGACTAAAATTCGACCATGTCGTCTTCGTTTCTTCTGATCGGGTCACCTTTCAGCAACGCGATGATCATGCTGCATTGGTAAATATTAATGATTAAAATTGTCGGAACTGTAAATCGCTTTTGATACGGGAATTATAATACTTAGCGTTGGGAAATGATAATAATTAGAAAAGCGCGATAAAATAATCAAACAATTCTATAATTCGTGAGCGACGTTGCGTTAGTGTTTTGTTTACGAATATATCAATAGACTATACACCGCCCATGTATTTATTGTTTACAAGTTCTATTCTCAAAAATGAATCTCGGTTTATTATACTTGTACTTGCGGGAAGTTTTTTGAAATGAATAAATAAATGATCGGGAACGAGAACAAAGACGAAAAGTAGTGATTCTTTTTTGTGAATGATAAACCGCATCTTTCCCTTTAAAATCTATGATATTCCTTTTGCTATACGGCGAAAGTCCGGCGAAAGAGTGTGGGCTGTGCACCGCGCGGTGTTATTGCTTCGAACCCCGAGTGGTAAAACAAACTAAACTCGACAGCTTTCGTCGCGAAATCTCATTCGTGCCTTAAGGCGTTTCTAAGGAAGAAAAGAAAAGAGAAGAGATGGGATGGAATGAAATGGAAAAAAAAAGAGAACAAAAAATAAAAACTAAGGACTTACCAGTAAAGATATATGAAGAAAAATACGAGATAATATCCAAGATAGACCATACAGTCTCGTAGGTGTTTCTTGAGCTGCCCGTGGTTATGAATTTCTGTTGGATCGTAAATTCCCATGTTTCCGGTTGGTACTGTGAAAAATTCGTATAGAAGCCAAAAAGCCATGGGGAGATTGACGACCATAAGAACCCACTGGCCGTGGCAAAGTAGCAACAAGACGAGGAAAACGTGCCCAACGATTTTCGGAACTACCCACTGTGTGCGAAAAATGGAATATAAAAATAAAGAGGATAAAAATCTGAAAAAAGACCCAAAATAAACAGAAGAGAAAAAAGATTTTTACAGGGAAAAATAAACTCCCCGAAAATTAAGGAGGCGAGGAACAAGCCTGCATTAACAGCCCTAGGCTGTGTTAACAATGTTAATAATTATTATATTGAAAGTTTTCACGAATGTGCTGTTGATCAAACAAAATAAAAATTTAAATCTAAATGTATTGAAAAAAAAATAATAACAATGAGAGAATCCGGGGGATCGTAATGTAATGGCAGCACTTTTGAAATTCATTTTATAAAGTGAAGGGTATATACACTGCGTTTACAGTGCAGTATAATGATAAAAGATTTCGAATATGTATATTAATAAATATTTTATTTCAATAGTAGTCGCTGCGTATTTATATTTTTGTAACGAAAATCGAGTCTCTTGACTCTAAATACTATGATATGAAAAGTAATATACATATAAGAGAATGCCATAATTAATTACCATATTTAACTTTGAGCAACATTGCTGAGCATTAAGATAATCGCATTCTAGATCCGAAAGCGTAATCACCTGTCGTATACACTTGTTAAGGAAAATCATTTATCTATCCTATACATATACATAGCCAAGAACAATCACAGTGCTTAGAAATGATATCCTCTGCACGGTTGTGCTTCCCCTATTTCATCCTTTCCCGGATTAACCCTCCAAGCCCTATTATAACACAGATCGATATTCTCCAGCTACTGTATGTATATGTGTACGTATAGTTTCCGAAAGTCAGATATACGATCGCGAAGATAATGTCAATGGAAGTAGGTCAATGCTATGTATGAAAAATCTAATTTTTTTCTTTTTTATCTTCATTTCTGGATCAAGTTTTACGTTATATCCGGCCTCTTCATGCGATTCCGGTCATCTTTACTCTTCTCATTCGATCCAAGCTCATCTTTTGTCCGCTATAAAGCTTTAGATACACTGCGAGTCAAGTCGTTCCTCGTTCTCGGGGCTGACCGGACAATTGCAAAAGTTGAGTTGATAATTCTATTGCTGATGCAGTCTACCGCTTCCGGTTGCGCTAAATGTCAGCTAAATGTTATATGCGTGGCCCTGAAGTAATAAACCTGGTAACGTTCAGAATTTAGAGTTTGCGCGGTAGGTATAATATACGAGAAAGTTATCGTTCCGTATACGTTTCCATGAATTTCTAAAATTAATATAAGCTTACTCTTGTTGTTATCATTATATAAACATGTATTACATTACATCAATAATTCCTAGGCGATAAGTTCCGTTTACGTCTCTCGTCATTTTCTACGTACCTACTGTACACGTGTTCTACACAAACACACGCTTATACATATACGTCTTTAGGATTCGGCTTATTGTTATAAGTGAACATATACATGTACATGTGTTATTAATTATTTTAAGTTCTGACCGAATTTCGCGCAGTTTATGTTATATGTCTAGATTTACACGATATGGACGTGTAACAGCGTGCTTTTCAATGTTCAAATAAAACCTTTCTTTTCACCGTCTACAAGTGCGATACATTAGAGCTAGAAAGATTGTGTAAGAAAATAGCTGCGAGGCAGCCATCTCCTTCTCGCCCGTACATCGGGAGCTTTATTGTAAACGAGATGATGTGGTGTTGTCAAGGCATCTGGATCTCGTATAAATCAGACGTTTGGAAACATTCCTGGGGCAGCGCACGAGGCATGATTCTATAGCATATGTAAATACCGAGAAATATTTTTACCGATATCGTTTTATCGTTCCGCGTTAATAATCCCGCCCCCAATGACGAACGAAAAAGTTTAATACCGCTGAAATCTAGGCGCTAATTAAAACTATTCGATCGGTTGGAGCTTTTGTTAGAGAATTAAAAGTTTGTGGTAAGGTTTTTTTATGTTCCGTTTCATTGAACGCATATATCTCGAATTGATTGAAATTTTATTAGACGTTATATGTGATTTTGAAGATGCGGTGATACGTTAGTACTAAGTTATAAAGCGACTGTTCCAAATCCGTAGACTCAAAACGGTCGTGCAAGAAAAATAAACAGAGGAAAAAAGAAAAGAAAAAAAAAAAAAAAAACCGCGTAGAACTATGCGAGATCTATTTAAACAGAAATAAACATTAAGTTTTTGATGCTTCAATTAAACAGCTGCTTGTAGTGTACCAATAGTTATTTATTACTATTATTTACTGCAACTATAAATAGGTATTCTTCTATATTTTATTTAGTCTTTGGGGTTATCAAGTCGACAATGAATCGCATAGAAACTACATTTAAGTATCCCAAAACTATTTAATCCGATTATCGCCGAAACCGTTTTGATTCAAATTTGGCGGTTTGTAGTTACGTCAGTGGCTCAGCCGCCATATTGTAGAACATACGAAAAATAAATTCCCTAGATATTACAGACGAAAACAAAGCGATATGCAATAATGAATAGACTCTTTGGTTAAAATTATCGTTTAAAACTAGCAACAATTACAGGTAGAACAACAATGTATCGATCATATAGTTCAGAGGCTCAATAAAAGGATACAAAATACACAAGTAGAAAGAGCACGGCACCCGTATCGAATAAAGCAAAGGCGAATAGTAGCGGCTCAGAAATCATGATCACAACGAGTGAATAAGCCGATAATAAGTTGTGAAATAAAACTGAAATTATTTAACAAATAGATTGAACCTAGCTGCGAATAAAACCGCAACTTATATACGTCTCTGTTTAAAAATAATCTGTATTTATCTATAAACTACGGACTGTCAAAACGTCAAAATGCACACTTCACGCAGCTCTAGATACCAATCGTACCACGTGACCGGTGATTATATTCCCTAGAAAATAAACCGCGGCGGCAGTATTGAGCCGTCGAACAGTTGACAGCTTCTCTGCCACCACGAGTTTGTTTATATGTCAAATAACAAAGCGGACAAGTTTTATTATCCGTAAATATGTTCCGAGATACACCAAAAATTGTAATCGAGGATGCGGCGGCACCTTCCACTGCTTTCGTCGCCAGCGTAAGGATGGAGGATTTAATGGAGAAGTTAAAAATTCTTAATTATGATCAGGAATTTGTACACGAACTAAAAATGAAGCCTATAAGCAGGTGATACGCCAAGTGTTAACGCCGCATCAATCCGTTAGTATTTTATCTTGTCTATATTCATAGTACTCATCGTGTTATTCAACAGACACTATTTTGTCGTCGCCACTAATCCTGGGGAGCAATTTCACATGTTTACATCTCTGGCTGCATGGTTGATAAGAAAAAGTGGCACGAATTTTGACCAACCCCAAGAATATGATGACCCAAATTCAACCATATCAATCATATTAGATCATCTTAGAGCTGTTGATGTTCCCGTTGAATTTCCTCCAAATAAATTGAAGCAGGGGGTGGGTGAGCAGGCTGTTTATGTGTTAGATTCTTTGGCCGATCAAGCGATAAGGGTGTTGAATTTCAAATGGAAAAAGTAAGGAATAGTTATAAAGCATGTAGTGTGTATTTGCTGTTGAAATATTTTGGGAATTTACAGCCCTTTGTAATGATGATAAATATATTCTTATGGTAATTATCAGGGTAGAAATACCACCTGAAGATCCTACGCCTGAACCTGAAATAGAAGATGATGATGCTGAATTGATATTGGAAAAAGTTGAGGAAGAAATGTTGGCGGAGTATGAAGAAGAGGACGAAGATGACGTATTACATGTTGACGATATAACTAAACTTTACAGACAAAATATGGTAGGGAAAAAAGAAGACTGTGCTCTTTTATTTTGCGGAATGGAAACAAGTTGGGAAATCCTGAAATACATAGTTCTTCATTTTCTAGTATGATGTTCAAAAGCCGGATAATATTCTGGAATCTAAAACAGATACTGAAGAATGGAAACTTGAATTAGAAAGAGTGTTACCACAGCTTAAAGTAACTGTAAAAACTGGTGAGTATTTAAACAATTTACTACCTTCTGGTTTCTTTCAGATTCAAAATTCCATGAAAATATCTTTACTATATCCTATCACAGATTCCCGCGATTGGAGGGCCCATCTTGATCAGATGAAGCAGCATCGGTCTAATATTCACACAAACCTTACTGGCACTAAGGGCCAGTTAGACAAGCTGCATACGGACATAGGAAATACCTTGGATAAGATCAAAACTCGGGAAATGTATCTAAACAGACAGCTGGAACCTGTCCTGAATGAATACCGCACACTGCAGGTTGCCAGTTGTACAATTATAATCTTTTACAATTCCTACAATTGAAGTTGAACGTGTAATTCTTGTCTTAGGAAGAATTGTCGAAGGTAAAGGAACAGTATAGAGATGTGAGTGGTGGAGTTACGGAGAGAACAAGAACTCTGAATAAGTTGACCGATGAATTGGAGCAAGTAAAGCGAGAAATGGATGAGAGAGGATCGAGCATGACGGATGGAAGTGGGTAGTTTTTGTATATAAAGAACTCCTTGGTGAAAATGTCTAATAAAACTCTTCGTGAATTGAAATTTTCACAAAATAATTAAACCCTTTTCTTTTCTGCAGCTCCTTTGATAAACATTAAAAAGACGATAACAAAAATGAAGAACGAAGTCTCTGAGATGAATGTTAGAATAGGAGTACTGGAATATAGTTTGATGTGCACGCGAGTACGAGATCGTACACAACTCCAAGAGGATATGAACAGTACAAGCAGCTCGTTAATGATTTGAGAAAAAAAAATCTCATTTAAACTCTCAATTTACATAGACATAGACATAGACTTTTAACAAAGTTTAAGCACGTTTGAATACAATACTAGGAAAGTTCGAAGAGGGCCTGAAATCCTAAAGTTTTGATTTTTCAAAGTGCTATAATTATATCACAGGATGCCATATTATGAGAAAAGTATTCCACAAATACTTCTACGTAACAAAATAATGCTTAGAGGTCGTTTATTACCACTCAATCTCATTAAAATGTGATTAATTTACCTGAATAATTCCACGTCGAATTTATAACGTCTTTGAAACGTCATTGCTGATCAGTATGATACATGACTGTCAAGTCTACACTCAGATAACATTTGAGTGCAACATTGAATACAATGTCACGATATCAAACAAAGGACGTTCAATTAACACCAATCAATTAAAATATGTTACGTATATGTATATACTAACAAAAATTGGAAGGTCAAGCTGAATGTCCAATTTTTAACGAGGAAGAACGACCTCTCAACACTCTCTGATCTGGTTAAACTCTTATTACTCAATTTTTCTACTGATTCTATGTCAAGAATCAAAAATACGTGATGTTGGACCGTCCTAGTAACATACGAAGTTACATATAGATTAACTACTGCAGTACCTTAAATACAGCCTGTGTGATTTAATCCAAGAAAATTAATTTAAACTCGCTTAGTGCCTTATCTATATTGTAATCCAGATCCTGCTTAAGATTGTGATCTGGTATGGCATGATGATAATTAGGTTTAATTTCAAATCAGCACCGACGTATACATGTCGGAAGAATTTACGAACTAGTCAAAATAAACTATTATCTATTCCTGATAGTAACGTGGTGTTCATGTATCCATTATATCGTTTTCAATATCTCGTTCTAATTTCACTTTCGTAATTCCTAACTGTATCATATGAAGACTATATTTTCAGGAAATTATGACTTCGCCGTTTCGATCACTTTTTTACCTGAACATTATAGGTAATACATATTAGACTTTTAATATTAAGTCGATGAATTCTATTCTTCCCGCCACCCCGCCTGGAAGTCGGCATCTACCACTGTTTCCCACTCTATCCCCCACCCATCCATTAAATTTCGAACTTATAAGTATGTATGTATTCCCCGCGAGCAACAAGTACATTCCGCGCCGCGTTTCTCTACACCCGTGTTTTTACTCCAGGAGTTTAAATTTTGGTGTCATATGTACATAAACTGTACAAACACCAAAGTTATCAACGACACAATTCACCTGCTATAGAAACTATGAATTCAACCTGGTGTAGTGTAGCCGATTAGTGTATCACTGTTCTTTGGATTGATATAGTGAAATTTTTCGACATAGTACGTTGCCCGGGTAAACCAGTGAAAGGTAAATATACAATATAAAGAATAAGCTTTTAGTGGACACGCATCGCATATTCGTATTACATATATGATATTAAATCGCTTTTCATTGATCGTTGATAATTCTTTCGAATTTTCGTTATACCTGACATTAAAAATGTTTTTCGACAATAAATGCAGGAGATTTTCACTTTTCCTCACGGTTAGCTATATCGTGAACCGGTTCTTATATATGATGTGTTGACTTTCTCTTCTCTTATACGCATGAGGGATATACAGTTTAGAAATTTCACTTAAGCGTAAAAAACGATTGTAATGACTATAGGGATGCAAATCCTACGCAGGAATTTTAATGACATTATTTTATCGCTAAGGCATGAAATTTTTTTACGGTTTTCTTTTTCCTTATGTATGAACAATATCCGAAGATAAATAAGTACCGGTAAATCCGGCGTAAACAATTCGACACCTCAGTGGAAGGCAATGATATCTGAAATTGTGGTAGAAAAACATGATATCTCGTGTTGAATTTGAAGAACGTGCTATTTAATGTTGGAAGTTCGAACCGAAATAAAGTACTTTTATTCCAAGAAATTGCGACCAAGTTTAAATAAAAAAATTTAATTGCGGGATCGAGATAGCATGTTGTTCAAATTCAACATAAGATATCATGTTTTCTACCAAAATTCTAGATATCGTGTTTTTCTACCACAATTTGAGATATCATATTCCACCCAGGCGTCGAATTATGGTTATATCACATAATTCAAGTCAAAAATTTTTATATTTTTATGCGAATATTTTTTTTTTTATTTATTTTATTTTTGTTTCAACTACGAATTATCGTCAAAGGAACAAATTTGACGAAATATATCTGAGCGTTTAAAATGCAAATGAATCACAAGTAGATCCTTTGAAACTGGTTTGGGACAGCTCATTTATATTCTTAGAATATTTTTTGTTGGCTTTAATAATATATTTAAGCGGCGCTATACAGAAAATAATCCTTTAGAGCTTTCATTCCGTCAGATATTTTAATTATATTCTCTGTTTTTCGTTTTCACTTATGTTATAGCGATCATACCTATATCTTTGGTTTCTATTAGTAATATGGTAATATCGTATATATATATAGGCAAGTTAATTCGTTTTCATACAAGCTAATTATCATTAAGTACAACAAATTAATGCTTGCCACTAAACTTACTGTGGTTGGACAAAGCCTGAACTTTGAAACGCAGTACATTTACATAACGTTATAAAATTTTTCACAAATGGACTAAACGTGGTTCAGGATGGCGTTTGAAACCCATTTTAGCAAAGAAACGAATTTCGAATAAAAATAGCACTCACAACGTATTATAGAATGACAAGCCTCATATGTATAAATATATCTCTACGTGTATCATCCATATCTAAGTATTATCTATACCTATCATAGGTGTACGTATAAATGTAATAAGGAATCGGCCTCAAAGTGTACATCAATCATACATAAGTAAGTGTTGGGAAATATGGGGACACCATGTTCCATGTATGAATTTCAAGTTCCGGAGTGTGGCTATTCGGATCTTTAGCTTTCGGAATTTTGAACCTTCGATGTTTTTAGATTTGAAGTGTTTCAAACCGATTACGCAGACTTCCAGGGAAATACCTTTTCGAAAAACTCTGAATTGGTATTATATTAGAAAATTCGCGTAATTTTTACCATTCGTAACTTCAGCTTGGCCCTCGATGACCTGATCTATCCATATCTGAAACCGATGCAATTTTAAGACGTCATTTTTTTTTTTAACTTCTCGCTTTTAAGAGGGAACTTATTGTAATCACCCCGAAAATGAAAAGTTGAATTTTCAACAGATCTTCACATTTCAAGGTCAAGAAAATCACATCCCCCCCCCCCCCCCGACCATTTTCAGATGGAAGTCTGTATGTGTGTGTGTATGAATGGATGGATTTTTTTGTCCGACGATATCTCGAGAACGAATGATCAGATTTTGATGAATTTGGTATCAATCGACGTGGATTCTCTAAACTTAGAACTGATTAGATTCTGGATTCGATCGGTCCAGTAGTTTTTGAGATATTCGAAGAACAAAATTTAAAAAACAATAATTTAATCGACCATATCTTGAGAAAGGATCGACAGATTCGAATAAAAATTGGTATCTCAATTAGGATTTCTCGATCGTTGATCACGAATACAAGGTCAGATTTTTTTTCACCTCTCTCATCTTAAAATTGCCTACCAATAATTATATTAAAAACTCTTCATACATGTGGTTTTTTTTTTTTTTTTGTTCCTCGAAAGATTTGAACGGGAAGTTTTAGGTCTGCTTGTTTAACACGTACACTCGTTATATATAAAGTTACGTGTATACCAACCTATACAGTTATTCTCATCCGAACTACACATTGTGCTCGATATGCTCAAACAGGTACTTGCTTCGGATTGCACAATATATCTTCCTTCCTTTACCATAGAGACGGATTATTAATCACCGCATCGCGTGATGTTTAGTTGACCATTGCCATGCCCAATACATGATTCACCATCTATATACATACATCATAATATCGAGGGTATTATATTTAAAGTACAGTAATGACAAATTGATTTGTAATACATGTCACAGATTTTGCCTCGACATTACGATAAATCTAGAGAACGTAAAATTATTCGCAGTTATAATATCGCTTGTTAATTAATAACCGTACCTATACGGTCATGGATTATTGATATTAATTGAATCTCGTATAATTGGCCATTATTACATGAATTAATATGTATAAAATCTCCGATAATATTGAATAAACCGCCATAGTCTTGGGACTTTCCGAAAGATTGATGTCCCTCTAAAATTTCTATAGAATCCTAAAAATAACAACGAGTATATACAATTAGTGGACATTCAATTTAAGGCAAAGTTTATTTAGAACACGAGAAAGATTGTATACATATAATCAGTACAATCACTCTGAAGAAAGAAACTTGCGGGAAACGTTGGCAAACGTGGGAGGTAAAGGGGGCGAATGATAGATTGACATGCGAATAATCATCAGCATGGTTTTGGGTGGGAGAAAAAAACCGATAATACGTATGAATGAGCCGAAGGTTACATATCGTAAGCATGTATCTACATACCTACTTATATGTACGTACATACGTGTGTATGTATAATACATGCCTAGATATACCCAATCGTACTTTACACATCCGTTAAAAAGTGGGTATTAGAATATATGATTAAGATATTGCTGCACGGACTTTGAAACTTGCGGAGATAAAACTGGAATCTTATACCCCGAACTCTTTCCGTGTATTCGCCCATAACACATGATTAAGCTTTATATATCTCTCTGGTCCAGTTGGTATCAAGTGGCTGTTGTGCTTTGTGAATGTGTCATGTGCTCCGGAAGGAAATAATATGCATACAGTATAGTCGCCAATTTATCGGGATATCAAATATATACCGTGACCAGATTTAAAGTGGGATGATCTGCTGGCAAGGAGAGGACGAAAAACAAATAGTCAATGACTTTGAGTAAACGAGAATAAGGCGCTCATCTATTCATATGAATCACTCTTTCGGTCTGGATATACCTGGAGAAACCCTACCACAGACAAATTCTCGACAAAATATTATTCGTATCAGAATTCTTCAGTTGTTACCTACATCGTTATTAGTTCGGTGGTTTAATCGCATCAATTTATCGTCAGACAAATTAATTAGTATTGTATAATTCGTGATAATAATACTTAACTAAAAATAACGATAATTATTTCAATTCTTTCAAATGACAACAAGAAGTGCAGCTGGGATTTAATAGACAGTTGAATTTTTTGCATATTTTGAGGAACATCGATTTGGTCTGTATAGGATTTGAAATCGAATTCTTGAACTCGATTATTAACATATGTGGGTTAAATATGCTGAGTTAGGTTTACGACCCCCGTGGTACAATAATCGTCATCATATCTTATATAACTTGAAAGTATTAATCAAATTAGACATATCTAAGGACCCTTCCGAAAATAAATTTATCGTATAGATACATACAAGACATACACGAGTGATAAGAATAAGTGATGGCACTTATCGACGATGGATCAATGGAGTTACAATCAATCAGCGCGAATAATAATATTTCGTTGCCCACCTCGAACGAGTAAGAATTTCATCACGAGACATATTTGTGTCTTTATACCTATACATATAGTATACAAATCATTATATAATAATAGTATAAAATATTTATTTTTACATATAACTAACGGTACAACGTTCACAAAAACTCATAACACGTATTTATAATGAGGTGCATAGGGATCGTGCTAATTATACTATATGTATATAAACCTGCAGCATCGACATAGAGAATGGACCGCGTGTTCCCTATCTAATGTAAGCAATGCACAGAATATGTCCGCCAATATGCAAGCGAGATAGAACGTTATTAGTACCAAATCTAAGACCGCATACTTACAATAGATGCAGGCAATCCAACAGTCAAATTTCCGAAGATTGTCAAAGGCAGGGTATTTGTCAGGACACAAAATTTTCTGTCAACAGACAACTCAATTGTCAAGTTGTTAGGTTGAAAATAATTGTTAGAGTGAAATTGAAGAATCTGATTAATTAATTTGTAAAAAAGTTGCAACAGTTAATGAATGAATATTATGCCCGGTTTCACCAACGACGAATAACTTTTATTTGTAGATAATTTATTCGACGATTAAAGTTATTATATATATATACATATAGGTATAATTTATTTCGGGTGTATTTGGTATTATAGATTCATTTTAGCTCTATCTCTGTTAGTCTAGACCGTATAGCAACGCATCATTTCAGGAATCTTGTATCTAATCTATATGGGACATATACAGATTGCAGGTGGACATCCGATCTACTGACATTTTTGGGGACTATAAATGCACGTGATATATGTATTATGTATATTAAATACCTGTATATTAAAAAAAAAAAAACACGATTCACAGGTTCAAACTTAAAATCGTCAATTTAACTCACTTGACACACTGCAAACCACTCCAGTAGGCTTTTCGTAAAAGTTATCATTTTTTCAATTTTGTTGAATATTTTAATTTTATTTTCATCATACTTGATTTCAATTTTTAACTATATAACCTAAATAACTTCAAAAAGTAAGCTCTTAAGAAGTTTGGAAAAAATTGGCACGTTAAAATATTGAATAGTTTATTTGTTACAACAATTTTTTTCGCTGGGGTGCAAACCACCCCGGTGTGTCAAGTACGTCACTCCGCAGAAGTGTGTCAAAGGGTTAATAACCCATTCACTGATCTATTGCATGATATACAGTAGCGACTTTCAAGAAACTTTTCAAACCCGTATGAAATTACTTTTTATGTATAAAACTATAAGCCAGTATAATGCGATTGCAAAGAAATCAGAGATATAATAATCAAGTAACATTTTTTCTTAATTTTCGTCTTTTTAACATGAAATTATGTATGTATGTCCATCTATACATATATATTGTACCTAGATCCTGTACCGAGATTAAATTAATGACGACGAAACTTTAACCCATCAACTTGACTGTTTGAAATATGTAAGAACGACCTTTGCAGGTACTTATGTACCTCCGTGTTTGTGAAGTCCTTGAGCGAACCGGAGAATGTAAACAACATACGATATATAGATATACATCTATTATGCACTACATAACTATAATGAGACGATCCTCGTGAAATCGCACAGAAAGAGAAACGCTAAAAAAAAAAAATTCATAATATTAACAATATTTAGAACTTATAAATTTGCTGGAGAGCAGCTGTGAAAGAATCAAATGCAACCGACGCTGCTATAATATCCTTACTATTTCTTAAAATTTCACCAAAGACTTTAGCCGCAGAATTTTATAATATACGCTGCACTAGCAAAAATCTACGCGGCTTGATCCTTTCTTTTCTTTACGATTTCACGTCCGGATACTTCATTCATGCAGCGTCAGTCGTGGAGCTCTAAGACGAACTGTCGGTTATAGTACAATGCGTATAGGTATATTGAACAGGTATCGCCGCACTATTATCATTCGAATTATAGCAGACAGTGCAATAAAGGCGATTCGCGAGTTGCACGGTCGCGACTCGTGTGAAATGATGGTTACGTTTTTATTTGCTAGTTCAGCAAACGCGGAACAACCGTCGATCAACTTAAAAGAAGAATCAATTATTGCTGCCGATGATCTTGCACCGAGTAAAACAAATACACCATCGCCTAACGGCACTGCAGGATCTGTTACTAATAATGGGTAAGAAAATCTTATGTCAGCTATACATATAACATTTGAATTAGAAGAACAATGACATGCATGCATTATTCATAAATCGTGTTATTAATCAGCTGATTAAGACGTATGACATATGTATAAATAAAGGCATTATATGCAGCGTATATCTATAACATAAGCATCATGCATCATACGACGCGACGGCATGCGTTATATTCACACGCGCCGCACAGGAATTATGTTTCACTATATCCAGAGTTCACTGCAGTACACACATATTCCGATAAAACCTTACTCATAGGCTTATACGTATGGAGTACGTTCAATTTGCCCTTCACTCTTCAGTGACACAGAAAAAGATGATGCATATTTATCAATTTGCAGTAAAATCAGTTGATTTCAGTTTATTTTAAGTCCCGATAAATATTTGAAAAATGAATCGACCCACGAATTAGTTTTGGTTTACTGATTGTGAGTAAAAAGATAAAGATTTACAAGGTTTGTCAGTTCAAACTCCGGGAATGGGAGAAGCCTGGTTGATGAATTAGCCCCTGCAGCTAGATGAAAAATCATCTCATAGAAATCAACAAAAGACAAAAGCTGTAGTAGAATTCATAAGTTTTAAATTACGCTGACGAGGTAGGGCCTAATTCATCAACCAAGCTCCTTCCATTCTGAGAGTTTAAACTGACTAACCCTGTATAAGAATGTAGTGTACGTTAGTTGTCAGCTATCTCCGATTTTTTGTTTAATCTTGCACTGTTATTCCTGCAAGCGGTAGAAGATTAACATATTTTTCAATTTAATGTGCGAAAAACAGGTTTCCTCGCCCAGCAAATCGATGAAAACAATTTAAATGTGTATCTTTAGATTTCTTTCCTTCTTGCATATTCAAAATACATGTTAGTATTCCACGAATTTCAGGTCGTCTAATTACGTATTCAACTGCGAAAATACTGCGGTCAATACACTCATGTACTACGTGCAGGTTTATTTCATATTATTAAAATGAAGAACTCTTGCTGCCCGGCAATAACCACGTACATCCGTGACTGTGGGTCAACACTTCAACAGCGATCAAGGATACCTTTAAATCCAAGGATAAAGAAGCAGAAGAAGTCAAGGATACCTTGAGGCGATACTCGTTTTTGATCAACCAAATCATTGGCTATTATACGGGTTTTCTACTGATTGAAAAACGGAATGACGAAATAAATCGTCGTTAACGCTATTAAACATTCATTGCATTTAGCATCAAGAAGAACTCTGTTGTTGATAATTTGGTTGATCAAAAATGCACATCGCATTGCTTCGAAAGCTTTTAAGTTATCGAACAGCAGTGGCGCCACCAGTCGATAAAATATTATCGTGCAACCAGTAATCTCCGTTCTGTGGACCGGTGGTTTTGAATGCTGCTGACAGATGGCGAATCCTGTCTCTAAATCCATCCGATCCATCCAAAGCTTAGCGAGAGCAGCTGCGAGAATCTGTCACAGTCACGCTGTCACTCCGACTCCGCTCATGACGTTTCAGCCGTCATGAACCATTCTTATCTGTGATTCAGGTCATTAGGCAAGTTCGTGCCTTTGTTAAGTTTGTTATGATTCGCGGTTTTCATATCTGTCATCAGTCGCCATCGCAAAAACCTGAGCCTTGTCTGAAACTTAAAGCTGTGATACGTTTCAATTATACGAAACAAAGTTAGCATAAATCGTATCCCTATAAGAAAAATTATTCAACACACTGTGCGTAAAGTTCGATAACACAGCTCAGGATGTTGTGACACTCGCGGTATCAGCCTACAGTTTTGTTTACTAAATATTAGTCACTATTATCCATGATCAGATACTAGTTAGTAACAAAGCAAACACTCCCATCGAATATAAAATTAATAATTCCGCACATAAACATAACGGCAAAATAATAATGAGTGGAGAACATTTGTCAGATCCTCTTCTACCAGAACAATCAGATCCACGAGGAAATGACAATGTCGAAGTACCAGGGTAAGACATGGATAATTATTTCACAGCGGATACAAAATTACATTGCTTCAACAACCGTGTGTTTTACTCTGTTTCAGCTATTATATAAAGTGATAGATGTTTTATTTGCTTTTTTCTATTTCACTTGTTTCAGAAAGCCGGTTAAAATGGTTGCCTCAACCACGACGATAGTAATCTTACTATCCGTCGCTGCAGTACTTATAGTAACCGGCGTGACAGTCGGATGCTTCTGGATGATGATATACAAGAATTTTCTGTTGAAGGTAAAAAGCTGAAAACAATGTCATAGAATCTTTTGTAAATAATTCATGATAACTGTGTTCCAGGAATTAATTCTCACTCCAACATCGAAAAGCTATGATATCTGGAAGGAGATACCCATACCTATGTATTTAAACTTGTATCTTTGGAACTGGACTAATCCGGAAGAGTACAAAGCAGATTCTACTGTGAAACCTAACTTTGTACAAATGGGTCCATACGTTTTTAGGTAATTTATGGATAGAGCCTGATTCAATTGCTCCCACATTACTCTTATGCTTTATAATGCTGAAACCATGTCTTGATCTAACAGAGAACAACACGTAAAGGTAAATAAAACTTGGAACGATAATGGCACGATAACTTTTCAACAGAGAAGAATTTGGCACTATCAGGAAGAGATGTCCAATGGAAGTCTTGACGACGAAGTAACAAACGTTAATGTTATTGCAACGGTAAATTTTTTCTTCAAGTATCTATATTCTGAGTCAATAACACTCAATGCTAAGCCATGATTTTTTAAAGACATTTATCTTGGTTTATTATCTAATGGAGCTCAGACATTAATATATCCTTACCTCTATCTATATTTATCTCTTAGACAGTTGGACATTTCGTACGAAATGAACATTGGTTCATCAAAAGATTTGTAAGCGGACTTTTGATAGCCCGAAATGAGTCATTAATCATTACCAGAACTGCTAGAGAACTTCTATTTGAAGGATACCATGATACTCTTATTGATTTTGCTAGAAACTACACAACTTTGGATATTCCTTTCGACAGATTCGGATGGTTCTACGGAGTACGTAAATTTAGTCGATTTTTTAACGCCTTTTACTGTTTAGAATTAAAGAACTACATAAGAATGCAATTTTTTTTTTTTTTTGTCATCCTGTCTCTTTATACGTAAATGAAAGAAACTATATTTTATGGAAAATTTTCAAAACCTTACAGCGTAACGGTTCTGACACATATGACGGAGTTTTCAATATGAACACTGGAGTATCAGATGTATCAAATTTGGGTGTACTAGATATGTGGAATTACAGAAATGAGACAGATTTTTACAGCAGTAATTGCAACCAGATAAGAGGCACTACAGGCGAACTGTGGCCACCGGTAACAGACAATGAAAGTGTCGAGTTATTTGCCCCAGATATTTGCACGTGGGTATTATTTGGCTGTATGATGTTATTTCTGGTTTGGTAGTTCTGTGCTGAAAAGAAATAAGTTTGATCTCTAATTTTCAGGTCAATAACTCTCTCACGTGCCGAAGATTCAAGTTTCGTAGGCGTCACAGGACACTCTTTTGTCGCTAACTCAGAAACGTTTGATAATGGTACAAACGTCCCATCCAGAGCCTGTTATTGCGCGGAGGATGGTTGCGTTCCAAGCGGAGTTCTTGGTGTATCTAAATGCAAGTTTGGTGCACCGGCCTATGTTAGCTTGCCACATTTCCACCTCGCAGATGAATCTTACACGGATGCCATAAGTGGAATGAACGCAACTGATGATTGCAACTTCTCTATGACCTTGGAACCGGTGCGTATTAGTATCGGTATTTTCCGATTTTGTAAAATTATTGACCTTATAACGTGAATTGTTTTAGACCAATTATGCTCACTCAATAATAACGATTCTTGAAAATTTCAGAGCACTGGGATTCCAGTGAATGTGAAAGCGCAGATGCAAATTAACATCCTAGTTAAGCCGATAAAGGATATAAAGTGAGTAGCTGTTTTTATCGATTTTATTTCTTATAAAAATATTAAATATCGAGATGAATCAAATTTTCAATTATGCATATCGCATAGAGACATCCTCTGCTATGTCGATAATTGACCAGGCTTCTCAAGACTGTTGAGAAAATAATGTAGGATTAGAAGTGTAGATTAATCTTATATGTATTATGATAATTATACCAAATTTCGATAATCATTCAAAGATTTGAAAGTAGAATTAAATCATAATAAAATCTTTGCCTTTCGTCGTTTAGTTATAAGTTAATTTGTAATATTGATTTACAGGATGTTTACCGACATTCCACAAAACTTCATTCCTGTACTGTGGTTCAAACAAGAAGCATTATTGACGGATGACTTTGCCCGGCAAATTAATCTCCTGCTTTTAATTCCCAAGTTAAGATCCCCGATATGTATCACCGTTGGTTGTATCGGACTTGTTCTAGCTTTAATATCAATCTACTTATGGTACCAGAAGAGATCAAGAGCCGGAGAAAACCAGTTATTAATAGTAAAAGAAGACGGTGATGACGCAGCAAAGGCTGATCCAGTGACTTCCTAATATTCATAGATTTAAAAAATCGTTACGAGCTTAGATTACTTGACGTAATAAATATATTGATATTAGTATTCTTTTGAATATCGTGACCGTAACCTTGAGACATGAAAAAAAAACGAAAAAATCGAACGTCGTTATTAAATTATGAAGAAATGCTTTAAAATATTACAGGGCAATCAGATTTATGAAAATAAAAAAAAAGAAATGTTGAGGCAGCATATTTATCATTCTATCTCTTCTATTAGCAGTGAGATAAATATATAGGTATGTATAATAGTAAGATTCTGGTAGACGAAACTCAGGACAGTTGATTATTTTCAAATACTCTATTATAGGACATCAACTATTGGCTTCTGTGATACGCAAGTGCCTCAAATTCAGTAAACGATGTTTTATTTCCTTTAAGAATATTAATAGTATCTATATAATACGTGAAGATAAATCTATAACTATTGTTTATACGTATACGTATGTATGTATGTACGCGTGATCTAATATGTTGTAAGAAATAATCAGTAATTATTTGTATACTGTATAGTTACCTTAATAAAATACAGTAACTCTGGCGCTGTACAATACTGTTATATTGAATATGTAATGCTTGTTATAAATTTTCTGTCGTTAATTCCCGCTAATTGTTACGTCGTTTTGGTTGTAAAGAAAGAAAGGAAAGAAAAAAATTTTTTGTTAATTGCATTTAAAATTCGTGACAATGTATTGGGAATTAAGTACAGTTAAATTGCACTTGTTGAATATATTATACATGTTTGAAAAAACAAAATAAATGTATGCAATACTATTTTAACTATAAGTCAGACTATAATTATATTATTTTATCATATACCGAAATCCCCCCACCCTCCGTCTTAATGATTTTTATTATAATTTCATTTCTTTCACGATTATAGTCGATATTGTACACTTAGTCCAGTCGAGATAGGTCTCTAAAAATCGATCCACCTGGAATCAATTAGGGGATGGGATTTTCTTTTTCCAGTCTTGGGAGGGGGCGGGGGGGGGGGGGGGGGGGGGGAGTAGTGTCAATCTCGATTTTCGGAAAAATACCCCCATTGCATTTTCCACCATCTTGATTTGAAGGGGGATTTTTTTGTTTTTCAAATAACTCGCTTATTTTCAACTTTGGAGTGAAAATGATAATACCCAAAGTTGTAGGAAATGTAATTCCCCACAAATTTGGTTATTATCATTTTTACTCTAAGATCAATATTATCAGACTTATACCTAATTTAACGGGGGAAATTTTTATTTTTTATTCTTAGTCGTTTCATTTATCATCATGTTTATCGTAAAAATGGTAATCAATAAGCAATTTATTTCTATTAACTTCGGTTCTTACCATTTTTACCTGAAGATCAATATTTTGAGGGTCACAATTAACATAGGGGGGCAATTTTTTTTTTTATTTCATTCATTATTAGGTTTGTCATCAAAATAATAATGGACAACCAGGTAGATAATTTGATTTCCTCCAACTCTGGTTGTGGTGTACCTCTCGTCGTGAATAGGCATTTCTGCAGCAAGTAGAAACCTGTGGATTTGAACACCTGATTAGTTCTTTCAATTTGAAAATTATGTCAAATTCATACTAATGTTGTTTCCTTATCCATAATATACAGGGTGAGTTTTCTCCGATTCCCGAAAGATAAGGGCTTATTCTACCCATACTTGTTACCACACAGATAGACTTGTTATTGTGCGAGAGAAGCGAAATGCACACATGTAGGCTATCTTTTCCTCTGCCAATTTTGGTCACGAGACTGAAAAAAGAAAATTATACCCCCTAATTAATTCCAGGTGAAATCCTATTTCGACTGGACTAACCCGTATTGTGCGGTCTAGACACTGATATGTATCAGTGGGTCTAGACAACCAGTTACTAATGTATACTAATAGATCATACAACAATAAGAGAACAACAACAACATACGAAGTTTATCATTATTGAAGACATATCGTAAATAGCACCGGATTTAGGGTATGGGCATATAGGTCGGCCGCCCCCGGGGGCCCCACAGAAATGGGGCCTTCAAAAAATTCGGATGTTCAATTTGTTGGAATAAAAATAAAAGGATCTTTTCAAAGTCCAGAAATTTTTACAAAAAAATTAATCACCAGTCAAGTTATACATAAGATTTGCGTATATTTATCTGATATATCCATCTTTTCCCATGTGCTTATTCCAGCGCAGATGAATCGCATAAATATACAGGAATATAGTAGATTTCAATTTAGTGACTTCTCACGATACACAATTACGTGTAGGTACTCAACAATTCAACTATCGTCAGTATTGAACATGATATTTTGCGGGAAATAGACTTTGAACAGTTGATAGAAAGTTTTGCTTATCGCAAACCACGAAAAGTAATTCCTGAGTCTTTAAGACCTGCAGCAAAAATCATCTAGAAAAGTTTTTATATGCTTATAATTTTGTTGTATATTCTGCAATTCTAAGAATAATTATAAGTAAACAAAGTTATTTTTAATTACAAACATTTTCGTTAATGTTGGTACATATTTAGTATCTTAGAAGTAAACTTTTATAAAACCCTATTTTTATAGGCTCAATACATTTCGATATAGAGAAATAACTGGGTTGGACACGATGAAAATTCGTACGTCGGATACTTATAGTGGGCCTCCACAACTGCGCTGCTCAGGGCCTTTCGCTTCCTGAATCCGGCGCTGATTATAATTCGTAAAGTGAAATTCTGACTAACATTTCGTCATGTAAACACAGCTAAGGGATAAGGAAGCGTACTTTTGAGCGGATTAGGAAAGAGTTTATAAAATTCAATCTCTTATATACTTACAGGTATAATAATTAATCAAGAAAATCGTTCGCCCTCGTTTTTATACAATGGGAGTATTTAGCGATTTAATCTACTGCAAGTATAGAATGAATTCAAAATGCTGAGAACCTCGTACAATATGCTAACAATAAACATTCCGATAATCGAATATTTATGATACGTTATACGCCGTGGCATTAGCAATTCTTAAGCACGGTTAAATCCATATGGACCTTTACTTTGTTAATTAACGACCAAGGTGTACCGAATACGTATATATTCAGTATAGTATAGATTGCTATATCGTATAATGAATAAAAACCTATGCAAGAAACGTATAGAAATATATATATCTACTACATCTCGGTTGTCGTCGTCGTATATATTTATATATTTCTAGTGATAAACGTCGACCTATAACGCGTCGAGAACTGCGGGGTCACAGTTCGTTCGTACTCAGCTAAAGACTTCATTGATAGATCTACGTATTGTACATATATATACATACATACATACATAAATACATATAATAATAGTATTACAGATGTATTTTGTGATACTATATATATGTATGTAAACCGTATACAGTACCGTCCCAAGTCCGAGGGCGTCGGTTTGATGGGGATAAAGAGGGGAGCACTTACGAGGCTTACCACTTACGAAGATACCTTACGTTACTTGCTAAAAATCTAAGACCAGTGCCAGTGCGAGTGGAGTGTTTGAGTTCGCGCAAGCCGGATAAATTACGAGTAAATAAATTTCTTCTTTTTTCTTTTTCTTTTTCTTTTTCTTTTTCTTTTACTTTATAAATATATTTTATATCGTGTAATGGCTATATGTATGTACAATATGACCTATGACATGCGGGAGTAATTATAGAGTGGCTTTTGTCTGACAACTTAAATGTATTATCTATACTTAACTAACTTCCACTAATTATATACACAGTAATTATGGTGTCACGATATCGTTGTCTATTATAGCAACATGTTGATAACCATTTTATGTTGTAGTTCACTTTTACTTTTCTATGAGTACGAAAAATCAGAAAAAAAAAAAATTATTTTTTTTCAAATTGAATTGAAATGATTATTCAAATATTTGATAGATTCATTAAACACTAGTATATTCTACATACACTTTAATTTTATAATATTTTAATTTTAATGCTAATTCCACCGGCCAAAATATCTCCAATTAAATACATACGAAAAAATTTAGTGAAAACGACAATTCGCCATATCAATTTCAACTAAGACCTGCTACAAAGCCTAGAATTTTCCTATATGAAATAAAAGAAGGTACATCATTTTTGGCACTTCGTACTTAATTTTTACGGAGTATGAAAAAAATTTTGCGAAGCATCAACAAGAAAAAAAATCTAACATTTTTATGGAATATCTACTACTAGAGGTAATAAGTGTCAAGCCTATAGTTTCAATTTTTTTTTTTTTTTTAACGATACTGCGGTTGGAGAAAAATAAAAATCGCTGAGTGTCAAAAATCGTAACACGTGTTATTATTAAAATGGGAAAATTCGAAGATTTTGGGTCAATACTTAGAGCTGTGATAGAACCTACATTTTTTTGTTGTTCTTTTTTTTATATATATACATATTTGGAGATATCTTGGCCCATGCGAGAGCATTAAAATTCGCATATGATGAATTTAAGGACCACCCTAAGTAGGAAGATATATTTTACCAACAGATTATGGTATACAACTGTGTTTAGATGCAAAAATTTCATAATACGAATCTTTGAATCGTATGTATTATAATAGCATGAAATATGCGATGTGTATTATAGTATAGAGTGTAAGAAAGAAAATGAGTAAAAGAGACCCCTGAACTCGGAAAACATCGAGATAACGATAAATCGTAAGATAAAAAAAAAGCGATTTTTCGAGAATTCTTATTGGCTGTAAGAGACTAGGAATGTTTCGTGGTCAGGAGGGGATGCGGAAGACGTTGAACGAGCGAATGATGCGTTCGAGTTGTGAGTTGAACTTGTACGAATCTCACTGATCTGTCGATTTAAATTAGTGTTTAAAGTTACCGACGAAACAGACTGCATCTTGAACAAGTTTAAACATATAATTATACCAAAAGTAAGTGTTTGATATCCACACGATATATAACGTGAATTCGTTTCTAACTCTACAATCGCGTGTAGATAATAATTAAACATTTTATTTATATATAGGTTTTATTTTTTTATATAACTATTCGAGTATATTTTCTTGTAATAATTGTTCATATTTTCATTTACATTCCAATACTAACCAAGACTTTTTCATCATCTGAATAACCGGTTATATATGTATAGCTATAAATAATTTCGGTATACATTTTTCCTTCACATTGAAGAAAAATTTAACACAGCTATTTCATTCTCCAATTCGAACTGATTGGGTATTTCGAAAAAAATAATATATATATGTTTTACAACTACATGATAGAATTTAACAGTCTTATCTCAATTCAAATAAAATGCACATTTTTTTATTCAAGTTTCCACTATAATACTCGTGTCTTGACATACGCGTATATATACGCGTGGACACGCTGGAGAAGAACGTACGCGGGCTAGAATATGCCTTGAGGCTTGATTTTCATTGATTAATGACAATTACGGAGTTTAGTTCAAAAGTCGAGATTGTTCTATTATCTCATTCGTCTGACGGGTCGTCACAATGTTTGGTAATAACGTTTGTCATTGTTCATTTCGTAGTACCTACTTTCCGGGATCAGTCAAGTGATTGAGGGAGTACGTATTTTACTCTAGACACCCGTTTTTTATGACATTTGTTCGGAATTAATTTTGAAAAATTTATTGTACCGCAAATCGCAGCTGTTCAAAAATTGAGGTTCAATTTTGTCGAAGAATTTTTACCTGTCTGCCGCAACCTTCGAACCTCTATAACTCTAGCAGTTCTAAGAATTTTGGCTTAATATTTTGGGAGGAGATTTTCGAAACCCTAAACTAAAAAAAAAAAATGCAAAAAAAAAAAAAATCGAATTTTTGTCGGTTCTAGGGTAGAAAACCCCCTTAAATACTACGATTATTGGATATAATTTCATCAAGGGAGTTTGAATTTGGATTATAAATCTTCATGCTACGCCATTTCTGTTTTACACAACGCACTTTCCTGATTATTTATATATATACATATAATTATGGACAAAAACTGGTAGCAAATACAGAAATGATCTTACTTATTGATAATCGAAGATATTTGCACTTCCACAGCTTTTAACTTTTCACATATCTTGGATAATGATAATTGTATACTTTGAAATAATATAAACATCAATTTTACATATGATCGGATTAATTATAGGTATAGCCAGATTCTGTAAGAATTATGAATCTTTATACCATTAGATTTTACATTGTATATGGTAGATCAATCATTGCAATGATCAGTGTACAGTATGTTAATTATTTAAATACTATGATTATCAACAATATAATTATTTTCAATTACGCGAACTGAAGAAAAACATTTTACATCATGACTTATCACAAGATGAAATTTATTGATTTCAAATAATCCTTATCAATAATCGTAACAAGTATAACTTATTATTATAGGGATCATAATAAGCCAGGCCACAGTTTGATATAATTATAATTTGAACAAATATGTTTGATGTTTGAAGAAGAAAATTATGATTGAGTCAGGACAAGTAATATACTAGATTTTTTTTAAAACCGTTCATCTCCAACAGTTAAGAAGTAAAAGAATTTTAAAAAACTAAGCATAATATGTCCTGCAAGCTACTCGTATCAATTATGTTAATTTTTGAGCTATCTTAACACCGTTTTATTTGATGCTCACAATTAGTTAATTTATCATCAAATTAATGGACAAAATTTGAATATATACATATATTTGGTCGCAGTCTTTGTTCGTATGACTATGATAGGTATAATTGCAATTAGTCCGAGGTGGAATGACCCATATACACTTTGTACATATACATCAGTAATTGCATTATTTTATGAGTTCATTAACGTGTTGTTTTCCACAGTATGATAAACGACGGATGTTATTATACATATACATATACATACATACATATAACTGTAATATCTGTAATTTTCATTTTATGATTAATTAATTGAGTGTAAATCAATACACTGATCATCGCGTGATATATTCCCATAGCAAAACGAACATGTATATAGATCCCCATTCCCGTTTCTTTTGATTTTGAACCGAACTTATCAACATCTTTATCTATTTGCATCTTTCTATATCTTCGCCTGTCTTTTCTCTATTCATCTTGTTTTTGCTGCAGATTAGTTTTATGGATAACTATTCCAATGCATATATGCATGTGTACTGGACCGTTTCAAAAAAATCGACTATTTTTCATTTTCAAAGAGTAACTCAAAAATATTGTTCCAAATGACGAAAAAAAAATGCTGTCAAAGTTTGAACTCTTAATATTAATATTAAGAGGTGCCTCATCGCGATTTTCTATTTCCAATCTAAATAACATGGGGAAATTTTTTTTTAAACTTTGGAATTCTATAACTCGTCAACGCATTAGTGTACCGATAAGACCAGAACATATTTTTGTAGTGAATTGAACGCTCTAAAAATAAGGTCTCTTGTTCTTTTTCGATAAATCTAGCTATTTCCAAGTTGGTGTATTGGTTATTAATGGTAATTAATCATGACGAACTTGGAAACAGTTGGATTCATCAAAAAAGACCAAGAGACCTTTTTTGTAGAGCGTACAATTTTGAACAACAGCATTCATGCAGAATCTTTCTAAGTAGATTAATTTTCAAGATATAAAAATCGAAGAATTCCACAAGACCATTTCCCATGTTATTTAAATGGGAAATAGAAAATCGCGATGAGGCACCTCTTAATATTATTATTAAGAGCTCAAACTTTGACAACATTTTTTTTCATCATTTGGAACAATATTTTTGACTAACTCTTTGAAAATGAAAAATAATCGATTTTTTTGAAACGGTCTAATGTGTACTGATTTTAGCCACTTGTCCCGTATATTGCTTTAATAATCTCTAACTCTCATATCCTTACGTTATCTTAGAAATTATTAAAGAATTTAGATGTTCCAAGACGTAGACTACACGCATACCTACACCGATTACTTCATTTCTCTCTTTCCTTTTTTTCTTTCTTCTCATTATCTCTCGTTTATCTATCTGCCTCCACACGTTTAACGAGCAACATTGTTAATGGCAGTCGACGATCATGGTCTGTTATCTACAACTGCAAACCCTCAACAGCAGAAACGCAATACAGAAATTGTATATCTGCATTGAGAAATGACCTCCGCATACGGGGTCAGACTTCATTAGAACCTAGTCTGTCCGCAAATTATATTCTCTAATGTAAAGTTGGCATATTCGTTTCAGAATATGATATGCATTTCTCTATAGAAGAATATTTGCGGAAATAATAAAGTGGAGTATATAAATCATTCATTGACAGGACTGAAGAGGTGATTCTTAAATCTTTATGTATGTAGGTATGTGTGTAAGACCTTTGCAATGATAAGCTTCATGATCGTTTTCTGCAACTTGCCGACTGCTGTGAAAAACAAGAAAGTTAAACTGTTATTAGTGTTATGGAGTACACTAAACGGTGCAATTCGTTCACTTCCTTCCAAAATGAAGTGGCAACTTGTTAACTTCAGAGAAGGTCAATTACGAAATTGCAGAGCTGTATATAAACGAATTTGAAACGAATTAATACACGTTCTTTAATACTTTTAATATGGTTTGACTCTGAATTTGTACATGAACGGCTACAGATGAGATTCACCATTCGAAAGCCACTCTTCTTCGTTACAAAAAAGACAAAAAAGGAATTGATTTGTCTGGATGTAGGTTGATTCTTCATTCTAATAGATTACATATGTGTATTCTTTGTGCATTGATCGCAGCCATGTTATGGATGTCAATGTGCGGTTGGTTGAAAGATGATCCGAGAGACGTCCATATGCGAGGCTTCTTTCAGGGGTTGGTTTGGCTTGTTATAGTAGTTAAAGAAAAAATATTTTTATCATGAGCAGCTGTATGGTCTGCACGAAGAACAGGCAACTGGATACTCAATATCAATCGATGAGTCTGATACAGACTGTTTGTTGTATTTTGTACTGCAGACACTGTATTCTGCGGTGCAGATGAATGTGCAGAGAATGTTATTCTCATACACACGATTGTGGGATTGATATATCGATACCTGAATGGACAAACATGATATATCTCAAATTGTGATAGAAAATTATGATATCTTAAATTCTGGTTGAAGAACATGATATCTTAAATTGAATTTGAGAACCATATTGCTATCTCGATATGAAAATTTTTTCAAAAAATATTATTTCAAGTTGGTCATAACTTGAGATTAATATATTAATTTCATCTCAAAATATTATTTTCATCTCAAGTTATTATACCAATTTGAAATAAAATAAATTCTGTCATCGAGATAGCATATGGTTTCGATATGTCTATAAGGTCGATATCTTTTCTACCTTTTTAATAATCTATATTTATTCCAATCCAGCTTTTGCTCCTGTTTTCACGTCGTGGTTTGCGGTGAAGTTCGATTTTTTTTTAATTTATTTATTTATTTATTTTCTTTCATTTCGGTCTCGTTTTTCATTATACTTTCACACTTCGTGTATCACATCGTCAAGTCGAACTTCTGCTTACAATTTGTCAATCGGATTTTATACATGCTTCAATTTTGTGAAGAATTTTAAAGCGAAACAAAATTTCTAAGACTCATTTTTCACTTTGGTTTGAATAAAGTCTTAAGCCACCCGACACTCTTGCGCCGGTTAATTTAGAATGAGAATTGTCACTAAAAATAAACTAGTCGAAGTCGTGAACTACACTGTCCTCAGCTCATTTGTTAATCTATCCTACACTTACCTCCTCGCGCCTAACATGTCTGTGCTCTACATTTATATCGTCTAGTCACAAAGAGTCCGCTCTCTTTGTTTTCTTCATTCTGTATAGTTTTCATATTTTGATCAATGAAATATTCCTTATTTTTAATAAAATCAGTTAAATACTCACAGGACTTATCGCTGCAGGGCTGCTACGTTGCGTGAGACTCATTATACTGTTGTTTCTCGTGTTAATGTCATTATGATGTGTGCATGGTCCACGTGTTCCAGTTCATGTGTACAAAATTTTAACAAATATAATCAACTTTGGGGGGGGGGGGGGGGGGGGGGGGGTTAATAAGGTTCGCATTTTGCCATAGCAACTCACAGAGTAATATAATTCCCCCCCCCCCCCCCCCTGCCCCAAAGTACCCTGGATGCAAAAACATTCCCCAAGTACATTATCTATTACATTATATACAAGAATGTTGTCTTCATACAAAAAAGTATTGAAATCAGATCTTATTGCCAAAGTAGCTGTGATATGAAACTGACAGGAATAATATATCGTATCAAATAAAGGAATCCCGAGCTGACATGACAATTTAACGAATTTGGAGTAAATTGTACTTGACGGGCGAGATGTAGAAAAAATAAAAATTAACGAGAATCATAAGCTTCAACTTCTTCGTATATTTTAGGAAATCAACTAAATAAATTCATAATTAACTTAATTGGTACTACTTTACGGTATAAGTAGAGGAAAAAAAAATATTCGACACACCGTGCGCAAAGTTCGATTTTGCGCCCGCTTCGCGTGTACAAAATTCAACTTTCCGCACGTTGTATCGGAAAACAAGGTTCGATATGCGTGCGAAAGATGACTCTCGACTCGTGTGATTGTCACCCTCGCTTACGCTCGGGCGAAAAACTTCACACTCATCCGAGAATCAACACTTTCGCACTAGTGTCGAAATGTACTATTTTTTAATTAAAACTTGCACGTTTTGACGTTATTTATAATATAAATCTGCAGCAATCGGTAAATTACTTACTCGAATTTCTTTATTCATATTGAACTGGCCCGCCGAGTACCATTTACTCCAAATTCGTTAAATTGTTATGTCAGCTCGGGATTCGTTTATTTGATACGATATATTATTTCATATTATCATTACAAATAAACAATTATTTCTCTCCATATATCTATCTGACTCACTTGTACCTTGCCCTCATTCATCCCTCACTATACATATATGAAGGGTCCACGGGGAAAAAAGAGGGAATGTCAAAATTTTTAATTCTTCAGAAATTAAAAATAACATGTTAAGTCTTGCATTAGTCAAGCAAAGTCGAAAAAAAAAAATTTACATTTTCATAGACAATTCAATCCCAAAGAACATTCCTAAATAATTTACAGGGAAAAAAGGGGGAATGTGGACGAAAAAAACAAAAAAAAACAATTTTTCAAAATTATTTTTCACGATTTTTTTGAAAATAATTTCAGGAAATGCAGTATCATCATCTTCTAAATCTGACTGCTTTCGTTTTTTCACTTTCGATAATTTATGAAGCTGAGAAAAAAACGTTTTCGCTTCTTCTTTACAAAATTATAATTGAAATGTTAATTTAATGTAGCGATAGTTCAATAATTATATTGCATATGTGTTAATTTCACGTAACTTTTTTGTTATCAAAAAATTTCTTTGGACATTCCTCCTTTTTCGCGCGGACCCTTAATATACATATAATTATTTTCATTCCGTTTTTTAATTATTATTATTGCTTTTTTTCGTTATATTATTATAGAAATTATGTTGCTTCTATTATTATGAAAATAATAACAAAAATTAATACATGGTCATTCTAATGAATGATATTGATAGTATAATAATATTAATAATAATATTAAGAAGAATAATGATGACAATAATAATATAATTGAGTAACGACAGTTAAAAGTTTGAAAAAGCGACAATCGTGATATATAGACTAGCGTTATACATGGCCTTGGCAGCATTATACATTTTACCTATAATTGTTTACCGCAATTAGAAATTTTCTTTATCAATATTTTGAACAATAGTATTGATTATTATTATTGACTATTTCATATTATAATAATGAATATAGTATAGCCACATAGCTGGTATGTGTATTATTTTGTTATTTGCATATCATTCATTTGAATTTCGCGATAGATATAAGCGAACACAGAATCGTTATATGTATAGTAGTATACGTTGCCAATGCCATCAGCCAGGAAAACGGGTTTACAATTAGTTAAAAGCAGAAAATAATGTGTGTTACTGCAGCAGTTCTGCAGTCTGTTTCTATATCTAAGTTTCGCCATTATAACCGCAAATACTTGTGTATAACGTTTGAAAAATAAACATATTATAGTGAAGAATTAGATGAACTGATAAATATAATTGTTTACCAAATTATTACTTCGCATTGGTTTGCTAGTCATGGACCCGATTGTAAACCGCATGTATATTGTAATTATATTATTTATAAATATACGTATACAGGGTGTATCAACCTAAGGTGTCGAAATGGGGAGGACCCGTCGACGCGAAGCCGCGCATTTTCAGAGAATTAACAACTAGAAAAATTACGTATACCAAAATTCCTATGAGGATAGAAAGACATAAGCAGTATTTACCACTTGTGCCACAGATAATTATCCCCATTATGCTTTAAGTTGATCGTTTCTATTGATAGCGAAGGCCAATAATTCGAATCATTTTTGTGATCGTCGAAGTAAATGAATCCTTAGCAAACTGGTTGAATTATCATTGACATTTTTTTTCGTACACCATGAAATTTTATCTTCTAATATCGTAAGAAATTCGGTGAACGAAATTCTTCTAGTTGTTGATTGGCTGAAGGGGCGCGGCTTCGCATCGACTAAGTATCTACCATTTCGACACCTTAGGTGATGCACCCTGTATATTTACGGTGTACAAGATGTATTCGTCAAATTTAGCTGCAATACTTTGCATCGTTGAACGTGCTAATCTCGAATGATTCGAGGAAATATCATGTGAATAAATTTGTATTTCAAAAACGTACAAGAGTTAGGAATTCCGTTTGAAAAAATATATAATATCTACGGTAATTTTCGGGAGGGACTATCAAAACTCTATATTCATACTTTATACAATGATCTGAGTGCACTTAAAATTTTTTGAATCAACCGTGCAGACTTTCGGGGAAATGCCCTCTCTAAAAAATGAGCGTCGGTATAAATATTAAAATTCGGGATTTTGCCCTATTCGAATTTTGAAAATTAAAAAAAAACAAGCAGGTAAATCGATTGACCACAATGAGTCAGACCTAAAACTTCCCGCCTAAATCTTTCAAGTTAAAAAAATATTAGGTTGGATCTCAATTTTTTTTTCTTTACTATTTAATAAAAAAAAAAAAAGGAAATTGTGCTGTGCAATATTTTTTTGAACTAATCAATTGATTTCAGTAAATCTTTCGGTAACTGAAAAAACTATTCAAGACTTAAATTTGATTAAATTTCGAGACTAATCAGTCAAGTAGATTAAGAGTTATACGACAAATACGTGAAGAAATGTTATTTTCAATTTTTATTCTTTGAATAACTTTGAAACTTCTACTATACCGATTGACTCCAAAATTCAATTAGATTTGAGTCTTGGCATATCTTTTCGATTACCGTAAGAATCATTAAAATCGGTTAATTCGTCCCAAAAGTATCGTACGACAAAAAAAGAAATTTTCATCGTGCAATATCTTTTAAACTAATCGCGAGTATAAATCTTGCGGCAATCGAAAGTTCTATCCAAGACTTAAATCTGATTGAGTTTTGAGACTAATCGCACGAACAGTTCAGGAGTTATGCGCTAAGAACATGAAATTTAATTTTTTTTAATTGTGATTCTCCGAATAACTTTGAAACTACTGCACCGATCAATTCGATAATCTAATCAGATCTAAGCCTTGATGAACCCTTTCGATCGCCGCAAGAACCATTCCAATCGGTCGATTCGTGCTAAAAATATCGTACGACAAAAATTTGCTTATATGCACACACACACATGCGGATGTCCATCCAAAAATAATCAGAATAGCATCTTATAGGACTTCAAATCGTCGAGATATGATGAAAACTCGATTGTTCGAAAATCGGCCTGAAACCAATAACTTTCCATTTCTTTGAAAATTGTCAATTTTCATAGCGGGCAGGAAGGTTGACAGATGATACTAAACGATATTTGGGGTTGTAGACCAGTTTATCGAAAATGACCGTAATTAGCCCTATAATAAGTGAAAAAGAAAATGTTGTTTGAATTACTTTCTCAAATATTAAAGAAATACGTTCGGTTATAGAAAACAATTTTTGTATTATTTGATTAAAAAATTTACATACACTATAAAATTATGTGGGTTAAGATAAACCGGAATAACCCGACTGACGCAAATCGAGATGATTTATGTATACATATATTGAGGATAATGAAAGGGCAACGTATATCAGACGTACGCAGGTAAATAAAATACATATCATGTTTTTAAAGAATTAATTTCGCAGTCATTTGCTCAGATATTTATCGACCAAGTATCTTTGCGAATACATAGAATTGAAAAACAAGTAATTCTGTTGAAAAAGAAAAAAAAACGTGATATTTATCTACAGGGTGTTCGAAAAATCACGAGACAGTTATTTTTTTTTCCTAAAATACGTATCGTACAAAAAAATATTTCCAACAAAAATTTTATGGCTTCAAAAAATCTATCCTACTACCCCCTGGGCGTGGGAAGAGGACCAGCTTTGAAATTTCAAATGAGAACCCCCATTTGTCAGTTTACAGATTATAAATAAATTTTCTGAAACCATAAAACTTTTATTGGAAACATTTTACATTGTGCCTATAATTTAGGTACGATGAAAAATATCTGTTCCGTGACTTTTCCTACACTCTAGGTATATAACTGACTTACCCGATTATGATAACATCCAAGAATCCAAACTCTAAAGTCGATTTGTCAGAAATTTATTTTGAGATTTTATTAATCGTACTGATTTGACATTATCTTTTACGTAAATGCTGCAGCCTATATAATTAAATATAACGTCTTAATTATGCATAAGCCAATTTCTTAAATGGTTTTATTTTCACCAATGTTTAACTGGATCGATATTATATCTTTCAAACGAACCGTGCTAATTAATTTTTAGATTATAATAAAATGTATCTGTGGGGTGGTCTTCTTTTGAAATATTAAGATATCTACATATAAGTATTTCTCATATACAATTATACTTATCAAATTTTGACTTAATTTATTACACACTGTCTAATTAAATAAATTTGCCATTCAAGTAAAAGTTAATTTCTTAAATGATTTTGTTTTAGCCATATTTATAATAATATACAGACTGATATCATATCGTTTTTAATGAACCGTGAAAATTAATGTATATTAATATAGCGATTATGATAAAATGTATTGAGTCTGATTTTTTATTTTTTATTTTTTTTCTTTCTTTAATCGACCCCAAATTCGGAGAATTTATCAAAAATTATAAAAGACACATGTAAAAGTTTGATAGAAACAGCTTTTTTTCTTTTATATCAATATTGAAGTTTGAAGGTTATTTTGGAAATTAAGAAATCTTAATTCTTTTTTTTGATATTGAAACAGAAATTCGAGGTAATTAAACGAAAACAATTAACCTCATTAGTTCGGTCAAACGTCAACATGAAATTTTAATCAAAAATTAATTAATCATAATCATGAGAACACAGAAAAAAAAAAAATGAAATTGAAGAAATAAAAAGCGCAACATTGGTGTAGATAATTAAGCCCGATATATGTTTAATCTTTTTATCAGACACGCGTGTCATGTTTTTGGTGAATTAACATATGTTGTCGATTGTTTTCGGTTTTTTCACTAATTTATTTTTTCATCATCTAACTAATTGGTTCTGGTTTACAATTAGTCAGTTATTTCGATTTTCCCGAATCGTCGCGAATTGGATAAGATAGGCAAAATAGCTATTCGACTAAAAATCGAATTCGATAAGCTTATTAATCCTCGCTTGGTAGTAGGTACGTTATTGCCGAAATTTATCACATTACTGTAACAATAAAGATTGGCTACTGACGTAGGTTGTATATACATACATACATACATATATAGCGGGGTAAGACCGGGCAAAACGGACACCTCGACGAAAAATATAAATTGGCGACAAAACGGACACGTCGTTTTAAATTTCTTAAAAACTTGCTTCAGTTTTTCAGACGTTATATACTTACGCAAAGAAATTGTAGAAAATAAGTAAAATTGTTTATGTGCTGGAGCTGATAAGGATAATATTTGCCAACTATTCTCTAGAGCTGCGGGACACTCCTGGCTTTTGACCATGTAGTGACCAATCGCGTATTAGTTCGTAATTTTTTTTTTTTTTTTTGAATAATCTAATATCATCGAAAGATGTAGAATATACGATTTTAACAAATTTAAGGGTTATCAACCCCTTGGAATGACTCCTAATGGGTCGAAATACGTGCCAGAGGTATTTCGTCACTGCCGGAGCAGTAGCTGGTGTTCAAATCCTATCTTTTTCTTTTTTATTTTGCCTACTAGAAGATTCAAACAGAGTTTTAATGAAGTTTTTTTCCCAGTTTAGCGTGTAAAATTCTATTCCATTCCTGGTGGATAGTTTGGAAATGAAATAGTAACCAGATGAGTGAGAGGGATCTGAAGTAATTTGCAAAAAACTCGAAAATAAGTAGGTTTAGGAGAATTCACCATCAGATATTTTTCGTAGAAAATTTTATGGGTTACAAAAAAGGTCCGATGTCATTTTTCTGTAAACCTCATCGTTCAAAAGATATCCTGCAAATAATCTATAAATCCGTTTTGCAGTTTGAACATGTCTACAAATTTCATATGGATTATCTTGTGAATATTTTTGAAATGAGTAGGTTTAGAGTAAAAAGTCAAGAGATCTTTTTTATGTATTTTCAAATTCACGACAAGAAATGTTTCGTAATATTTTTCTCTAAACAGCTTCGTTTGAAAGATATTTGCATAACAATCTACAAATGGATTTGGAATTCTGCCTAAGTAAAAAATAACGATTGTTCTTTCCTTCTCTTTGATGTCTTGCTCCTGATATATATTTGGTCAATACAAAACCTTAAATTCACAAGTGAGTATTCTCCTTTTATTTTTTATATTTCCCCAAATCTTTTCCGACTGATTAAATATTCTGCAGGTCAACCAGATCCAGCCCCCCCCCCCCCCCCCCCATTAGGGGCTATTATTCTCATTAGCTCCAGCATATGGAAAATTCTAATTATTTTCCGCCCTTTCTTTGTCTAATTGTGACATCAGAAAAGTGAAGCAAGTCTCTAATAAACTTAAAACGGTGTTTCCCCTATGTAAATATATAAACTGGATGGATTTAGGCTTATCATTCAATGGCATCAAGTCCGGCGAGTTCTTGATTGCTAATCGGTTATATGTGATATAATCACATACCTGTATAAGCGGTTTACATCGAGAAGTTTAGCAGCTAGAGTCACGGTCTCCCCTCTCCTAATGCAGCAGTTTGTTTTGTGATCAACGTACGCGTGGATTGACGGGTTTTTTTTTTTTTTTCATGGAAACAACGAATTCCGCTAATCGTATAATATCATAATATAAATAAGTGGGGATAGTGTATATATATAATTCAATAGTATGGAAGTGTTGTCTTCAAATATCAAACGCATTTCACCGATTAAACAACTCGCGGATTAAATAGACGGATTATAATTACAGTCTGAGGGTAAATAAAAACTAAGAAAATATGAACGTAAATATTAATTAAACAAATAGGTGAAGAGGTTTGACTTAGTGCATGAAAAAAAATTCTTTTTTGAAAATCAATCACTCGGTGAAAATATTAGCTGATATAAAACATCGAAATTGATGTTATATTCCCAAGGGTAGCTAAAACGGTCTCAGACGCATATATAAGCGTAAAAGTTGATAAAGAAAGTGGATTAAAATTAACTGGACGGGACTGTTGCGCAGGGGAGTTGTGGACAACGAGTTAAGTAGATCTCCGGTCAGACTCGCACATGCCAACGAGCCGGGAGACCAGCAGGAATATCATCAACCTTGAAGACCCGTGAATAAGAAATAAGGAATAAGGAATCGAAAAGTTCTGCAGGAGAGTTCGACTTTCGCCATGGTTCATTCGGCGAATAAACCCTTGGTCTTGGCCGTTATTGGGAACCTTTTAATCGTGCTTGGAATTTTGCTGTGCATATTCTGGCCCACCTTGATACATCGTTTGACAGTTAAGGTACGTGAGAGTTTTTATTTTTTATTTTTTGAAATATATTTTTATCTTTGTTTCATTTGACAATGAATTTTGGTTCGATTATGACAAAGAGAGAGATATTAGATATGATATTGATGATAACTGTATATAGCTGTGCACATATGTACACTTATCTCTATCAAACACGTGGGTGCGGATTTCTATGAAAATATAAATATATCTAAGATATTACGTAAACGGTATCGTAAAAAAAAAAAAAAAAAAAGTTACTTACACGTGGACCAATTTTTCTTGTTTAGGTATTAAACTCGGATCTTTGATATATAATCGTAAATAAACGTTCATCGATAAGCGCGATTCTTGTTTATGTAATGTAACTAAGAACGTCATAAACGTAGAACACGTGCAGATAATATCGTAGCAATTTTTACGCTTATCGTAATAATCGATACAATTATTGAACACGCGGTTTTATTGAAGATATTATATATATTTGGTTTGGTAAAAATACAAAAAAATGACTCGGGATATTTCTTATCGTTGATAAAAATTTTTAACATTGAAAAACTATAATAAAAAAAAAAAACAAATATATTTTTCATTTAATTCCTACGTTGTAAAATTTTCTTTTTCTTTTTTTTTTTTTCTTTATTCAATAAATTATAACCTCGAACGTTTATTTGTTATACAGCTACTGTCCTTCGCCATGAGGATAGGCATCATATCATGAATACAGCTGGAGTAATAAAATAGTTTAGTATTAACGATGCGATTTTATAGGATAAGATTAAGATATATTTGTGGTCATGGTCATCGATTTCAAAAAAGAAAAAAAAAAAAAAAAACGAAGAAAACTATTTTTCTAATTAAATTTTCATCTCTTTTCAGGAATTAACTCTCACACCTACATCAAGGAGTTTTGCAATTTGGACTGACTCGAGTAGGATTATACCTCTGCATATGGAGATATATTTTTTCAACTGGACAAATCCAGACGAGCTTAGAATACCGGGAAAAAAACCAAACTTTGTTCAACTCGGACCGTATACTTTTCTGTAAGTATATGTATATACTGTATACTATATATTTCTATAAGAAAAATTGTATTCTTTATGGGGTTTTTAATTATTGGATTTATTCTACGCCTAATTATAAGGCAGGAATAATTATACTATATAAATCAGCATATGTGTGTATATAATTAGCATAATATTAACATTTTTTAAAATCGTTACGTGTTGAATCACAAAAATTATGGAAATCTTTCTGAACGAGAAATCATTAATAACGATTTGCATATAGAAGTAGAATTTTTTTTTCTATTCACTTGTCGTTTTATGAAAAAGTAGAAAAAAAAAAAAAAAAAAAAACTGGAACTTGGACGCTTAAAAACAACTTAACACTTAAGACTTAAGGTAAGGTTGGTAAAAAAAATCGAATATTTTTTGTTTTTTTGAAGTATATCGAAAATATTGTTTGGGGTGACAAGAAAAAATTATTGTCAGAATTTGAGTCCTTAATATTAATATTAAGAGGTCTATCATCGCAATTTTAGATTTTTGTTTCCTGAGCGGGTTTTTTTTATAACTTTTGATGGAGTGAATTTAGTCAAAAATGTTAAGAGACTTTTTTTGTAGAGCATTTGATTTCCCATAAGAATATTTATCGGTTTTTTTTTCCGGATACTGATTTTTACATGAATTACAAAATTCCAAAGTTGAAATATCAAATTGTAAAACTATACCAATTTTTAAGGCATGATTGTAAGGATACGGTTCATCTGACGGAAAATTTCAATCAGACCTTTTTTGTAGAGCATTCAATTTCCTTCAAAAAATATCTCCGAGTCAATTTTGTTTAACTCAATGGTTTGGGAATTCTGAGACAAAAATCCGCCCAGGAAAACTAAATCTAAAATTGCGATGATAGACCTCTTAATATTAATATTAAGGACTCAAATTCTCACAATAATTTTTTTTTGTCACCCCGAACAATATTTTCGATATACTTTCAAAAAAAAAAAAAATAGTCGATTTTTTTGGCCCAGTCTAATATATATGCAACCGTAACGCTTATCTTTTTCCATAATTCTTCCATTTTCTGGACCGTGTTAACGCCTATCCATTGTCGTAAATGATCGAGCATCAATTCACTTCAATAAAAATCTATAATGATTTCTAAATTATTTCATAGAGAAATAAAAGGCGAGATTTTCCTCATCCTCCTTAACATATATGACAAATAATTTCCTAGTCTGCAATTGACTTTGAAACTTGAACGAGATAAAAATAGAAAAATGAGATTTGTGGTCAGAACTCCCCCTCCCCCGTAACCCGTGCAGCTATCGCGTCTCAATTTCGCAACTCTGCAACGATTGATTTTATATACAATATTTATTTTCTCATATTTTTTACATTATTTTATTTCCTTATATATCTAGTGGTTGTAAATGAACCTGCAGCAAGTAATCAGACTACCATAAATGTATCGACTGTCGAGGTACAACGATTTACAATGTCGTGGTCGTCTAAAAATTTTTTGATTATACAAAACTATACGTCTCTAGTTACTGTCTCGATTCGAACGTATAAATATTCAATTTACATTGCAGTCTTATATATGACCAACGAAATATATCTTAGGTGGTAATAATTACACGACAAATAAATAAAATAAATAAAATTTGTCAAATTTCTATCGATCTTAATTGTCTTTCGTATACGAAATGTAATTCTAATATTAGTTTAAGACTATCTAAGCGATATGAATATCTGAATAGAAATTATAATATACATGTTAAATGCAGATAATTGTCGCTATTGTAGAATAACGATGGAATAAAACTGATTCAATAAATCTAATAATAAGAAAGATGAAAATTGTTAACCCTGCACAGCACAAGCTGCGCGGTATTCACATATTAATTGTTCCTACTTAATTTAATAACTTACGATGTGTAGGCATAGACTAAACGCGCAATGCCCTAATTAAACAATTGTCTAATTAACTACTTTCTTATTGAACAATATTTGTGTAGCGTATTTGCATCCGACCTTTGGTCCACTAGCTCTGGTCATGCAAGTCCTAGATTCTCAGTTTTGACTTGTAGAATGAAAATTTTAGTAATTGAATACGAAAACCGAATTACAGATACATTTTTTTCGAATTTAATAAGAACTGGTTATCGATTTCTTGTAGGTTAATGATCTGAACTCTTGACAAGGTAGTATAGGAAAAAATTCGGAAATTTGAAATTCAGGAATAGAGCGTCGTGTCTTTTCATCAAATTTCGTCAATTAAATAAAAGAAAAAAAAATTTAAATTAAGTCTGTATTTCGATCTTAATTCTGAATTTTAATATTCTTAACTTCAAGATTTTAATAAATTCGAAATCGTATCAAATTAATTCGTCGTAACGTACGTTGACCTTTCTCAAACATGCAGCCCGGTCTCTTTTATCAATTTTAAACCGCAATATATGTAGATTAATTTTTCAAATAATCAGAGCCGCGTTCATTAGCCTAACTGTTGATAAAGTTAATTATAATTGAATCGTCATTTTGGGTAATTTATTATACAAATAAATAAATAAAAGATAAATAATAATAATAATAAAAAACAAAAAAAGCTCATCAAAAATAATCTATCACTCGATATCAAAGAAATTTTATTTAACTTTTGATAAGACTTAGACTCTCTAATTTTAGATCTACAATTAGAGATTTAAATCGTATGTAATTGATTGTCAACTGCAGTGAATTGAGGCATCAGTAAATTTCTAGCTTTGAATATGTCTTCAATTGCGATTCATTTGTGTTAGAAGTTATCTTGTCATTGAAATTATACCCGTGTAGTACATACCTACCCGTATACATATTTCTATATGTATAGAATAATTTATCTTATAATGACTAACTTTTGTGTTTCGATTATAGCTACATTTTTGTTATTATTATCAATTCGCAGAGTATACTCTGTCCGAGTGTAACAACCTTCTATAATATTTCGTCTTGTAGTTTTTATCATTTTTTATTTATTTATTTATTTTTTTTTTTTTTTGCGACGATCGCGTTGAACAAGTTACGTAAACGTGATTAAACTGCCAGGTTTAGTGGCCTAAAGAGTCTCTTATATCCCTTGATGATTAATACCGTAACAATGTACACAGATAACGATCCCGTTATATTGCACGAGGATTAGAGTCGAATTTTACGATCACGATTTTACGTAAGTTTGTAGAAAAAGTGGGGCTGGATTGAAGTTCCGAATTTCGTATATCCTCGAAAAGCTATAAAATCGTTTAAAAAAAAAAATTTATATCGAAAAACACCGAGGGTTAAAAATTCCGAAATTTAAAAATATCCCAACAGTCAAAACTATCCAAAAATTGACATATGGAACGTCGGGGCTCTAGATTGAGTTTTTGGAGTTCAGGGACTTTAGCTATCTGCATTTAGCTCTTTCCGAATTTTAATATTCCGAACTTGAACGTATCTCAAAATTCAGAATCGTCTGAAATTAATTTTTGATTTTAACCGTTCGGAATCTTCAAAAAATGTATAACCGTTATCACACATGTCTGCAGTTGGCAGTAATGATTGTCAATCAAAACTATGTATATATAAAAATGATGAATTTCAACATCCAAATTCATATGAAATTTCATTATCCATAATCTACATAAATAGATAACAATTTTCACTATCACAATTACTGGCCTTTACCTTCACCTTTCGTGATAATTACACAAAAATTTTCCTATCATTTTATTAAATTATCATTTTTATTATTATAGAGAAAAACGAGAGAAAGTTAACGTAATTTTTCATCCCGAGAATGACACGGTCAGTTATGACCAGAGAAGGACATGGTACTTCATCGCGGATAAGAGCAACGGATCCTTGACGGATGTCGTTACTCAACTGAACGTTGTTGCCCTTGTGAGTATATTCTGGTTTCATGATATTTTATATTCCCTTAGTTTTGACGGACTTTCGATATCTAATAATTTTTAGTTCTAGTCAAAGCATTCAACAAATTCATATTCATGAGATGTATTAATTATAAAGCTGTAGAATAAACGCATTAACAATATCTTATTGATCAGACTGTTCTATAATTAACGGATTATTTATCTATTACCGTATTGCAACAAAGTACTAAACCAGCTTAACAAAATGGTGTAAATATTATTTTACGTAATTCAATCATGATTGCGAAATACATATTTTAACTGCATTCTGTGAAAGGTGCAATCAATGATTATCATAACCCATGTGCAATGTTATTAAAAAAAAAAAACTATAGCCGATATAAAGTTCAGAATTTCTACCTTTCATCTTTATCAGATCATTGTTCATTAATTCCCAATTAAATCGAGGAATCCCATCCCAATGAAGGTTTCATATGCAATGAATCATTTTCGTATAATTAATCATGGATCTTGACATTCATGTACTCAAATTTGGTCCAGTTAAACGTCTCGGTTCATTCAAATTAAAATTAATCCTTTTAAATTTCATTTTCACAGTCAGCCGCACATAAAGTTAGATACTGGAGTTCGCTTGCACAAATTTCAATGTCTTTAACGGCGATGTCCGGTATTAATGATGTTTACGTAACAAAAACTGTGGATGAACTTCTTTTCACTGGTTACTCGGACTCAATGATTGATCTTGGTCGATTGAGCTCGTTTATTGTCGATATTCCACCGTTTGATAAATTCGGTTGGTTTTATCAGGTAAATTTATTTCGCATTCTAATTATCATAATTTTGAATACACATTGTCCAGTTTTTTCAGGCATATTGCAGTTAATACAAAACTGATATCGAGATATATGAAATTGCATGTGAAATGAAACTTTTTGAATTTATTATTGAATGAAATTTATTTACAGAGAAATGGATCTACCGATTTTGATGGTCATTTCAATATGGCTACCGGTCAGAATGATATCAGGAATATGGGTACTCTATTAAATTGGAATTACGGAAAGACTACGAAGTACTACGATCCACCATGCAACGCGCTAGAAGGTAGCGCAGGAGAATTTTGGCCACCAGAAAGGACTAAGGATCAGATCGCCCTTTTCTCTGCCGATATCTGCAGGTAAATAATGATGTTACTGACTGAATATCTCGGTATAAGACACATTTCATTCTGATTAAATCGAACGTTCTGTCGTTGATTTATCCAGCTGTCGTGTAATTAAAAATTTTTTTTCGATCGAAGGCTGTTGATATTATATCGCGTGTCTAATGGCGTAAGTTAAGGCAAGCGTCATTATACAACCATTTGCATTTTTGTAAATCGAAAGATCGTATGATTTTCTTAGTAATGTTTTTTGTGCAAAAATAGTCGAAATATGGTGAAACATAAAGAATTGAAATTGAAAATTGGGTAAATAAATAAGTAGAACGTTGTAATTGTCATTTTGAATCTAAGTGGACGAAAAATGACCTGGATTTAAACCAATTCTATGATTAAAGGTCGTAAGCAACATTATACGATTTTTTGTAATTTTTAAAAGTAAAAATATATAAATTTTCGATAAACTTGAAAAATTACTGAGTTCAAAACACTAAAAGCAGAAGTTCGTATCCGACTGTTTGCAATTAAGTTTTTTAAAATCTCAATTTCAAATTATTTAAGCATTTTTATCGTTTTTATAGCGAATGACGAAATGCAAAAAAAAAATTAGACGATCTCTTGTGTTACTAAAATCGCCTTTTCGGTGCTTACACGACTTTATGCCATATAATAGACACGCGGTATGTATGTGCAATCATTAATCATGCACAATCCTCCTAGATCAGTAATTTATTTCAATTTAAGTGCAACATGCATAATTTACACTCGAGAATACAGAAAGCTATAATTGCCTATCTTTTTTTTTTTTTCTTATTATCGTTTCCTATGAGTAATATGAGTATAAGATGAATCAAAGGATTTGTCATTACTTATAATTGTAGCTATTATACAATGACATACGATGCAGCTTCTGACTGAAATGCTATGACTAATTTTGTTACGACAGATTGTTACCACTGCATGCATGGAAAATTCCTAAAAAAAAACAAAAAAAATAGGAACACGTACATCAACTAACGTCAAAATTTGATAAGATTATAAGAACATGAGATAAATGTTAGGTCGTATCATGATACCGCGTACAGTCGAGCAATAAAGTTCTTGTAGGGTCGAAATCTAGGCTCAAGCGTTTCAGTGCAGTTTACGCTATTGAGCAGGCTTCTCGCTTTCGAGTAGACTATATACCTACTTAAAGTAAAGTAATTAGAGATACTTTCGAAATACATATGGGGCATTCCGGCTATAACCGAGCGGCCATTGCCTCGACATTTTTATTTTTGTGATGCCAATTTTTTTTCAGGCATTTTTCGACAAAAAAAAAATATACGTATTCCTCAAAAAGAAATTAATCGTCATCCAGTTCTAGTTTATGACCTTTCAAAGCAGAATAAAATTATTTTCGACCAGAGTGTATCCTCCGATTTTTCTCAAATAAATTCACTAAAAAGTACATTAAAAAACGCATCTTTTGGTGGCTATCTCATCGTGGAGAAATGATTTTTCGATTTTTTCTATGTGGATGAAACTGTGAAAAATGTGTTTTTATTCGTAAAAAAGGAGTAAGTAAGGTTACTTGTCGGTAATTGTAACCCTTGCCATAAATTCGACAATAAGAATAATAACTCGACAATTAAAAAACATCCACAATTTCCAAAAGAATTCATACCCGAACACGTGTACTTACCAGTACTTACTCCTTTTTTACGAATAAAAACACATTTTTCACAGTTTCATCCAAATAGAAAAAATCGAAAAATCATTTCTCCATGATGAGATAGCCACCAAAAGAGGCAGGTCTTAATGTACTTTTTAGTGAATTTATTTGAGAAAAATCAGAGAATATACTCTAGTCAAAAATAATTTTTTTCTGCTTCAAAAGGTTATAAACTGAAACCGAATAACGAATAATTTTTTCTGAGGAATACGTATGTCTTTTTTTGTCAAAAAGTAATTGAAAAAAAATTGGCATCACAACAAAAAAAAATGTTGAGGCAATGGCCGCTCGGTTATAGCTGGAATGTCCCATATGTATATTCAATTACAGCCGAACGCATCAATGCGCCTGCTCATTAGCGTAGACACCAAAACGCCTGAGCCTAGATTTCGACCCTACGAGAAATTTATTATTCGACTGTACTTACAATCGTGCAGTCTAGCCAGCAGAGATCATATTCTAAAAATATGCTATACAGGGTGTTTGGTTTTGATCTCCCAAGGCCAATATTTCCGAAACTAAGAGATATAATATATGAGAAAACTATTTCGGACAAAAGTTGCAGGGTTCAGAGGGGTAAAGAAGTTGGCGTTATTGAATTTTTCAGTAGAGGCGCTACTGCGGGAGTCAGGGAAGTGTCAACTTTTTTCTTTTTGAATAGAAACCTGTATTTTGCATAACGTAATTTTGTTCTACGTGAAAAATCAACCGACTTTTGTATGAAACATTTTTTTATGATATTTAACTGAACAACGAGAGATTTTTGAACTTTTGAACACATTTCACCTTTTAACTATCAATTTTGAAGAAAAATTGCAAGAGACAAAAAGTGCGTAATTTCATGGAAAGATTCTTGAAAAATAATTACAGAATTTTTTTCAAAAACTTTTTATTGCAGCTTTTTGAATTGTGTGAAAATCATAAAAAATTGTTTTTGAAAAATCTGAGATTATTCTCCAAGATTTTCTACATAAAATTACGCAATTTTTGTCTCTTGCAATTCTTCTCCAAATTCGATAGTTTAGAGGTGAAATGTTCTCAAAAGTTCAAAAATCTCTCGTCGTTCAATTTAATATCATAAAAAATTAGTATCTTACAAAAAAATGTTTTATACAAAAGTCGTTTGATTTTTTAAGTAGACTAAAAATATATAATAAAAAATATGAATTTTTATTAAAAAAAACAAAGTTGTCCTTTCCTTGATCTCAGCAGCGTCTCCACTAAAAAATCCAATGACACCAACTTCTTTCCCTCTCTAAACCCTGCAACTTTTGTCTAAAATATTTTCTCATATCTCTCTTGGTTTGGGAAATATAGGCCTGGGAAGATTAAAACCAAACACCCTGTATATTATCTTTTATCAATTTTAAACCATAAATGAGAAGACATAACGGTTGCATTATAATTTCCTTGTGCCCACATCTGATAGTATAATAATTTTATTTGAAAAATGAACAAATTTTTATAATTTCCGCGTATAATTTCAGGCCACTAATTTACGAATACGATGGAATATTCACGCAACATGGTATCGATGGCTACAAATACGTTATCGGCGATAAAACTCTAAGCAATAGTACGAAGAGACGTTATCCTCACGAACAGGCAAAGTACTTTGACACTAAGAATGCAACGACTGAAGAATTCTTCGACATTGAACATTCCAGCGAATTTTCGGAAACACCGGTAAACGATTATGGCGAACCGGACGTAGTTGACATAGGGCAGTGCTATTGCAGTGGTGATTGCACACCCTCAGGATTAATCAATGTAACTGCATGTCGATATGGCGCTCCAGCTTTCGTTAGTTTGCCACATTTTCATAAGGCAGATCCGATTTATCGGAATCAAGTTGACGGAATGGATCCTGTGGATGAAAAACATGGGTTCTCGATCACCCTAGAACCGGTCAGTCTTTACACTTTGTTAACTTTTTGTGAAATTTAATGATTCACGTGATTTGAATTCACTGTGCAATTTTTATTCTGATCAAATTGGGTCTGGGTGGCAGGATAAGATGCTGAAAATTCCCTCCTTGCCGATTTTGTCCGAGATAGAATCGTCCGATAAGTCATAAAAAATTAATAACATCCGCCAAATCTCAGCCCCAGTTCCCCCTCTAAGGGGCTAGACAGCCGAATGAAGATTTTTCCGTTTTCTTTGAATTTCTAAAATTTAAAAATTTTTTTGACGCGAAATTTGAATTTTGGTAGCGGTTTCAAACCCTTGAAGGTAATTTGAAATAGTGGAAAATACAAAAATAAATTTCTGAAAGCATTTGAAAGGGTTTAAAAACGCTCCTGAAGTTCAAATTTCGCGTCAAAAAAATCTGAAAAAATTCAAACGTATCCACGTTAACGAGGACTTTCATACGAGTTTAATCGCATGAGTAGAATCGGTTGAGTAGAACTTGAGATATTGAAATAAAACGGAAAAATTTTCATTTGGCTGTCTTGCCTCTTAGGGAGGAAGTTGGGGGCTGAGATTTGACGTATATTATTTATGTTTGATGACCTATCGATCGACTCTATTTCGAAAAAAATCGGTGAGAAGGGCCGGGACTTTTAATCATCTTATCCTGTTACCTACATCCTTTCAAGATTTATTCTAGTTCATTCATGTCTATAACGAAAAAAATATTCTCTTTCAGAAAACTGGAATTCCCATCAATGTGGCGGCTCGATTACAGGTCAACATTCTACTGCAGCCATCACCGCATATTACGTAGGTACGAGTTAGGCTTTTGAAAAAAGGTCCCGATTTGTTTTTTTTTTTTTTTTTTTAGAACAACATTTTTGAGTTTCTGTTTCATTTTCGTCTGAATTTCAAATTATAGGCAAAGTTTTTTTTTTTGTTTTTTTTTTTTTTTTAGAACAACATTTTTTAGTTTCTGTTTCATTTTCGTCTGAATTTCAAATTACAGGCAAAGTTTTTTTTTTTTGTTTTTTGTCAGCAATTAACGATATTCGTAAATTCGCAATTACACCTGGGAATCAGGTATTTGAATTTGGTGATCCTCTAATACCGGGATTCGGGGTTTTTATTCTTTGATTATCTCACCTGTAATTTGTTTGTTATTTGACCCAGTAGTTGGAGCGAGCCACTCCTTGTATAGCTGCGTGTTGTAGATTCGTGTTCCAGATAGACGTGATAATAAATAAAGTAAAACTAGCCAAACCTGTGGTCCGAGCCACAGGCATTTCCAAAATTACTTATAACTTTCAACGTCTCGCTAAACTTATAGTCGTATAATTCCATATATTATCACAGCATGAATGGGCGTCGTTATTATTCGTTCGATTTTTTCTAACAAATTATTTGATAGAAAAAATTTTTATCTAAGTTATATTTTTTCATTGGGTTAGATTAAGGTTCCGATTTTTGAAACTTCCGAACGGTCAAAATTACAAATTCAGTTTTGAAACGATTTTGAATTTTCAAAAATGTTAAATTTCAAAATATTAAAATTAGGAATGAATATTTTCACGATTTCGGGGCTATAATCACATCCGAAGAAACAAATCCAAAGAAACTTATCTCAGAAACAATTTGATGAATGAAAAGTCTTATAATTCGAAACAATTCGTTTACAACGGAACAAAAATTTTACTATACATTTTATTTTCGCAATCAGGTGACCAAAATTCTTCACATACTTGATAGCATTTTGAATAAATAATAACACAAAAAAAATTCTCTTCATGAATCCCGATTTTTAGTTTTCAGATTTATAATCAAAACCCTCGTCTCTATAAATGTTCCTCATTTTATTTTCCCCAGCCCTTTCAGGGACGTACCAAAGATATATTTTCCAATGTTCTGGTTCAATGAATACGTTGGAATTAGCGAAGACTTAGCATTTTCATTAAAAATGTTCTTGCTTCTACCATCGATCGGCTTTTACTCAAGCATTGTGATGGTCTGTCTGGGATCAGTGATGCTAATTACTGCTGGTGTCCTCCGCTACTTGTATAGACGAAGAAACTTACCTTCGGTAATAAAATTAACATTTATGCGTTATACCTATAATAATATCAAAGATATTAAAATCATTAATCCCATAATAATTTTCTATTTTTGTATTATTGATAAAAAAAAAAAATTTCTTGTCATCCCGGTGAATATACCTAATTTATTTCCGTCAGAATTTTTTTTATATCTGAACTAGGCTTATTAATTATTTTTCTTATTATTCTTTTTTATTTTCAGAATATTAAACCGCAAGGAGTGAACCTATCTTCGGATCAAAAAAGTGAATTAATTTATCTCGACACTAATTTAACTGACGATGATAACCAGACTCGATTGGATCGTCAATTGTACCCGAAATTTATCGGCAATAAAGAGAATTTATAACGCGATGGTAATACTCATATATAAAATAAAAACTATATACATCATAGAATTGCTTAAAAGCAAATTCAATATTGTATGTATAAGCCTGCAGTTCGCGATATTATTTGTATAGAACAAAACAAGAAATATTTCTGATTATTATTTTTTTTTGTTATTTTTTGTTTTGTTTTTTTCTTTTTTTTTCTTTTTCATTTCGTTTTTTTTTCCACATAATTAATCCGCATTCAGGGTAAAAACGACAGTCGTCGATATCTTAGAAATAGCAACAATTTTTCGAAATACAAAAGTGCGGGTAATTTTTTTTGATTTTATTTTATTTTATTTTTTTTTCTTGTAATTTTTGAAAAAAATTTATTACCATCAAGCATATCGCGTCGCATTCATATGGTATGTATACCTATACCATATTATATGGAAAAGCCGGGTAACATGGTCGGAATTAATCACCGTGAACAATTTGCAAATTACTATACTTACATACACGTATGTCGTATACTATGTATGTATAATTACGTGTGTATCCATGTTTAGGTGTATATTATATAGGTATATAAATATGTATATTTATACATGTTATGTATATGTATGTACAGCCGGGCAATAAAGTTCATCAAGGGTAGAAATTTAGGCTTAAGCGTTTCAGTGTCTACGCTGTTGAGCAGGCCCCTCGCTTCGCATACCCCTCTCCATGAGCCCATCGATGCGTTACGGCTGGTTAATGGGCTAGCTTACCCCGGCCTGTGGATATTTCTGAAATTAATTTTTATTTCTTTTTTGAAAATATTTCGTACTTCACTTTGAGTAGGTAGTCGGGAGAGGGATATGCGGAGCGAGGGACCTGCTCAACAGCGTAGACACTGAAACGCTTGAGCCTAAATTTCTACTCTTGATGAACTTTATTGCCCAGCTGTACATACATACGTATGATCTCTGTTAGTAGTGTATCAATTAGCAACGAAAAGGATATTATATGTCCTGTATTATACAAGGTGTCTCATTTAATCATTAAAATAAAGTTTTGGGGAAAAGTAATACGTTTCGAACTAAAGTTTCTTCATTCGAAAGGTCCAATCGATTGGCAATATATACATACGTATATATATTTTATTCAAGGGAGAATTTCAAGGTCAGGCCAAGATCAACTTGAGTTTTTGAAACGGAAACCTGTATTTTGTTTTGGCAGATTCGTGTTTTACATAAAAAAAACGAGAAACTTTTGTTCCAATCAATCAAACAATGATCGACTTCTTTTTTTTTGTTGTTGTTTTTTTTTTTCAAAATTTAAATTTATATTTAAAAAATAATTTAAAAAAAAAGTCATATTGTCAATCGATCGGGCCTTCCGAATGAAGAAACTTTTGTTCGAAACGTATACATACTATTTCTCTAAATACTTAAAATTTTTCAAGTTATTTGCGATTTTCAGAATAAATGAAACACTCTGTATAATTAAGACACATACCTAGATTATATATATCATATGTAGGTATGTGCACCTATACATATTACATACAGATCTCGTTATCAGTTACATTAAGTTTCATTTAATTTGGTTAATTTTATTTCACCACACCAACCGCGAACGTCTGCAGGAAATAATTACGCTTTCACGCTTTAACTTTTTTTTTTGTTTTTAGATAACACGCCAACGCGTTCCATCGCATTTCGTGTAGAAAGTCATATAATACATATGTAATATATATACATATATATATATATATATATATATATATATATATATATATATATATATATATATATATATATATATACATATAGGTATGTATATTATGTCTACTATTTTATAAGTGAAAAAATAAAATCATCTATTATAACTTTAATTAAACTGTAATACAGTTGACTATAGGCTAGGCTCTCTCATCAAAGATAGTCAATTCCTTAAGATTTAATCAATAGTATCTATACATTACAGATTAACGAATTTCGATTATTCTGATATCCAGGCAATTGTTTATTTATTTATTTATTTATTTTTTCCTTCTTTTATTTTTCTGAATTGTTATAAAAATCATCGAGGAATACATAATAATTTATTGAAAAAAATTTCCAAAGAAAAGTGCAGTCTCTCTGCCAACGTAAAAGTGATCTATTATAATCATTTCGCACGTATGCAAAAAAAGAAAGAAAAAAAAAAACAGAAAAAAAAAAAATGAAAAAAAGAAAACGAATAAACATAAATCTATAAAAATCATGTACTCTCGTTAATAATTATCATCTTATCATATTTTCTAATACTTATATAAAAACAAGAAGAAAACAAACAATCCCCCAGAAAAAGTAATAGACAGAATCCAAAAAATTAAAAAGATACGTTTCTAAGGGTATGTATGTATACCTATAGCGAATATGATATAATTATTTACTGTGGGTATATTTATTAAACACGGACGTATGTAATATTGTATAATATCGATATAATGTGAGGATCAGGTGAAACCATATGGTCGTAGCGTGCAGGCGTCGAATAATACGAATCTTATAGGGATAACCAACTAGCTGAAAATCTCCCTAGAGTTGTTGTTGATTGCTTACATTGTTGAAATCAACATAACCTAGGGATTTTCTAGCGTGACGAGTTGGCTATCCCAATGAAATTCGTATTATTCGGCGCTTGCGCATTACGACTATATGGTTTCACCTGATTCTGACGGTATGTATAACAGGTCATCATATAATATAGTATAATAACACGTCACAATAGATTATACGTAGTATGTACTGTCTTTACAGAAGACAGAACACTTTTTATACATATACATCTATACATATACTGTATGTATATTATCGCGTTTATGACAAGAATAATTTGAAGTTATATTATTTACATAGCTGTTTAATTCTATTTAAGACTTAAATAATAATAATAATAATAATAATAATAATTTCAAAGTTAAGTAGATTGAAACAAAGAGCGATCAATGCGATCGCAGACTATCCATATTGGGATTAATTTATTAAGTATAACAATAATAATAATGATAATAATAATAATAATAATAATAATAATTTATATCACGTGATGAAAATTTCTATACAAATTTTTTATAGAAATTTAAAGACATCGTATAATTTTTCTACAGTAAAATTGTAAATTTTCGTATACATATATAAATATATAGTGATTGAGGAAAAATTGTAAATCGTTTTATTTAATTAGAAAAAAAAAATCGCTCATTTTTTGTCGGTGAATCTGAAAAAAAAAAAAAAAAAAAAAAAAAACAATTTCTTACGGATTGAAGTACGAAAAATTTTTGATTTTCTTTAGAAAATTCGTTAATAAATTGTAATTATATTATCATCGGTCAGATATGCTATTTATAGTGGTATAATCTTATGGGGATTGTATCCCGGTCAAATTGGCTAGGAATATAATATAATATGTTTTATGTCGTCCCGATCAAAAGTGTCAATGGGGACGAGGTCGAAAAATGAACAATCGACGTTTCAAATAATTAATTATTCTCATAGAAAAGAATTTTTATTCGGTATATGAATAGTTACAGTTATTTGATACAACACACCATTCAATTGATCCGAAGTAAATAATCTTCAGCTCGAAGTTGACCGAAAGATATATATTTTTTCTTTTTTTTCAATTCAAATAAAAGCATCTCAAATAAGCAATTTTATTTTTGAACAATAAAATATTTGTCTAATATACCATAGGGTTTTTTATTCGGTTAAAATAAAATGTCTCTATTTGAAGAGAAGTACCATTTGGTTGGTCGGAATAAAAATTTGCAGCTTTGCTCGATGTTTGATGCTCAATATTTCAAAACTTGTCAATTTTTCAACCTTGTGGCCATTGAACCTTTCGATCGGGACGACATGACATAAAGCACATTATACCATATTCCCAGCCAATTTGACTTGGATCCAGTTCCCATAAAATTTGTACTAGGTCCTTTGCGGTTGGGCTTTTTTTTGTTTTATTTTTCCTTTCTGATATCTTGAATTTTCACATCTACATAGATATAAAAATAATTAATATGAGTGTATGTATATCATGAGCGTACAAATACATATCATCTGTACATATGAGTGTATTATATACAGTTTCGTAAAAATAGAAACACTATATAATATGATATTATGTAATACTACTATAACATACATCGATTGCATAATGAATATCTAATCGTTATTAATATTATACTATACATACAATATACATATAGGTATGTATTAGAATAATCACTATTTCTATATTACTGCATTTTCTCATATAATTTATAAAATCGTCATATTACATATATTCACTATCTTTGGTGATCACTAAATCAATCATTTTACAATCAATAATATTATAGAATATTAAATGTGTATATATCTCTAAATAATTATATTTTACCATAAACTTATGATAAGTATAGATGAGAGTTCAATTTTTTACAACACATTTTAATACTAAATAAAATAAATAAATAAATAAATAAAGAGAATGTAACAAAAATAAAGGACCTGTTGCATGTGGACGATTTGAATGATGAATGTCCTGATAATCCCGACGATATTACCTCCAGTAAAAATTGTCCGAACCTGTCCACGACGATCCCGATTATCCAATCGACAGCGAGGTAGCAGAAAAGGAGTAGATTACACGGATCAAAATGTTGCTGACCTCTCAACAAAACGTCGAAAATTTGCATATAGGAGAAAAATTGCTATACGAGTGATTAAAATTGGAGATATTATAGTGTCTAATTATGAAACAAGACAATATTAGTATGAAATTTATATAATTTTTGAGTTGAAACAATTAATCAGGTGCAGTTCAAATGCACAGGTTTCTACTTACTGTAATGCGTAATTGCCTATTCAGGACGAAAGGAGTTGGAGGAAGTGAAATTACCTACCTGGTTGTCCATTACGATTTTTATTCTAACTTTGAAAATATCAGTCCTAGGTTGAAAATGGTGATAACCAAAATTGCAGGAAATAAAATTCCCTATCTGATTATCAATTACCATCTTTACGATAAATTAGATAATAATCGAGGTACGTAATTGAAGAAAATAAAATAAAAAACAGTTCTCACCACTGTTTGCAATCTAACTCTGTAAATATTGATCCTAGGGTAAAAATAATAGAAACCAAACTTGTGGGAAATTAGATTTTCCATAACTTTGATTCTTATTATCTTCACTCTAAAGTTGAAAATAAGCGAGTTATTTAAAAAACAAAAAAAAATTACTCTTGAAATCAAGATGGGCGGCGAACGCAATGGGCAGATTTTTCCGAAAAACCGAGATTTACCCCGAACTGATTTCCAGGTGAATCCACCGAGATTTTTGTCTGGCGACGCGTATATCGATTATTATACTGAGGATCTAATCTAAATAATCGTTCTTATCCGATTTTCGCGTTCGGTAGATCGCGTCTGGCTCTATCCCCTTCCACTAAAGTACGAGACATAATTTGCTACCACCTAACAAAAAATCAGCTACGATATCAAATCCCGTTTTTATATTGATTTTGTTTTTTTTAACCCTTTGGGGTTTCTCGGCGGCCGCACCCACCGCTGGACACTAGTCAGACAATTCCAGATAATTAAGAGAGTAAAATAATTAGGCTAATAATTTTTGGTATATCAATTGCCGTAACTATTTTTGTCACCACAGGCTTTTACAATTAGATTATAATAACAAAATATTCTGTAGATGAAAGAAAACTTTTATTTATGTCAAATAAATACTAAAATTTATTCGAAATGTAGTTGATATAATATCGAAATCGATATTCTCAAGCTTATTGCTTGACAATTTTCACAAAATTGGTATACAAACAATGTTTACTAAGATGACTCCGTTTGTATGCACAGCTGCAGCAAGGTCAAATTTTGTAAAAGAAAGTATATAGTCTCGCATCCTTAAAAATAACCCCTGTTTAATATTCTTTAACTAGTATAAACAAAGGCGAAATATCGGTTTTTCGTCCTTGAATAAATTTCACATTAATAACAATAATAATGATATAACGATAATACTGCAGTTATTTATCTGTGCACTAAATCCAGCACAACGCGTACATACCTATACGTATTTTCCATTGATTTCGTTATAGTAATTAATCACATTATCCGAATCCGCGGTAAAAAATCGAATCCATTAATATTACGATACGCATAAGTTCTGTTATTATTGTTATGATTGAAATACAGATTTGTCAGAATATTCTTAGGAAAGAAAGGAACTAATGAATTAGACATACCATATCGTGGATATGGGTAGGTGGTTTATTTAAGGTTATAACGTCGAGCATCACGCTACAGGAGTTAGACCCAACGAGATCAGTATTATACTTATAAATGATATCGTGGGCGTAGGTCCCGAGAATTGAACGTCAGTTCGTCTCGACGTGTTCCACATCACGACGACTGGTAAACCAATGATTTATTAACAACAACTGAGCTGCGAATGAAATGAGCTAAAGAAACGTTAGGCACGAACATCGGGTGACATTCCTTTCATAAATACTTAATTCCTAGGATACACGTCGTCGCATACAGTCGACGTTGAATTTTTTGTTTGTTGCGAATTGTCGATAAATATTATACATATGTAGGTATATATATATGCTGTCAAATGATGGATATAAATATGTATGGTAGAAACAATCGTTGCTGCGTGTTATTCGCAGATTATAAATTCCCCACTCATCAGTCAATGTGTGATACTAAAAAACCGTTTACTTTCAATATATTTCTTTAACCTTGCAGGGGGTCGGCCGGAGAGCTTATAGACTACACAAATAACCAGAGAATATACGCGCTAACTTGGGGTCGGAGTTGCATACTTTTTTTTGCGAAAAACCGATTAACGAGGCTCTAGCTGGCATGTGGCCCACGTGTTTCCGAAACATTTTCAGTCCATGTGCCATGACTTGTTTTTCTGACGAATAACGGTTCTACGTATACCTATACCTATATATGATGTATATATTCTTTCTTCTTTCATTTCTTTCGCTGTGATATAGTTTTTTAGTATACATATGCGTGAGCTTTGTTCCTATAATATTTCTACGGTCTTTTTTTTTTTTTTTAACTTCCGCTATGGAAATTGAAAATTTTCAAAAAAATGGTAAGTTATTGGTTTCAGTTCGATTTTCGAACAATCGAGTTTTCATCAGATCTCGACGATTTGAAGTCCTATAAGATGCTATTCTGATTATTTTTGGATGGACATCCGCATGTGTGTGTGTGCATATAAGCAAATTTTTGTCGTACGATATTTTTAGCACGAATCGATCGATTGGAATGGTTCTTGCGGCGATCGAAAGGGTTCATCAAGGCTTAGATCTGATTAGATTTTCGAATTGATCGGTGCAGTAGTTTCTAAGTTATTCGGAGAATCACAATTAAAAAAAATTAAATTTCATGTTCTTAGCGCATAACTCCTGAACTGTTCGTGTGATTAGTCTCAAAACTCAATCAGATTTAAGTCTTGGATAGAACTTGCGATTGCCGCAAGATTTATACTCGCGATTAGTTTGAAAGATATTGCACGACGAAAATTTCTTTTTTTGTCGTACGATACCTTTGCGACTAATTAACCGATTCGAATGATTCTTGTGGAAATCGAAAAGGTATACCAAGACTCAAATTTAATTGAATTTTAGAGTCAATCGGTAAAGTAGCAGTTTCAAAGTTATTCAAAGAATAAAAATTGAAAATAACATTTGTTCACGTTTTTGTGGTATAATTTTTAATCTACTTGACTGATTATAGTCTCGAAATTTAATCAGATTTGAGTCTGGAATAGCGCTTTGAATTACCGAAAGATTTACTGAAATCGATTGATTAGTTTAAAAAAATATTGCACAACAAATTTTTTTTTTTTATATTAAATAGTAAAGAAAAAAAAATTGAGATCCAACCTAATATTTTTTTAACTTGAAAGATTTGGGCGGGAAGTTTTAAGTCTGACCCATTGTGGTCAATCGATTTACTTGCTTGTTTTTTTGTTAATTTTCAAAATTCCAATAGGTCAAAATCCCGAATTTTAATATTTATACCGACGCTCAGTTTTTAGAGAGGGCATTTCCCCGAGAGTCTGCACAGTCAATTCAAAAAATTTCAATTGCACTCAGATCGTTTTATAAAGTATGAATATAGAGTTTTAATAGTCCCTCCCAAAAATTACCGTAGATATTATATATTTTTTCAAACGGAATTCCTAACTCGTGTACGTTTTTGAAATACAAATTTATTCACATGATATTTTCTCGAATCATTCGAGATTAGGACTGAAGGAAGGATGCACATATGGGGCTTTTCATCCATTATCACCGACATTTGACCGCGATATTTTTTTTCCGCCTAATTTCTTCATATGTTGTAATACTATATTAATCATTTCTTTGTAATTTTTTTTTCATGCAACTTTTTAACGAACCTTTTCATTTTTTTCATTTCTATAAATAATACAAACCTCGCAAGGAATACATCCTTCGAAAATTCTGAAAAAATTCACCGATTTTATACGTCCAAGAGCTGCATTTTTGAGGTTCGTCTTATCAGGGACGGTCTAGATCTTCTAGGTCTAGATTTTGTCAACCGTAATCAATATTTAAAAATCTTTATTCAATATCATGTGGGAATTTCCACGCTAAATCACCAAGACTGCGACTCTGACCATTTTGGATGCTGTTGATTTTATTCGATTTGGCACTACTCGCCCCAAAAACCACCTAGATACAGGTAATATATTTTTTTTCTTTCTGTTGCCGTGATTTTTTTCATTAATTGTTCAAGCTATATAATAATTTCAACCCTTCGTGGTCACTGCGGGTCAAAATGACCCGAGCTTGAACTTTGAAGGTAAATATCGTTTTTTCCCCAAAATAAATACCCTTTTTGGAACACACATTATAGCATTATTTTTTTCCTAAGAGTAACATAGGTCTCACGAGTATCCCTACTATAATTTCACTTAAAAATATTGATAATTCAAAAAGTTATGATTTTTTGAGTAAAGTGTCTTTTTTGCGCATTGACCACTTCACGATTTTTTTTTTTTTAACATGTTATCACTTGAATTTTGATATACCAACTTTTGCCGTATGTTGTAGAATGTTCAAAGTATTTCTTAATATTTATCCGGTCTCAATCGGACTGATAGTTTTCACGCGACAATCGTTTAAAAATGGGCTTGGTTCAATTTGACCCGGTTGTGATCAGCTTGATTGAAATCAGAGGTGTGACCTTAACGAAAGTGGGATTCCGCGGATTCAATTCCCATGTTTTTCAAACGGATTTAAATAATATTTAATATCGATAATTTCATTATAAGTTGTAAATCCTATTTTCCGGTCATAATTTTTCTTCAGTTTTCTCGAAAATACAATCACATTGCCCAATTCTTTTTAAAATTGATGACTCCATGATCAGACACGGTTTCAAAAATTCAGAATAGATATCGAAGGGTATATTCTTTGCGAAGTTTGTATTATTTGTAAAAATCAACAGATTCTTTGAAAAAAAAAATTAAACAAAAAAAAAACAAAGTCGCGGTCAAATGTCGGCGATAATGGATGGAAAGCCCCATATATACATATACGTTGATAAATGTACAAGTTTATCTGCTACTGATAGTGACTCTCACAGGATCCTCGGATGACTCTGTTCAGCAGCAACAGAAATATCCCAGATGATTATGTTCAGTCCAAAAAATATCCGGGATGATAAGATATCAATGAACATTTTTAAGATAGTGAATAAATCCAAAAGTTATCGGAGTAAACTGACTTCCACCACTTTCAGAAAAGATAAGTTAAACTCCGAGGTATCTCGTCGAGTGTTAGAAAGCTTTTGAAAACTCGATTGGTGGCCCTCCTTTGGGTCGGTTGGGTTGGTCGGTCGGTCGGTCGGTCGCTTCGTTTGTCGTCACTCGATCAGTCAGTCAGTCAGTCAGTCAGTCAGTCAGTCAGTCAGGCAGTCGGTTGTTTCTAGTCCCTCGAGTAAGTCGCGAGTTCTCTGAGAAGCAACTCCCCATCCTAACACCCTGTCAACAACATGCCACAACTTAAGCTCGTTCTCACCCTATTCGCCGTTTTTCTTTGCTCGACGATTCGTAAGTTGTGCTTTTTTTTTAATTTCTTACATTATTCTAATTTTCATTCTCAATAATATAGAAAAATAAGACACTAAAATATCTATTAAAAATTCCAAAATTCTCTAATTTCGCTTATAAATTCCAAAAAAATTTTTTTTTTCACTTTAATATAATTTGTTAAAAAAAGAAAAAAAAAAAAAACGAGAAATTAAATTTCACGAATATTTTCGTATGTGAAAATAAATGATGTAATATATAAATAATTATATGTATGAATTAAATTTACTCAGTTTTAATGTATATTTTATTTTTAATTTTTATGTTTATTACATTGAGTGAGACTTGATGAGTTCTTCCGTTCCGAAATTATTATAATAGTTATCGTGTGCCACTTTCCGTTTTTTATTTCTTTCCTTTTTATATTTTTTATGTTTTTTTTGCGTTGGAGTATTGGTATGGTTAATTATTAGGACTTGAACAAACAATGAGAAAACATTAATGCGATAAATTATTTCAATTGCTTTTATAATAATTGAGAATTTTGTATAGCAAGTGTATATAATTCTACGCCTATATATACGTACATATGTTTATAATAATAACAATAATAATAATAATCATAAGTTACATGCTTTAATAAAATATACATATAAGTATAAGAGTTTATATACGATCATTAAAGGTGATATGTGTAAATTGAAACGTAGTGGTCGGTGTGAACGTGACGAATTTGTGATCTCACCTTTCCTTTTTTTTTTCTTTTTTTTTTTTACGTTATTCAATGATTCCGAACAAAAACAACAACAAAATATAATAGACAAAAAAAAAACGTTACCAAACACTTGACCTCCGTTAATTAATATCAGTGACCACTGACGCGACAGAATTCAATACTTCCTGTGTCTCTGCAGCCATGCAAACAGCTATTCGCCGATGTTAAAATCGTACAAAATCTATCCTGTATTATAAAGTGAAAAGAATTTGGTTTTCACGCTGTGTATAAACGTTTCTTCTATATTACTAACGAAACATTAGATCATAATTCATATACATATATTATAAAGATAAAGAACTGTTTCTACTTACCTCGAGATAAAAAGACAGGAGAAAATTAATGCTTAGAAGTTTTTGGTAATGCATTTAATTATTATTATATATATATCTTAACGTATACATATACATATATGGTATGATTCATTAATTCGGTGAAAGTAGAAAATTTTATATACATATATAACATATGTATATGTATATCAGCGTACAGGTCCGTACAGTGATTTTTTTTTATTTTCTATTTTTATTTTGTTTTTCTCATGGCAACAGAACCCACTCCCAGTTTATTTCCAACGTCGATATACATAGGATATATACATATACTGTGTAGAAATGGGGGTTGTGTCTATACCTGTATATACCTGTATAGGCTATTGTTCGTATAAGTTAACAGGTCTCAAGTAAACACAAGAGAATCCAGATATATGTACATACGTCTTATATACCTATATACATATATTGTTATATCTTAAACCCACGTTGCAGGGGTTATTCGTATTCTCGATATATTATTTTCAAAGGAAATCTACAGACTCATAATAACGACGTACAATTGCGGATAGTAACAATTCATCAATTCGCGTCTACCTACCGCGCTACACATAGAATTCATTTCTATTATCATCAGCCTCTATCATGTCAACTTGACGAAATTATTGATATCGGTATATATATACATATAGTCCAATGCTTGATTACGTGAGAACGACATGGAGGAATTTAAGAATTGAAATATATTATTCAGTCATAATGTAACATCTCTTTTAACAATTTACATGTGGAAATCTATAGATGGGTGAGGTACCGTTGACGACAACCTTGAGATTAATATGACACGATCCCTGCAGCACGCTACATACTTATAGTAGACATGATATATAATATGGGGTATTTCATGCGGAGTGGACAGCCAAAAATTATTTTAGTTTTATTTTTGAACTGATTGTAATTTTTGAATAATAAAAAACAAATAAATATGTAAAATAAAAGTATTTAAATAGATTTTTAGTATTTCTGAACATTTTTAAAATTTCCAAAAAAAAAATTAGGTGCTTAAAAAATTGCTTATAATGTTCTCGCGAATTTTATTATGGGACTAGTAATAGTCTAGGTGCCAGCGCTCTTAAAGTGTAATCTCTCCGGCGCCCGTATAGTGCAGATACCTATAAGTCGGTCGCGCTGACCCCGAAAACGCAAATGGCTTGTTGAGATAAGATAAAAAGTATGATTGAAAAATAATATAATACAAAAATTGATGAAAAAGTATTTAATGTATATTATAAATACTAAAATATAATTATACACAATTATTAAAATCATTTTCAAATAATTTGATACTATTTGCTTCTACCTGCAGCGCCATCTCTTCTCTCATTATAAGTCATACAGGGTGAGTTTTTTTAAAGTGTGATAAGGGAATATCTCGAGAATGGTTTGAGGTATTGGAAAGAATAATATACGAATAATTGATGGCACTAAGGGAGTCTTTATATGGGCCATATGAAATTTCAATGTATCAAGGCACGTTAAGGATATTAAGATCAACTTTGTTTTTTCAAATAGAAATCTATATTTTTGATTACGAAATTTTGTTTCAGTTGAAAAATGAAACAATTTTTATATGGAACATTTTTTTGTGAGACATCAATTTTTTGTGATATTCAGCCGAACAACTGGAGATTTTTGAACTTTTAAAATCACTTCACCTCCAAACTATCAATTTCGGAGAAAAGTATCAAGAGGCAAAAATTGCGTAATTTTATCAAAAGAATCTTGAAGAATATTCTTGTAGAACTTTTTTTTAATAATTTTTGATTTTTTTTTACGCAATTAAAGAAACTGCAATAAAAAGTTACAGCAAAAAATTCCGAAATTATTTTCTGAAATTCTTTGCATGAAATTATGCAATTTTTGTCTCCTGCAACTTTTCGCCGGACTTGATAGTTTGGAGGTAAAGTGATCTGAAAAGTTCAAAAATCTCTAGTTGTTCGGCTGAATATCACAAAAAATTGGTGTCTCACAAAAAAATCTTTCATATAAAATTCGTTTGATTTTTCAACTGGAACAAAATTTTGTAATGAAAAATATAGGTTTCTGTTTGAAAAAAAAAAGTTGGTCTTGATTCATCGAAATTTCATATGGCCCATATTAAGACCCTCTTCATGCAATAAATTTTTCGTAGGTATATTATTTCTTTCGATACCTCAAACCGTTCTCGAAATATTCCCTTGTCACACTTTAAAAAAACTCACCCTGTACAAACGCTGATGTTCCATGAATTTATTTTGACCAAAGAAAGACGCTTTCAGTGAAAGGATACAAGTGGACAGTTCATCCAGTAAATTAATGAAAATTATAAAATGAGTATTCGTTGTTTAAGCAAAATACAAAAAAAAAAAAAATTGTTCTATATATAAAATTTTTTGTTTGTTTATTCATTAAACTATATATAGAAATAAAAATTATTTCTGTTCCATAAGATATCGTTTTTTAATAACTATTAATTCCAATTAACTAAAAACGCATAAAAGTTGATTTTTATCTTATCTTAATACCATTTGCGTTTTCGCGGTCATCGCATCGCGACAGACTTATCTGATTCAGATAATTATATCTGAACTATTAAGTACACGCGCGCTTATAGTGAAGCAGAGCGACTATACACGCTATTTCTAAGAGCGGTGGCATCTAGACTATTACCTACCAGTCCCATAATGAAGTTTGGCATTCTTCATGAGGATATTTAAAAATTTATTTGGAAATTTAAAAAATGGTTGGCAACACTAAAAATTTATTTTTATTTTCATTTCACTTATGTTCGTATGTATGTCATATATGGGGTGGAACATATTCAAAGAAAATAAAAATCGGGAAACTGAAATTTTTTTGGTCGTTCGCTTCGCGTGAAATGCCCCATATATAACATATTTGAAATGAATTTATCGCGATTAGGGATCTGGGTATATACCTGTAACATATGTTTAATAAAGATAAACCACGGATTGACATGGAATAAATAAATTTTAATTCAATATCAGATACGTATTATGATTAACGTCTTATACATATACAACAGATTAAATTAACCTTTAAATTTATGGTCTCGTATTTCCGGTCATTGAATTGTGGATTCATTTTTAACTTATTTATTTTTTTATTTGTTTTTCAAATTTCATGACGGATTAAAAGAAATTTAAATGAATTCATGAAAAATTGAATAACTACTTTATAGTTAAACCTATATAAGAGTCGTGCTAGACCCACAATAGAACGAGCGTTAATATTCAATGCGCAGTCTAGTTCATCGACGGGTTTTTTAACGTTCGATATATTCAAATTATACCGCAATATTTTCACGATAGATATCGAACGTATATACTATTGGGTTCGATAGAAATGAACTCGTGGCCTCGGTAGCAACGAGACTGTACCTACACATGTATAAACTCAGTCGTGATATACGTATATGTATACTATTAATAGACAAAACGAGAATGGCATTCGCAATAAGCCTGCTAGCTATCCACTGTAGCAATGTATCGCTTGCATACATACATACAGACATACAACAGGTGACAATATCGTATTCTCACAGCTGTGCGATATATAGGTATAATATCTCTGTAAATTATACATACGAGTACATCACACGTGAAATCTAGGTATACTTCAGTATTGCAATCAGGCGACGGAGAGGGACTAGAGAACAGTAAGCTGAGTTTAATGTGTCCTTGAACTTGGCCCTATATCGTGTATCTCTTTTCTTTGAATGTTTTTTGTTTGTTTCCTTCTCTTTTCTCCGTTCGACTGTCGAGTCAAGTCGAGTTTCTCCGGTTCGAAACGGGAGGTAAAATCGCGTTGAGAAGACAGCGACACGACGACTTCTAGTGAACTGCGGAGAAAAAGAGTAGCTGTTTAGGCTCGTGTAGTGCGATACATACCTACGTATATCCCGAGTCTCAAAAATAGAAGCAAGAGAGTAGCGAGAGGCGAAAAAGAAAAGAGAGAAAAGAAAAGACGATCCATTGTTGTCTCGCACGCTAACAGAGTTGAAAATTTCCAGATATGTATTCGCGTAAGTTTTTTAGGATACATAAATAAAAAATCTTCCTTATATATCGTCGATCGACGATAACGTAATACGCATACGTGTACTGGCTCTAAATCATTTTACAATTTATAGTCGTGTTGTGACTTGTACACGCGTGCGATCTTATAGAAATTTATGACAACTTTTATCCTTTATACGGCAAATTGTAATCGGGTTTTAATTTCAGCTGTTTTAATAATGAAATAAAATTACTGGTTATTAGTCCCTAGTCCGAGTCTAGCGCCACGAATTATAGATTCGGAAAGTTTAACGTCTACTTAAATTATGTATGTAACATCGGTAACTATTGATCGATCCCGCTACATGCATACCCTATACTGTATTCATCGTATTATAATATTATCACGTTAATAGAGCGCCACTCAAAGTTCTATTGGTTGGTAATGTAGAAATCTATAACTGAATTATAACTCATGATTCATGTATAAGCTCGTGAACTCATACTATATAATATAACATAACTTATAGCGAACACGTGAGTCATGAAATAAAATTTTGTACGATAACAATAATATTCGTCATATACGTATGTATATCCCATGCGATGTGGCATCGCTACGTTTGTATATTTTGAATGAACACTCAGTTTAGCGAAAGTGTAATACCTACATGTATACATATAAGCACGTTGAAATTGTTAAGCGTTAACTTTACCGACCGACAAAGGTTGATTGTCTACGAATTAGCGGGATCAACTTTTAACACTAAGAGAGGTCACCTGGTCCAGTTAGCTTACTTAAAATTATCGTTATTATACATATTATGGTTAAATTATTCAACTGCTGCACTGCAGGTTATTGTTAGAGGCAAGTTTAACGCGCTCTATGATGTACCGTGTTCGTGGTTAGAGTGGTTAGTATGGTTCCATGAATATTTTCACGAAATATGACACTGACGTCGAGGCTGCCAGACCGACGCGACTGAATCCCTATACAGTCTACTGTACAACGTCATCGTCACTCTTCACACAAAAGCACTTATTGTTATTTACACGATAATAAACTGCAAAAAATGACGTATGATGCCAAACAATTTTTTTTTTTTTTTTTTTCTTTTTTTAGCACTATAAACGATTTCAATCAAATTTTATATCTACCAAGTTGAAGAAATAGGATAGTAGGTATAGCGTATCAGGTGTTGCACGTGAAACCGAGACTGTACCGATCTTGCGGTCTTCGATTTTGTGATGAAAGATTTTTTTTGGATTACTTTTAATTGTACTCATTTATTTCGATTTATCAATTAACGAAAATTGTATCGCTGAATTACCATCTGACCAAATCTTACTTTTTTTTTCTTCTCCAATACGTCGTGTTCTGTAGGATAAAAATTACCCATATATACAAAATGTTGATTTTTAATCAAACTTTTGTAAAAATTGCATTTTGGAAGTTTCGAAAATAGAACATTTATTGTAAACCGGCAAGTTTCTACACGCAATGTAATTTTAGCTTAGCGCATCAATCACTTTGGGCCGTAATACTTGAAAAAAGTATTGTACTTTCAATCCGAATCTGTAAAAAATTTTTGAGATTTAATCTATCATTTTGTTGACGGTTGAAGGTACAACAGGAATGTCCCATATATATATATATATATATATAGGTTTAAGAAGATTAACTTAACTTAACCATCATCTACGTAATTGCGTATGAATAGATGTGCATGGTTCAGTTGCAATCTGATTATATATAAATTCGACTTAACCTTTCGTGGTCACACTTCCAAATCCAATTACGGTGGTCACATTGGGTCGATTCTACCCAATCAGTTTTCAAAACGGTGTTGCGACCAAATTATCCATCCGAATTAGTGGTTCAAAAAATTACGAAACATGCTTTGAACCTTCTAGATGATATACGAAAAATTGATTTAAAAGAAATAAAATGTAGACATGTTAAAAATCAAATCATAAAAAGATCAATGCGCAAAAGACACTTTTTATTCCAAAAATCATAACTTTCTCAATTTTGTATATTTTCAATTAAAATTTTATGATGATGTTTCTTAGATGTGATACTTTTGAGATAAAAAATTGTAGCATTATGCGCGTTCCAAAAAAGGTGTTCATTCCGACATGTGAAGAAAGTGGATTTTGGCGCACGATGTTGTTTTATCTGCTGTCAGGTCCACACTGATGTTTGATTAAAATGACTAACTTGACGGGTCGATTCTACCCTGTGTGACCATGAAGGGTTAAGCCACTTAACCACATAGGTACTAAATTTTGTCAGGCAATTAAGAAAACTATATAAGTATGATTTCCTTTGAATTTCCTGAGCTGATAGATCACGATTTTGATATAGAAAATTTTGCATATGAATTAAATTGGCAACCGTACCGTTCTCTCCGCTTGAATGTATCTACGTATATGTATATGTATACCCACTTACCTTATAGACCAAGGTGAAGTAGTAGTTGATCTAAATATTGGGTCAAGAGTCTTGGAAGTCTATAGTCCTTGTGCCTTGCAGTACCACCTTGCATACGGATAATATACATATATATGTATAAGATATACATACCTACGTCTGTATAATGTATAAAACTCTGTATTGTATAATTTGCAGGAGCACAGAGTACGGGGAATGCCGTTTCGCCACCAGTTTCTAAATATTTTCCTGATATTAATGGAAACTTGACGAAAGTTACTTGGGCCCATGCCGTCAACAGTCGAGCAGAACTTAACGAGGCCCTTAACTCAAGTATGACAAAAAGAAAAAAAGAAAGAAAGAAAGAAAAATTATTAATGAATCGCATGGTTCTGAATATAATATATGGATATAATATAAACGATAATCTAACTTACAAATAAAAAAAAAAGATTTTTTAGACTTTAGCAAGAAAACAAAAAAAAAAATAATAAATAAAAAATTTTATATACCAATATGTTTTATGATAAGGTAAAAAATATCTACGTATATACATATATATATATATATATTTTTTTTTTTGAAGCTATAATGATGCTCGAGGCGGACATAGTTATGGGGATTTTGAATACCACAGACGACAAAACGCTTATTCCTGTTATGGGACATCCCCCAGCTAACGAGAGCGATATATCATTGGAACAGTTCCTGAATGCGGTTCTAGCCGATGCTAAACATGGAGTAAAGTTGGACTTTAAATCTATAGAAGTTTTTAATGCCAGTAGAGAAATCCTCGCCAAACTACGTACAAATGTGAGTTTTAAATCCGCTTTCCTCATTATTATACTTTGACAAAAAAAAAAAAGAATTTCTCCGCCTTCCTTTTCCCTAAAATATATAAATCGAGGGCCGAAATTAAGTTCCGAATTTTAAAAGTCTCGAACAAAATTTTTTATTATTTTGTTTAATTAATTTTTTATATTTTTTATACTTAAACAGATGACGTTTCCTGTATGGATAAACGCAGACATACTTTACGGTCCTGTAAACGCGACTGCAAGTACGCCTGTTGATCCTGCCTCATTTTTGGCCGGTGCTGCAGAAACTTTTCCAGAAAGTACATTGTCCGTAGGATGGACGACGAGGTACGAAATAATTTCTTCATTCATTTTTGTTACTCACCAAATAACAAATATTAACAAAATTTAATACAGAAATATGTTAAACACTTTTAAGATCCCTTTTCTCAAACATATACAAACAATTACATCTAAATTTACCGCAGAATCGTGTTTTATCATAATCATCTCGTGAAAAAGAAAAAAAAAAATAGTTACAACTTAAAATAGTCAAAATAAATAACACTCCAACATTTTACGATGCAAAAAAAGTGAATTTATTTTTCGATTTCAGTAAATTTTCTTTACAAGATATAGCCTATTCCTCTTAAACCATCGTCTGCCAAACAAACAATTATTTTAATATCACCGTTCAGGAGAAAAACGAGAAAATAGTTTATGTCGGTAAAAATCAACTATATAGCATCTCCCCTTAAGTTGCCAAATATCTTTGAACTAATTTACTTATATTTAATTCAATATTATTTACTCTCTACTTTTCTCAGATACGGTAATGACGACGCGGATAACATCACAGAAGGAAGCTACTCTACCGACCACGTAAACGCGATGTTGAATACCATATCAACGAACAACGTTACTCAGCCTATTACTTATCCAGTACGTGCCGGAATTGCAGCCCATAGTATCGACGCGCTCCAGAGTCTTGTTTCTCGCTCAGCGGACGGAACAACGATAACTATTTGGTCGAGCGAGGGTGATAATGTAGACGGCGATAAACTATCTGAAGTTATCCGTAAAATAGGTGTAGAAAAAGTCTACATTGATGTACCGACCGCGGTTTGGGACAAGTTAAATATTTCGTCAGGAGTTTCGGGCACAAAGATTGGAGCCTTTGCATTCGGCGCTTTATTAGCTGCTGTAGCGATCGTCAGATTGTTCTGAATCGTTCTATCGTAGGATTAATTTTTGAAAGGAAGAAAAAAAAAAAAAAAAAGAATAGAAGATAAAATACAAAAATAAATAAATAAATGTTTGATCCAGATTCTTCCGGGCAAACTATAAACATCATCACAAAATTTTTATTACGGAAGATATTTAGCGCACAGCACTACCTTTGACCTTATTTAAGAGATTTAATGGTTTTTAATTGGTAAAGGTGTTGCAGACTACAAAACCGCGTAAAGGGATCGAAAGAAAAATACATAGTTCTCCCATATTTTTGAATTATAGTTTATTGTCTTACGAATTTCGGTTGTAAAATTGAGGAGGATAATCAGGCTGATTAATCTCAGCCTTGTAATGAATAAAAATTAATTTTATATTTTTCTTTTTTTATATAATTACATGTGCTTTAGACTTTATTTTTTTATTTTTTTAACAATAATAAAATGAAATAAAAAGTTTAGTTATACATATATCACTGCTGATTCACAGCAATGCATATTATACCTAGATTTCAGGACGTTGCCTCTTATTATGCATTTATTCGTTTAAGATCGAGGTATAATACAAACGAATGTAGTTTTTCTGTTTTGTTTTTGTTTGTTTTTTATTTTAGGAATTTTATTTCACTCTTTCTCTCTCTCTCTCTCTCTGACTCTGACTCTCTCTCTCTCTTTTTCTTTTTCTTTACATAGATTTCGATCCGTTTATCGTTTAATATAGCATAAAATGTAAGAAACATACATATATGATACGTGGAGTTATGGATATTCTATATTTTATTTAAATTCAATACAATATACATATGTAAGTATACAGAATTTCAGAGCAATATTTTTTTTTTTGTGTCTCAATGCACAAGCAGATTCTATGTATATTCGCAGGAACGCAAAATAAGATGGTTCTTTAAATTTGAGCCATTAATATTAATGTTAATTTTAAGAATTAACCCATTTCACCTAACTGCAAGTATCTAATCTGTTTGTAGATATAGAAAAAAACAATGATTATTGCTCTGAAATGACACACCCCAGTATTCGTATATATGGCTTCGTTGACTTTTCTATGTTAAACAAATAAACTAAACTAAAATAAAATAAAATAAAATAAATGAATAGATATCTATCTAACTGAGTATATATGTATGTATGTACACAAAATGTATATTTATAAGTATTCAATTATAACATTACCACTAAAATATTATATCTATACATAATTATTATCATAGTATATTATATAGCACATTATTTTACAAGCAGAAATAATTTACCAAAGATTCTCTTATTTCCTTTAAATATATATAACCACACATATCTGTACCTATACCTACATACAATATAGGTATATATATATATATATATTTTAGTAAAAAATATTTATTATACCTGTTATGCATATGATAGATCACTGTCTTCGATAATTTCGATTAGCTGCACCAAACCCTATGGATAAACAAAAAAAAAAAAAAGAAATGACCTAATTATTCTTTGAATAAAACTACACTCATACTTTTATCTAATTCTTTTATTCATACGTAATAATAATTTCGGATATTTCATTATCTGCTTTAGGTGAAACGAAGTATATATACTCCTATACGAATTTCAAACAAATTTCTGAGGAAATAAAAACATCTTATACAGTTTTCCATAAAAACAATTCGAGACTTATGTAGTTTTTCGTGAAAATAAAATTGAAATTTTTTGTAATTATTCAGAGTAAGAAGAAAAAAAAAAAAAAAAAAAAAAAACAACAAAACCACTACAACTTTTTATGAAAAAATTCGAAATTTTTTTTAACAATTTGTAGAATTCTATTTTAAACCATGGTATTTTCATCATTTGAAAAGGTTCTTTCTAAACGATTATCACGATTTTTTAAAAGAATTATTACTCGAAATTTGGGACAAGAAAAAAAAATAATTATCATCTACCTACGTGGTTTTTAAGTTTCGTCGCATATATTTGTATCTCCAATAGTCAATAGATCAATTTTTAATTGATCACTCGATATACTGTGTGCAATATCAGATCTAAAATTTGTACGATCGTGCAAGGTGAAAATTGTCGATTAGTTAGTTCAGTTGATCTTCTAAATTCAGAATGAAATTAATACCGTTAAGATATCAGACGATCCATAATTACTTTGATTACATATTAATTGCGCAATTCGATGATAATAAATTTGTACTAATTCTTCGTGATTAGAATAAATAATATGTGACGTGTCCCATAATTGACACTATAATAAACAAAATGATAAGCGCGGCAAACATTGTAAGAACAAACCAAAGGGGGAAAAAAAAAAAAAAAAAAAAACTTGAAACGTAGTATAATAATCGACGATAATTATATTATACTATATCACAGATTCATAGAGTAATTTTTTGACGAAAAGAACCAAGGATGATGGACGTTATTTCAATCGGGGTCAATGAATAGAGATATAATGACACGGCCAGTTCTGTGATCAGTTTTTTACACAATATATACATAATATTATGTAGATAGTTTTGTATTATAAGCATATACTATTATGTATTATATTTGGGGTTGTCTACGTCAAAACAATAGGGCGATTTGATTTTTGATTTCATATAGTTATATCATTCTATGTTTGGAGAAGCTATCAAATTTTTTATTTTTTTTTTTGAATTTTTTAAATCAATCGTTTCGGAGCTATGAATTTTTTCAGCCTTAAAAAAAAAAAGACCTTTTTTAACATTCTGAAGAAAAAATTACAAAAATTTTGTTGATGATATAGAACATTTTTAACTTCCCGCAATGAAAACTGAAAATTTTCATAAAAAAGGGAAGTTATTGGTTTCGGTTCGATTTTCGAAAATCGAGGTTTCATCAGATCTCGACGTTTTGGGGTCCGAAGAAAATATTCTGACTATTTTTGGATAGACGTCCGTATGTGTGTGTGTGTGTAAACAAATTTTTGTCGTACGATATCTTTGGAATGAATCGACCGATTGGAATGGTTCTTATGGCGATCGAAAAGGTTTATCAAGACTTAGATCTGATCAGATTTTGAAGTCGATCGGTCAAGTAGTTTTAAAGTTATTTAAAAAATATAAATTAAAAAACAATTTTTTTTTCATATTTTTAGCGCATAACTCCTAAACTGTTCGTGCGATTAGTCTCAAAACTTGATCAGACTTAGCTCTTGGATAGCCCTTTCGATCGCCGCAAGATTCATCAAAATCGAACGATTGGTTTAACAGATATTGCACGACAAAAATTTCTCTTTTTCTCGTACGATATCTTTGGAACGAATTAACCGATTTGAATGATTCTTGCGGCGATCGAAAGGGTTCATCGAGACTTAGATTTGATTAGATTTTGTAATCGATCGGTCGAGTAGTTTCAAAGTTATTCGAAGGATAGAAATTGAAGGAAAGAAGATTTATACACGGAAAACTAATTATACTTATATCCTTCTTTAATTTATTATAAACACAATAGTATCAATTAATTCTAACGTATTTAACACAGCGGGAAGTTTTAGGGTTGGCCCACAGGTCAATCGGTTTCCTGATTGTTTTAAATTGCTTTGCACGTTTTTTAAAATTTTTTTTAATAGTTTCAGGAAATGCAGTATCATCGTCTTCTAAATCTGAATGCTTCCGTTTTTTGATAATTTAGGAAGTTGAGAAAAAAACGTTTTCGCTTCTTCTTTACAAAATTATAATCAAAATGTTAATGTAATGTAGCGATAGTTCAATAACTAGATTGCATATGTGTTAATTTCACGTAACTTTCTTCTTATCAAAAAATTTCTTTGGACCTTCCCCCTTTTTCCCGTGTATACTGTTTTTTTTTTTGAAAGTCTACAAGAACCAAAAAAAATAATCGAATTTAAAATCTGATATTACCAGCATATAGAGAACTCTTCAAACTACAAAAAAAACTATTTTTTACTCAAAAAGTTGAAAAATTGACATTCCCCTTTTTTCTCATGGACCCTTCATATACGTTCAGATTTGACACCGCATTAAAACCGAGATAGAACTCGATTTAACTCCGCAAAAGATATATACTTCTATAACATTTCTGGACTAAAATTTACGGTAATTAAATAATCAGACTGCGATAACGTCGATTTAACGATCGATTTACATTAGCGTTTTAATCTCCACCTGTCCGTTAGACGCTTTCATCGATTGAATATTTCCGTATATTAATTATATCGGGACGGTATATTATATCTCGTTTATAAGATATAATCATGCACATATGAGTTTATATATCGCGTGACTAATGGCAAAAGGTCGTAAGCGCCAAAAAAAAATTTTTTCTTCAAAACATCAGAAACGCATAGATATGTCGAAATTTGTCAAGAAAATGTATTTTCGAGTATGTTTTTTTTTTTTATTTGGCGCATACGCCCTTTTACCATTAGACACGCGATATAGAGAACCAATCGATTTACCCATATGCACAATTGCTCAACTTTTATATTATATATACTGTTAATTCATCGATTTATAACAACTCATCGATCCATTAGCAAGATTTCTTAATTTTTGAGTCGAATTTTCTTGTTTTAAAAATGTTTTTTTTTTTTTTTCTTTCCGAAACTTTTAGATCAAGAAGAGCCGAGAGTGCCGATTAAATTGGAAAGTGGTCCCTATACGCAAGCCTCTGTAACGTATAAATAAAATTAGAATTCAGTCTCACTGGGTGGCTGAGAGGTAATCCCTTTCGTCGATGACCGCTCAGGAGCGCGTGTCTCGGAATACACGTGTCCCTAGAGCCTTTTACGACCCTTGAAATCCCTGCTACCGCACACCTTACGTTTTAGGGTATATAGATACACAGAAAAGCCAGATTTATGCTGCCTCGGACGGTCTCGTGTTAGTAGGGCTGCTGAACTGTTTTACATAAACGATTTAGTTTTGTCGGGTTCGACTAATACGGAAAATAAAACCACGAAATTGGGTGAATGAATATCAGGGTTGAATACATTTTTTTCTCAAATTTGGATCAGGCGTTTTTCAAATAAATTAAACAGAAAAAATAAAAATCTGTCATTTGTTTTTCTACAAATTTTTTTAAAATTCTCTAAATTTCAGATTTTATCATCTCGCTGTTTCAGAGAATGTTCTAACATCTTCGATATACTAGAGGTCCGAGAACTTGAAGATTCGTTGAAGTGATTAAAGTTAAATTTTTTTGCCGGAAATCAATACTTTCTCTTATCACCAAAGTAATGAAAGTTAATTAAATCTATCCTCTATCTTATCCAAGAAAAAATCAACCCGAGGTAATTAATCTAGTTTTTCTAAATCGCGTATACTTTGTATACCATCACCGGGATTAACAATGTGGGAAAACAAACGTAGCAGCTTGTGCTCTCAACACTAACATCCTGGTCTTAAAGTCTCAACAATATGTCGCTTCTTACTGCAGATATAGAACACTGTAACCTGTCCCCAAGTCTGAAGTTGACGAGTCAGGCGTCTGGTTGACATTGTCCATATTTTGTTTACCCTTCTTAAATGCTTGTACCACGTATATATGCATACAAAACATACATTATACACACATGTATACGTGTCTCTCCCTATAATGTGGTATGTGAAAAAAAAAAAAAAAAAAAACTATACAGCTGTATCTATGCACACACGTTAATTCGTATGTTGATTTTGTCGGAGATGCGATAGGGGTAACTTATCCTGCATACGGTATACGTATATGTATGTATGTATGTTATACCTTCACCTTTTATGGAGGCTGAAGCATTCTTCTTATACCGCTGCATGTGGTTTTCTTTCTTTTTGTTTTTTTTTTTGTTTTTTTTTTTTTTCACGGTATCATACGTGAGGCTCAACGCCTTGGGGCCAGGGTAAACGTTTTGTTTGTATTTCAATCACGATTACCAGAATTTCATCTACCTAATTCCATCGTCATTATCTCCGCATGAGAACTCTATCTTATAGTTTAAGAAGGTACAACGTACTGCGCTTATGTGGTCTCGTATATACAGAATGAAGAAGGCGAACGATGAGGTAAACGATCCTTGAATATGGTTTTGGAAAACGAGAATATAGCCCATGTGTAATTATCACAAAAAAACTAAAACATGGACACCATGGATGTATTCGTGGTTAAAAAGTATCGGTGGTACAAGATATGAAACTCTACTATAGTTCATGGAACATGAATTTGTTGTTAACTGAAATGCCCTTTGAGTCTGGATACAGCCTTCGTGTATCTTTCACAATATTGTATTGTGTTTGAATAATTGTTAAGAAATTATTAACTTGCGAAATTATTATCGACGATGGGGACGATTTTATGCTAAAGGCTGTAGTAGGTATACCATCGTCTATATACCATGCAACGTGAGTCTGCAGTATAAAAGTATCTGAGTTTCACTTTTAGAGCGCTACTTCCGTTCTTCGTTCAATAAGAAGAACCTGATTAATGATAATATTTCTATTTCTAAAGGAGTGATTTGATCATGAGGCAAGTGGCTGAATCGACAAGTGCTCGTGTAGTAAAACTGGCTAATAATTATAAAGAATCAATTTGGTGAACGCGTATATACGGTTTAGGTCAACATCTATCAGATACCTTCCGGCGTATAAATCTGTATTCGTTGTGATCGTACTCTCTTCTGAAAGGCTTTGATCAGCCGCGAACAAGTCGATGTCTTGAATCTCTAAGTCGCTTAGGTATATATAGTTGTTGTTGCACAATTCAACTAGTATAAGATAATTAATTTCTTCTACGAGATGAAAGCGCGACCTAAAATCATCGAACTCGAGAAACTATACAGAGATTAAAGAAGAGGTCAGGTGAGACTCGAACTAGACGTGGGAGGTGTCGTTCTTTGATTCAGGGTCAAAGGTTACTTGGTCGAAACTGGCCTGCTGATCACCGGAGGCTAAAAACACGCGGACCGTTGCATCAATGTATGTACATCGGTACTTTGGAACCTTTTAACTTAGAGTGATTGGGCTGTTTATTTTTTATATTTCTTTTTGTCCGATTTCAATTCGAAAGAGACTCATGTCCGTTACACCATTCTTCACCATCGTCGAAGTACTAAGTTTCTCAGAAATTTTTGGGTCTAAGAAAATCGTTTTTCGATAATCTAATAAGAATAGAGATCCGAGAATTTTTTAAGATTGTCTTTGGCGTTTGGCTGTTATAAGAAATAACTTCTAATCAAGTCATGTTGACGATATAAGTTACATACGTACATGTGAAACTTTTAGAGTAATATTTATACAGAATTTGCTTGTATAACACATCGGAACATTTAAGACGTGATCTAGAAGCATAATCTTTATTGATAAGGATAACCCCGGGAGCTTTGGCAATAGGTTAAAACTATGAGAATGAATATGAAGGGCGTTTCTCTCTGAGACTTGAACGTACGTATATCTACTGATTGTGACCCAAATTATTACTGGGATCACTTATAAAACTTACTGTTAGAGTATTTACGGTCGATGGGGACGTATGTAGCCCACAACATAGCCTACGGCAAACTAGAACTAAATTTTGGTTAAGTTTTTTATTTCATTTTTATTTAACCCTTCGTGGTTACACCAAGTTTTTAATCAAGCTGATTACAACCGGGTCGAATTGACCGAGAACCATTTTTAAACGATTACTCCGTGAAAACTATCAGTCAGATCGAGACCAAAAAAATACTGGAAAATACTTTGAACATTTTGGAACAAGCAGCAAAAATCGGTATATCAAAATTCAAATAGCAACATGTTCAAAAAAAAATCGTGAGGCGGTCTTCTGAGCAAAAAAGACACTTTTTTTACTCGAAAAATCATAGATTTTTGAATTTTCAGTATTCTTGAGTGAAATTATAGTTATATACGGGTCACTCATGAGGTATGGTACTTTTAGGAAAAAAATAGTGCTATAGTGTGTGTTCTAAAAAAAAGTATTTATTTTAGCAAAAAAAAAATGATATTTGCCGTCAAAGTTCAAGCTCGGGTTATTTTGACTCGCGGTGACCACGAAGGGTTAATTGACGAACTCCACTAGCTAACAAGATCTTGAAATTCAACACGTGGTTTACAGTCATTAATAAAAACTCCGGGTACAAAAAGTATCAACGAGAATTGGATTGGGTTGAATTAGGCGAATTTAGGGGGCTTTTTCGTTTCGGATTTAGGGAGGATTTAATTAAGGTGTCGGTTTGATCAGATCGAAAAAATTTTCATCTTTGCGCTGAATTTAAAACATTCATATAGGGAAGAGCGGGGCAAAGTAGCACCTCGGCTGAAAATCGGCCAAAATTTTTTTTATCTAGAAAACGACTTATAACAGTTTCTCGACATTCTTAAGACTAAAAAGTTCGGCAAATCAGTGAAAATAATTCATTAAAATAATATATGGGCGAATGGGGCAAAGTGGCCACGGCTGAAAATCAGGCGAAATTTTCTTTTATTTCTAGAAAACGATATTTTACAGTTTATCGACGTCCCTCGGACCAAAAAGTTCGGAAAATCAGTCGAAAAAGTTGATTTGAAAAAAAAAAAAAAAAAACAATTTTTATTTTCAATGTAAATTTTAATTTTTCGAAATTTTTAGTCTTAAGAACGTCGAGAAACTGTAAAAAGTTGTTTTCCAGAAAACAAAAGTTTTCGTCCGATTTTCAGCCGAGGTTGCCACTTTGCCCCGCTCTCCCTTATTTATCTAGTCGAAATCTTTTCACGCATTGGCTATATAATCACTGCAGTCAGTTAATGAGCTACTACACGATCATCATTTATCACAATGTGCATTAGAGTCGTATATAGATATATGTATTTCTTCGAGTAGGAACTATAAAGACCGAAGCCCATTTTGAACGGTAAATTATTGTCATTAGTCATAAGAATATGAATTTCAACGTAGTTAACAAATGATTTATTCCGACCGCCTTAAGGCTTTAGTAATATATATCGATAGTCGGCGATCTTAATTACCTATTTCACACCGAATATACCAGAAACGGTATACTAAACAAATAACTATTAAAATTCAAATTTGGATATCGAGAATATATATATACGAGTTAAGTATTTAAACCCATAACGATCGTCGCGGTTAAATACCAGGAATTATATTTCACCCGTAGGATTTCAAAGCCAGGATTTATCCCAAGGATCCGATGTATGTATATATAGGTACGTATATACTTGAAGTACGGTAAACAGTAAGCCTGATTTATTCCAATGTCATTATTTATCTTGGATATTCGATTCTCTTAGACTGAATGACCTCAGGCCATATACCAACTAACGTACAACGCCCATATAATTACACGGTTTTCATCCTCAACAGTTTGGATCTGATAACCGTAGACGATTTAATCGCTGTTTTAAACCCATTGTTAAAACACCTCTCAACTCTTTGTTCAGACTGTGAAAAATCGGGCGCAATTATCATTCGGTCACTTAGCTAGTGTGTGGTGTTAGATACGCCGGTCCTTGAACAGGTTACAGTATTATACATACGTTAACTGTATATATTGAAAGAATTTTTATTTTTTTAACTTCCTGCAATGAAAATTGAAAATTTTCATAGAAAAAGGGAAGTTATTGGTTTCGGTTCGATTTTCGAACAATTGAGTTTTCATCAGATCTCGATGTTTTGGGGCCCTAGGAAGCTATTTCGACTATTTTTGCATGAACGTCCGTATGTGTGTGTGTGTAAATAAATTTTTGTCGTACGATATCTTTAGAACGAATCGACCGATTGGAATGGTTCTTATGGCGATCGAAAGGGTTTATCAAGACTTAGATCTGATTAGATTTTGGAGTCGATCGGTCATGTAGTTTCAAAGTTATTTGAGAAATAAAAATTAGAAAACAATTTTTTTTCATGTTTTTAGCGCATAACTCCTAAACTGTTTGTGCGATTAGTCTCAAAACTTGATCAGACTTAGGTCTTGGATAGCCCTTTCGATCGCCGCAAGATTCATCGAAATCGAACGATTGGTTCAAAAGATATTGCACGACAAAAATTTCTCTTTTTCTCATACGATACCTTTGGAACCAATTAACCGATTTGAATGATTGTTGCAGCGATCGAAAGGGTTCATCAAGACTTAGATTTGATTAGATTTTGGAATCGATCGGTCGAGTAGTTTCAAAGTTATTCGAAGAATAGAAATTGACGAAAAAAAGATTTGTATAGGGAAAACTAATTATACTTATAACCTTCTTTAATTTATTATAACACACAATAGTATCAATTAATTCTAACGTATTTAACACATCGGGAAGTTTTCAGGTTGGCCCACAGGTCAACCGATTTCCTGATTTTTAAAATTAGCGGTAGTCATAACCTATACCTTCGAGAAATATTTTCAATGACTCAAATCTTTCATAGACGATTAACTGTAATTAAAAACTCCTTAAATTCTAAGAAAAAAAAATTATTTCAAAGGTGTATGTGGCCTCTTAAGTGTATAATGTATTTGATATGGTATACGCCCCTTTGGTGAAGTACTTCAGACTACTAATGCATACAGTGAGACTGATTTTAATAAAAAAAATCATGGATTAGTAATCGTTTATTGTAATAAATGTCCCACCGTGTGTTATTTCGTGAAGTATAGTGTCCGCGAACAAGATTTCAGTAAGTTCATTGTAAGGTAAGTAACCTTCCTACATCCTGGACAAAGTATGTAAATGGATATTTAATACAGGCTTGTTCATAAGTAAATAAGCGATATTCCGTACACGCGCGACCGTAATACGAGACAAGAATACTGCATAGTATGTATATATATATATAAGAATCGGTAGACGTAGGTAATTCGATACTCGATTTTTAGGCGTAGCTGAAGTCTTTACAGGCGCAGAGCAGATGACAAGGCGGTGAGCTTTCGGCCAGCTGTTGATCCTCCCTTCAGTCGCACCTTTACTAACTCTATGCAATTATCATATAGAATAAAGTCCGCATTTAACATACCTGTTATTTGTATATCGCATGTGTCATTCATCTAAAGCGGTTATAAGTTCAGTTCAAAGGAATTTCAAAGGAATCTTCACTTGATTTCATATATCGTAATAAAATAATACTAAAATTTGAATTTCTAGTTTGCGATTTATTACGAGAAATTATCGCAATTCTGATAAATGCGAATACGAGATGTCTATCTCGTTTCTAACTTTCTATATTGTAAAGATCTTCGAACGGGACTATGCGACGTCTATGTATGCCTCGAGCTGGGGCACGCGCGATCACGTTTTCGCAATCGAGTGAGTGAGTGAGTGAGTGAGCTAGTGAACGAATGAATGAATGAATGTAGTACGTATGTGCGAACGAGTGAATGAACGGACCCGAAAGAGAGTTCTGCAGGTCCAGTGTAACCGTGAATTCGCGATTCGACGCGGTGACCTTGGCGGAACTTGAATGGCGGTTAAGCCAAGGTGAATGGCTGAGGATTTTTCAATGGGTAAGTACTGCCGTGGCAATTGCCTTGAGGCAAACCAAAATCGCTATATCGTATAGTTGCGATATTAGTCGCAGAATGTGGGCAACTAATTCCATCCATATTTTATCACGTATATATTTTTTGAATTTGAAATAATCCCCTAAAATAAAACTTTACTGTCATATTCTTTACTATAATATAGTTTCGTATTACTGTACAGGAAACTCAATTAGTTATCCGACTACTAAAGCCCACCCTACAGCACTTGTTCACGCGTGGGAAACCGGACTATTTTATCAGTCTAGTTCAGTAGCATTTGTTTGTAGAGTTAGAATTAGGTTTGCCAGGATAAAACCTACCCGCGCGGCGTATAGTCTTTGAGAAGAAAGGAGACATAGAGGAGTGAGAATTTTTGGGATCTAAATGAAGGGAGCGACTAACGTTGAATTACCGGGAATATGAAACTTTCAAAATTCATGGTATAAATTTTAGGGGAATTTTTTTTTATCAAGGTTTTGTTAACGGAAACCGGAAGTCCCTCTCGTCACATTATCGATGGCTATTTAAGAAATTTTTGGAGTAATAGCGTCAGTATTCAGTGATTCACATTTTCGGTTGTGAATTGTCGATTTTTTCCAATTTTGGAGCTCGGTAAGGACCAAAATGAAGCAAAAAGGTTCTGCCTAAGAAAATCTGAGACTATAAATTCGAAATATTGATTATTAAGCTAATATGATAAAGATAATTTCATATGTTGAGTTTATAATGGAGTTAGATCGATAATATCCATGAATTAACATATAAATTAGAGAAATTAATATATTAAACACCGTGACGATTGATTAAATCAGTAGATATTCATCAATGTGTAAGATCTGCGTTGAAAAATTTGACTAAAAAATTTATTATCCATTCGTTTTGAATGAAACAAGATGAGTTGCAAAATGGTATTATGACTGAAAATAAATTCGGCATTTACATATATCTCGTTAGTAAATCTAAATGGTCTGTATTTAAGCGGGTTTTAAAGTATGCGGAGTCGCGTACCTTAGTTCATACGGGTCACACAACGCGGCGCTGCTTCCTTTGGTTCTTCGATGATCGCGGTGCGGTTCAGACTCTGCGATCAGTCGCCCGCGACATTCGGAGCGCGACACGGCCTCGTGTTTTTACAGGTTACGACTATAGAACTGAACTTAAAAAATATATTCAAGTTCTATTAGCCGCTTTTATTAGATCCGATAATAATTAGCTTGAGATTAGAAAAGGAAAGAAAGAAAGAAAGAAAGAGAAAAGAAAATCAAAAAACGCGTCTGAAGTCAGCGCGATATTATTATTCTTCTCAATTTTATAGAAACTGTTAATTTGGATTGAAAAAACAAATGAATATAAAATTGCGAAAACTTTATTAATCGCAAAAATACTTCACACACGTGTAAACCACGCGCCAAAACTTTATAAGCGGTTCTTCGATTAATTATAGTGACCGTATCGCAAAGGGGATCATTGAGATATTTACCGAATTTAAATAACGCGGGAATTATAAAACAGTGACACGTGCTAAGAGACTGCAGATCAGAAACTCACGTGGCTTTAGATATTTCGAATATCGATATTGTGGGGGTGTACAGTTACTGCATTTTTGCGGAATTTGTGAGTCTTTAGTCCGGATTATAGTTTGTGCGTGCAGAAGGGATTTTTTTTTGTGTTTTTTTTTTTTTTTTTTTGTGAATTTGTGTTATCGGGGGGGAGAAAGACATCGGCAGGATTTATACGATGATATAAATGCGGTTATTTCGTAAATGTATTAGGATAGTTTGTTCCAGTGTAATAAACCGTAACGTTTCCTCCTGAAAATGGGGAGGGAACTTATGCAGAAGTGATAGAAACTACGTTGCAATAAGACAACGACTTTTGAAGAAACAAAAAAAAAAAAAACTTAATACAATATTATAATGAATCCGGTAAATCAAACAACGACTAAAAAAGTTTAACTTTAATTAATTGACAAGGATCTATATGAAATATCCGCACAATATGAGTACGAGAATTTTATTCTCTTTAATCACCACCCTTGCGATATTCGCGACTTGTCTCGAGGGTCGAAATCACCTTGAGGCAACGGGGCTTAGACACCACAGACACGACAGACACCGTCAAGTCTGGGACCAGGATTTAGTCCCTCGAGGATCACGGAGACGAGAATGGGAGGAGACAGACGATGAAGAAATATCGATGGATCGTCAACAGAGAGAGAAATCGTTGGGTTCTTCATCGGTTCGTCGTAACTCAGATCGGAACATAGCTCTTGGTCATGATCGTCGAGGTTTTGGAGTGGTCGGTAATCGGGGAAGATACGATACCCAAAGACGAGGAAGGGATCGTTCCGAAGGCAGACATCTTCGTCGAGATTATTACCATCATGGAAATTCGGCGTCTTCTTGGAGTCACTCTTCGGATGAAGGTACGAAAGGTCGACGAGAATTCAATCGGCATATGTTTTCGTCTTACGGTCGTGGCGAGAGACCGTGGAATTATCACAACCCTGCACGATATGATAGACGACGTGCAGACGAGGATGATGACGTCGAAGGTTATAGGAATCCCGAGGAACGGAGACGAGTGCGATACGAGGATGATGACGAGGGGTATGAAGCTGACGACGAAGAGAATTACCCGCCTAGAAAAGCGAACAAAAATCATGAAGGACATTTTAAGGGACGTAGAAATCGTCACGGATTGAATACGTGGCATGAGGATTGGAGGCGTGGAGTTGATGACGACAATTATGAGGAGTACGACGATGATATCGACGACTATGATCAGGATTACGAAGATTACGATATCCAGGAGACTGAGAGACGACTCGCTCGACGAAGGCATGGAAAACGTGTTGGCGATTCCGAAGATTTTGGGAACGAGAAGAAGAGAGATGGTTCTGGACACTCGGCCCAGAACGAGGTGACTAGTCGTCGTGGTGGTAAAAAGAAGAGAAAACTTTTCGGGAGCGTGAAAGAAACCCGTGAAAAATCTAAGGATTTTAATGAAGTCGAAGAGGACGATGAAGTCGAGGAAGACGTTTGGGGCGACGCGGAAACGGATGCGGAAGACGGAAACCTTGACGAATACGACGAGACGGGGAACTCCAACTTTGACGATTCGAAGGGAGAATCGAGTTTGAAAACAATCGATGATATAATCCGGAAGTTAACGGCTGGCGATCATACAACGACGACGCCGAAATCGACCCCTCCTCGTCGAGAGTACAGGAATATAGAATTGGATAATTCTAATTACCCACCGCGAGATCGATACCGTCATTTTTATGATGGAAAAACGACTTCGAAATTACCACCGTATCGTACTGGGTATAGGAAATTTGGAAATACATGGGAAACGACGACACCGTCGACGACCACAACCACAACCACAACCACAAAGACAACGACGAAGGCACCGAAGTTATACGCAAACTTAACTACCGAAATGAACCGCGTTATAAATTCGTCTCGGAATGACGTCGGGACGTTGATTAATAAGAAAATACCAAGAGTGGAAGTCCAGAAACCTCTCGTTTCTCAACTAACGAATACAGACTCTGACGCGAAAACTAAAAGTTTAGAACAGGATTACGATCAAGAGTATGAGAACGACGGTAGTGACGACAAGACCGAGGACATGGATGACGCCGACGCGGAGAATGAGAACGAAAAGAAATGGCCCTCAGAGAAGGATCAAGTGAGTTTATTTGTCCGCACTTTTCCACGCGAAATTTACTTTTTATTGTCATCAATGCCCAAGGTCGTCATTAGGCATCTTTATGCGTGGGTACTGCGCAGATTAGACATGTGTCGTTTCTATCTTCATAATATTGATAATAATAATTATACCGAGAACTGCTCGATAGGAATGCGAATCGGGATGCAAATTAATCGACGACAACGACAACGATGATCACTTCAGGTTAACCTTGACGCCATACCTTGTCGTTAGGATCGGTTTAAGACATAAAGGTTAGTTGATTCGGAGTGTCTATAAACAGGACTGGTTATTTCACCAATTTCCAATACCGATTTCGATGAAATTTTTTTAATTAAGTTTTTTTTTTTGGTACATCTTATTGGGATCTGAACGGTGGTATTTGCAGACGATAATTCACAGACCGTTAAAGCGTACATTCTTCGTACCGATCAGAGGCGAGACAGAAACATTTGTGGGTATTTTAAATTGATGATGAAAATTTTATTGCAATACTTTGTGCAATGTCCTCGAATAAGATAAGACGATTATCTTACCGGATGTATGAGCAATGACGATTGTCATCTAATTCACAATCAGGAATACCAGAGTAAGAAATCTGCTTCCAAAAGTTTTTATCTTGTGATAAAAAAAAAAAAAAAAAAATAGCGGAAATTATTGGCAATGACTTTTCGGAATTTTTTGAACCATAAATTCCACGGCGGTCGATGAATTTGTTATTATTATTATTATTATTATTTTTTTGTTTCTTCGTTTTTTTTTTTTATCATTCTTGAGGGAAATGAAGAATCGTGATGAACGCGGTGGAGATGGAAGTGGAAATGGAAGTGGCGGTTATAACAAACTTGGTAAACGTAACCTCTGGCATTATGGTTTATACTGGCAACTTCATTCCGCAGGATAATTACAACCTTGATTTAAATCTGATTTTTAAAATCGGAATGTAACTGATGTGCATCTACCGGTTTTCTCGAAGTTTCGATGGTCTCGTATGTATATACCGAAAATTCATCATCTAGAAATCAATACCTGCAAAGTAATCTCTTCAAAGTTTGGTATATATACATATATGCTTCATGGTTAATCACAGTTTGATGACTCTACGGTTTACACGTCTACACCCATATAACGATTATTGTTTTCATTCGTATCGCTCGAAGATCAAAGAGTATCGTGCGCATTAGCTTCGGCAAATAAACTTTCCTTTTCTTTAGATCGCATGATGCGTTCAGTTACGTGCCGAAAAACTACATTGGGATGTCTGAAAGATTAGAGACGGGAATAAACCATTCCTAGAAATTCGATATTCCAATATCTCACGTTTATATATAATACCGAAAATATTTAACCACCTATAATTAATCGACGTTAAACGTTTTAATGGTACGAATCTGTCTCTTTCGGCGAACTATCACCATGCATGTGGTCTTCCAATATTAATTTATCCATGTTTCATATATTGAAGACATTCCAACGTTTGTAAACGAGTTTATGTACCGCCTTTCTTACAATCTTATATCGTTCTTGCCGTTTTTCTTGTTCAAAGTTTAAATTTTCGAAGCGCAACTTATGTATGTATGTACATACGTAGTATATACATAGGTATATATATATATATATATATATATATATATATATACGCAAGTGCTTTGGATCTTTATAATACTTATCTACAACTTGGCTCTTATATGTATAAAGAGTGTAGTAACGGCCGTCTAATTTAATTACGTACCATCTCACTGAGATAACGCGAGAATGCGCCCACTGCACTTATATGTACATACATATTTAGTGTACATGTATAACATATATATACCTACATAGTTTTCTTACTTAATTTTTTATTTTTATTTTTCGTTTTTCAATTTACATATATTTATCTATAAATGCTAGTTCAGTTATATGTATACCTTCAAATAGAACTTGTTTTCTTGCATTCGATGGTATCGTTGCAGTGCTTGTGCTTGTGGACAAATGCGCAATGATTATAATACCCCAAAATTGAAAAATGCAAGTTTTTTTCTTTTTTCACAATTCTGATTCAGTTCACTCTGAATACCGGGAGTAACGTCGATGGAACGTTCATCCGTTAGGTTAATAAGACATTAAACGTGAAGAATATGTTGCGGTTTTTCATATTTCTTATTATTACTACATGAGCATGTCAGTAGTATAGTAACAGATATCGCTTCTTGAAATTAACAGCTAGTATTTCACCCGCGCTTTTATTGACTTAGTTATAGTGTGATTTCTTAGAATGAAATACTCGGTGTATGTGTAAAGGTATAAATAATAATAATAATAATAATATGATGATGATGAATAAGAAATGCTAATAATTTCTCATGGGTGCTGTCAGACGGTGGTGGTATAGTCGTACAGTTGAGCAACACTGTTGAGTTACGAGATCCATCTCGCGTTCCAAAGAGGCTGCGACCCGGTCGAGGACTCGAGAAATTGTCGGAACCATCTCATGTCCGAGACCTCGAAATTAATGTTAACGTATTTTTTTTTTTTTTTTATTCTATAGCCTATATTTTATAATACAGATTTACGATTTGAAATTCTGGTTCGAAATGAAGAAGAAATTTCTTTTAAAAACAAACCTTTTTTTTCTTTAAATAATTTTTATTCATTCATATTATTTTATCATAATTTAAGTTTTGATCTTAATTTATTGAATGGACTATAGTGCACGAAATTAATTTTCGGTATATTATACTTTGAAAATGGTTGCCGGTCAATTTTAAATCGGTTTCTTATATATGTATAGGATATAGAGTTTATTGATAAAGACAGAGTTCGTTGGCTCTAATCAATTGGTATTAATTGACGTACAATTAAATTCTTAATCAATAACTCAATTGTCATCTACCTCACTCCGTATAAGAAAGTTACTGGATCGTAAATGTATACATATGTACCAATGGAGTATATATCACAGCGGTGAAAAGCTATTTTGTCTTTTGGGGCTATCGAATAACGGATATAAATTGCATCTCAATAATTTAATCATAATACAAATTAGGCGATTAATTATCTGTTTCAATTTTTTTTCAGACGCTTTCTTTCTATATAAAACTAGATCTATAATGTATTTATCGAAACCACAAAGCTAATTAAAAAAAAAAAAAAGAAAAAACAAAAAAAGAGTACATATATGTATAGACAAGGACGACAGACATACCAGGACCGTGTTCTTCTTCGTGTCGGTGAAAGGCGCGCGTGAATTTATACCTCGTATAACTTGGTAGATCAGATTTGCATTTCCTCTTCATATATACTTCACTCTTCGTGTGGCTATAGTCAGATACTCATTAACATAATAGACCATTCGATCGTGTAGAGCACTCTAAGGTACGGAAGAGTTAGTCGCGCACTCGCTGAATTGCGTTTAAAAAATAATGACGAGGAAGGGGGGAAGGGGGGGAGGGAGTAAAAAAAAAAAAAAAAAACATCAAAAATCGTGTATTGACAAATAGTTCGAGAGTCATGAAGAACTTGTATCTAAGTGTCCCACTTTCTTAGTAGTTAAAGGGTATGTATGTACACTAAAAACTTATGTAGGTATATGTTCAAATCTTTGACATCAAATCTTTTTTCTTCGACTAAATATTTATCTGAAAATTTCTGTTACTATGATCGATCTGTACTTGACTACAAAGGGGCAAAGTTTATCCCACTGACTGGTGCGAACTGCGCTGTAAAAATAAAATAATAATAATAATAATAATAATAATAAAATGGATGAAATAAAAATAGTAAAAAAGTTGCATAGGTAAGCTCCAGAGTCACATTTGATACCTTAGAAGCCGAGCTCTTATAACGGTTCGAAAGATGAGCCAGAAGTGGGTTGCGTCACTATTCATACTTATACTTGGTGCTTTCTTTTCTTCTTGATCTTCTCGGCTCGAATATAGTTAACGTACATACATACATACATACATACGTGTCTCGGTTTTCTATACAGGCTAACAAATGTATTATTCTATAGTAGTATAATGTATTGTATTAAACATGTGTGATATGAATGATTAACGCATTTCCATATACTCTCGCATATATATATTCTGATTCACGAATATTTTATCCAATTATTATTTTTTTTTTTTTTTGCTTTTATTGATCGAACTTTGTTATATATAGGTATATAACTGGGTATATATACTATATATGTATATAGGTATACATGACTGCACCGATGCAATATACCCACGCGGATATTCATATCATTCTATTTATCGTTCAATTGAACATAAAGTAATGTGCCTACTTGTCACGCGACTGTATAGTATGTATTGTGGGTTATACTACAGGTAACTCACGAGTATATATACTATAGATATTAGAGTGTGGTTGGTTCGAAACGCGATATACTCGTATTATTATGACCTGTAAAGCAAAAGCAAAAGTAAAAAGAAAAACTAAACTCCGTATAGAGGGATCGATGTCCCTCGGCATTCCTTCAAGACGATCATCTTAAGGGCAACGTCCCTCTTACATAGAATAGAAGAAGTATCGATATTGATCATCGCGGCATCCCTGAAGAAGAAGAAGAAGAAGAAGAAGAAGAAGAAGAAGAAGAAGAAAGAGATCCCATATCGCTATTACATCCATCCGTACCATACATACAGTTTTTTTTTTTTCCCCTTTATTTTTCATCTTTTTTATTCGTACCAAAGAATGACGTGATAAAATTTGTGAACAACAAACAACAAAAAAAAAAAGAAATTATAAACAAAAAATATCAAAACGAAATATAAGAATCGTTAAATAACTTCTCAGGATACTAGCAGGGCGAGTAAAAAACGTCACCACCGCAGAATGCGGGACGATAATTCTTACGACATTTAAATGAAAAAAAAAAAATACAAAAAAAAAATAAATAAATAAATGGTAAAGTTAAGTCGTATATTTCTTCGGGAGTTGCAGATATATAGCACCCCTATATAGTAACCGCAGACGATTCCATCGCGTCATTTTAACAGTCTCTATTGTTTCGCAAGGTTTTATTTATCTCTTTATAGAAATAGTCGTAAATAATGTGAAATCGGTATTAACATATATTTGCAACGGTATTAATAGCGAAATCCATAAAGTAATAAAATCGGTATTTGAAATTCTTAAAAAAGAAAAAAATTCGTTATCGATAGAAACAATCGAGTCTTATGTTATATCGCGAGCAATTATGGACCTAGGTATCGATTACATTGGCTTGTGTATTGTATCTACCGATAGATAAGAGACGGAGACTCGAATCCCGCGAATGGACAGCGTGAAGGAACTTTAATCATAATTTAATTAGACAGTCGCACAGTTTGCAAAAGAGTATAAATATTTGTAATTATTCTGCGAAACGTATATATATACGTTATCGCATATCTAATATAACGGACTTGTATTCCTATACTGACCAATTAAAGAGATCATTCTTATTATACATCAGCAGGCTGTTGTTCAGTCGGTCAGTATCGAGTGAAAAATAGATAATTAATAATTATGTATCGATATGTGTTTATAACCCATCATTTTCACCCTCGGTCAAATCAACTTGGCGCCCAACTCTGGAATCACATAGGTATCAGAAAGTCAGTATCGAGTGGAACATAGATAATTAATAATTATGTATCGATATGTATTTTTATAACCCATCGTTGTCACCCTGGGTCAAATCAACTTGGCGCCCAACTTTGGAATCACATAGGTATCAGTAAGTCAGTATCGAATGAAACGTAGGTAATGAATAATTATGCATCAATATGTGTTTATAACCCATCATTGTCACTCTGGATTAAATCAATTTGGCGCCCAACTTTGAAATCACATAGGTATCTATAGTTGTTACTTGTCCTACGATATTTTACTTATTTTGTTTGAATATTGAATCAGGGTTAATTAAATATTACTAAAAATTAAAACATAACTGGCGCCTCGAACATTGTAGTCGGCTTTGGTATAATGAGAGGAGGATATAATAAAAGTAATGACATCAAGTATAATACATAAGGTGATAGCGACGACCCGGGATAAAGACATCAATGGAGACCGCGTTGGACGTTGAGACTGTGATCTCGCGGGGCTGGTCCAGAAAGATCTTGATATATATTTTGTTTCTATGAGATGTGTGAGATGTTTTACAAGTACGTGACACCGTGACATGTCTGACCTGATAGTAAACGCAAAATGGTGATTCAGAAAGAAACACATAAAAAAAAAACTGGGCTTAAATTAGGATTTATTTGACGTGAAGAATTTCGTTCTAAATTGGCGAATTGCATTCATCGTTAATAAACTACAATTATTTTTATGACGTAGTTTTTACATTATTATAAAGATGAAATATGGGATATGGTTTTATATATATATATCTATGTATCTATATATTTATAGAACTTATTAGGCGCAAGGAGTAATCCGTTTTTATTATCCTCGTATGGTGATCGTTGTATATTTTTTTAGCTCACAAAGTTTTTATTTATTTATTTATTTTATTTTTTTTTTTGGTGAAAGTTGAGAAAGTTTATCGGACATATGTATACACCTATAACCTATACGCTCAAGGCGATTCGTTTGATTCTAATTAGCCTTGCTGTTAAGACGATTAAATAATGCTTGAATGAACAAACGCCGCTTATAATATTTACTATTAAACTTACATACCTATATATTACATACACAGATGAATATCACTGTTACACCTACGCGACAGTATTTATAATAGTCATCAAACCGTTACTTCAAAGGTCAACCTTTCAACTATCTCAAGAAATGATTCCGGAGTGATTCATTCCTCTCAGCTACTGCACTGCTGCTGATGCTGATGCAGCTTGCATGCGGCTCCAGTCACAGACCCAGACTTTCAATTGATCTTTAAATTAATTCGCGGAATATTTTAACCCCGGGGTATAATATAAACCGTTTATTTATACAAACTCGGACTTCATTCAATTCTGTGTAGAATTATAGAGTTTTTAGTTCGGGAAATAATATTTTTTTCGAATCACTGCAGTAGGCGCAATTTGGAAATTTATTCAGATTGTACTCAGTGATTGGAGAAAAAATACAATTTGATTGAAATTTCATTAAATTTCGGTGGTATGTCCATATTAATTAAGTCAAGAAGTGTGGACGAGAAGCGATCAAGTCATTATAAATATTAAATCTCTGAGCAGGTGGTATAATGGCAACTTGTCCGCGGTCCAGGGGTTCAGCTGCAGAGCAGGTGAGAAGATAGTAACGTACGAGACTGCTTGGCGTTGTGAGATGAGGTTTAAGAAAAAAAAATAAATAAAATAAAGAAATATAAAAGTGTATTAATCACGGTGAAAATAAATTACATGAAAATGATTTGTTTGCATTTTGTAAAAACAAAAAGATGATCATCACTCTCGGCCAATATATATATATATATATATATACCAGGTTAATTTCTTCTTTCTATACACTGCAAACTGCGTCAGCTATAAACCAGCATCTTTACTCTTTTGGTCTCTTTTCATTCTACGCTTTTTGCACTCATATCGTATAAGATTCAAAGAAGCGATATAACGGCTAATTTAAAATCTCGTTAATATTAATAGATAATATTTTTTTATTAATAATTCTCCCGGGCTAGTAATTCGTTGCAATAAATCACAATTACAATGCCTGAACGGTATAAACGTTTTACATTCACAATCAGTCAATAATCATTCTCATAAGAAAACGTAATCTATGTATATACATACCCATTTATATTAATTTTATCTATTTATTCACGTAATTTGTTCTCATTTATAGAAATTATATATCATAGCATATGAAGAGAATTCTTATAATTTTTATAAAATACTTAACAACAGAAAAGGATCCAATATGAAGATAATTGTTACACTTTTGTTAAATACAGTGAAATTTGGAGTTTTTATAGTTAAAGTCTCTAGATTCTGTCTAAAATAAAGTCCTTTAATCACCAAAGAGTGGCTTTGCTATTATATAAGCACTTTCATGATCTGTCATTACCTAAAACGTGTTAAAATAATAATATTAAATTATGTTAGTTCCCTTCTGCTACGATCTGTCCAAGTATACGTATACTTACAGATGTTCGATCGTGTTTGTTGTCCGATAATTTGAAACTTTCGAAGTAGGTATATATATACTTTAAAATTCGGTACTGCAGGTATATGTCCGAAGGGACTAAAAATGAATGATTATTCATTTTTTGTGTTTAAGTATATATGTACGTACATACATTAATACATACAAAACCGAGTCTGATATGTTTGCAGAAGGTAAAAATCACTTTCCCATGAAAGTTAATGAGACGTTACGTATATACCTACCCATATTGCAGGTATATACATATATATGTGTATATAGATATATGTATGTATGTACATACGTATGAATATATGGTGGGTCAGTCCGCGAGGCGCGAGGTCGTACAAAAGTGAACGGCCCTGAATTACCGTTAATTGCAACGACGATTTTCACTTATTATTAAATGAAAAATAATTTATCTATAGTATATGTATATCGATGTATTTATGCATTGATATGTCGTGTACATTATACTGTGTGAGCTCAATTACGTCATGCGTTATCAACGCTGCATTTATTTATCGTAAATCATGTATAGAAACGGATAATATAGATATATATGACGTAATAGTCATATCGCAGTCGGAATGTCTCCATCGTTTAATAAAACGTGATTCAAATTTCATTTGAAGATTTATGGCACGATTTTTTTTTTTGTTTTTCCACAAAGTTTCTCAAAGAGGCTCTATGCGTGCAGATTTCAAGTTCCGGAGTTTTGACCTTTCGGAATTTTTTCTCAATTCTCGAAGTTCTTTAAATCGACTTTCGGGTAAATACCCTTTCGACAAACTATATACGAGCCTTTGATAATGAAATTCGTATTTTTTGACCGTTCGGGACTTTTAAAATTCGGAACGCAACTCGGCCCCAAAGTTCAGTGCCTCATACAGACGTCAGAGCTAATCCTGGAGTACAAAAAGAAAAAAGAAAAAAAAAAAATTAAGCGAAATGCAACTGGCATAATCAGCCCATTAAATGACAGCCGTGACCGACGTGAGTTCCGTGAAATAATTTTCAGCTCAACTTATAATTCTTTAACACGTACGAATGGGCAGGATATGTATTGTCCTTCCATCAAGAAATGAAAAATGATGTAGTATATTTACGATCGATTTTTGGGAATTTTTTTTGATTTTTTTTTACATTTTTTCTACATTTCGCAAGGGTGGATTGATCAGAAGGGATTTCTATGCGGTTAAAAATTCTCATAATCCTTTCTAGGATTGTGTCGACACGATTTTGAATTTCTAACAAATCGCTTTTTGGGTTTAAATCTGGTGACTTGACGACAATAAAAAGGAAAGAAAGAAATTTCTTATACCTATATAATGTATAATAGCATATACCTAAATGCGGGGAGAAAAATTATGAGAGTTATAGGTATTAGGCGATAAAAATTATTCAAAGCAGAAAAACTTTGTGATATAATTATGTAAAATTGTAACTTTCGGTGATATGAAAAAACAAATAGAAATAAAAATAATATTAAATAAATAAATAAAAAATTGAAAATAATTGTACAAGGTTATGTGTACGTAATCGTATATGATAGATTGATAAAATTAATTAATAAAATAAAAAAAATAAATAAATAAAAATACGGAAAAAATAAATAAGATAATTTATAAACGATTGTATAAATAAAGAAGTAAAATAAATTCTGTAACTCCCCCAAATCACGAAGGTTATCAAACGAGTGATAATTATTCATACTGACTATATATGTATTCATTCTCACTGATATAGAATGTATAGTTAAATGATGTGCTGTACCAATGCAAAATGTTTTGCTGTTGATTTAAGCGATGAATTTATTTCTAAATTCTTAAGTAGCGAAAGATATATGGGGGGCATATAATATACTGATTTTACTGATTTTACTAAAATTAGGTATATGTATGAGAGTAAAGCTTCTGAATTAAAAAAATCAGGAAACCGGTTGACCTCTGAGCCAACTCTAAAACTTCCCAGCTGTGTTAAATACGTTACAATTAATTGATACTGTTGTGTTTATAATAAATTAAAGAAGGTTATAAGTATAATTAGTTTTCCCTATACAAATCTTTTTTTCTTCAATTTCTATTCTTCGAATAACTTTGAAACTACTCGACCGATCGATTACAAAATCAAATCAGATCTAAGTCTTGATGAACCCTTTCGATCGCTGCAAGAGTCATTCAGATCGGTAAATTCGTTCCAAAGGTATCGTACGACAAAAAGAGAAATTTTTTGTCGTGCAATATCTTTCAAACCAATCGTTCGATTTCGATGAATCTTGCGGCGATCGAAAGGGCTATCCAAGACCTAAGTCTGAATAAGTTTTGAGACGAATTGCACAAACAGTTTAGGAGTTATGCGCTAAAAACATGAAAAAAAAATGGTTTTTAATTTTCATTTTTCAAATAACTTTGAAACTACGTGACCGATCGACTCCAAAATGTAATCAGATCTAAGTCTTGATAAACCCTTTCGATTGCCATAAGAACCATTCCGATCGGTCGATTCGTTCTAAAGATATCGTACTGCAAAATTTATTTACACATACACACATACGGACGTCCATCCAAAAATAGTCAGAATAGATTCCTGGGACTCCAAAACGTCGAGATCTGATGAAAACTCGATTATTCGAAAATCGGACCGAAACCAATAACTTCCCTTTTTTTTTTTGAAAATTTTCAATTTTTATAGCGGGAAGTTAAAAAGCTTAAAATTTTAATATCCTGAACTTTAATGTTTCTGAAAATTCTAAATCGTCTCAAATGAATCTGCGATTCTGAGCTTTCAAAATTCAGGACTTCAATCCGGTGCCAAAGGGTCTCGTCTTTATAATTGTCATATTTAATTGGATTAGAGAAACAGAAGCAGCAAAATAGAAATAAAAGAAGTAAAAAAGCGGAACTAAACTGTCTAGACCTAATAACGTTGTTAAATAATTATCACCCGGGTAGAAGAAAAGGAAGAAGAATAAGAAGCTGTAATCGAAAACCTCTCTTCAGAAAGTCCGGGGCGCAAATTTGTAAGACCAACACAATAGCCAGGGTACCTACCTATACGCTGCAGTTGGAGTAAGAGTTTGAGTTGGGTCTTGTTAACATGCGAGAGGTCAATTGCTTTATACTTTCAGGGCTGAGGGACGTACGTACGGGTACGTCTCAATTTCTTTAGGGCATATACTATATGTGGATGTATACATACGTGTGGATTTTATATGTATAAATATAAGTTGGGCTATTTAGAGATGGAATTTTCGGCGTAAATTTTCGAGGGACTTTATTTTAACACTTTAATTATTTTACCCTTCTGAAATGGCTGTTTGAAGCATATGACTCATTACTCACGGGGCTAAGAATAGTTTCAGTAATTGATAATATGGACGAGAATTTTACTTTTTTTCTTTTTTACATATGTATCTGCGGTATATAATTTGATATAGATTTTAATATCGGTAATTGATTTACAGAGTTTCTTACGTATATTACAAATATGTGTGTTCGTTCGTTCGTTCGTTCGTTCGACTTCGCTTTCGTCGAGATAAACTATATAAACGTGTTTGTTTATTACGTTAGTTCAAACCCACTAATAAACGCTTTCTATTTTTTCCCATTCAGACGATATTGTCAAGTCGAAGTTTCATCTTCGTACATGAATCGTTAGGTCTAGGTATATACAGAATGATTCAGATTTTCAGCACCAAATTTTTTGGGTAGATTCCTTGAGACATTCTAAGACTAAATTCCCTTTACCAAAAATTCGAGGGTCTAATAGTTTCCGAGTTATGGAATATCTTAGTTGACCAATCACAGAGTCGAGAACTAACGGAGTCAGGGCCGAGTCAATAGAATAAAATTAGCAGTACCCGTGCGTCTCAGTCTATAAAATTTTATTTTCATTTTTTGTAGGTGACGTCGACATACCTGTCGAAAATCGAAAACAAAATTTTACAGACTAAGAAGCACGGGCACTGTGAAATTTATTCTTTTGACTCGGCCCTGACCCGGCCAGCTCTCAGCTCTGTGATTGGTCAACTAAGATACTCCGTAGCTCGGAAACTATTAGACCCTCGAATTTTTGGTAAAGGAAATTTAGTCTTAGAATGTCTCGAGGAATCTACTCCTAAAATTTGAATCACGTACCTTGTACAGCTGTGAGGTATTACGACGATGTATTGGCTTCAAATTAGAATGTTATCATGTATTATTATCGGTATTTATGTTATTGAAGAAATCCGAGACGATATATTATTTCTTTTGATATCGTTTTACAAATTACTGCACAGATTTATATAAGTAATAACATAAATATGTGGATAAATGATTGGGGAATTCCCTGAATCTGTCTTTACATACATATCTATTTTTACGCATGGCAAAAGAGCGAATGAAGGGTAAAGAGTCGAAACTCTGCGTTTCTGAATCTAGAAATAACGTGGCGATGTTTTTAATATATCTGCAGCATAATTGGCATGATTATAATTAATTGGTTAATTTTCGAAATACAAATGTTGAAAAAAATCTACTATATATATTGTTTAACATATCATACAGCTGGGCGTGGTCCTTCTTCATTCTTAACGACTTGTATGCTAAATTAGTCTAAATGGAAAGTACGTCATTTCTTACTGAAATTTTGTCGCCTAGTTTTTCTTAATCGACAATTGTTACAGTTTACGCTTAAATATGTTGAATTTTATTACGAATGGACAATTTCATAAGATCTTTCTTCACATATATATGGGGCATTCCAGCTATAACCGAGCGACCATTGCCTCAACATTTTTTTTTGTTTGTGATGCCAATTTTTTCTCAGGTACTTTTTGACCAAAAAAGATATACGTATTTCTCAAAAAAAATTATTCGTCATCCGGTTCCAGTTTATGACCTTTCAAAGCAGAAAAAAATTATTTTCGAATCGAGTGTATTATCCGATTTTTCTCAAATAAATTCACTAAGAAGTACATCAAAAACCGCATCTTTTGGTGGCTATCTCATCGTGGAGAAATGATTTTTCGATTTTTTATATTTGGATGAAACTGCGAAAAATGTGTTTTATTTGTAAAAAAGGAGAAAGTAAGGTTACTTGTCGGTAATTGTAACCCTTGCCATAAATTCGACAATAAGAATAATAACTGAAGAATGGAAAAATATCCACGATTTTCAAAAGAATTCATATCCGAACACGTATACTTACCAGTACTTACTCCTTTTTTACGAATAAAAACACATTTTTCACAATTTCATCCAAATAGAAAAAATCGAGAAATCATTTCGGCACAATGAGATAGCCACCAAAAAATGCGGTTTTTAATGTACTTTTTAGTAAATTTATTTGAAAAAAATCGGAGGATACACTCAAGTCGAAAATAATTTTTTTCTGCTTTGAAAGGTCATAAACTGGACCCGGATGACGAATAATTTTTTTTGAGAGATAAGTATGTCTTTTTTTTGTCGAAAAAATTGGCAACACGAAAAAAAATGTCAAGGCAATGGCCGCTCGGTTACAGCTGGAATGACCCATATATATGTATACATACCAAGATGTTTTCTTGAAACTAAACGGTTGACAGCACAAGCGCGAGTTTCGGCATTTGCTAATACAGGCTGGCCATCCCGAATTTTAGCTGTCAAACTTTATTTTTGTGAGGCCAAGCGGTTGATTCGGATTTTTGAGGTTAGAATCGTGGTTAGGATTTCGTACAAGTTGGCTCCCCTGCTTCACAGGCTCAAATATCGTCGCAGGACGGGCTCACCGATCTCCAATGAAATTAAACTATTTCACGCATGCGCTGTCGACTGTTTAGTTTGAAGAAAACATCTCGGTATAACTGTACATGTACCGGTAATCTAGGCTAGAGTTAGCTAGTATAGTAAATAAATTATTACTATTTGTTGCGTAATTCTTATATATTATAACATTCTCCTTGGTATCGATAGATCGGTGAAACCGTACTGCACTACAGAGCGATTTCTCAATTAAATAAAGAAAATTCTAACATGGAATGAAATTAACTACTTAAGTCTTTAATGAAACGTTATTAATTTTTTTTTTTTTTTTTTGGCTCTTTCTTTTTTTTGAATTTTTATTATGATTATTTTTAACTACACAAGCAGGGAGCGTTACTTAAGTGCCAAGTAGGTAATTTCGCGTTCTAAGATGTGAATGGCGTGGCGAGAACGCGCGCGCTCACGGTATGTAATTATAACTTCTATTAACTCAACGAATCGATATTACATATATTTTATTACTACGGTATATTTCAATCCGTACATATTATAAATCGGTTGCGAAATTGGCGATAAAAATGAATCCGCAATGTCTGATTTGCCGATTTTATCGTCAGATTGTTTTTAGACTTTAGATTTCACCCTCATTTAATAAAATAAAAAAAGATACACAAATTTATCAAAAAAAGTCTAAGTAAATTATTTATCGAAATGTAAATCTGAAGTGCAGATAGCTGCTGATAGTTTTCGTTTTTTTAATTTATTTTTCAGGAACAGAAACGACAGGAACTATTATTCAACTTACGTCAACACTTTTATCACCGTTGTATCGTTTAAAAAAAAAAGAAAGAAAAATTATTCCTTCAGCTTTCACCTTTGCCATCTTGTATATTTTCAATCCTCATATTTTGTACCGAAGTGATAAGATCTTATATAGATTCGTTATAGCAACTGCAGTCATACATCGACCAAGGATCATGAGGTTTACGATTATCTTTGAGAAGTTCTCTTTTATCGGGTTATTTTATTTGATTTGTTGTCATTTAATTTTATAAAAAGAGAAGCAAATACAAATTGATAAAAATAATTCATAATATTATAGAAAATTTGATACAAAAAGAGAAATCGAATTCTTAGGGATATTTTATCGAATAAGAACGATCGTTGAGATCTTTTCTTACGTTCGGATGAGAAATGATTGGGTATGAAAGAAAATCACTTTCTCGTAATCAGTATTCCGGTTATATAAATAAGTATACAGCTACGTACGAATGTGATAATAATAGTACGACGAGTACACGAGCTCAACAACTTTGAACTGACGATGGCTGGTCAGTCGTACGATGATCCCAGTGGCCCAGTTCTCACGAAGTGTATTTAACAAAAGTGATTAGCATACTGATACACTGGGAAATGCCCTAGTGTCATTATATTAATTAACAGCATCTCCCTATTTGCGATTATTTCCGGATTAAACTTTTCGAAAGAGTTCTTTCTCCAGAATTTTCTCATATATACAAAAAATATCACACAATTCTGATTAAAAGTATACCAGAGATTTAAATAAAAATAAAATCTATCGTACAACAGTTGCACAAACTGCTTAAAGTTCTCGAAGAGTATCGTAAGTCTACTACGTCCACGCTGGAGGTTCAGATCCACCTTGTCAAGTACTGCAACAGTCTCGCGCCTTGCGAGTCCTAATGTACCGTAAGCTACATATTTTATTCCGCGAGAGAGTCCCGCGCCAATTTTACACCTAGCGGTGAGCGCGGATATAATCCGTTTGCAGACGCGCTGAGAGAGAGACTAGGCTACGATACTGGTACGAGAGAGTGGGGAATATTTAAAATAGGAACTCTCAGGAGCTACAGAACATACGATGATTGTAGGATAAACATCTGTGTAAAGATGCTACAAGCTTGTTAGAAACTACTGTAACAGTGTAACAGAGAATAGTAAATGTTTGTGACAGTTTCAGAGACAGTTCATTAACGAATTACATATTCGTCTCCCACCTATCGCAATGTTGCATCATAGATACGTTGAAAAAGGTGTTTCCAGTAGAAGTGTATTGATGACTCGTTTTGTAAACACAGATTAACGTGCTCATCAACGACACCAATTTATAATATCAACGAAATAATATTTAAGATGACAGTAAACTTTGTCGAATAGAAAAAATTTTAACCGAAAAGTTTACGATGTGAATTAGTCAAATTAAGGCAATTCGTTTTACGGTCACATCTGATGTTCACAACGTTAATTTCTCGATGTTATACTGCAGCTACAACCTGCAGCCCATTCCTCACTAGGGAGTAAATGGTTTGTGGTTTACGCATAAAAGCTTCATTATCACGGGCAGAATATGAGAGGGAGACCTTCAAGTATCTTGACTCGGCCACCCAAGTTCAACCAGAACCAGCACTACCAGTGGTTCGCAGTTCGCCATTATTTTTCACTATTGTAACGAAAATCTTTCAATTAATCCGTAAAATTTGTTACACAGGTTTCTTTTTTCTCTTACAAAGCCTTGTCAGAGTAATTGCGTAAGACACGTGTTTCGTATTCTGTTAATAAACCAACTAACTGCACGGATTTCAAGGCGACATTGTCGAGTGAATCATCTCGGGTCATAATGAGGGAAGATTTGACGTCAGGTTGGAGTTAACTAGGTATTCCAAGTGCACAAGTATACATGGTGTCAAGTGCTAAATAGTTAAAGACTTCTGACAGACTGAGAGACGACATGAGGTTCACGTAATGATATGTGTATGTAGTATAAGCATGTGCGAGTACGTAGGTCCATAAATTTCCATCAACTAACGCCGTACATGAAACTTAATCGTTGATGCATGTTAATATTAATCTCTGCATTATAATTCCCGCGATGATGAAGACGGACCAAGACTAGACGAGAACTTGATCATCATCATCACACGAGATGAGATGAAGGAGCGCAATGACCGAAAGAGGGAAGAAAAAAACGATGTTTAATCACTGATACCGCACGTGCAGCAGCATGTGCGACAATTGAAACAAATTAGATGTACATACATACGTATGCATATACATTGTGCTTAAAATGTTACGGTTTACATTCGGAATAACTGGAGAATGAGAAAAATAAAAACTTAAAAAATGATTCGGCCATTCGGTTGTAAAATAAGATCAATGATAAATTCTTTATACGATTTTGTTTGTTGGTTCAAAGTCTCGCCTGTACAGAGAACACAAGACAGACTCCTTTCGAATGCGTAAGATGAAAGTGAAGATGTGGTATGCACGTACGTTTTGTTGTAGTAATTACCGAAAAAAGATCACGAGATTGGAATGCTTCCAGTAGCAGCGAACAAATAAACCAACTAACTATACCCACCGCTACTACTACCACTACCACTACCACCATCATCACCACTGCCGTCACTGCCGCTGTGGTACCTATGGTGCATGATTCATGAACTTGAATCACAAGAAAAACTTAGGGAACCAAGCGAACTCTCGCAGCACAAGAACCGGATGAATACAAATTCTCTGGGTTATGAAACGGCGAATGAGAATTCCGGATTAGAAATCTAAACGGAAGCTGAATCTAAAACGATCAGATGCTCTGATTAATTCAGAAACGAAGTTCGATCAATCAATTTGTCAGATGAATTGGGTTAGCCTTATTCTGGATTGAATAAAAATCCATAAACAGAAGTGTGAATGTGATCTTCTTCATTGGAGTTCTTGCTTCTTGATATGTACGAGTTAACAATTAGAGCACATGTGTCTGTTAATAATACCTAGAACCCGGTTGTTATATCAGGTTAAGTAAACTGGAACCTGGAGTAAATAAGATAAACTGATCTTATGGTAATTTAAAATTTTCAACAAAGATTTACTGCGGGGTTTTCACTTCTTGAATTCCTCTTTATTTGAACAATTGTTACAATTGGTCCGCGATCTTGTGTGAATGTAATTATGTATTCCTGGAAACATTTCATCATATGATATGATACAAGTTTTGAGAAAACCTGTTGCCTTAAATTGTTAAAAAAATATTAGAGCTACTCCGGTAATCCGACAATGAAAATTATTTTATTTTTATTTTTATTTTTATTTTTTTTTTTTTACTTTGAGAAGAAGAAGGACTCTTATCGGTACGATCGCAAACGTCTGTGGTCCACTGCGCCGACAAGAGACCGTGTTTTAGTGAGGACTCAATTAGTAATGCGATACAAAGCGGCCCTTTCGACGCCCTCGGCATATACCATACCGTATATGCTGCATTACATTCAACGATCACAAACCGGCGAGAGTATCTAGCGGTGGACACAGCCGGCTTAATAATAGCGATCCGAGACAGTCGTCGCTAATGATGTAGGAAGTCTGGAATATATAGGTCAATTTGTACCCTCTGCATGTGGTCCATGGGAATTTATTCCATGGGACTATTAATTACGTATCTTATACCGATCCGAAGAGATATTGGATGCGATTTGATCCAATACGTAGACCCTTCTCTCTCTCTCTCTCTCGATTCAACTCTCTACACTCTTAGACTTAAATTCCCTTTCTTTTCAGTTAGAATTTAACGAATGGTCCAGCGTCGGGCCAGTACCGTTGCCAACGGTGATGATTCCGACGCAGTCGTTTATCCCAGTACCAGATCAATACCGATGAATACTTGAAATGATAAGACCGTGTTAACGCTGGTGACCAGGACTGGGCCGATATTGGGAATGAACAGTGGGCCAGTAGCGTCGTTCGGTACTGAGCCAGCATCTCAAGTTTCGTCAAAAATCTATATCGAAATCCGATCACGAGAAGGGCGTAATCTCTCACAGGGCTTAACCCCTTCCGGTTTTTAGCCCTCGAAACGTATCGCGAGAGAAGCCCAATTGCTGTCCCAGCGACTTGTGACGACACTGAGCTGCAGATGCTGGCCCAGTAGTGGGCCGTATTAATATCGCTGGCAGATTTTACATTGTTCAATGATGGCCCAGTGCTCAACATCGACGGTCGGCTGTTGAGACTGGACCAGTGCTGGGCGATATTACTTCTGTATGATTTTCAAAAGATTTTTGTACTGGAAATTTGAAAATAAATTTCAGACTACGATAAACCTATGAATATACAAAATGTGAAAAGTCCTTGAAAAATACCCCCTTGAACGTTTCCTCGAGTAAAGTATATACAGAATCTTGTCATCGAAAGAGCCGCAATATCGTAGAGTTTCAAGACTCTCATCTTCGCGGTCTGTAGAATATCTCCTCGCTATATTGGCCTGCAAAGCTATTTCTACCGCGATGCAAACTATGCGGAGAAATATGCGAAAACTTGTTGGTCCCGGCTTTGTGCCTCTTTCGTATAGCCCAAGGCTTGCGAGACTCGCAAGCGAAACCCATCGTCGTTATTTTCGAACTTAATTACTCTCTATTGTTAGCCAATACGATACACGTATGCAATATCCTGTATATAGGTAATAATGTATACTTACAATTATCAGAAAGACAATAACATTCCCGTCAACAGAATTGCAACAACAACAATTGACTACAGTCTTAGCATGAATTCGCAGAATTAGGCATCCAGTAAAAGAATAGCGCGTAAATTAAAGGACGTCTTATTTATCTTATGCAAAGATCTTAAGCTTGGCCGTGCATAAGATCGTGTATCAATGTTTCAGCTTTTAACCGATAGCTTTTAACGATTTCAATCTCCATCCTACCGCAGCTGATATGCATAATGCAGTTTACTATGAACTCACGGAAATATTTATTATTCTAAGCCTCGGGGTTCACCGTTGAGACAATATAAGATATCCGATAAAGTATGGCCGAGGCACTTGCTTCGTGGGTTAGTAGATCGGTAGTAAAAAAAAATTAGAAGATATATAAAAAATAAAAAAATAAAAAAAAAAATAAAATTAAACGTATACAGTAAGTTCTCAAGCCTTGGTTAGTATTATTATGGGATGATTACACTCCCTGATACTAGTACTGGCTGTCTCTAGTGTCAGCTGGTAATGTCACGGTTCAATGCACTTGAACGATGCAAAACGTGGCCCCTATATATGTACACTGTACTACTATTATACTGTTGCTGCTTATAGTGCAGCTAATCCCAAGAGAAAATATACACACCAGACTTGACGCATGCCACGTATATAGTATAACAGAAATAGGTGATTGTCTGTCATTGCGATTGTTCAATAGTAAACTAATGTCAATGTGAATCGAATTCATCAGGTTGAAAATGTTCTTTCTTCAGGAAATCTTTAGAAATCGGATTTTCTTCATTCATTTACAGTATGTCGATGTACTTACAGATTTATGAAAACGATCAAGTACCTACCTTTTCATCAAATAATCAATCGATTTTTTCAAGTTCGTGAAAATGTCTGACGTAGGTTTTGCCAGTTTCGAAATTGGATTTCTGGCTTGGACCCATATGGTCCAATTGACGTTCTTTTATTTATCTTTTACATTCTTTTTCTTCATTTGGAGTGAATACGAGACTAGAATAATCCGATTTTTAACGCTCTTTAGAGTTTGAATGGTATCATCCGTGCGCACGTATGCATAAACATTAACACGTATGTACAGTAGGCACATATATACGTATATGAATATACATACGTAGTTATACAGTCTTTGCGGTTGTCGCCCCGGTTGTCATCCTCCTACTCGGTATTATAGTTAGAAACGTGATGCAATTGCAGACGACCAGATGCTTGCTGCATGGGCTACCTAGTATAACTTAACGTCGCGACGCAGTGTGGTGATGCCTGGGCGTCTTTTATATTTATATCATTCGGCAACTGGATGCAGTCGTCGTCCTTGACGAGTTTAGCAAAATCAACGAATATAGAAAACAGTCATGAATTTAAGTTGAAGATTTATTTGAGGCGGTAGCTACATTGGAAATAATTATTTTCAAATCATTGTGATACGATTTCAAAAAATGTTCCATTGACCCAGTTTTTTTTTTTTTTTTTTTTTTATTAATTTTTTTTTTTGTTTTTTTTTTTTTTTACAGGTAATTTGTAAGATTTTTGGATATGATTTGAAATTATTTGAGATTTTAGGGACTTCTTTATTTGAGACTTAGGGACTAGGGAATGGGGCTGAGGTGACGTTTCGAATTTTAGTATTACCGATTTACAGTTTTTTTTTTCGATTAGAGAGTATTTCTTCAGAAGTTTATATAGTCAATTAAAAAAATTTCAAATCAAAAAACATCAGAAGTTCGAAATTCTGAAACTTGAAATTCGCGCATGGAGGGTCGTTTGCCTTTGGGTTGAATTTTCAGATTCTTGGACTTTCGGAGTTTTGAACTTTCCGAGATCTTAGCTGTCTGCATTCCGAGCTTTCCAAATTTGAATATTCTGAACTTTGATCTTTCGGAAAATTCGGAAATTGTCACAAATCAATTCGTCGTTTTGACCGTTAGGAACTTTTGAAATTCGGAACTTGAAGTCGGCGCTATTGAAACTTGGGAGGTAATATTCTAAAACGATGAAATCTGGAAAATAGGATCAGTCTTCTACCTTAGTGATCCCATGACATAAATTAATTCTCAATATTTCCAAAAAATAAAAAATAAATAAATTAAAAAAAATCTCTTAAAATAAAAAAAATTTTCTATCCTAAAAATCAAATTCATCGAATATCATCGGTCTGCCCCGAAATAAAATCAACGTAAAATATTTCCTCTAAATTTGAAGAAATTTTGTTAAACGATATGCGACAGTTTTGGGTATCCTAAGACAGCCACATTTTCTTCGTCAGTGGATATTGAAGAAAAAATCAATCCATCACGATAATCCATCGGTGTTATTAAAATTTTCCGTATTTTTACTTCCAGCTATATACCTGCTGCAGCCATCTCTATTCCCGTCAATTTAATTCCTCGTTGATTTCGATCGTGATTTGACCAACCGAATAGAACAACTATTTGAACGGACAGATTTTATCGCCCGATGGTCACACAGCCGTCGCGTGTCTGACGTATGTATGTATGTACATACATATATACTAGAATATATAGACGATCGGTGACTGTGACTTCGATGCTAGAAAAAACAACATATATAGCGATAATAAAAAACGGGTTCGAAATGTCTTTGAGATACGTTTTACCGTTTGCATTTATACATACCTACGACATATATTATACCGTACGTATATATATATATATATATATATATATATATATATATATATACGAATGGGGTCGACATTGTTCACCGTTTAATTGTCCAAAATGTTTATTTTCGTTCCTTCTTAAAACTGTACGGTGGACAGCTGTGGCACGTGGTCACAGCTTCCTCTAAAACTAAATAAATAAATAAATATACGTTTGACACGAATATATGTATATACTAAGTAGGCCTAAATTGTTTGCCATGTGGTATAAAAGATGTCAAAATCTTTTCATTTTTACGCTTCTGATTGATTGATTTTTCCCTTTCTTTTGTACTTTTTTTCAAAAATTACGTCGAAATCTTACAAACGATATCCGAGATAGGGGAGGGGGGGGGGGGGGGGGGGGGACAAAATGGGGTACTCTTAAAATTTTATAAAAAAATTTCGTTTTTCAAAATGTTTTTTAAATACTCCATGAACATTTTAGGTTCTTTAAAAAGTTTTTTAAATACTCTATGAACATTACTCAGCATTAATTTGAATTTTCAAAAAAATTTTTTTTTACTGTTTTGGAAATGTTTTGTTTTTGAAAAAATAAAAAATATTTGACAATTAAAAAAAAAAGATTTAGCGTATTTGAGTCCTCGAAAACTAAGTATTTCCCCAAGTACCCCGTTTTGCCCCCCCCCCCCCCCCCCTTCCCTATATCGACACTTCTTCAAAAATCGATTTTCATTTCTCAATCACAAATTCGCTATTGATGATCAATTTTCCTGAAATTCAAAACAGTTTCTAAAAATTAATCAAAATATTAGTGTAAAAAAATTTCATTAAAATCGTCGTAACTATAAATTAAGTTTAAAATTTATTCAACGGATGATAACAAACAGCTTTTTATATAAATTGTGAGTGTCCCACTTTCTTGGAGCACTAAAATAGATATAATATCAGCTTAGCTCAAAGTGCGGAAAACTCGGTAACATTAACTCACATGTAATAACGCGTTATGTCTGCTTATACATATACTAAGTACATATGTGTGTATACATATATCACAAATGTGTGAGTCTATATATACGAAATAACTTGCAACTTGGAACTGGTTCGAGTTACGTGTTTAAAATTACAGGTGTGAGAGTTTCTGGCCATGTATAATAGTCGGGTTCAGGATTAAACTGAGATAAGGTTGCACCCGCACAAACTGACATTGTTTTACGAGTACACGAGTAGATACCTACACGAGCATAAACACACTTCGCGGGAATGCCGAAGCTGCATATCTAATTCATCTTTAGTTTCTAAAACACTTTTGGAATCGTTACAACGAAAGTCTTCTTATACTGAATAAAACAAAATTGATTTTCAAAATAACGAGAAAAAAAAAAGGATTAGAATATTTTCTTGAAATTTGAAAAAGATTTGATGAATCTGTACCCTGCGATGTCAATTTTTTTCATGGTTAGACTGAATCTACGTGAAATTTTCTTCATCTGTTTAAAGATGAAGTGACTATTGAGAGTTTCACCAATCAACGTCATCGCATAGTAGGTATATGTGTACTAATTGGTTACACGACACGCGCCTCGACTTAAGGACGCGTTTGGAATTAATTGGTTTCCGTTAACCACGCAAAGCATGTATATATATATATATACATACATATAATACCTACCTCGCAAAGAGGTATACGCAAGAGTAAACTATTTATTGCCTTTAATGTCTGAATGGCATTGGCAAGTTGAATCGATGAATGAAACTCCGTATTTGGTACGAAACGATCTCTCGATACACACAACTTTCAATGAAAATCACATCCATTCATATAAAATTCAATCACAAAATTTCTTTTTCGATCACTATTGACATAAGGAAATTTATTAGATGTCTTTCATTATTAATTATGAAATTATATAGATTAATTTATATTTATCTTACGATTTAAGTCAATAATTATAGCTACAGTGTTTTTAATTTTAAATTAAACTATAACGATTATCCAAAATCGATAGTAGAGAAAGCGCGAGAAAACTACATATACGGGCATTACCTTATACTCACCCTATCTCATCGCGATTTATACTTTACTGTCTCGGTAATTATTATTCAGAAAGAGTCACGGTAGAAGATAAAAAAAAAAAAAAAAAAAAAAGAAAAATAATACGTCTATTAACTGTTAGAATTGCCGATTTGTTAAATCTATTCGCGTACTGCACACAGGTGAGCTTCACAACTATAAGGTATTACCTACATCAATTTTACGAGCTGTTTTAAGACCCGGCTATATAACTTTCACATCTAACTACACGACCTTCAAGGTCTTTTACTATCGTCAAAAATGTCTATGGTGTATTTTAAAACGAAGCTTAGAGTTTTTTTATTTTTGTTTTTTTTTTTTTTGGTTTTCAATTAGCAAGTATAGTGCTTCTATATTGAAAGACGATGAAAGTTTGAGCGCGTATATCAATTATGCGAGAAATTGAAACTAAAGAATAAAAATGTAATAAGAAAAAGAAAAAATTTCTTCAAATCAATCTCGACCTTATCAAACATTCGAGATCGATAGATCGAAGGATATAACGAACACCAGGTGTACCGTGACCATTAGCCTTAAGTCACGATCCACCGTTAAGATACAGAATATAAAGTCGCCAGGTTGAGCTGCTCGCTTTGGTGTATATAAGCACAAGGCGAAGCAGTCAACGTCGACGTGCAATCTTGATCAACTCATAGGCAAAAGTCGGTAGCAGTTTGTCTTTAAACCTACTTATATATTGTACATACATACATACGTTACTATATTATACAAACTCTGTACTTCAGGCGCGACAACTTTCATTGATCTTTCATTTTTTATCTACTTACCTATTTTCTTAATAGCTATGAAATCTACAGATAACTGCAAGCCTACGGCTATATACGCCACACCGCGTTCTCTTTTACCTTCTAGGTGTGTATATACCTATACCTATATACCCGTAAAGATTTATCTGATCGAAAGTCACGATCCGAAGAGGTTACAGAGTTGGAATTCAATTCTTCTTCGCTATTTTCGGTAATTATTATTATTATTACTTTTTATCACCGAACGGTGATATAAGAAGAGTATTGGTTTTGGTCGGAAAGTGACTTTTGCTAATTCCAACGAATCTTCACGTTTTCGACCCTCTAGAATCCGAAATACAGGTTTTTAGAAAGATTTCGGTCTGTCTGTCGGCCTGTTCGACAAACTCGCGCGGTGATCTCGGAAACGGCTCGATGAAAAAATCTGAAATTCACAGGACTTTACAACCAAATGATGGGCATGAAAAATTTCCATGTCTCGTTTAATTTGAACTTCCGGTTCTACCGGAAATGAATCGATTTTCGCTGTTTTACTGACAAACCTATACTTTTTTCTCTGTATTACCTTTCTGAATGAAAGAATATATTCTTCCGAGTTAAGAATTTCTATATATAGGGCATTCCTTGCCAATGACATCAAAAAAATTGTAAATATACCCAGATCGAATGAGAATGAATGCACTGTATAAAATTGTTGTTTGTCAATATATAGGGCGATCCTTGCCAATGACAAGAAGAAATTGCAAGTGTACCCAGATCGAATTGGGATTAAACGCACTGTATGAAATTGTTGTTTGTCAATATATAGGGCAGTTTTTTTTATGTGAAATTTTCAATTTTGATCTTTTTTTTCGATTTCTCATTACTTTTTTATACTGTTTCTTCCCCTGACAAACCCATCCTTTTTCTTCTATTTGATAAAAAGTACTCCGAAGAACTGTTTTTCCGGTTTGTTTTTTTTTTTTGTTGTTCAAAATTTGCAACGTTTCTGAAAGTTTGAAATCGTCTCGAATAATGAATTATCAATTCTGTCAAAGTTCTGGAATATAAAAATTGGGAACTTTAACCTCAAATTCCAAAGTCGAAGATCAATAAATTAAAAAAAAAAAAAAAAAAAAGAAAAAATTTCTTACCGTACGTCAATTTAGTCAAAGTGCAACCGGCTTACCTCGGTTACGTGATGTCATCGTCTATTAACGGCTCTCCGTTTGAATTCACTGTTGACACTCCTTAAAGAAAGTCCATACGGTAAACAAACGGATAGAAATTCATTACATTAGAACAACAAACAAACCGGATCGCTCTACGAATAGAAAATCGTTTATCCCTACTGAAACAGCAATAGCAACATCAACTTACGAGTATAGTCTGTTTGATTAATGAAAACTTTTACAGTCTGGCTCGAATACGTAGTATCCAAACTGTGTACGTACGTACATACATACGTATACATGTTTTACGAAACTAGCTTGTCGATGAAGTGCGAAGTGATGGATAGACACTCTCATTATTATCATCATTATTATTTCGACCTGCGAAGCTATTAAATTAAACCCACTTCCCATTCGGATGATAAACACGCCGGAAGAGGCGAAGTGACTTTGTCCGTTATCTTCAGGATGGGTAAAAAATGATTTATATCTATTATATTCGAGTCTGAAACGTCTCGTCTCATCTCATCTCTTCTCATCTCGTCTCGTCTCGTCTTGTCTCCCGATGATGGAATAAGACCCGTGAGGGCTATGGTACCGAACTGCTGCAGTCTTAAAGTATTTTTACCACGTGCTGCAGGTTCAAATTATATTGAGGCTAAAGTAACGGCCAGTATCTAGTGCACTGGCTGGAGTCCAAAACGATTCGAAAGATGAAACGAAACTTTCGAGACAAAATGGCGTTCTTGGACATTTAAACACTGCACTGTCCTATACTAAATTATTATACCACACCTTGAAGCTATATGGTCTGCACTGCACATACGAAGATAAGGGGCATAAATAAAAAGAAACTTGCCCATGAATGGTCCTGACGTTAATTTTAATATCCAGAGACTTTTTCGGACTAGGACTATTGCTTTTTTGACCCCGTCATTTGCTGCGGAATTAAACGATATCGTACAACTTTAGATCTTTGGGGATCGGTCGAAATTTGGAATTCATTTGCAAACGATTTCGAATTCTTTAGGAATTCTTAATCTCTTATAAGAAATTTCGTGATCCCGATCTCTCATCTTGACGACATTAAGTCACGTGTCTCGGTATTAATATTCTCTCTTTTTTTTTAAATCAAAACTGGAGGGTAAATATTTTGATTTGTTTAAGTATGTTTTATTATTCTTCGGTATATACGGTACATTATATCTCATATACCATCTAATATTATAGTGGTGAAGAAATTATCGCCTTTGGCGATTAAAATGCGGGCGTTGAAATTCTTAAGTCTGAAAAAATTCTCTCCGTTCATGAATTTTCGGGTCAGCCTTTTCGTCACGCGATTAAAATCCCCCGATCTTATCGTCAAGATGCATCCATACGTAATGAATCTTTCTCACATTTAACAGTTTTTTTTTCTCGATATTCGGTCTTTGGGTCGTTCCTGGGTTTGGGGTGCGTCTATAAGTCAACGCAGACATGCACAGGCATAAGTAATAACGTTATAGCTTTGGATTATATAAATTGGTGTATTGTAATAGAGTCGAGAAAAAAGAATGAGAAGATGATGATGATGATGATGATGATGATGATGATGAGGAAAAAAAGAAGAAGATCGATGTATAAATGATTCGAAAATTCTAACCACGCAATGCAGTGGCGTTCTGCACCCGGGTGGGCCGTCCCTTCTCCTTAGAAAATAATATCTAGTGACTAACCGTTATGGTTCGAGGCTAGTTTGACGAGACACAACTGCACCGTGCAGCATCCAGTGTCGTGATTCATTCCCTAAGGAACGACCGACGACGCCCAGCTGCTTGTTCGACGGGGCGTCGGTCGAAGTCCTGACGTCATTAGCTTTTCATCACTTCTAGGAGGAATCTTTTTTTTTTTTTTGTTTTTTTTAGAGTACCTAACCAATCCGAGAACACAACTTTACGCGAAAAGAATGAAAAATAGTAATAAAAAAAAAATCTCTGCTCTACTTTTCTGCATATACATAAGAATATAGAAATTTAGCTTCTCTTAACACTTTTTGGTGTTTATCTTTTTTGGTTTCTTTTTTGCTTTTTGTTTTCTGGACAGGAAGTTTGAGTAAATATTTCACATCGCAAAAATACCTGCACGTCCGACTATAGAGCCAAATATTAAATTTTTAAACAGCTGGGAGCTTACGTGTTGCGATGCAATACGATGATGTGAGTTCATGATGGTGCAATGTCCAATACGCTACTTCAACGGTGCACAATTTATTTAGGTAACTCCGGTCTCAAAGATCTGCTGCAGGGCCTCATTGGAAATTGGCTGGCATCAATTTTAAAGAGAATTATTATACCAGTTAAAATAAAAGTTTCTTGCGCCAATTACGAAAGTTTATATCGTGTCTCTACATCCGAAATTATTATCTACAACTTATCCGAGTTTTTGAAAAAATAAATTGTTGCTACATTTTTCACAAGCTTTTATTTATTTCATCAATAGTAAGAGATGCAATCACATTCTATTCCGTTTCATTTTCTTCTTTATTCGAATCGCAAATTTATATGAGTCGTTTCAAAATTTTCACTAAAAATTGTTTTATCATAGTCACAAAAATTCTAAATTTTTTTTCTATTTAAATCAAGGCAATTATTAGAGATAATTGTATAAAACAAAGAAAATTTCTCATTTATTTGATTTAGCAAAATTTAAAGAAACTTTATAAAACAAAAAACAAGAAAAAAGCCGGAAAAATAGTTTTTCGAAGTACTTTTCATCAAAAAGAACAAAAAGGATGGGTTTGTCAGGGTAACAAAAAGTATAAAAAAGTAATGAAAAACCGAAAAAAAAGATCAAAATTAAAAATTGCACATAAAAAAAATGCCCTATAGATTGACAAACAACAATTTCATACAGTGCGTTTAATCCCAATTCGATCTGGGTACACTTGCAATTTCTTCTTGTCATTGGCAAGGATCGCCCTATATATTGACAAATAACAATTTTATACAGAGCATTCATTCTAATTCGATTTAAGTATATTTACAATTTTTTTGGTATCATTGGCAAGGAATGCCCTATATGTATGAAATTCTCAACCCAGAAGAATATATTCTTTCATTCAGAAAGGTAATACAGAGAAAAAAGTATAGGTTTGTCCGTAAGACAGCGAAAATCGATTCATTTCCGGTAGAACCGGAAGTTCAAATTAAACGAGACATGGAAATTTTTCATGCCCATCATTTGGTTGTAAAGTCCTGTGAATTTCAGATTTTTTCATCGAGCCGTTTCCGAGATCACCGCGCGAGTTTGTCGAACAGGCCGACAGACAGACCGAAATCTTTCTAAAAACCTGTATTTCGGATTCTAGAGCTATTAGCAAAAGTCATTTTTCCACCAAAACCAATACTTTTCTTATATCACCGTAGCTGATGAAAAGTAAAAAAATTAAAACAATTTTCAGTGGCAAAAACTTATACCTATGTAATTTTTTCTATATAACATTAAGATATAGGTATAAGGAGACATGAAATTTTTATACTGCAGGTTTCAATACGGAATCGTGTATATGTATAATATAAAATTGCAATTACTTGCGTGTTAGTACCTGCACGTTTAAAATTTTTCTTTTGTTTTTTTCTTTTCATTTTTGGTTTCTTCTTTTTGGATCATTTAAGCGAGTTCTGAATCTCGTCGCATTCCCTCTTTGGTACGTGTACAAATGAGACGTATCATACTCTCCACCTCTTCGTTTGCGCGAGGATGAGGATGGTAGTTAAGTATAAGGGCGGGAGGGCGGGTGGAAGACTGGTGCATGGTGCATGGTGCAGTCTTGCGGTTCTAAGAAAAACCGATAAACCCATTCGCGACGTGTTGAGACGCGTGGAATTACAGAAGGCCTGCAGTTGCAGACAGACTGGCATCGCGGAAGTTTATTCCAAGAAAATTTAATCGTGGATTTAATTCTGTATGAGCAACGCGCAATTTGTATGTACATACATACATACATTGTCTCGATACGAAAGTCTCTTTCTATAATATGTCTTATTGTCTGAACAGACGCATGTAACGCATGTATGTAACTGCTTTAGTCAGAGCGGATGCGCCACGCTTTGAATACGATGCGGACTTTGAAGGTGATTCCAAAAAGCTTAAACCCGCTTGGAATTCCGTTCGGAAAAACCGTTCGCCCGTTTGAGTCAATTTTTTTATTTATTAATTTTTTTTTTTTGGGTCTGTTTTTTTAAACTCAATTATTGGATATCTGAAAGTAAACCAGATGGAGATTACGAAAATTATGCAGCCGGGGTTCAACAAAAATCTATTGAAGTTCCGAATTTCAAAATTTTGAATGGTTCAAATTTCGAATTTTGATAATCCCGGTTTACAGTTTTTGGAAAGGGCATTGCCCCGGACGTTTGCATAGTCGGTTTAGAAAAATTCAAATCGGAAATTTAAAATTTCGAAAGCTTGAAATCCGGAGGGTCATGTAGCGTCATGCCCCTCGATTAAATTTTCGGATTCTTGGATTTTCAGAATTTTCAACCGTCTGCATTACGATTTTTCCGAAGTTTAATATTCCGAATTTTAACGTTTCTTAAAATTTGAAATCGTTTCTAATGAAATCGTAATTTTAACCGTTCGGAGCTTTTAAAATTTGGAAATTAAACCCAGTCTCAATATATTCTCCATATGTATATAAAATTATCCATTACATTATCTTTGTTCTATTCTTAGACTGGGTATAAGGCGCGTAGGTACTCTCACCGAGAATACTTCACACTGACTATATGTGTAAACTATTTACACTAATGCTGGATATACTGTGTTAAATAAACAAAACTTATTCAAGATTTTATTTCTGTACTTATAAGTCCATACAGGATCATATATATATATACCCAGATATGTGTGTCATTGGAGAAATATTTTCTTATTATTTTAACTTCTCGTTATGAGAATTGAAAAATTTTCAAAAATAAGGGAAGTTATTGGTTTCGGTTCGATTTTAGAATAATCGAGTTTTCATCTGATCTCGACGTTTTGGGATCCTAGGAAGCTATTCTGACTATTTTTGGATGGACGTTCGTATGTATGTATGCGTGTGTGTGTAAACAAATTTTTATCGTAAGATATCTTTAGAACGAATCGACCGATTGGAATGGTTCTTGCGGCGATCGAAAGGATTTATCAATACTTAGATCTAATTAGATTTTGGAATCGATCGGTCGATTAGTTTCAAAGTTATTTGAAAAATAAAAATTGAAAAACCTTTTTTTTTCACGTTTTTAGCGCATAACTCCTAAACTCTTCGTGCGATTAGTCTCAAAACTTATTCAGTCTTAGGTCTTGGATAGTCCTTTCGATCGCCTTAAATTTTATCAAAATCTAACGATTGGTTTAAAAGATATTGCACGACAAAAATTTCTTTATTTGTCGTATGATATCTCGAGAACGAATGATCGGATTTCAATGAATTTAGTCGCATTTGACGCGGCTTCTCCAAAATCAGATCTAATTAGATTTTGGATTTGATCGGTCCAGTAGTTTCTGAGATATTCAAAGAACAAAATTTTGAAAAAATAATTTATTCGACGATATCTCGAGAAAGGATCGACGGATTCGAATAAAAATTAATATCTTAAGGTTTTTTGGATCGTAGATCACGAATGCAACGTCAGATTTTTATCACTCCCTATCATTCGAAAATTGCCTACCAATAATTATTTTAGGAAATCTCTATACATGTGTTTGTGTTTTTTTAACTTCGAAAAACTTGGGCGGGAAGTTTTAGATCTGGCCCATCGTGGTCAATCGATTTACGTGCTTGTTTTACCTAATTTCAGCCATTTTTTTTGTACAGTAAATCAAAAAAATTATCAAAAATTCGGACATCTTCATTTTCTGAGGCAACGGGGGCGGGGGGGATTATCACAAACCGTTGGAACACGCCGCAGTATCTTTTACAGTATTTAATTATGTATTGTTACTCTGTTGAAAATTTCTATACGATGCATTGTTCATCTTTATTATACATATATAGTATATCCATAGCTGAAGATTTGGCCCGGTGCAGGTGGGACGTTCTTCTTCTTCTTCTTTATTTTTCGCTTCTTCTTCTTCTTATTTTTCTTATTCTTATTCTTCTTCTTCTTTTTCTCGGTGATGCAGCCGGGACCAACCCATATCATTTTTGCATAACGTACGTAGTTATACATACAAGCTCCGGCTGTCCAATTATTTCAATGACGTCATGACGTCACGTAGTATTTTCGACTCGACGAAATGCATTAACAAATACTAATAATAAGAACATATCAACCGAAAAAATAATAATAATGATAATAATTGTATTATAATGATCAAGATAATGATCACCAAAAAATAAAAAAATAAAAAGAATACTCAAGTCCTGCAATGACATGCGAGTGCAAATACGTTTTTTTTTTAATTTTTTTTTTTTTCTTACCGCAAAACCGCGCCAAATTAAAGGGCGCGGAGCTCCGCTTCTGCAGACAATTTTTTTTTCTTTTCTTTTTTTTTGGTTTTGTCTGTTTTAACTCAACCCATTGTCATTCAGGTTAAAGACATAAGTTTTTTTATGATTATTTTTTATTTTTTATTTTTGTAATCAGACAAAATGTAAGTAACAGGATTTTTTACGGGACTGAAAAACCAGCAACAGTAATTACAGGAAATACTATCGAGTATGGGGAAAAATTAAAATTAACAGTCAAAAATTGAAAGTTCAATTTTGTTTTTTTTTTTTTTTGAAAAAGCAAACGTTCAAATTTAACAAAATATCACATTTTTTTTTTGTACCGATATCATTCGATTGTGAAATCCTGTAAATTTCAGATTTTTAACTTAGTAATTTCTTTCGACTTGCTTCTTTGCAGGATACCAAAAGTTCGAAAACGTAAAGATTCCTTAAAACGATCAAAATTAGTAATTTTGTTACCGGATCCAATACCTTAAGCTTCCTAAAAGTAAAACGGTAATAAAAATTCTTCATTTTTCATCGTTCTTCTCTTAAACAGGCCACCCTGTATACGTGTTCATGTATATCCAGTGGCCTCGACTGTGCAGTAATATATCCAACAATTCTCGGTATGCGTCGTGGGTGGGTATAGCCTGCTGGTCAGGGCTATCCTGGATCCGCGATCGGCTCAACTTGGACTTGGACAACTAAGTCTTTGCTAGATACGTTCATACGTCCACAGCCCCTGTTTCTACCGGCTATCTGATCCGGACGGTAAGGTTTATTGATTTAACGACCTCACGATCAACTGGATTAAAAAATTCTACATTTTACTCGATTTCAAATGCCTCTCTGACCTCTGAACTTAAACCAGTATAAATTTCCCTTTTCACATTTTAATCGACAATCGTTTACCTCAGTAGACTTTAACGACAGGCCCAAGACCGGACCAGTACCGTTGCCAACGGTGGCGATCCCGGCGCAGTCATTAATCCCAGTACCGGATCAATACCGGTAAATAGTCAGATTGATAAGACCGTGCCAACGTTGGTGACCAGGACTGGGCCAATATTGCGAATGAACAGTGGGCCAGTAGCGTCGTTCGGTACTTAGCCAGCATCTCAAGTTCCCTCAAAAATCTATATCGAAAGTCAATCACGAGAAGGGCGTAATCTCTCACAGGGCTTATCCCCTTCCGGTTTTTAGCCCTCGAAACGTATCGCGAGAGAAGCCCAATTGCTGTCCCAGCGACTTGTGACGACACTGAGCTGCAGATGCTGGCCCAGTAGTGGGCCGTATTAATATCGCTGGCAGATTTTACATTGTTCAATGATGGCCCAGTGCTCAACATCAACGGTCGGTTGTTGAGGCTGTACCAGTGCTGGGCCGTGTTACCAGTATCGTTAGACTCTACCTGAGATATACGCATACAATATACATAGAAAGTGAAATATAATACAGAAGAGCATGAGAAGATGCATCGGAATCTCTATGAAGTTTATTATTGGATTTATTGGTATAACAGTTTCCTAGTAAAGCTGTTTCTTCAACTTGTGAGTCATAAAGTGATCTCAAAACGTTTATGTTCTCACTGCACATAAGACGTTGGATGAAAAAATTTCTATTTCTTATTCTTTTTTTAATCTTCTACTTCTTTTTCAAGCTATAATAATCGAGACTGTAAAGATCGTTCCGATATGTTATTCTACCATCGTTTTTTGCCTTCGTGTGTATATTTTCTCTGTCAGATATCGTCCCGTTAGAGATTTTCAGTCTGTATATCTATCGATAACTATAAACATCGTATATATAGCTACGGAAGGTATTATCGGAAAAACTGAAAATCAAATTTATTATTAATGAAAGTGGATGGTTGGCTGAGATTTATAACGAGCATTACAACCTGCGGTCCTACTCCAGGCAACTTCTTGATGTTAAAGACGATTTTGGGTGGTCCACTTCGGTTAGGCAACGGATCGGCTTTACTTAATAACAGGACTCCGAAAAGCTTGCTAATATGCGAGATAGTAGCTTGAGGCAAGTTCGAGTAGGTAAAAAACCAATTTATTTTTCAAACTTTAAACTCAACGTTAATGCGTTTTTAAAATATAATTTTTCGGACTACATTACAGTCTTCTTATTTCTTTCATTTTTGATAATTTTTTAGAATAAAAAAGAAGAAAATTTTTCGAGATCGAGATAAATCTCAGAAACATTCAAAATTTTTGACAAATATTTTCCGTCATAGTCACAAATTTTAAAAGACAATTAACTCTCAGGTTATAATTTACGTTTTTTGCCTTATCATAGTCTTCGTCTTCTCTTTCTTATCGTTGGGTATACGAACTTCATGCACCTACTGCACGTTGGATTGTTTCTATTAGCGGCGTATCAAAGGCGCAGATGTCCGCCCTAGGGAAGTGGCTGGAAGCTTAATAGTGCAAATAATTAAGATTAAATAGTTCTACGCAATATACATATATATACATACATACATGCATCATAATATATAAGAACGATATGCGACACGATGACGTATCTCATAAAAACACTGCAGGCTTTTAATCCATATCTAATTAAAAAACCGTCGAGAGCACCGTTTTGCAAAATTTTTTAGTTCATAATTTACACTGACAAGTAAATAAAAAGATCGATATTACCTATGTAAGAAAAAAAAGTAACTTGATTCTTATATCAATCAGTAAAATTCATAACTGGATAAAAAATTCCTCGTAATTTTTATATAATAATTTGCATAACAGTCATCGATAATTAATCAATCGATTGGTATTATAATCAATGATTTAATAGTTATGTATAACACTGATATTTGGAATTTGTTTTTTTTTTATTCGGTAACGTATAGATATTTGCGGTTGAAAATTTCTGGTCATTTATATCAAATTTCGTGGCTGACTCGTCGACCTTTCGATATCGTTTTATATGATAGATAGGAGCCGGATTGAAGTTCAGAATTTTAAAGTTCCGACTGATCAATATTACGAATTTATTTAAGAAGATTCACAATTTTTTTGAAAATTAAAAATTTGAAAGCTTAGGATTATTATATTCCGGAATTTTTATCTCTCGGTTAAATTCGGACTAAAGAGACTTTTCCTTTCCAAGAAGTTTTCACAATTACAATATGAACTTTAGTCACTAACTTTATGTATAATAATTACGCAATTTTTATTCCACTTCGAATTTTTGTGAAACCAGAAATTTTTTTTTTCAAGTTAGATAAAAAGTTCGAAGAATCACATAAATTAGATAATTACTATTGAATTTTGGTGAAACTTAAACAGTTTTTATAATACATATTTTCGTCACTCTATGTATAATAGTAATTAAGATTCCAATTTTCGCATCGGTTGTACAAACAAGCAATTAAAATTTTCTCTTTCTCAAACTTTAACGTATAGTTGTTTGCGTTAGTTGTACCTAATTTATATTTGTACAAATTCGAAATAAGATAGTCAAAGAAACTAATTAGTGTCTTACCTTTTGAATCGTTAATTCTTAACGCCAACGTATTATGTATGTATGTACCTATTTATCTACCTGACTGTCTGCCTGCCTGCATAGGCACGTACTTATACCTGCAGGACCGAGATGTAATCGTGAACCAACGTAAGGAAGATACAAAGATGAATGAATTAAGTTACTCGACGACGTCGTTGTCGGTTCTGTCAGTTCAGACTATACATCTGCTTATTATATCTGCACCATGAATGCACCCCAATTACGCAAAGCTGTGATGATTGATTGTCGATTTATTATCTTACTTTGCTAAATTTCTTTCTTGTCTATTTTATATCGAATTTTTGATTTTTTTATGTACCTACTGATCGGAGTTTTTTATTTTTATTTTGGTTTTATAAATTTCAGGATTACAATGAGGAGGAAAATGCTGATGAAAATGACGAGGATGTCGAAATATCTTCACCGAATACTACCGTGACGTTGAGACCATCGACGACTACTATGAGGACTACTACTCCTGTTATAACGACAACTACGTCTACGACTACGACTACGAGTACTCCACTGGTCATATCTACTCGAATTTTTGATAATCGACGTTCGAAAAGTATCGATATTAAATCACGGGTTAATAATTTTAGAAATTTTCAAACAACATCGACCACATATCCACCTATGAGTAACTACAGTGCTCAAAAATGGTTGAATTATGGTACTAGGAAAGCTGTCAACGATCGTCGAAATTCGGGAAGAGATTTTAATGGTAAGTTTTTGTACAAACTTAAATATAATTTTTTCTTTTTTTTAAATCATGCAGCTTTTTGAAGATATGTGGGAAAGATTTTTTTTTTTTTTTCATTAAGATCTGCGAGGATGCAGTGGCAGAAAAAAAATTTATCATATATGCATTTGAATTTCGAACTTTAACCTCGCAAATATTGTTGAAAAAAAATAAAAAAAATTCAATATCGTTGATTTAACACAGTTGAAATTTTGAATGTAAGAAATTGTTGAAAAACTGGTTCCCTTTTGATACGAGAAAAAAGAAAGGGACGATTTATTCTATAAGCTTGATAAAAAGTCATTGGGCGTACGTCGCGGTCGTTATCCATATTTTTGTTCATCTTTTTCTTCAACTTCTTCTTCTTCTTCTTCTTCTTCTTCTACTTCTTCAAGGAAGATAAATTATGTAGGTTACGATCGTAGCGGCTTGTAAAAAGAAGAACTTGATGTCACGCCGCTGGTGTGAGAGGTCAATTTCTTACAGCATCCATCTTCCATACACTCGAGATGTTCGAGACACAATAATAATACAGCAATCAAATACGAACTGTATATGATACTGCATGTACAGGACAACGAGACTATTATATTATATACTTACTCGTTGTACAAATATGTATGGCGTTTACATAAACGTATTCCCATACAATTATATTTGCTTATACATCTAGTTTATATATCTGACCCTCTTGGTGCCAGTTCTGAGATGAGTTTTTGTTTATTTTTTTTTTTTCATTTTTTTTTCATTAATTCTCAAGTTAACCACCACACTCTGGCTGCTTCTACTTCTGCCTTTGCTGCACGCAGCTGTTTACAATCCGCGATATCAAAGGTCAAACGCGTTCGCCAAACTTTAATACTTCAACTCGACCCTCGCACGTCGAGTGCCTCGCTTATCAACTTTATAGCTTTAAAGTATTCAAACGATATACATATGTATATAAAAGTGTAGAGGTCTCAAACGTACATTCAACATCGCACCAGACATTCGGCGAATTGTATTTTTATGCAACCGTTTCGAGAGGCTCCTAAACTAAATACAAAAACTAAAAAGCAAAAAAAAAAAAAAAACAAAAAAAACAGAACAAGAAGAGGAAAGTAACGTAAACGTAAACTTAAACTAAACCCAGAAGAAGGCGTTGAAAGGAAGAGAGATTCGATTTAGTCTATACGTCGAGTCGAGATAAGTTTTCTGAAGTTTGACTGACTGCTCAAGATGATTAATGCCGCAGTGATTACAGGGATCTCGGGTTATATTCAAACTTAATAGCTATACCCTAACCTTTTTCACTATTTCACTACCATACGATACAGTCACATATAGGTAGAACGGAGGAGGCTACTGTAGATGATGTTACTTTTGCTGCAGCTACGATCACTTACAACTGTTACCTATACCTACACACTATGGGCGAGTCAAGCAAAACTATTTTCATCCTAAATCATGGCTTGGACACGAACCGAGAGGAACGGAGATGAGATTGTGCAACTCGTTCCGGCGACACTCGCGCTTCAACAACGTCTGACGATTTTACGTAACGATAATTCAACGGGATTTTATACACACATGTGATACGAATACACACACAAATTTCTATTCATCTATCTCATATTACAATTACGTATCAGATACATCCTTTATCTAATAATAATTTATCACAATCACTTCATAGATTATCGTGCTTGCATAGTTATCACGTAGACTCACACAGCTGCAAAACCGTCTGGATTTTTGCCAAGTGAATTCAAGCATTTTAAGATTGTGCTACAAACTAACAATGACTAACAATATATCGTACAATTTTCATTAAAAGTATACCAGAGATTTAAATAAAAATAAAATCTATCGTACAACAGTTGCACAAACTGCTTAAAGTTCTCGAAGAGTATCGTAAGTCTACTACGTCCACGCTGGAGGTTCAGATCCACCTTGTCAAGTACTGCAACAGTCTCGCGCCTTGCGAGTCCTAATGTACCGTAAGCTACATATTTTATTCCGCGAGAGAGTCCCGCGCCAATTTTACACCTAGCGGTGAGCGCGGATATAATCCGTTTGCAGACGCGCTGAGAGAGAGACTAGGCTATGATACTGGTACGAGAGAGTGGGGAATATTTATAATAAGAACACTAAGGAGTTACAGAACATACGGTGATTGTAAGATAAACATTTGTGCAAAGATGCAATGAGTCTGTTACAAACTACTGTAATAGTGTTACCGAGAATAGTAAATGTTTGGTACGGTTTTAGAGGCAGTTTACTAACGAATTGCACATTGCTTCTCACCGTTTGCAAAATTACAACAGAGATATTGGAAGAAGTGTTTGAATTATATGTGAGTTTGAAAATTATGAACGATTAGTCGATGATTGCAGACCGTTAAAAAGAATCACTGAACGATCAGCTTTAAATTTTCATTTTGTTTTGTTTCAAGAATGGCAATCGCAGGTGTAGTTGCAGGTGTAGTAAAAACCGTTGGATATAATTTCGCGAGTCCATTCCGAATGAGTTTGTACTGTAGTCTTGTATGTGTACGGATGATAAATGCGCATATGTATTCACATACATGTAAGAGTATATATGTGTACTGTACAACGTGTCTGTTTACAAAGAAGCCGAGGCTTATGATATCCTCGCAAGAATAAAGTATAACGCCCACGTTTTAAAAAGTACCGATCGTTACGTGACGGAGAAAAAGAGAGGCTGGGAAGATTACGCTGCAAGATTGTATAGGAAATATTCTCTCAAATATCTTCTTTTTTTTTTTTTTTATTTTTTTTTTATTTATTTTTTTTTTTTCTCTACGTCGACGAAAAATACCGGCGGTCTTTATAACTTTCACGTGTTTATTTTCAAAGCCCACGCTTTAATTATAACGTCGATCAGTCTCTTTCGGAAATATTAAACAAAAAATTAAATTAAATTAGACAAATAAATAAATAAATGAATAAATAAACGAAATAAAATGTATGGACATTTATCGCATATAGTTTTTTTGAAAGCCACCAACTCTAATTTTCGAATGACGTTATAGCGTAGTATTCTATATTGTATACAAAAGAAAAAAGAGAAATTTGTGTTAAATGAAAATAAAAATATCGTCTCTCCAAACCTCTCCTCTTGTCTTGCAAGCTTTTATCGCTGTTTCACGATCCGTTCACACTATCTCAAGCCTCCGATCCACGAGCTTTAAATATAATCCGTATACTAAAGCTCGTGTAGCTTATAGAGGTCGCTTTCGATGGAACGATGCAGATGCCGTGTCTTAAATTAAGGAATTAAGGAATTGGATGAGATAAAGGCATACAGCGGAATACCACTTTTTGAAATAATTGAGGAAAACGCACTATTCATTCAATTGAGGATATTTCGAAGCGATTCTTTTTTTGTTCAGGAATCTTCCGTCGTGATATTAACTAGACCCTATATTCACTGCAAAAATGAACACCACCGATCGAGAAAAATAAATTTTTGAAATATCAGCCACATCTCCTTATTGCGAAAAATTGCACATGAATACAACATTTGACGTACGATACGTCAGAAAATCATGGAACTGATACCGTTCACGGAGAATGGTGCATCGCTTATCAAAACACTGGGATATTTTTGAATTTTGCAATTGAGATTATTGGAGATCGTGTAGTAACAGAGGTCAGAAAGTTAGGTGCCGAATAAATATTGTGGTATCGTTTAATCGGGTATTACACACGTTTTCAAACCAATTCATCGACATGCATACCAACTATAGATTTTTATCGCGCATTAGTCTATCGCAGTGTTAATCACATCCCCTTCTTGCGAAAATCCAATTAAAGGCTAATTTCAGTGTCTTTCAGACTCGAGTAGGAGTGTTACGTTCTTGTGAACTCGATCCTCAGATTATCGCAATAAGGGCATAAATCTGCTCTCTGTGCCCTCATTGCACCCAATTCCTCGATTACACTTCATCACACGATTAAATTCTTGAAAATCTTCAATTTACCTCATTCGATGTATAATTTTCAATAAAAATGGAAAAATTGTGGTTTACTTTTTTATCTTTTACTTAATGAAAAGTAATTTCCTCTCCTTTCACCCAGCCAACTACAGGTGTTATTTGTCATTCTAGAATACGACGTACGTTACTCGCGCGTTAGTACCTTGAGGCAACGTTATTTATTGTCATTATGATTGACCATTTCCTTTGCGTATGTTACTGGCTATAAAGAGTTGAAAAACGTTGAATATACGTCACAACACCGACAGATCTCTCATAGCTTTTTCTTATACTTACACAATTATACTCAACCGCAAAGCTTCCTTGCGTTTCTAACGCCTAACGATCCACACATATCCGTCTGAACTCGAAGGGATGGTATGGGTAAAGTAAGATGAATTATCTAAATAGGAAGAATGATGAATGACAATTTTCTCATAAAATTCGAATTATTAAATTCTTAATATGGATATAATATGTGTGCAAATATTTAATCGCAGTTATAATGATTGATTACATTAGTTTCAGATATGGAAATAAAAAAGGCCATTCTTCACGCTCAGAAAATGAAAGAAGAGGCGATGTGTCGATTGCCAAGACCGAAGGTGGTCTCGGTTCGCGAGGTTCATCATACCCCATCTAAAACCTATAATCCATCTTGCACAATACTTCATAGATGTGCTGATGACACTGGATGTTGTAGTCCTCAGGATACCTGCGTTCCAAAGTTCTTGCACACGGTCGAGCTCTCGTTTTACGTAAGTATAAGTAAAACTCCTTCTTCTTCTTCTTCTACTTCTTCTTCTACTTCTTCATCCTTAAAATGTAATTTGATATTGAATATGCACTCGGGACCACCGTGAAAGTTCAGGACAAAGGTCAGACTCGGGATTCTCATGAAACAAACTTGAAATTATTTTAAAAACAATTTTTTTGAGGATCTAGACGGCTCGAGATATTCGAGGATCTCTCCACCCTCCCCAGGAGAGATAAAGACACCGTTGTACGACTATTTACAGTCCCACATCATGTCTGAATGTAAGAGTTTAGGAAAAAGGAAAAAAACCTTGATTACACTCGTCGAGAGCCCATCTAGGGTTCTTTTTACCACTTTCTTATTCTAGACAGATTAGTTAGGAGATCTTAAAACAAGAAAATAAGGGTTTAAAATTGTGGCAATTGTTTTATCCCTGAATCTTAAAAATTTCTGATTGTTTAATCTCGCAGTTTCTGAAAATATTCGACGAGTTTTTAGGACAGATCTGCTTCTTTCGTTCGATCCGTTTTTTCGGCTACTAGAAAATCGAAGAGGCGAGAATTGGTTGACATGATCAAATCTCGTTTTCCAATATGTCGAACTAAAGAATCTGTTTAACCGATTGATGAAAGATCGGGACTGGGTCAAGATTCCGGATGGTTAAAATTTTCGAATTCATTTGAGACGATTATTCGAATTTTTAGAAACGGTAAAGTTCTGAATATTAAAATTAGGAAATTTTCCGAAAATTTAATGGAGAGGCACGACGTTCAAGTTCCGGAATTTTGACCCTTTAGATCTTCAGCTTTAAGAATCTTAAAGCTCCAGGGTTTTTCGACTTGAAGTATTTTAAATCGACTATGGAGACTTTCGGAGGAATACCCTTTCGAAAATTTGTGATTCGTTAATATTATAATTCGAAATTTTATAAATCTTTGAAATTCCGTGCCTCTCAGAAGTATAAACGCAGGTAGCATATAATTGTGACTAAATTAAGTTCTCAGCTGTTCTCTAACGACGCGATATATCACAGGCGTATATCTTTTGCTTTTGCTTCAGCTTCGGCATCGGCGTCGGAGTCGGCATCTGACTCTAATTCTATGTAATAGAATGTGGAAATGTGTCTAAGAAAATTGTAAGATTACACATAACACGCGGAACGAAGAACGTCCGAACTTACGTACGTACGAACGAACGAACGTGGAGGCGATCCGTTTCTAGAGAATAGTTTGACCCGTAACCTAAAGATCGAGTTGCATAATGTAGCCGAGCTATTTCTATAAGGCTGCATTCACGCCGAATCTATACGTATACATACAACTACATACATATACACAAAAGTCCGCAGCATCAGCGACAAACAAACCGATGAATCTGTCCCGGGGAAGAATTATGCATCAGATAAAAGTCCAAAGCGTTTTGTTTGCTTTTTTTTTTTTTTATTATTCTCTTTCGATAGTATACGAAAAAATTCTGGACAGAGATTCGGTTTTCGGAATTTTTGCTTATTTATTTTTCTTTCAAAGTGTTGCAAAATTATGGACTGGATGCACCTTAACGATTAGCAAATAGCCAGTTGCGCGATATTTTTTTTTTGAACTTTATTAACATGCGGTGAACGAATGAAGGTGTATTGCCGATCATGAATGCCACTTAAGACTAACCCATCGAATACAGGAAGCCAACTGACTTCTTACGATGCATATCTTCTTGGATTATTGAAGAGGTTCGTGCCAAGGAGAAGAAATTAGACTTAAAGACTGTGAAAAGGATCATTCCGATCGATTTCTACCATTTTTTAACTTCCCGCGATGAAAATTGAAAGTTTTCCAAAAAAAAAAGGGAAGTTATTGGGTTCGGTCCGATTTTCGAAAATTGAGTTTTCATCAGATGTCGACGTTCTGGGGTCCTGGGAAGGTATTCTGACTATTTTTGGATGGACGTCCGTATGCGTGTGTGTGTAAACAAATTTTTGCGGAACGATATCTTTAGAACGAATCGACCGATTGGAATGGTCCATATGGCGATCGAAAGGGTTTATCAAGACTTAGATCTGATTAGATTTTGGAGTCGATCGGTCGAGTAGTTCCAAAGTTATTTGAAAAATGAAAATTCAAAAACAATTTTTTTTTCATCCTTTTAGCGCATAACTCCTAAACTGTTCGTGCGATTAGTCTTAAAGCTTAATCAGACTTAGGTTTTGGATAGCTCTTTCGATCGCTGCAAGATTCATTAAAATCAAACGATTGGTTTAAAAGATATTGCACGACAAAAAATTCTCTTTTTCTCGTACGATACCTTGGGAACGAATTAACCGATATGAATGATTCTTACGACGATCGAAAGGGTTCATCAAGACTTAGATCTGATTAGATTTTGGAATCGATCGGTCGAGTAGTTTCAAAGTTATTCGAAGAATAGAAATTGAAGAAAAAACGATTTGTATAGGGAAAACTAATTATACTTATAACCTTCTTTAATTTATTTTAAACACAATAGTATCAATTAATTGTAATGTATTTAACACAGTGGATAGTTTTAGGGTTGGTCCACAGGTCAACCGGTTTTTTGATTTTTTATTTATTGGTTTTGTTTCCATTTGCCGATAGTTTTTACATTAATTGATGACTGTTACGTCATGTGAGCTGGAACACTGCGAAAATCTGATCGTTGAAAATCATTCCGCAACGCGGATTCCGCATGTAGGAATGTAACATAATGTTCGATGAAATATAAAGGCCATTAATCTGCTTCATGACTTTAGGCGTGAAAGTTTAGTTTATCAGATCGTTTAGACGCGTAATTCTTCACGAGGAAGAATAACGTCTCTATTTATCGAATTCCTCAACGCCAAATCTAGCGGCTCTTGACAGCACGAGGATATATTTAACTTTCATTTATCTTAGCTGTTACTGGGATTAGCAAATTGGAAAAATTGTTTCTTTGATGGAGATTCAAAGCTTCGAAAATAATTTTTCATACTTTAATTACATAGACGAAAATTATACCGATTTTTATAATTGAAATGATTTGAAACAGATCAAAATTTCCATTAAATATTCTGAGGTAACCATCTTCGAACAATTACAAACGAAATATTTACGAAATCGGTTTTATTTCGGATTTTGAGTTGACTATGTCAACTTTTCATTCAACTCGAAAACCACCGCACCATTTTCAAATACGAATATACATCAAGTCAAGCTCGTCTGCATTCCGTACGGACGGAAATAATTTTCTGATGAGAGAAAAGCTGCGGTTCCAGTTGCAGTTGCAGTTGCAGTTCATCTACCGCTGTGTGAGGGAGGGCCAAGAATATTTTTCAAAAAAGAATTCGGTCCTGGGTATAGGTAGTTTTGAAATAAACGCACAAATGTCTCGCACAAATATAGTCACCACGGGTCAAAATGACCTTAATGAGCCTAAAACTAAATAAACTTTGAAGTTAAATATCGTTTTTATTTTTCCCAAAATAAATACCTTTTTTAAAACACACATTATAGCATTATTTTTTTCCCAAAGATACCATATTTCACAAGTATCCCGACTACAATTTCACTTAAAAATATTGAAAATTCAAAAAGTTATGATTTTTTGAATAAAAGGTTGGCTTTTTTGCGCAAACGATCGTTTTACGATTTTTTTTTTTTTTTTGAACATGTTGCCATTGGAATTTTGATATATCGACTTTTGCTGCTTGTTTTAGAATATTCGAAGTATTTCTGAGTATTTTTTCAGTCTCGATCGGACTGATAATTTTCAGGCGGTGCGACCGATTAAAAATGGGCTTGGGTCAATTTGACCCGATTGTGACCAGCTTGATTGAAATCGGACGTTTAAATATAAGTTTTCGTTTAAAACAAAACAAAGTTGATCTTGATATTTCTGAAACTCCTTAATCGCCATTAAAATTTTATATGGTCTATATAAACTCTCCCTTTCGTCATGCCATAAATTTTTTTAATTTTTTTGTATATTTTTGTTTCTTTCTAATTATAAAAACTATTTCCTATTCTAAATTTCTTCCGGCAATTATAAGATCCGATTTTGGAAGAAATCCGAAGAGATGATCTATGATAGGATACGATTTTTTTTTTTTTTTTTCTTTAGTCGGGGGGGCTTAATTAAGACGACTTTCACTTTTGTATAAAAAAGTAAAATCGTTGATTATTAAACATATCATGTATGTATGTAAATATTTTTGAATCTGTTATCCTATACACGATGGATAACGGCACATTATACACACACACACACACATGTAAGTATATGTGACTTATGTCGTGGGTTATATATCTCACGCTGATTCATGGCGTAAAAAAACTTACAAGAGATAAAACGATGGAAGTTAATAAAAATGAATGGTTATTAATATACACGTTTATATATCTGGGTCAGTTAAACTCACACTCAGATTATGACCATTTAATTTCACTTAATTTTTACCTAAAATTATTCCATTTCTTATTTTCTTTTTTTTTTTTTTTTCGGCTAAATTTTGAAACGAAAAGTTTTTGTACTTATAAATTTTTTTACGTTCACGTTGCTTATTTACAAAAATAACAATCAGGTCGTTCGATAATTTATCAAAATATGTATACACGAATAGAACAAACACTTCGAAACGAATGAAACTCTGCAACCCATCAAATAGGAACCTTTTTTTTTTTTTTTTCTTTCGACAGGTCTTATATTTAATCCGTTCAAATCTATGAACACGCAGAAGCACTTTGGTGTAGCAAAAATATATATGCAGGCATAGGTATCGTATATTTATATTAAACAAAACGTTTTTCTATGATGTAAAGATGATGAAAAAAATAAAAAATAATAATATTAGAAAGCGAAGATAGCCGATGTTGATCGTTTCACAATAAAAATAATAATTTTCAAGTCAGAATTAAGCAAATTCGCGTCGAGTTTAAAGACTTTCACGATACATTATGCATGTACTTATAGGTACATACATTATTTATAGGTACAGTACAAACTTTTTTCGGATTTGAATTAATTTCACGATTTTAGTTTCATTTTTTTTTTTTTTTTGTTTTCATTTTTTTTCATTTCAGAATATAATTTTAGATTTTTGATCTTTCAGTTCTTTTTATTGTGGTAATTTTCTATTTTTCTTACTTATCACATCACTTTATAAATAATCAACGAAAAAAAAATTTTTTTCGATCGAATAATGACGTTTTTTTTTTTTTTTTTAAATCTCGACGAAAGTTTCGTGGCTGCCAGTATCTTGTCTCTAGAAGAGGAAATTAAGGTGGGTTGGGTCTACGTTAAGGTCTGTTAAAGGTCCGTTAAGGATCATTGAGAAGTCGAGACTGATCGTCGATCGTACGAATGCAACGGTAGCTGATCGATATGTAATTAACACGCCAGAGTAGACAGACATAATAATTTCACATAATTGCAAATGAATTGTCTGACCTCCACTCAACGAAGACTAATTGCTTATTGAAATGAAAAAAAAAAAAATAAAAAAAAACGATGCCGGGATGAAACGCCTACGCATCTTCACTATGATCAATTAATAATCAAAAATTCACATCATCATTATAAAATCGAACTTAGTCTAACAAAAAAAAAAAATTTTAATTTAAAATTCTGAAATTTGTTAGTAGAAATTTATAAAAAAATCTACAGTCTTTGAATAATTATTTCTTGCATCGAGTGACTAGACACAGATTACAGTTAGGCATCTGGTTGTGAGTAAGGAGTGAATTTTTTATTTATTTTTCTAATTCAAGACTGCCTTCTAGCTGATGAGATCGATAGATACTTATTCGTAAGCAGCTATCCAGGGCTGGAGAGAGCCTGAATTACATTTTTGATCACCTAATAAATATTTATAAATTTTTATTTGAACTTATATCAAAAGATCGTAAAGATCGTTTATCACGATGGTTGCAGGTTGCAGGTTTATAGGGATAAAATTTTGACATGATCCTTAAGTGTTTTATCATAAGGTTTTAAAATCTGGTTAGTTACCGCTACTGTTTCGTAAAATTTTTCTAAAATACAAGAAACAAAAAAAAAAAAAAAATTAAGAAATAAAAAACGACTAAGATTCTTTTAAATTCTTATATAGAACCTCGTTATACTCGCATAACTCTTGAGCCTCGCGTTATGCGTGAAGCATATATCCACCCACGTAATCCTATCGAGACCGTATAGGAAATAAATTGAGAGAGGAATAATTCCTGCGGTCATGTGCTACGATGGAAAATGTAAATTTATTGTGTGTGTGTTTTTCTTTTGTCTATGAACAGGTAGAAAATATTCTGAGCAATATCTGAAATATACTCATGGTGGGAGATTAAAGTATAATGAAATCGAAAAATTGAGCAAAATTTTGTAAATAACAGAAAAAAGAAAAACAAAACAAGCCGGAAAAACAGTTTTTCGGAGTACTTTTCATCAAAACGAAAAAAAGGGATGGGTTTGTCAGGGGAAGAAAAAGTATAAGAAAGTAATGAGAAATCGAAAAAAAAAGATCAAAATTGAAAATTTCACATAAAAAAAACTGCCCTATATATTGACAAACAACAATTTCATACAGTGCGTTTAATCCCAATTCGATCTGGGTACACTTGCAATTTCTTCTTGTCATTGGCAAGGATCGCCCTATATATTGACAAACAACAATTTTATACAGTGCATTTATTCTAATTCGATCTGGGTATATTTACAATTTTTTTGGTATCATTGGCAAGGAATGCCCTATATATATGAAATTCTCAACTCGGAAGAACATATTCTTTCATTTAGAAAGGTAATACAGAGAAAAGAGTATAGGTTTGTCAGTAAAACATCGAAAATCGATTCATTTCCGGTAGAACCGGAAGTTCAAATTAAACGAGACATGGAAATTTTTCATGCCCATCATTTGGTTGTAAAGTCCTGTGAATTTCAGATTTTTTCATCGAGCCGTTTCCGAGATCACCGCGCGAGTTTGTCGAACAGGCCGACAGACAGACCGACATCTTTCTAAAAACCTGTATTTCGGATTCTAGAGGATCGAAAACGTGAAGATTCGTTGGAATTAGCAAAATTCACTTTTCGACCAAAACCAATACTTTTCTTATATCACCATAGGTGATGAAAAGTAAAGATTGTAAAAATTGTAAATTGTAATACGTAACTCGTGGATTTAGTGACCGACACAGATATATGAAATACGATTTAGTTTTATTCTTGCTTTGAGTTTAAAGCAAAGGGAAAAGCTCGCACGTCAGTAAACCAGCAGCTCAAGTCAAATAATGTCCTCGTTAGGAGAGAGCGAGTCGGGTGTCTAGTAGAAACGTAAATCACTAAAAACGTATTTTCGTATTACGGAAGTGTCAGAGCTGTATTTATATATAAAGCGGGTCGCTGCAGTTCTGCGTCGGTCCATTTGTCTCAGTCCGTCCATCTGCGTGGTCGGCAATAATTATAGTCAAATGCGGTAGAGTCTCTCCAGGAATTTTCAAAAAAAAAAAAATAATATTAGTAAATAAATAACTAAAAAATCTGAAATCAAACTGACGAAAAAAATTAAATTCTAAAGAGCAAAAATTTGCAGAAAATCCTACTCCATTCACACATCCCATTCTCCGTAAATCGCGTTTCTAGATTTCATTAGAAACTGCAGCAATGATTCAGCTTAATCCGTTTATAATAACGCGACGATATAACTTCCGGTTGAAATGATTGCCTGATCGTCTTTTAGATTCAACTACCGGAAATTGAAAAAAAAAACATTTTTTTTTTTTGCAAAATAAAATGTGTGTAAAAAGATGTAGCTGATTTTCTTTTTTCTTTTTTCAATCACGTCTGGAAAATTTCAATTATCAATAATATTACGAGATATAAAATGGTTAACAATTTTATGGAAAGAGATTAACATGTTAGGGACAGTTTTTGACTTAGAATTCCTCACCTGTGTTATAGTGAAGTAACGGGCGCTATGCCAGAACAAAAATTTTTAAACTGTGGAACAGAACGAGTCACGATGAGTCGGTTGGGTTAAAATTGGATCATTGGATCGCTTGATCTCGACACGATCACAATAGGATTCTCTCTAGCCAACTTGTCTAGAGTCTAGAATCTAGAGTCTAGACAATTCAGTATAAGTAGCGAGGAAAAAATTTTCCGCCAATATTATCCCACAAAAGTACAAACTGTATTTTAGTTAGTGAATTTAGGAGTCAAAATTGGCTTTGAATTGGTACAAAATGAATCGCCATTTTTCGTTTCTCATTCAGTTTGCTGATTTTGAGTATATCCAAATTAGGGCTTCCTAATTTCATACCGCAAAAAATTTAATCTGATGGTCTGATGCAGGTGGAATCTTTTTAGACTAAAGAAATGAATTAAAATAATTGCGAGAGACGAGTGCAGCGTTATAACGATTCGTAGAATTACTTTATACTTCTTCAAGATGCAGTCTGATGCAGTGAATGTCGTTACTTTGTACGACTGTTAATGAGCATGGGGTATAGTTTTACAGAAAATTATAATGACCTCGCTGCACAAATGTCTTTATACCCATTTTGTAAATGTATCCCTATCAGTGTAAGTATGAACCTCTTAGATGCATAACAAATCGATTCATATCTCGTTATATATACGTATAGTGGGTGAATCAGCTTGAATGCATCAAAATTTTTTGGGTAGATTCCTCGAAACATTCTAAGACTAAATTTCCTTTACCAAAAATTCGAGGACCTAATAGTTTCCGAGCTATGGAGTATCTTAGTTGACCAATCACAGAACTGAGAGATAACAGAGTCAGGGCCGAGTCGGTAGAATGAAATTAACAGTCCCCATGCTTCTCAGTCTATAAAATTTTATTTTCATTTCTCGTAGGTAACGTTCACATACTTGTCGGAAATTGAAAATAAAATTTTACAGGCTAACACCCACGGGCACTGTTAATTTTATTCTTTTGACTCGGCCCTGACTTGGATAGCTACACGCTCTGTGATTGGTCAACTAAGATATTCCATAACTCGGAAACTATTAAGCCCTCGAATTTTTGGTAAAGGAAATTTTGTCTTAGAATGTTTCGAGGAATCTATCAAAAAAATTTGGTGCGCTCAATTTGAATCGTCCTGTATATCTACCTACATACGTACCTTCTAGACATTCAATGTTTTCTTGGTTAAATCTCTCGGTAGAAGTGTGAATTATACTATATTACATACCTGAACGTTAACGATAAAGTTACGTTAGACTTTACGTTGAGATAAGACACAATGTGGACGGGGTATAGGTTCCCTAATCTTATTTCACACCTCCCGCGTTATCTCACGTCCTTACGTTACGTTGGTATTCTTATTGGTGTATCTGGTTGTTAAGTAACTAAGTATAAGTAAGTGAGTAAGCGTAATTTGATATTCTAAACGCGGGAACTTAGGATGCTTAAAAATCAAGGCAGTCACGAAAGTTACACGAAAGATCGACGTCCCTAATAAATTCCAGTTCGAAATTCAAATCAAGAATAATCGATTCTATTAACTCATTCTTTTCACTACTACTGATCTCTAGTCTTTTGATACACAATTAAAAATTATTTCAAATTTTATGAAGCTTTGCCTTACATCGATTGACTGCATAGAAGCAAAAAGTGTTCATCGTTCATCCAAACTTCTTCAGCTCTCTAAAATCTGAAATAATTTCTAATCATGTCTCAAATTAATTACGAATGATAAACTGTGAAGATTTTGATAGAAAACCGATAGAATATTTCTTTAAAGCATTTTAATAATTTGAAATAAAAATTTCAACCTCACAAAACCCACCCGATTAATTTATAGATGAAGAAATGCGAGTGGTCAGATCATAGCACGCGTTTCATAAAGCACAAGAAGTTCACTGTGTACGTTTTTCCTTCTAGTATTTTAAAAGCTCACGGACTAAACTATAATCTGATAATGATAGCTCCGCTTAGTATGGAATGTGGGCAAAAACCGATCCGAAAAATCAAAAGGCACTTGTGTATAATATAAATGACACAAGTTATTTTGACAGGGATTTTTCTTTGATTAACTGTGCATGCTACATCGCGATGCATTCGAACGGGATCGTTGATATGTTGCAGTGAAGGCTCTGTTCTAGTTTCAAAACTAAAAAGTGCCTAAAATAGGTCGAAGTTAAATTCATGTATCCTTATGGATTTTAGACAATTAGTCACTCTTAGTGCGGTCACACTCAACCATCTAGCCTCTTAGCCATTATGGATCACTTTAGTTCATTGTCAGAATATCTTTTAGAGTAATTTAAAGTAAAACTATGAAAATGGAGTGTTTTTTTTTTTCTGGCTCATCTCGATATGTATTATCCACATCCCTATAACGCTCTTGGATTTATGTCTACCGACCCCATTAGTTATCGCTGTAGCTAGGACCACTGTGGACTGACTGCATATGTAGAACCATAAGTGCCAGTTTTAAGGATGTGTATTATTTTTAAGATATATGTATCTGCGTGGGATCCGGAATACCTGGACTCTAATACATTAGAAAATTCTCGAATTCATTTTTCGGAATATATATTATGTATGTCAGATCATTTAACTGCACCGGAATACGACTTCGACTTCTGTAATACGCGGCTGCATATTGCAGCGTTATTTTTGTAAGCCGGCTTAACGAAGAAGAAGGTACCTTAAGGCATTATATATGTATATTGTGTATGTATTTGTATGTACATACATATGGTCAATTTGACATGGTTGCATTAATATTCAAACATCTTTAACAATATAAGCCGTGATTATTATTTATCATAAGTCGACGCTGTCATCTCTGACCATACAAACATAAACCCGGAGACAAATTACCCTCTTCTTCTTCTTCTTCTTCTTCTTCTTTCTTCATACTTTACTCTCGCGCGACTTTTGCTCGTTGCAGGTTAGTTGTTGAATAATTTCTTTGGATATATCTGCATTCTTAAAAGCTGAGACATTTTTTTCTGATGTTCTTTTTTGTTCAAAGAAACTCAAAGGTTCTTAAAAAAAAATCAAGAAGAACATTCGAATAATCGATTCTTTCTGTTCTTGTTTATTCTCCTTTTTTTCTTCTGAGAGAAAATGCGCCAGGACAATTGAACAAATAGAAACGGTATCTTAAGGGCGATGGGAAAATCTTGACAAATTTCTACTCTTAATACTACCGTAAATTTATGACTTTGAGTAAATTTGATTAGGTATGCACAGCTGTTCAGGTTAAGCTCGTGACTGTAGAGATCCGTGACGATTGACACGCAACGAATAGAACCTCTTCGCTAGGTCTGGGGTACATTATCCTTCCATATATGTATTTTCGAAATATGAATTTTGAGAAAGTCGTATAGTGGTTGATTTTATAGCGGAAGAATATTAATCGATGAAAGATTATAATGATGATGATAATAATATTTCTTTTGAATGGAATTAAATCCATACGATTTTTAGCTCCTTATAATTAACAGTTCTTCAAATTTATGGATTTAGAGAGATTTTCATAAAATGTGAATAATATCTGCGATTTAATTTGTTTTATAAATCGGGGAATTAGCTAGACTGCAGTAGTTTCGATACCTACGCGTAAACAGTGCAATAAAATTTTTATTTCAAATCTAAGTTTAGACTGATAGAGAAGTTTTGGCACTCGTGGCAGTCAAAGAGATATATTCACTTTATAGTACAAACGTGGTCACGCTTTGATTCTTGTGGAAAATTTAACCGTGCTGCAGCTGCGTACCTTACGCCTATTATTCGACGCATATCATGACCTCTTCTTATTTTTATTCTTATTTTTATTTGCATTATTCTTATTCTTCGTCCAAAGCGAGTGCCAAGAATTATATTGTATACGTATTTAAGTATGTCGTAATGTTGCACCGATCATGGAGCATTAAGGAATTGAACTGGACTCAATGTGTATTTTTTTCGTCTTTCCTTTAACCTCGGTTCAGATTTTTTTTTTTTTTTTATTCATCATTAGCATCAAGACATTGATTCTTATGAACAAGATGAATAAACTTATCCCACGATTGTGAAGTTCGATGCAGTAAGGTCATTTATCGGAATACCACTTTTTGAGACAATTGAGGAAAACGAACTATTTATTCAGTTAAGGATATTTCGAAGCGATTCTTTTTTTGTTCAGGAATCTTCCATCGTGATATTAACTAGACCCTATATTCACTGCAAAAATGAACACCACCGATCGAGAAAAATAAATTTTTGAAATATCAGCCACATCTCCTTATTGCGAAAAATTGCACATGAATACAACATTTGACGTACGATACGTCAGAAAATCATGGAACTGATACCGTTCACGGAAAATGGTGCATCACTTATCAAAACACTGGGATATTTTTGAATTTTGCAATTGAGATTATTGGAGATCGTGTAGTAACAGAGGTCAGAAAGTTAGGTGCCGAATAAATATTGTGGTATCGTTTAATCGGGTATTACACACGTTTTCAAACCAATTCATCGACATGCATACCAACTATAGATTTTTATCGCGCATTAGTCTATCGCAGTGTTAATCATATCCCCTCCTTGCGAAAATCGAATTAAAGGCTAATTTCAGTGTCTTTCAGACTCGAGTAGGAGTGTTACGTTCTTGTGAACTCGATCCTCAGATTATCGCAATAAGGGCATAAATCTGATCTCCGTGCCCTTATTGCACCGAATTCCTCGATTACACTTAATCACACGACCAAATTCCTGAAAATCTTCAATTTGTCTCATTCGATGTATAATTTTAATAAAAATGGAAAAATTGTGGTTTACTTTTTATCTTTTACTTAATGAAAAAGAATTTCTTCTTCACTCACCTTGCAGTAAACAGCTGCACCCAACGCCTCAATTATTCTATTTTTAATTTATTTTTTCCTACATCATTCAGGTATTCTTTTATCTTCACTCTCTAAATACCGCGTATGATCAATCACCTATAATGACAATGGTAAATCTATAATAATCTTCCCAGAAATCCAGCAGTGCTTCTATATTCTATATATTCTCTAAAAATAACTCTGATACCTGAAACGGGAGTGTCGAGCTAGAAAAACACGAAACATCGAAAAGGAACGCAATATAGATCTCAATCAAGGGACTAATTTCTCTGTTAACGGCTTTTCTTACTTTCTTTTTCTTTTTCGTTTTTCTTTTTCTTTTTCTTTTTTATTTTCTTTCTACTTCTTCTTTTTTACCTACGTGGATGCACGAGGACCCACTACTATAACTTGATGGGCTACCGACCAGCATTTTTCCTGTAGCAGGATAGGTAGGTAGTCAGAACCCACCCAGAGCTGCCCCGAAATCCAAAGATTAACGAGGCCCACCCCTGGGCGGAAAGTGTTGTTATACCTCGTCATTTACGGGCGTAAAACTTTACCCCAGATTATATTAGACGTGGGGTCTTAATTTATGGCGTCACGGGTGCAGACAAAACCTGCTTATACGTGTATACCTATATAACATATAAAAACCCACATGCGTGTAATTCAAAAAATTCAAATAACAACCACCGATTATATTCCATTGACAAAAATTTCACCAAGTATCAAAAATATTTATCTACGAAAAATTTCGCTGCTCTCAAAATTAAAGAAAATCATGTATTGTCTCCGTTACGAAGTTTTTTGGGATCCATTACTGAATTTTGAACATCGTTTGTATACGAAAGTTGTAACTTTGGTTCGAAATATCAGAATTGATTGAATTTTTTTCTTCTTTTTTTAATTTTTTTTGCTTAGTGCGTTACACCAAATATAGAATTTTTTGTCAAGTTATATAGAAGGTGCTTTTCAAAGTTTGATGTCTAAATCTGAAAAAATTCCTTCAATGTATAGAAATATTAGCTTGCGAAGTAGTCATTACAAGTCTACGGACTTGTAAACCGGAATGACAATTTCCTGTTCCACGCACACGCCATATCCCATGATAAAAAAGTATCTAATCAGCGCAAATGCAGTTATAGGATCCATTAGGGTTAATTGATCTCACGGTTGCCTCGATAATTTCCAATCGCAAAATTTTCCAATCTTATATACTCGCGTATCTAGAAAGTAAAATAAATCGACAAAAATTAAGTACGAAAATTTATTATTATTATTATTATAAGATATTTGCAAATCTGAGGTTATAATTAATATCCACGTAATGAATCATCGAAGAAATTAAAAGGATTCTAAAGAAGATTTTTTTATCCGATATTCAACCCGATTAGAAAATTAACTGAGACTAATTCTTTCGCCTTTAAGTTAAAATTAATCGTTTTCTATGGTTCATATCTTATACCTACGGGGTATGTAAATGTAAATACATACTTAGACCTCGGAGAATCTTATGCGCTTCCTAATTACTTCCTGGCTAATGTTTAATTTCACGGCCGTTAGAGGCTTTATCATGCGGTGAAGTAATATGCAACGTTTTTTTCTTTTTTTGTAAATTTTTTTTCTCGATTGAGGTAGGTATGTACGTTGCATACGTGATGGAAAATCGGAATGTATATGGGATCTTTTTTTAGTCGTTGGTGAAAAAAGTGAACCATCTGTAGAAAAAATGACGGACAACAAAATCAACTATATAATTGGCTTTGGTACGTAACCATGAATGGAAAGTAATTACTGAGTGTGTTAAATTCGTATATGCAGATTTCGATTTTGTTACGAAGTATAAACGTTTATTATAATTAACCTTTTGTCTACCTTGAGAGGAGAGGATGAATTAAGGTATGGTATGTAAAATTTCGCGTGGGTAGAAAGTAACGTTGATTATCCTCGATTATTCAGAATCTATATTGGGCGTTTTCGTTTTTGAGTAATTTCATTCTGTTGTAATGTTAATTACAACAATCATCATCGTGTTAATTATTAATGAGACGTACGTTAATTATAATAGCTGTTTAAAAATTTTAATAAATAATGACAAAAACCTCGTTCAAAGATTTGGAAATTATTTTCAAAATTATGTTACGTAGAGGTACTTTATATACACACGTGTCATCACAGATTTAATAATTGATAGTAAAAAATCTCTTCAAGAGATTTTAAAACCCTTCACAACTGCGGCTATAGCGGCAACTTTATAACTTTTATCATCTTGGACCACCTGCTTTGCCCAAAAAAGGATCTCTAGAATTGTAAATGTCAGAAATCATTGAATTCCAGGTTTTGTCAACTATTTCAAAAATTTAGAATTTTTTATGAGAGTGAGAGTGAGCAGACCAAAACCAAAACAAAAACTGAAAATAAAAATTGAAAATTTCACATTAAAAAAAATGCCCTATATATTGACAAACAACAATTTCATACAGTGCGTTTAATCCGAATACGATCTGGGTACATTTACAATTTCTTCTTGTCATTGGCAAGGATCGCCCTACATATTGACAAGCAACATTTTTATACAGTGCGTTCATTCTAATTCGGTCTGGGTATATTTACAATTTTTTTGATGTCATTGGCAAGGAATGCCCTATATATATATATATGAAATTTTCAACTCGGAAGAATATATTCTTTCATTTAGAAAGGTAATACAGAGAAAAAAGTATAGATTTGTCAGTAAAATGGAGAAAATCGATTCATTTCCGGTAGAAGCGGAAGTTCAAATTAAACTAGACATGGCAATTTTTCATGCCCATCATTTGGTAGTAAAGTCCTGTGAATTTCAGATTTTTTCATCGAGCCGTTTCCGAGATCACCGCGCGAGTTTGTCGAACAGGCCGACAGACAAACCGACATCTTTTTAAAAACTTGTTTTTCGGATTCTAGAGGGTCGAAAATGTGGAGATTCGTTGCAATTAGCAAAAGCCACTTTTTGACCAAAACCAATACTTTTCTTATATCACCATAGAAATGATAAGTTTTACCGATTTATGATCAATAACTACGAGATTAATTGACAAAAAATATTCCCATCTTATATTTACATGAACGTCCATAGATTGTGATGATGATGGACCCCTCGTAAATCGAGAGAACAGGATTGATAATCGTTGTACATAATATACTCTATACGATGATTTATCGTCAACACATGACAGACCGGTTTCAACTTTTTTTTTGCTTAAATTCTACCATTCAGTTTCACCCTTTACATCTCTCACTCGATCCTTAAATAAATTATTATATCTCATGGCACGAAGGAGTGAGATGTTTCTTCAATCGTTCCGAAATATTAAATATTCTCTTAGCGATTTATTACATCCTGAATTATTGTGATTATTCAGGGGTGGGAACGATCGAAGGGGGACAAAATCGATCTAGAACAAGCGATCGAATTCTTCGCGATGACCTTTCACACGGTTAATGTTTTCTTTTTTTTTTTTTTTTTTGTCTTCCGTCTCGTTTTGTTCCTTTTTGCAAGATGGTTTTTTTGCCGATCGGGATTATCTGACGCGGGTTAATAAGCAAAACGTAATATCATGACCGTGGACAAGGTCTTATGCCGCCTCCTTACGACCGGATGCTGGAGATAATTAATTAACCATAATGTACCACCCGTAGTTTTCTAGGATTTACGATCTCAATCAAGATTCCGTATGCGTGGTGAAAAATTAGGATCACGGACGGGATAACCTTTGACTTTTAAAGAAACTCTTCTCACGTGTATAAGCTGCTTATATTTTTATCTATTTCTGCTTCTTTTTCCTTCGTTTTTTTTTCTCTTGTTTTTTTTTTTTTCTACTTCCCAGTCTTTCAATCTACAATCCATTAGATAAATTCTTACAGTGGTAAATATCTCTCGCTGTTACTGCTGCTATTGCAGCAGACCCGGAAGTTGTGAGAAAACTAACCAGAGAAACGATCCTTCGATTTGCAGTTGGAGTTAAATTCGCAGCAGCAAAGATCTTCGATTATCGTTTGTTGAACAGGAAAATTTGCATACTTGATAATTTTTTTTGTTTGTTTTTTTGTATATACTCACCGAAGGGGAATTTTCCTCCTTTTTTATGCTGAATTTCTTTTCATCCGCCGTATGTTTAGTGTGTGTTAATATATAAAGAATTATAAATGCAGTAAAGAGGCCAGGCTGAATTCCACATCTTAAAAATCCAGATCGGTAAAAATTTCGAACTTTAATATAAAAATTTTCTAGAAATGATATTTTCCCGAAAGGCTGCATAATCAATTCAAAAAAACTTCAAATCTAAAAAGACCGAGAGTTCAAAATTCCGAAAGCTGAATATCCAAAAGACTCAAAACTTCGGTACTTGAAGTTCGCGCATGTAGCGTCGTGCCTCTCGATTAAATTTTCAGATTCTTGAACTTCCGGAGTTTTGAACTTTCCGAGCTTAAAAATCGGTACTTTAACCTTGCCCCGCAGTACCGATTTTTATCGGTCGATAAGCGAGAGGTATTCAAAGATCGTTATCACCGATTCATTAAAGTCCTTTTATCTAATCACAACAAATCGCTTTATTCATTGACACTCCGTTCGTTCGTTTGTTAATTGACACAACAAAGTATCGATGCAAATCGCGTAGCTCAAAATTTAATCAGTATAATAAAACTAACCTTGGCTAACCTTTAGCGGTACATATTGAAATTCTCGTTGACTGACAATGAGTATAAAGCTTATAGCTCAGGTATGTCTTCGTTAAGATTTATTATTATTCCCTCAAGCTTATGTACATTATTATTATTATTATTATTATTATTATTATTATTATTATTATTATATCCCGTACCTTTGCCAACGCACTCCAAAGTTCCGTCTATCATTCGAGAATTTGTATTAAGAGGATGGCATAGTCCTACCTTTACCGGCCGGAAATAAAATCGCGAAAAACTCCGGAACGTTGATGCAAGTCTTTTCTATATTTTACGATGATTCACGCATGGAGACATCTGTTATGCGTTTCGGGAACCAAGATACGTCAAGTCTCTCAGCTGTCGACAATTGACAATTAGACTATTTACAACTAATCTGGGATTTTATATATCCTAAAATTTTTAGATAGAAATATTCAGCATTGCATGAAGAATGAGGCTAGTGTTGCTGCTTTTCGCTATTCTGACGCCCAGGCTTTGATATTAACCAGAATAAGTGACACACCTACACTTGACGAACATAAGAAATTAATTTTTCTCAAGTTCGATGAATTTCGTGTGCTGGATCGATCCTGGATCGAATAAATCCATTAGATATTATTTTCATCAACGTTTTAGAGTGTTTCGCGATTTTATTTTCGGCCGGTAAAGGTAGGACTATAGCATCATCTTAAATCTCTGCAACTAAGGTCTATACTACTTACACATACTACTTATTATTCTGTCTAGGTAATGTCGTGATGCCAATGCGTCACTTAAATTCCGCCTTCTTTCATATTAACCTAAGCCTCGCGGGCGTTGCATGTATGTAATTCATTCATACATACATACCTATATACTTGCAATTATATTTACCTCGCAAAATAAGTCTATTGTACAATAATAATGTACAAAAACATGGCGTGTATTCCACTTCGCGATTGTATTAAACTTATACATATATACCAACGGTGCGGCGCCGCGCAGACGAGGTAACTAATTTATAGCAATGACACACCCCTGAAATTATTCAGTAACCAACGCGTTATAAATCCATTTAACAACAAGTTATTCACGCATTTATTAACTAAGTACACCCATTATATATCGTTTCATATTAGTTGATAAATAAAATTATTTAATGTGTAATCCAGAAGGCTGAAAATTGTACAATGCACATGGGTATCAAATTCTCAGTCTTTTTGATACTCTTTTTCGGATATATTTTGGAAACTTTGTAGTATAAATTTTGGTGAAATTGTTACATGAAATTTCAAAATACTATTACTCTCACAATTTAGTTCCATATTGTGTAACATTTTTGGGGTAAGATTGTTGCTGTAAAAAGTAATAATCACAAAAATTTTGTCAAAAATTTTACGGACGGTTTTCGAGATATTAACACTTTTTTTAAAACATGTTTTGACCCACCCTGCTCCAACCCCTTGATCGATTTTAATCAAATTTTATAACGGATCTTAGAATTGTTTGAGGAATTTATCCGCCAAATTTTGTCAAAATCGGTGCATTAGTTCAAAAGTTATTTAAGAATGTGGAAAATTTGTAAACGTTTCTCGAAAATTGAGGTATCAAAGATGACGAGTGTTAGCTAGACGCCGGTATAAGCGCAGTGGTTAATTATACATATTATAGTGCAATCATATTAGAAGGTTAAATATTCATTAATTGATTATTCATGAGCATCAAGCGCAAGACGACCATAACATTGATCACCGTGGTATCAGATTGTGGACGCGACGATTACGGTAGCGATTCCAAATGGAGAAAATATTATAATGATTCATTGAATAGCAGTTTACCTCGATCGCTGCTTCATAGATTATAACTCTTGTCGCATCCTGCAGTGCAGTAAATACATAGGTAGATATTATACATTAGGGTGGTCCTTATTTTGGGTATTTTCGAAATTTGATCCGGCCGCCCCCCAGAATCTTTTCAAATATATAATAAAAAATGCCTGTGAAGTTTGAGCCTATAATATTATTATTAACACGTGCCCCAAAGCGACCAAAATTTCGAATGCAAAAATACATGTATTTTTGTGCTTCGATTGTATGAAAATTGTTATCTCACGTGATAGTTTATCAAAAATTCTGAAACTTGGCTTAGTTGTTGCCTACAACCAGAGGCACAAAAAGCTATTTTCATTATATTTTTGTTTTCAAAAATGAATTTCATACTTGTCGTGAAATAGAGGAAAAAAAAGTAATGTAAAAGTCATAATTCGGAGATTTATTTTCGAAAAAAAAATATAATGAAAATACCTTTTTGTACCTCTGATTGTAGGCGACAACTAAGCCAAGTTTCAGAATTTTTGATAAACTATCACGTGAGATAACAATTCTTATACAATCGATGTACAAAAATACATGTATTTTTGCATTTGTAACTTTGGTCACTTTGGGGCACGTCTTAATATTAATATTAAGAGCTCAAACTTTACAAGCATTTTTTATTATATATTTGAAAAGTTTCTGGGGGGCAGCCGGATCAAATTTCGAAAATACCCAAAATAAGGACCACCCTATTATACATACATAATTAACCATCAATACTCGATGATAATTTATCGCTAAATGGTAATTGTTCAAATTGAATAAGACAAACCGATATTTTTTACTACACAATGTTGAACTACTTGAAAAATCGAACGACTTTCGTATGAAACATTTTTTTGTAAGACACCAATTTTTTTGTGATATTTAGCCAAACAACTGGAGATTTTCGAACTTTCAAAAACATTTCATCTTTGAACTATAAAGTTTAGAGAAACATTTCAAAAACTAAAAATTGTGTGATTTCATGCAAGGAATTTTAGAAAATAATTGCAGAATTGTTTTTTCCAAACTTTTTATTACAGTTTTTTTAATCGTGTGAGAAAAAAAAATTTAAAAAAATTAGTTAAAAAAAAGTTTTAATATAATCTTCTTCAAGATTCTTTGCATGAAATTAATTAACAATTTTTGTTTCTTAAAAATTTTTCTCCAAATTTGATAGTTTGGAATTGAAGTAATCTTAAAAGTTCAACAATCTCTATAGTTGTTCATTTGAATATCAAAAAAAAATTCGGTGTCTGACACAAAAATGTTTCATCCAAAATTCGTTTGATTTTTTTTCAACTAGAACAAAATTTCGTAATCAAAAATATAAATAAACCAAAATTAAATTTGATATTCTTGAGGTGTCTTGATCCATTGAAATTTTTGTAGCCTAGTTAAAAGATCCTCAATTCGTGCCATCCATTTTTCCTACATTATTTATTTCAATACTTCAAACCGTTCTCGAAATATTCGATTGTAACACTTAAAAAAATCCACCCTATATGTGGATGATACTTGGTGGGATCGTAGCTATAGTTATGCAGGACGGATACTGTGCTATCTCGGTACCTATATCGCATATCTATTGAATCTACATTCAAACTATACCCAACGTACGTTCATGACACGCAAAGAATTCCTGTATGGACATTGATCTCTTCCTTGCTCCATTCTCATACTCGTACTCATTCTTATTCTATTTATATTTCTATTTCTTATTGTCATTTCTCGATCCATTCATACCATGAACCTATATAACAGTATTGAATGTTCCATGATGGATCACGACTTGTTCAACTACACCATTTCGGATTTATGTGATATGATTGATAAAGTCTGTTCTCAAACACCTGAAAAAACTCAATGACTCAGTTGCCAGAGCAAGAAAAGAGCAGTTGGTTTTCAAAATTTAGAGAAGTTTTCAGAAGGTTCTGAGTAATTCTCAGTTTTTGTTGTTTTTTCGGAATATTACCTTTCCGGATGGTCCTACGGTCGATATGGTTATTACCAATGTTGTAGAAGAGATAATTTCCAACAACTTTTGTTAGAAGCTTTTTGCTGTAGGTCGAATAGTTTTGTATCTACAGCGACGTAAATGCGATCTATGCGATTTATATATAACAGTATTGAATGTTCCATGATGGATCACGACTTGTTCAACCACACCATTTCGGATTCATGTGATATGATTACTGAACTCTGTTCTCAAACAGCTGAAAAAACTCAATGACTCAATTTTCAGAGCAAGAAACAGGCAGTTGGTTTTCAAAATTTAGAGAAGTTTTGAGGAGGTCCTGAGTAATTCATAGTTTTGGTTGTTTTTTTGCGATATTACCTTTCCGGATGATCCTACGGCCGATATGGTTACTACCAATATTGTAGAAGAGATAATTTCCAACAACTTTTGTCCGAGCCTTATTTTTTTTGTAGGTCAATAACATTCTTTAATCTTTAAAATTCGGAATTCTTAATTTTCAAAATCCGATACTTAAATCCATTTCCATATCCAACTAGTCTAATTATCGAATAGGTATTAAATTTCCCCATAAAGATACACACCTATAACCTGATGACGGCACCGATCTTATACATATTATCATGACTTTGTAATATTCTCGCCTCCTCATCTCTGGTCCAAGATAGTAAATGTCTCACTTAAATTTAAGACTCCCAAGACGCGCCGCATGGGATTAATACACGCCTTAGGGCTATTCTAAAAACTTTCTTATGTCATGGTTATTTAAAATAAGAAAGAAAAAATCATTACCATGATATAAAAATGACGATAGAACTAAACCTGAACTGCATACGCTATACTATAAATGATTTTCTCGGTAAGTTAATCCTCCTCTTCGAACTGAACCATCATTCATCGTGACTCACTGCAGAAGCTACCCCATTCATAAAAAGAAAAAAAAGAAAAAATACCTCCGATAATTACCTTCGTATATAATTTACAGTCCGGACAAAATTTCGGGGCACAAAAGTTGAATCGTTGAAGGTCTGGGCGAGGCACACAATTTGATAGTTTAGTTTGTTTGGTCCCTCGAGCTAGCAGCAGTAGACAGTAGGCATTGTAACCTTCCACGTAGTCATTCTCTAAAATTATATGCATTATGCACGTCTGCATACAGCGGTGACACACTTTATTGTTGATTTGAATATTGTCATCTCTAAAAGATAAGATAATATAATCAGATATATATACAAACCATTCATTCCTCTCTGTATCAAGTTTTTTATCTTCATTTTCCTCGTCTCTTATTCAGCCACCTTTTTTTTCACGAACAAACCTCGCTCATATCAACCTCACGTCACATACCCGTCATTCACGACTAGACTTTGAAGTGGGAAGGTGTAACTTGAGGGCTTCGAGTCTTGTCTACCGATCAAGTACTCGATCAGTGATTTATAAGAGATAATAATTTCTGAATAAATTAAAAAAAAAAAGCTCACGATATTATCTCCAGGAAGAAGACTCTCATCGTTGTGACTCTAAAGTGCAAAATCAATGTGTATTCTGATCGTTCTATGTGACATTTGATTCTCCGTTGCTTCTGCACAACGTCGAAACCTGTAAGCGAAAGGAAATACTGGAATCTAAATAGCAGAGGTCGTGTCAGTAACCTGAAAGGTTGAGTTTAAAAAACGGTTGGACAAGTATCTGACAACGGGAGATAATCTGAATTTTATTTTTTTCTTTTTTGTTACCCAACTGCAGTAAACGGCACGTGGCATTTTAATGTCACCCTATAAGAATCGTTCTTACGTGTAAACACACTACGGAACTTAAGTTTTTGAGCTTCTTTTGTTGATTTTTTTTTTTTTAAAGTCCAAATATCCGGTCGATATATAATCGTTTTAATTGCAGTTGCAGTTTCAGTTCTCAGTTCTCAGCGAGTTTTGAATGGGAAGAGGGGGAGATAAAGGAAGAAAGACGAGATCCCACCCAGGGAATAGAATTAATGGATTATTCTTTCGAGAAAGTATCCCGCACATTGCAACTTCAACAACGATTTATTGCGGATGTAGAGTCGACGGACTTTGCAACTTATTGTATACAAACAGCCCACACTGCAGTGCAGCTCATGAAGATAGTGTACAGTATTTATGTACCTACACCATGGTCCGCATACGAGAATTGAGAGTTGGGTGTGCTGTATAAATGGCAAACTTGCCTTGCGGTATACATATAATGTATATACCTGTAATTTACAAGGTATATAATCCAGGTTATAACTATAGTTGCAATTAAAAGATATTGAACGATGTTAATTGTTTGCAATGTCTAATCGTACCCTTGATTAAGTACAATTATGCAATAGGTTAAAACAGATATCGTACTTATTACTTTAACCTGCAGCAGTGATCATTATAGTGTCGATTTCAGACACCTTTATTCACAGTACCGTTACTAGCAATTAGTAGGTCGTTCTATCAAAGATCGGTATTGTTATTTAGACGTGAATCGTATGGGGATGGGTTGAAGCACTGTATCTTAAAATTGATATTAAAATTGAGAAAGATCGGTATGAAGACAGGTAGATACTCAAAAAATCTAAAATGCCGAAACTCCCCATACTCGAATTTCAAATTCCGGAGATTTGGCCTCTCGGATCTTCGACTTTTGGGGAAATATCTATTCAAAAAACTGTGAGATCGGTAATATTAGAACTGTATCTTAAAATTGATATTAAAATTGAGAAAGAGCGGTATGAAGACAGGTAGAAACTCAAAAAATCTAAAATACCGAAACTCCCCATACTCGAATTTCAAATTCCGGAGATTTGGCCTCTCGGATCTTCGACTTTTGGGGAAATATCTATTCAAAAAACTGTGAGATCGGTAATATTAGAACTGTATCTTAAAATTGATATTAAAATTGAGAAAGAGCGGTATGAAGACAGGTAGAAACTCAAAAAATCTAAAATACCGAAACTCCCCATACTCGAATTTCAAATTCCGGAGATTTGGCCTCTCGGATGTTCAACTTTTAGAGAAATATTTATTCAAAAAACTGTGAGATCGGTAATATTAGAACTGTATCTTAAAATTGATATTAAAATTGAGAAAGATCGGTATGAAGACAGGTAGAAACTCAAAAAATCTAAAATACCGAAACTCCCCATACTCGAATTTCAAATTCCGGAGATTTGGCCTCTCGGATCTTTAACTTTGGGAGAAATATCTTATCCAAAAACTGTGAGATCGGTAATATTAAAATTCAGACCTTTAACCTAGTACCTGAATAATTATTGCAGTGAAACCCTCTCAGATCTACATACCTGAATTAATTTCTCAACGAAATGCAAATAGTTCGAAGCATGAGAAAGCAGCTGTGGTAGTACTACCGATCGAACCGATTACGTTCCATGCTTGTACTTGTACTTGTTAATTTCCAGTTAGCATTCAATATTTAATTGAAAAAACAAGAAGAAGAAGAAAAAAAAGTAAAATAAAAATCTGGAAAAAGCTTACAGAATATCAATTTTTTATATTATTTTTCAAAATTTTTTTGTTAATTTATACCGTAGGTAAATAGTATACACACGTATATCTATCACGTGTTGCGTAACTTAACGCTCATTAGCACGTAAAGCAAATAAATGTAAACCAGTCGGTTAGCCCGTTCGGTTAGTTAGATTCGCTGAACTGCTGCTATTGCACAAAGTAGGTGAATTAAATTGCAGTATTAGCAAAAGAAACAGCAATACAAACTCATGGGCATTGCAATTCTGCAGTTATTATATGTATAGGTATAGTATAATATATAGGTGCAGTGTGTAAATAGATATATAGGATATGTATAATTATTTTATAACGTCTAGAGATTATTACGTCGTGTCTTATGGAAAAGCTGACCAACTCAACTCAACGCACTTAATTTACAGCTTCAAATTGCAGTTCTTGGCACATTCGATCATCCTTTCTCTGATTTGTATAATATCCTCGCTCGATGTTTCTATACGGTGTTGCTTTAGATTTTAAGAAAATAAAAGTGCAGAGGGTTGCATGCGGGTTTACGATTCAATCAACCCCCCCTTCCCTTTCCTTCGTATTATTCAATTAATTACTTAATTGCTCGTTTTTGACGGAATCGGTTGATACCGATTTTTTTTTTAATTACATTATAACAGCCGTGCGATTTTTATTTTTAGTTCTTGGTTCATTTTCGATTATATTTGATGCGCCACATGCATCTTTTTGTCGACTAAATTCTTCATGTCTTAGATAGTTAAGATGAAAAGAAAAATGGGGTTGGAGGGTGGAGTGAAAGTCTGTTTACGTCAAGGCAGACGGTTGCAAAATATAAAATTGATTCGATTCTGCCGAATACCTTGCAGACAACCTCCGCTGCAATCGTTCGCCCACGCTCTTACACCTTTGCCTTGTCTTCTTATTCTTCTTCTTCTTCTTCTTCTTTCTGCTTCGTCTTCTTCGTATTCGTCTTGAGTCTTGAATAAAAGGCGGAGGAGGATTCCGCGCAAGTCACGCGAGCTGGCACCGAGGTATCTATACCTACCCTGGTGCCTGGTGTCAGGTACACATAATGGCGAACGCCCACACTGTAGCCACAGCCTCAAGCCCGATCCCATCGCTCGCTTCGGGAACTCATGCATTTTAAGCTAAACGCTCACACATCCGGGACCATTTCCATAAAGATTTGAAAAAAATAAATAAAATCAAATAAAATAAAATAAAATTGTATCACATTTCTGCCCTCAGCCATAGCTTTCATACGGTCAAAGGACTCGATAAATTTTTGGCAATTGTAATTTTTTATATAGCAATACGAGCTTTTTCCTAAAATGAAAGAAAATTTATTGGAACTTGATAATCAGCATATTTAATCATAAAAAATTTCATCATAGAAATTTTTGAGTAGGTTAAACCGAAGTCAAATACTATAGATTCTTATTATTTTTATGCTTATCATTACCAAGTTTATCCAACGATCATAAATCAGAATTTTTTGACGTAATTAAGCAGATATTTTTTCAACGGTTGATGGCCTCTTAATCCGTTGGTTGTTATTTAGAAAAAATCCATAAAAGATGATACGTAATTTAGACAAAATGGAATTTTAATTCCAATATTATGAGTTATACGAGAGTTTAATAGTTGTAGAAGTAAATCCCACTCCTAGCATTTGAATCTTGATTCTGAAAGTGAACCGTAACCGCAATTACTCACTCCTCCTCACATAGCATAATAATAAGCTGATCAAAAACGATTAACCATTCCCTTAATTATCAATTCAAAACATCGAGCGTTTCGATTTCTTGTCGAATGTCGTATATATGTATAGTTACTTAATATTAACGACAGTCACGCGCATCCCAGCATCGAACGACTATAAGGAGGCCAGGTTGTGGGTATCAGAAACTTTAATTGAAAGCCGTAAACTAAACGATATTTCTTACACTTCTAACATCCATTACAAGGGGATTGCATTATACCGATGAAGTCTCTTCCTCCTTCTAAAAGGCATAGAAATATGCTTAATACATCGTCCCGCTATCATACATGAGAGATCGTAGTTTTACGCACCGACCAATAAACTTTAAACCAATAAAATTGGTATATAGATTAACAGGTCCAACTTCAGGACAGACACACCGCGTCGCGACGCGACGCGACGCTGTAGGGTATAGTCGGTTTAATGCCAAAGACTAACTTCCAATTATGCACTTTACGAACCCACATGATAACGTTCCGAATTCCGATGATCTATTTACTAAAGAATTTCATTCAACTAGTCTTGTACATAAAGGGCAATAACAATTTACAATAATTGATTCTAATTAATTGGTTTTCGGGAAATGGGTATGCCTAATAGACACCTAAATACTTATTCTGGATCGTATTTTACCACCCGCATTCATTCATTCACTCATTCAATCACTAATTTCACTTTTTTACTACCATCATTGATCACTGATGTCCCAGGAAAAGTTTAACGAACGGCCCAGGGTCGGGCCAGTACCGTTGCCAACGGTAGCGATCCCGGCGCAGTCGTTCATCCCAGTACCGGATCAATATCGATGAATAGTTGAAATGATAAGACCATGTCAACGCTGGTGACCAGGACTGGGCCGATATTGCGAATGAACAGTGGGCCAGTAGCGTCGTCCGGTACTGAGCCAGCATCTCAAGTTCCCTCAAAAATCTATATCGAAAGCTAATCACGAGAAGGACGTAATCTCTCACAGGGCTTATCCCCTTCCGGTTTTCAGCCCTCGAAACGTATCGCGAGAGAAGCCCAATGCTGTCCCAGCGACTTGTGACGACACTGAGCTGCAGATGCTGGCCCATTAGTGGGCCGTATTAATATCGCTGGCAGATTTTACATTGTTCAATGATGGCCCAGTGCTCAACATCGACGGTCGGCTGTTGAGGCTGTACCAGTGCTGGGCCGTAATACCAGTATCGGTAGACTCTGCTTGACTATCTATACATTCCTACGCAGGAAGTACACACGCAGCTTGATAAGTACCTAATCGCATGAGACGGATTGATGGGACAAGGCAATAAGTAGGATCCTAATGATCTCTCTCTATACTACATAGCGACATTTTCTCAATCGTGCAATACTTTACTGTACTGGCCTGCAGTGACCTGAGCCCAGGGCTAGGTACTTCTGCCTGCTTATTTACATCTCGTGCGATAAATGCATCCTGAATTGCATTGCAGCCTTCTCTAGCAATCGTCGTCTTCGTAGTCGTGGCTATTTCGTATTGCATAATTACTGTACACTCTACAGAAATATCTCTAAGTCTACACGAAAAGGTCATTAGTCATTACCTTTCCCATTTTTCTTCAACAATCTATACTTAATAATAAATTTGATTAAGCAATTTATCTCTCTAATTATTTAAAATATGCATTATTAATTTTGGGATTTATATTTAGCTCTCAAAAATCTCGATCTGCATTTTTCAAGTATAATAATTATGTGTAAAGTTTTTTTCAGTTTATCTAAGGTCCTCGTAAGAATTTTGCGAACAATCGTCCAGCTATATTGATCAGAGACTTGTCTGCAGAGAAAGTCGCGGCTCTTTTTTGTATTTATTTATTTATTCTTTTTTTTGTTTTTTGTCTCCTCTTTATGTCTTTTTTTACTTCGTTTTTGGACACGATCAGACGTATAAATCCACGCTGAACTACCTGATTGATTATTGGAAGCAGAGACTGTAATTAGCAAGTCGACGACCATGACTACACGACGACGATCATGGAATTACGCTTAACTTCACTTTTTGTATTTCTTGTTTGACCATTTTTTTCTTCATTTTTATTTATTTTTTTTTTCTGTCCTCGGGCCCGCACGCGAGCTTCTTTATTCTCGTACCGAATACCGATACTTGCATGTGTAGCACCTGGATTTATACACCAATTATCCACGAATTATCGGTCCCCATTTATTCGCCGCGATTTTCTTTTTTTTTTCTTTTGAGTAAAGATTACGAGTTAGATTCTTCCGATCAGACTAATCACAAAATTAATGAAACTTGATCGATTACGATTCAAATTCAATTTCGAATTCAAATTTCTAAACGTGACAACGAAATGGTTCAAAATGAAAGAAAGGACAGTATAGCTGAACTCGATTTCCATCTAGAGGCTGAAACCTTATGTCAATGGTAATTTTGGGGTATATCTGACACCAGAATTACCTACGTCTGTATTCAAAACGCGATATCTGATCGCATTGAGCGATATTTATTACTTATTCAAGCCGGTTGATAGCGCTCTTTGAAAAATAGCGCTTGTTGAGGATAAGGCGAATATCGTATACCTAGATCGTTTATCAAAATTAAAGAAGAATAATTTTTATCATCCCGGATTATATATTACTGAAAAAAAAACCAAAAAATTCGGGATAATCTTACGAGCATTTCTCATGCGTAATAAGCGCGTAAAGATATAGACAAGAAAGAAAAAAAATTGTTTTTTAATTGAACTACAGATTCTGAATTAAAATGAATGACAATGAAGTTCAATTAAATCCTGATGCGACCAAGTTTCCGATATTGTCATCCCATTGAGAAATATTTTTCCATTACTCGATCGAATCGTCCGTAGAATTTGCTTCTTCGGTTTTATCGATATCGAAACAGGTTATCCAGCTCCGTTCCGCATCGACTTTTAAATTAATTCTTCGAGGTCCTTGTGCCACCAGCAGTTTCTCCACTGGGTATACAACTACAGTTTATACAGCTAAAGGAGAGAATAAAATCATTCTAACTCTCATTCACCAACTCTAATTCTGAATCAATTTTTTTTTTTTGTTCTTCTTCATCTCTTCAGTTTCAAAAAATGGTCAGCTGTAAGCCCATTCGTCAAATTAATCGTTTTTCTTTATAAATAGAGCTTAACGAGTGATACTTCCTAATGTATGTATCTGTAGCGATAACCGCTTATCTATAATACTAGATGAAACAATTAAGCTGCAGCTGTCTTCTGCTCCTGGTATGTATGTATGTACATATGTTATATCGATAAAATGAAGTATATTAATACAGACATCAAACGAACACCGTGATTATCATTATTCAATAACCGAGTGTTTTAAGTGTTGATTTACGAAACGATACATCGAAGTAAATTACCATAGTTTACTTTGATCTCGTATTCAAGCCGGTACAGATACCATCTAAATATATATAATGGCGCTTCAACACCTCGATCTCGAGAACACATCGCGGTACATCAGAATAAAATACTTGAGATATAAGTTCGATGTTTAAAGCAGTGCAAACTCTGATCACATCATTATTATCGGATAGTTGTTTTATGAATACGATGATGCAGTGCGATACTAGACTTGCGTCAGCATCGGGGTTCCACTTCGTGGCTACGTGATTAAAACCGTGTGAATAATGACCGCAAGTATGTAACGTATGTACATTAAATTTAAATAACGTTTTATTTATTACTAGTAGTAATTGTTCATTAGACTGGGCCCAAAAAATCGACTATTTTTCGTTTTTAAAGGTACATCGAAAATATAGTTTGGGGTGACAAAAAAAAAAAAAAATTATTGTGAGAATTTGAGTCCTTAATATTATTATTAAGAGGTCTATCATCGCAATTTTAGATTTTTTTTTCCTGAGCGGGTTTTTGTCTCAGAACTCCCAAACCATTGAGTTAAACAAAATTGACTCGAAGATATTTTTTGAAGGAAATTGAATGCTCTACAAAAAGGGTCTGATTGATATTTTCCGTCAGATGAACCGTTTCCTTACAATCATGCCTTAAAAATTGGTATAGTTTTACAATTTGATCTTTCAACTTTGGAAGATCAAATTGTAAAACTATACCAATTTTTAAGGCATGATTGTAAGGAAACGGTTCATCTGACGGAAAATTTCAATCAAACCTTTTTTATAGAGCATTCAATTTCCTTCAAAAAATATTATTTAGTCAATTTTGTTTAACTCAATGGTTTGGGAGTTCTGACACAAAAACTCGCTCAGGAAAAAAAAAATCTAAAATTGCGATGATAGACCTCTTAATATTAATATTAAGGATTCAAATTCTCACAATAATTTTTTTTGTCACCCAAACAATATTTTCGATATACTTAAAAAAAAAAAAAAAAAATAGTCGATTTTTTTGGGCCAGTCTATCGTTCATGAGTAATACTATTTAGGTGAGAAACTGGTTCATGAAAATCTGGATGAAAAGGTTCTGAAATCGTTGATATATTTAATACCAACTTCTTAGGCACGTTTTATTACGTAATTTCCGGACGATATTATCAGAGCTTTCCGAGGTTCGAATACATGATTGAAAAATCATGTTGGGAAACTCGCCGGTGGTTTAATAATTGTCAATCTGATCACGGAGGATCCTAGTTAAAGAACAATTAACGAACGGAACTCGTACTATATTATCAATATCAATCAATCTGTCATTGTCAATTGCATGGCTATTGGTCACGTTGAGAATATAAACCGTTTTATATTCGGTGACATGACTTGTGCCTGTACAGTAGTTGGTTTATAACTTTTTATAGTCGTCGAAAGTCCATCCCGTCACAAGCTCATTACTCCACTCTGACATCAAAGGATGAAGTAAATTGCTCTCTGGGGTAATAAATCCGGTAATTAGAAGCCCATTAATACTCCATTTCCTGTTTGCTTACAATTAGATCGTAGTTGGTACGCTCTCTGTCATTAGACCGTCACATAATGCAAACTGCAGTTAAAATTACCGAGAGAATTTCTGATTACTAAAAGCTGGTTACCTATGTGATCATCGGATCTTCTTGACTCTACAAGAAATCATTGTCAGTTGATTTATGCATCTTCTTTGCTTGCTCTTCGGTGCAGAGGTCGTGTCGTTCACGATATTGCGAAAACCAAAGACGTCTCTTCAGGATGAAGAATTTAAATCTCTTACTTGCAATTCGATAATAGAAAATCATACAAGATCGTAATTGAGACCTAAAATTAACTGATAAAAGAAAAATTTAAGCTACCCTGAAGCAGTGAATATAATCCCTTAGATATATTATGGTATCGTACATTAGTGCTGACGCACTTACTCCATGATGCCATAAATTTAATCGATAGAACGTGTACCTACATCGATAGTCTATCGTGATACAGCGTTCCACATTGAAATATACAAATGATTCTTACGGAGATACAATCTCGATAATATTTCATCCGCTATAAGGTGCCTTTCTATTCCATACAACGATGAATAAGGTACATGTACGTAGGTATATGCGCTTAAGCTAGTTACCTCAAGCCTTCAGGCTTAGGCACAGGTAGTACCTATCGACGGAATCCTCCGTAAGATTCCGAAGTCTAGTTTAAAACGGGTAATCTAATCGTCAAAAATTGCACAGGTATGAATATACACTCAGCTACAAAATTAACGACGCACTCGGTATACTATGTGAAAAAATGCCCATACTCAAAATACTGTAACTCCTCTTCAAAATAGTATTTTTAATTTTTTTATTGAATTTTTTTTCACGGAGTTATTCTACTTTGAGTCGAGTCGTGCGTATGGGCACCGTCCATCTTGTGCGTACGCACATACACACTTGACTCAAAGTTGAATAACTCCGTGAAAAAAAATCACGTAAGAAAGTAAATAAAGTGATTTAAAAAAGGAGATTTCAGGCTACAAAATGGCTATCTCAAAAATTCTTTGCGATTTTTTTAACGCTGCATAGAGAATTTCGAAAAACTTCACTTTCTCTGTGTTTCGAAATTCTGTATTCAAACCTACGCCACGAGGTCATTTATGACCGTAGATAAAATTTGAAAAAACGATCTTGAAGATGAAATTTAAATCTTCAAAATACTCTTTGAAATGATTTTTTTTTTTTTTACATTTTTTCATTGAGTCACATTATTTTCGAAATGCACATTTTTTCGCGGAGTACCGAGTGCGCCGTTAATTTTGTTACTGAGTGTAGACATCACACAGTAGTTTAAAATGCTGGCAGTACCTAGTCGGTGATCGTTATAATCGCGGTTAATCAACCGGTTGAATTTTCATCTGATTATAATCCTTACGTTGATTAATGTTATCGGGAGATTTATTTATGCACTACAGCAACGTTTGAGTCTAACTTCTCGATCGCACGTGGGGCTTGTCAATCGATTAACCAGTTTTAAGATTACATGTGTTTACACACGTTCGCCCTAGGCGTAAGATTAGACTGTCGGTTTGAGTCGAGTCAACGAGTTAGACTGTCGCGATGTCGACCTTGCCGATTTTCGCAATTTTCTTTAACTTTTTTATCTCGAAATGGATAAAGGAATACCTAAATCGTTGAAAAGGAGTGCGAAACGCGATGAAGATGACAAACGTTTGAACAGCCAACGGGCAGATGTCCAACGTTATTGTTGGCAGTAGTTAGACGTCGCATTCTGCCAAGTTTTTACCTCGTCGTTGCCAACTGCAACTGTAACCAAAGACATTTGTGAATTTTATCGTATATATATATACGATATACATACGTACACTGTGAGTTTCTCATTTTCCAAGAATCCTAATGCTGAATACAAAGTTTCCCTTTTCGATTGCGTCATGAACGGGTTTCCTCGAAACTTATTTCGAAATTGCAAAATAAATTTAAAGCTTATCGTTTAATCACAATGTAACTTTTTCTACACATCGGAATTTCTCAACGTGTGTTAAAATTATGCAGATTTACGTATACAACATACGCAATATCGCATTGAAATTTTGAAGTAGAAATTTTATAGAAATTAACGATCAAGTTAAACGCCTTTTTCCATAACCGCCAGACACAACAATACCGTTTAGATATCGCAGGCTCGGTTACCAACCACGTCAGCAAATCTGTCTTATCATCTCATATACGTATACTGTTCAAACAAACATCAGTTGGTTTAACCCGCGGACTTATTTGCGAAACGTGAGCAAAGAAATTGTTAAGCACATTACTGCACTTTCGATAGAAAGAAAAAAATCGGTTCGAAAGAACATACACACGAGTTAGAAAGAATCCTTTTACCCATTTCGAAAAAAATTTTGAACAATTCAATTCTGATCAATCTAGTCAATTGTTCAAAAAGAAAACTTTTACCGCCGACGAAGAGACGATTTTTTAATATCGCAAGGATTGACTGGTTGAATAATCGATAGATTTTTTTCTTCGACATACTTTGAAGCACACAAGTTTTTTTCCCTGTTCTTCAAATTTAGTACAGCAAAATCTGTAGACATGTCAGAAAGTGTTCTTTTCGTATTATAAAGGTTTGGATTTTTTTCTGTACGAATTTGGATACGAACAGGATCTAAAATCTGTATTTAATTTCCGACTTGAAAAAATCTTTTAAAGTAACAAAGGAGCTATGTGTCGGTGAACAACAGCGATTCATTGTTGTATATAGTCTCTAATTACAAAACTGGCGTCTCCCGTGACGAGAGACGATCCTTGGCTCGCGGGTTTAAGGACGAAAGAAGAGCTGCAGTTCGCCTTTAACATGTACATATACACACATACATACCGCATTGGTCCAGACTCTGGTCTCTACTCTGGGTCTTCGTATACACCCGCGATGTATATCTCTCATCGCGTGGGAGTGTTTCGAGTGGCAGGCGACGTCGACGTCGACTATAAGGCCCCGTACCAGACTGGACCAGAGTTGGATCGTTGGTCTGATGACGGGGCGAGTTGGTTTTTAATTACTGCGAGATGAAAGAAGGCCGAGGAAGAGAACGCTGTGTGTCCACGCTCCTTACTTTAACGTCGGCATTTATAGGTGCCTGCTGTTCAACGCAGCTCTGGGAGTCGTTGAAATGTTTAACAAACAAAAAAGTGCACAGCGCACTCAATGTCTTCATACAAAATTACAGTACACACAAGAAGTGTTACACACATTCGTTGACTAGATTGACCAAAAAATTAAAACCTCGTATATTTATAACAGTTGAAAACTAAAATTTATTCACAAAAAGAATTCCGATGATGAATTTCAAGTGCTTTTCATATCAGGATATTTATCATGGTGTATGTTACACTCGCGTTATCGTGGATCACAAATCATCCCGTGAGTCAATGGCCAGCTATCTATCGATTAACGATATCAGAGGCATAATTACCGCCTCCAATATGCAAACGGAGATAAATTCTAGTCGTAGGTACCTACATAGAGCGTAATGACAGAAAATCAACGTAACTCGAAGAGTTGAGTGTCAAAACATTAAATTTTTTCATTAACACTTCGTGGTCATATTTAAAAATTCAATCACGGTGAGCACACTGGGTCAATTTTACCCAGTCAGTTTTCAAAACGGTATTGCGATCAAACTATCCGTCCGAAATGGTTCAAAAAATTACGGAACATGCTTCGAACATTCTAGATGATGTACGAAAAATTGATTTATAAGAAATAAAATGACTACATGTTAAAACAAAAAATCATAAAAAGATCTATGCGCAAAAGGAAACTTTTTACTCAAAAAATCATAACTTTATCAATTTTGTATATTTCCAACCAAAATTTGGAGGTTATATTTCTTAAATGTGATACTTTTGGGATAAAAAAATTGTAGCATAGTGCGCGTTCCAAAAAAGATATTCATTCCGACATGTAAAGAAAGTGGATTTTGGCGCACGATGTTGTTTCATCTGTTGTCAAGTCCACACTGATGATTGATTCAAATGACTAACGGTCCATACCGATAAGGGATTCTTCAAAGCCCAGGTATATGACGACTAACTAGGAGTCGGTCGCACCTCCGGATCAAAGATCTTGTCTCCACTTTTGGGGGTGTTTTCTGGTACCAAAATATAAATTACCTGCTATATAACTCTCCTGATTGGGCCTTCATTCTTCCAATTTGCACAATATACTGTACCGATGAGCATTCAATGAGTCTGGCTAATTGCGCCGGAATAATTCATTGAGGTTGAGCGTTATAAGATTCTACATTAGAGTGCAAATTTGTACATTGTATTATGTAGTTATTGTACACCAGATTCTCAAAACTTATCATCCTAGATGAAAAATCATCTCATATTGTGTCTATTGACATATTGTCTCTCGTCTTCTATCAATCGTAGCGTTCGTTTGATGAATTCAAAAATCTCATTTTACTCGAAAATGTTGAAAACATTGTCAGTCCGAATAATTTCACTGGCAGCACTGGCAATTCCGAGGCAATTAGCCAAACTCATTAAATGACCATCGGTACAGTATATTGTGCAAATTGGAAGAACGAAGGCCCAATCAGGAGAGTTATATAACAGGTAATTCATATTTTGGTACCAGAAAACACCCCCAAAAGTAGAGACAAGATCTTTGATCCAGAGGTGCGACCGACTCCTAGTAAGATGCCGTTCAAAACCGGAGACTATCAGATATTTACGCCGAAAGTTGATCGACGGGTCGCGTCTACCCCGTATGACCACGAAGGGTTAATCGCTTGAAGGTAGATTGCCGAGGAGAGAGAATCATTGAAAATTTTCCTTGAGAGAAGAGTGAGAGGAGAAACATGGTTCGTCTGACGGGTAGGATAATAACTGGTAAGACGAGGGTAAGGACTGGTCAGTGTATGTTAATAAGATATTTGTTACGAAATACGTCTTGAAACGCGGGTAAATTGAATCAAGGAATTTTTTTGTTTTTAAGTGAAACAAAAAACAAAAAAAAAAATAAAAATAAATAAATAAAACGAAAATGAAATGAAAAGAAACAAATTTGTGGTGGAGCAATATGTTAGCTCAAGGCGCCGGTTATTATGTAGTGATGCTTGAAGCGCTACAAGAACACGCTTGTAAATTGTCGGAATTACAACAGTGCGAGTGAAAACCAGTCTGCAAATTCTCGTCCATCGCGTCACTGCAGGGTATCTACAGTGTAATCGGAGAATCCCCCGTCCTTGAGTCCCGCGTCGAGACTCAGTTTGAGGAATATTTTGAAACCAAAAATTGTCAAAGAAGAATAAAAAGAATAAAAATCCTTGTCATTTGCATTGTAAAAAGGATGAAAATTTGTGAAAATCTTTCGAAAATAAATGAAGAGAATTGAGAAAAGTCAACACGAAAAGTCGAAACGTTACGTTATAATTTTTGTAACAGGATCAACGGACGTTAATTTTTTGACCCAGGACACACGACACCGCATTCCATTTGGTGATCAAACGGTGCCGTCGCCCACGCGTCCATTCGGCACCTGCTACTTCTCAAAGACTCCCAGTACCAACGGCTTGAGTTTTGCAATCCAAAAGATATCCAGCAGAATGGAGATGCGCTGTTAGCTGGGCCTACTTTCAAGTATATGGCAAGCGTGGGACGAGATTATCATTTCCAAGAACACGTTTATAATCCTATTTCAATCTTGTATATATTTTATGGTCGATTAGGTAGCACACCTATACCAATACTCGTTCACCGTACTGTATCATGTATACCTATAATAGAGCCCGTTCAGATATCAAATACCAAATTATTGCACATGTCGTTTTCACTTCACCGATTATTTTTACACACATTTTTTTTTACCTCGGAGTTCATCCAAGTGTCAACGAAACTGCAGCATATTTCGTTTCATAAATTTCATTCCGAAATTGTAATCTTCAATTCTTCAGATCAGAAATAATACGCTTATACACATACCGACGTCTATTTACTAAATTAAGTACGTATCATTTTGGTGCGGTTGAAAAATCCAAGTTTCCGGACGCGTGGGTAGACGTGTCGATTAATTTCACGTCGCTTATTATCTCTAGGTAATTTAAATTCGAAAGAGTCTTTTCAGCATTCGACATCTCAATTTGATAGACGCTAATGTGAACACTAATCATTGTCTTTACTGCAGAGATATTTCGAGAATTAGACAGGATTTTATTTTTCGATAACTGGAGTTGGATTTGATATATGATGAAAAAAGGTGTACTCGTAGCTACCCTTGACTGCAGTTTACTGTAATATAAAACAGATACGTATCTACACTCCAGAGATAGACAAACCAAGTCGCGAATGTTCGAGGCGAGTGTAAAGATAAGACCGCACCTTGCCATGGGCTCCCATAAATAAAATTGACACTGACAGAAGCCTTGATTGACGGACCCTTGGAACTGCAATATTCTCGCATTTCGTTCCGCTAGGCGCTCCAGGCTATTGTTAAAAAGCTCCACCTCACGCGGTTACACACATGTCCCTTTCACTATACAAGTAGTGTCACATGTATGCATTTGACAATGTGCACAAATACATAAGTATCTGCACTTGCATATACAATTCCTTTACTTCCCAGGTAGAGTTTAACGAAAGGCCCAGGGTCGGGCCAGTACCGTTGCCAACGGTGGCGATCCCGGCGCAGTCGTTCATCCCAGTACCGGATCAATACCGATGAATAGTTGAAATGATAAGACCGTGTCAACGCTGGTGACCAGGACTGGGCCGATATTGCGAATGAACAGTGGGCCAGTAGCGTCGTTCGGTACTGAGCCAGCATCTCAAGTTCCCTCAAAAATCTATATCGAAAGTCGATCACGAGAAGGGCGTAATCTCTCACAGGGCTTAACCCCTTCCGGTTTTTAGCCCTCGAAACGTATCGCGAGAGAAGCCCAATTGCTGTCCCAGCGACTTGTGACGACACTGAGCTGCAGATGCTGGCCCAGTAGTGGACCGTATTAATATCGCTGGCAGATTTTATATTGTTCAATGCTGGCCCAGTGCTCAACGCCGACGCTTGGCTGTCGAGGCTGGCCCAGTGCTGGGCCGTATTTATACCGCTATCGAGACTCTACCTGGTTTTTTTTTAAGACAAGGATAAATGAGAGTCGCGATTAAATTATTAGCCAAAATAATATTCCTGGATTGTGTATAATTGTCATTAACCATTTTTCTCCTTCTTTTATTACAGGCAGCCACCATAGACGGAACTCAATCTGTTGAAAAATTAAAGTTCGTCAATCATACCGAGTGCCAGTGTCGCCGCAGGACTCCACCGCCACCGCCACCACCACCGCCAACGCCAACAGTGAAACCGTAAGTTTTATTAACCAATTTCTCACGATTAGATAACAAAAAAAAAAAAATTTGCATCTGTAGCATCTCAGTCTAAAGACTTAAAATTTTGCACGCGGGTTAAAAAAAAAATCCAGTTTTTTTTTTGAGGACATTTTTATATATATATTTTTTTTTTTTTCGTACTCTTCAGCAGCATGAAACGATGCTTTGATCACGATTTCGACGTAGACGTATATGTGACGACATACTTACGTTGTGGACAGAGTGCAATTTTTTTATTCTTCTCTTTTACGATGTTTCTTTTTGTTTTTTTTTTATCGTTTTTAAACTCGTTTGAGTAATTTGTATTGATCAGTCACGCTATGTGGCTACAGCCTATTTTCCATACTCGAAACACGCCGTACCAGTGCAGAGTGTTGTACCAATTTTAAAGTTTTTTTTCCCCTAAATTCAGAACCCGACTCTTCGTATTCTAACCCAATAACAACGAGAGAATCCTAACCCAATAAACTTGACGGTTAAATCTTAAAACCAACAAACAACGCCCAAGTCATTAGACGAAAATATAGAGACGATAGACAGTGGCCAGGCCTTTCAAGCCAGCCGCTCACGTATAACAGACTTTATTACTTTTTGCACTGATGCCCAATTGCTGATTGTGTTCATGAATTGACTATCTACATTAGGGTGCTTCGTTTTAGACGAGTTTTTTTTTTTGTTCTTTAGTCCATTCACGGAATAATGTTCTAAATATATAAAAACAAATTCTCACCAAATATGAGCTCTTAATTTTAATTCTAAGAACTTGCGAAATGAATTTGAAATTTTCCCATTTGATTAATACGTACAATTTAATTTTGTTTTTCAATTATCTATAGCATCGTGGCATTTCATGATATTTAATCGGCAATAGGTGGAAATGACAGAGGAATCTTTCCTCTTCAAAAGTGTACGTAGCCAATTTATGTTTTGTAACCATTAAAAAGTACTAAAATCTCGGATAGAACAGCGATTTTTCAAATTTTGAAATGCTTAATTGGATTTATCTCGAAAACTACTAGCTCTACGGTTATGGCTTACATGACTTTTTTTGTAGTAAATTGAATTTCTTATAAAAAAAGTCCTATACAATTTTGTTGTAAAGTTAGTGGTTTACGAGAAAAATTAAAAAAGCCATGAAATTTGGGAGAAAATTGGCTTCAAGATGTTTTACCGGACGAGGCCGGTGATACAACATAAATTGGCTACATACGCTTTTGAAGAGGAAAGATTCCTCTGTCATTTTCACCTATTGCCGATTGAATTTTATGAAATGCCGCGAAGCTATAGATAATTGAAAAAAAAGAATTATATAATTCACGTGTTAATCAAATGGGAAAATTTCAAATTCATTTCGCTAGTTCTTAGAATTAAAATTAGGAGTTCATATCGGATGAGAATTTATTTTTATATGTTTAGAACATTATTCCGTGAATGGACCAAAAACAAAAAAAAAAACTCGTCTAAAACGAAGCACCCTAATCCGCATATAGGTATACATACGTATTATGATTAATCGGATAATGATGAGGGATTTTTATCTTCTATTCACAGATGCGTATGTCCTTCACTTTTTACTCCGAAAAATACGCCCGAACGTGGCTGCCAATGCGAGTGTGTAGACAACCAGCCACGATGCCTTAGACAAAGACGAGGGAAGGATAATTTCACGCGGCAGGATGTATGGTTGGTTGAATATGAAACTGAAAATTTTTTATAAGAAAAAAAAAAGAAAATAGTAACAAAATGAAATTTGAAATTTATATTTTTTTTAAGTAAATTGATTTGACTTGGTGATTTTTAATGATTGTCTTTATATGTTTTTATTTTATTTTATTTTTCTTTTTTTTTTTGTAGATTTTTTTACTTTTTATTTTTTTTGCAGGTGCATTAAAAAAGGCTCGTGCACGATACCGCATTGCGAATTCGGTTCGTATTTGGATTGGGAAGGGCGATGTCCTTCGAAGATATCAAAATTTGGCAATAAAGTGAACGGTGAAATCTACTCCAATATGAGATACAGAAATTAGGAAAGTGAAACGCTGCAGTTTTATCAAAGTAATATCAACAATTTTTATGATATTAAATCACATCGAGTACATACGTATCTTGATATATATAGGTATGCATTTGTATAGACGTATGCGTATACGTATACTGGGGAATTTCACAACCGTGAAAACATACTGTGCCAATAAAAGAAAAAGAAATAAAAAAAAAAAATAAATAAATAAAAAATAAGCGTATTGTGTAATACATGTATAATGTACATAATAATACGCTAACGAATTATGGTGCCATTAATTATTATTGTCAGTGCCTTATTATATGGAACAATTATTAAAATTAAAATCTATTAATTTACAATATTTTTGTATTTACGTATATATTATATATATATAATAATAATAATATATATAGGACGATGATCATTGTACTATTTTAATAATATTTTGATACCAGTGACATTATAATCAACCAAATCGCGTTTAATTTACGCGTAAAATTTATCAGTCTCGATTTTATTATCGATAAAATATATCATATATAATATAACATACTTGGTAAAGCAGGATTAAATAAACGCGGGTTTACAAAAAATTATCAATAAAAAAGAAAAGAAGAAGAAAAATAAATAAATAAATAAATAAAATCAAAAGAAAATTCTAATTCTAGAATATAATAATAATAATAACATTTTGTAAAATCATCATTTTTCTCAATATTTAATAGGGATTTATATAATTTTTGGATCAACTCGTATGAGATTGTAAAATTAATAATCATTATTATATCTCATATAGAAACGAAATTCTAAATCATGTAGGTAGGTATAGATAAACCGCGGTATATGTAATTCTACGTATACAAGGAAAACTTTATTAGATATTATAAAATTTTCGTCAATTTATTTGTTATAAAAATTAACGATTTTTTTTTTTTTTTTTTTTTTTTTTTTGCCACACGATTTTATCCAACGACGTCTCTATACTGACTTAAAAATAAAATTTAAAAGTAAAATAAAATTTTCATCATTTTATTGATTCATTTTTAGATAAATTTCTCATCAAAGTGAAAATATAAAGAAAATTAATGCGTTTTGTTTTTTTTTTTTTTTTCTTTCTTTCTTTTTTTGTTCGTATATATAATTCGAATATTCACAGAAGATATCGCACATTGCCAAAAGCATAATGTTATAATATTATATTATAGGTATGTATTACACTTACTACATTACATACTATGTATATACCATATACTATATATGCATATAATATTGTTATGTATATGTAGTATGTATGTATGTAACACGAAGCCCCGAAATATACGCAGTATAATTAAATAAGGAGTAATTATACGAATTGTTCTCGGATCATGAGCCTAGTCTTAAAACAAAACAAAACAAAAAAATAATACCACAAAAATTTTTATTTTTTATTTTTTCCAAATTCAAATCGCACAATCCACATTCTTATGTCGTTAGCTGTATGTAGTATATAAAGCCTCATTATAATTGTTATTTGTATTTAATCAAACATTAACCACCCGCACCTTCATTAATTTAATATTTAATCCGTAGGTTATTATTATTATTATTATTATTATTATTATTATTATTATTATTATTATTATTATTAATATTATTGTTATTATTATTATTATTATTATTATTCTAGTTTATGAATTTATCAGTACATGCAGATTATGAAATAATTAGGTCCGGCCGAAATGATCAGAAATTCATTTCCATTCTTTAGTTTTATCTTTCTTTTATTTTATTTTATTAACATTTTTTTGATTTTTTTTTTTTGATTTTTTTCAACAAACTCGAGAAGTTAAGGCTGGAACCAAAATAATTCGCAGTGCCAATATACATATGTATATGTATATTTGACGATATATGCGAATGTTAAAGATTACGTTAATTATTTCCTGTTTCTTTTTTTTATTATTTGTTTTTCATTTTTAATTAGTTGTTTTTTTTTTTTTTTTTCTTTATCTTTATTTTTTATGATTATTATCGTTAGAAACTATCTATAAGGATTAATATTTTTATGTATTCTGTTTAATCAGAGTCCCACGTAACCCCTCATACTCTACCCCTACCCTCCCCCACCCCGTTATCTATAAAATAAAAATAATATAAACTATTTAGGTTTTATACTTGTGTAAAAAAAAAAAAAAAAAAAAAAGAAATAATAATAATAATAATTAATAATAATATTATCTAGCGAGTAATCAAAAAACCCATATTCGAATCATCTATTCCTACATAATTAAATATATATATATATATATACATATTATTACCTATACATGTATATTCAATGCTCGTAATTAATATCGATCCCACTGTATAAGTATATATAAATATATCATTACACGCACACACTTATTATACAGAGGGTGAGATTAAAAAAAATTTCTTTTGTTAATTAAAACAAAATAAAAGAGAATTCATTTTGAAGTGAGTCGAATTTTGAGCGTATAATATACCTAGGATAGCTGCGCGTTATATACATACAGGGTGTCGTTAAATTTGGGCACTCGTAACATACCAGTAGATTCCTTGCGAAAAATTAAGACGAAAGTTACTTTTGCAAAAAAGTCCGCGAGGACTTAGTTTTCTTGTAAAATAAACTTATCGACGTACCAATCAACGTTTAGCTTTAGAAAAGACTCCAGGCTATACGATCCGCATCACCGCCAGTCCCACTACCGAGACCAAGACAATAATGTGTCAAGTTCTCCGCTCTGTCTGTCTTGTTTTCAGTAGTGGGGCGGACGCCGATACGGATTTTAGCGAGTCTTTTCTAAAGCCTAACGGTAATTGGTTCATTGATAAGTTTATTTTACACGAAAACTAAGTCCTCGCGGACTTTTTTGCATAGATAATATTCTTATTAATTTTTCGCAAGGAATCCGCTGGTATGCACCAGGTGCGCGAATTTCGCGACACAATATAGATATATAAATATATTACAATATGTATTGTAGTATACACAAAAAGAATCATATATTATACATAATTATATTGATACTTATATGTATAAATGTGTTTTATACGTTTTTATACGTTAATTAATTCAATTATACTTATAGGGGAGTGGCGGGCAAAGTGGGCCCACTAAGGAAGTAAGGTTCCAAATGGAGATTTGAATCGATAGATCTTTCAATTTTTCCCAAAATCGATTTTGCCTAATTGATGACGAGTATTGAACGCCCTTACTTCAAAGGTCCGAAAATAATTGCGGGCAAAATGGGCCCGCCGATAATTACTCGTACTTTTTCTAAATTCTAAAAAGTAGTAAATTTCTCTATTTACTTGCCTTATAAAAAACTCTGAACATCAAATCAAGTATATATTATAAGAACTAGGGAAGAGGCGGACAAAGTGGTCGCCTCTGAAAATTTCTCGATCTTTGAAAAAAATAAAAAGACGTTATAAATGACCATATCTTCGAAATTTTTAGCTAAAAATAATAGCCTGACTGTTGACAGGCGTTGACATCCTTAGTTCAAATGTCCGATATAAATTGCTTCTTTAAAATTTTCTGGGGGGTCCACTTTGCCCGCTTCTCCCCTAGTTTTTGTAATATACACTTAATTTGATGTTTGAAGTTTGTAAGGCAGGTAAATAAAGAAATTTATCACTTTTTAGAATTTAAAAAAAAATACGATAAATTTTGGGGGGGGGGGGGGGGGGGCTCACTTTGCCTAATAAAGTCCGCTTCGCCTGTCTCTCCCCTACCTATAGTTATAAATATATTAGATAGACAAGTACTATAGGTATTATTAGTGATACCTATATCCATATAACAGCTTGACCGCATTATGCACATGGATGTATATGCAAGAGCATTGTATTTCTATAGGTATAAAGCAGCTTAAATTATATATAAGATTTTTAGACCAATTTTTTTTTATTTTATATTTTTTTCTCAGCAAACCAAGGCCCCCCCCCCCCCCCTCCCCCTCCCACACACACACACACACACACGTACACACACACAGCCACGATACATATTATGGATAGATATAAGTAAATAATAATAATAATAATAATAATAATAATAATAATAGTAATATGAAATTGTATAAAGAATCTCAAGTTCGAACTATAATAATAATGAAATATATATTATATATGTATTATTGTATAATTATAATTTACTTATATTGACTATATAATTTCATTTATTATGAAAAAAATAAAAAAAAGAAAAAGAAAAAACTGTAATGATAGACATATATCATTTAATATTTAATTTTTCAAAATACTTAACACGTAACACACATACATACTTTCACGTATGTACATACATACATACCTAAAATAAACCGTGGTAAAGTTTAAATTTAAATTAAAACATAGGTATCGGTATAAAGGAGGGAGACGTCTAGGAATGCATTACCCATCTGTTGGTTAATTTACAATGATGATTTATTCAGTATAAATACAACAGCAACGGTGTATACATATAGGTATACCGATCAGGCCAATGCAGGAATAACATTTCATTTCATAGCTATAAGGTATGTATGTATGTACATACATACACAGGACTCGAGATAGGTTATATTTATTGCCTGGATATAAACCCCTCCACTATATACATACTTATATGAACTGTATGCGGTATTACTATCTCTTTATCTATTTCTATCTTATAATCTGCATAGCGAACTTTTTATCAGTACAATATAATTTTTTCACAAAAATCACTCACTCCATTCGCGAATTCAATAACCATTTTTGTTAAACATAATGATATAGATCATTTCGATACGGTTACTCGCTTCGTTCGTTTATATAAAATAACGTTTTATTATTTCCCAACAAAAGGTGTTATACTCACATGACTGTAGTAAGAATGTGACTAAAAATTCTCTCTTCTTCTTCTTCTTCTTTTTTTTTTTTTTTTTTATTTATTTATGTCTATTGTAAAGGTTGACATTGTGTTGTGCACACACGTGTTTTATAATAAGTAACGACACGACGAACAAAGACGAACTAAAACGTACCACCGGATCTTCATTTCCATTCTTAAAACGTATATATATATATATACCTATACCTATACATGTGCATTCCGCACGTCTCAGCACTCTTTATATCGTACGTATGTATGTACTTCAATATACCTATGATATACCTGATGCAACACGTTTCGTTTAACGGTGAGGAGAACCATCTTACAATCGGTAAGATTAACTGACACGCACCGGTGACCCGTTCGGGAATATTAAGTCTTGAACCTAGACGTGTGACAGCTAGTCTACTCGGTTTAGGGTCACTATACGCTAGGAAAATACATCCACAAGCACAGTTATAGGACTTGTGTTGTCTTATGTATGCGTATCCATGCAGTTCATACTCCCCAATTCTGTTTCGAATCTACGCCAGGCGGCGCTGACGAACGTATGCGTGCGCAGGTTACACGCAAACTAGTATACGTTACGTATGCCTAGCGTGTAGATACTTTATGGCAACCTCGTGGAAGTTCGAAGCAAAATTGAAGCTGACAGTTCGTGCACAGATCACGGTAATTTGCACTCACATAGAGCCGATCATTATGGTCGTCGAAGTTAGCCTCGGACCATTGCACCCTATTATTACTACGCAGGGAATGGTTATGTTAATTTTTTTTTTCTTAAGATAAAAATAAGACCGCTTGACAAAGCTCCTTGCTTTTAATATCCGTAGGTGTGAATCAGGATTCCGTACGAATTGTGACAAATAAGACCAATGGTATACCTTATACTGGCGTCAATGACCTAAGAAACCGAACATGCATACTGGAAAGTATTTTTCGTGTCGAATTATAGTCGAATAGTTTTAGACTTTGGATACACTGTGTTTGGACGCGCTCAGCGTTGTTAACATGGTTGTCAGCTGCAACGCTGTTTAATGGTACAGTAGAAATTCTTTAGAGTATAGGTACGGTTATTGTTAGGTATATTCGTGGAAAAAACCAGACATGCGGTCGTAAAATCGACCGATTCATAAAACGCATCGATATGTATAATAGAATCCAGTAAGATAAAACGTTGATTCTATATAGTTGCGTATATCCCGCATAAATTCATCCCTTTTATATACACGTTGGTGAAAAAAAAAAAAAAAGGGAAAAAAAAAATTGACAATGATTTAAGGATAAATGTCTATGAAGACTTTAACGAGAACATTAATCGGAGAACAACGAAGGAGTGGCACTCAGAGACACAATAGCTGTTCTTTAACAATAGAATAAGGACCTCTTCGAATACTGGACGCGGACTGACCGAAGGAAACGATAATAAACGCTGAAGAGGAGGATAAAGTATTAAGTCCCGACAAACGGAAATTACTATTGGACAGTTATTTACCAGGAAGGAATTACTCGATAGCCACATAGATAGAGTGATGTTAGATGTCATTGTTGATTGATACGGAAGATAAGAATTCCATCAGAGTTTTGTGCCCAACCAAGTTCCACAACGGTCACTGTATTAGCTTATTGTTAGCTAATGTGAGTTCGTCGTTTTTCCGTACTAGACAATCTATGTATGTTACATACGTCTATTACATATACGACATGAGTTAAGACTAACGAACAGACGTTATGGACATTAAAGCAAGCCGGACAAGTTGGTAGAGTATTTAATCCTCGTTGCAGAAGATTTACATAGATTTTCAACTGACAAGACACGCAAGTGTATACAAGTTATCCAAAAATTTCTAAATCACTTCTTCAGGTGATAATTCCAACGTTCAATTCAAAGCTTACACATCATTGCAGCTCGCATTGCAGCACAAAAGTTAGCAATCAGAACACAATAAAAATTATGGAGCACTGTAGACGGTCATACTAGGGTGATCCGAAGGTCTGACAGGCAACGGTCGACACAGTGTTGGAGGACCCGGCAGAGGAATAAATGATGTGAGCTTGTCAACTCCGCAGTAGCTGATGCCACCCTGAATGATCGGGTGGTATGCCAAATTCGGTAAGTCTGAACAGTTGTACGGTGGACATGCGGACGATCCGAATCTGCGAAAAATTAAAGTGAAGGAAATTTACTTGACTAGTACACAGTTCTTGGAAAAGCAAGATGAAGGATATCAATGCAGAAGTTTTCTAGATTGAAGAACGATCGACTAAAATTAAACCGTCTTTATTGATCGACGTTTAATTAAAAACAACACTTCATCCCAAATGATCGTCCTGAATAGTTAAAATTGATTAGACAATCACGTACAGACATGAAAAATTAAGGTCTTTAGGCCAGAGGTGAAAGGGGAAGCGAATTCGGTTCACCTAACGGACTTGATTGGTTCCACAGACGGAAAGTAAGCCTTGCAGGTTAATTTTGGTCTCAGAATTTCTGGCACGGGCTCAGAGCATAAGACTATAGTGCATGGGGTTGGGCAGGGATAATAACTGGGATCCGGTGATATCTTTGACGTTGGACAGCGCGGGATACAACCTGAAGAACATCCTCTTCTAGGTGCTGGCCAATCACTTATAGAAAATCATGATATAAATTAAGGATGAAGAAATCAAATAGTGGGATACCTAACGTCAATTATTACATGCTGAGAATTTTCGACGTATGTATGCATGTATGTACCTATGTATGTACTACAACTATAACTTCTTATACTAAATTAACAACATCCATAATACATCGACTGTACAATATGTATTGTGCTGTCGTATACTAATGTCAGTTGCTACAATAAGGTGCTACATGGTTTTCTTGGTGTGGCTACACCGTGCAGGCTACCTGGCTTATGTCTATGGATGAAGAAACGAATATATTATGTAGTTATTCAATACCAGGTAAGAAATTCTTACTTACCACATGGTGGCAGTTGCTTCGACGAAGAATGGACTTTTAATGATAATTCAGAGTGCAAAAAGGTGTAAGCTTTTTATTATATACGTTTTTAATTTAGACACTATAAACGAAATGAGTTGTCATTTCATGAAATTTATTAGACGTAAAGACATGCATCGATGTTTGAAACAAAATATCCAAAAAACAAACGGTACAGATTGTATCAAATAAAATATAGCAACTGATGCTAACGCCTTCTTAGTATCAGATCATCGTCATCCAGTCCATTTGCGATTTTACCAAACTTTTGAAAACACAATTCTTCACATTTTTCCTGTTCTCGACTAGGCGTACTCTTCAGAACGGCGTTCAGAGTGCTGGACAGCGACTCGGTGCTGTCACAACACTTTCGTAATTTCTTGCCTTTACTGGAGGAATCAGTCTTCCGACTATTCTGACTGCAATTACTGACACTAGACAGTCTACTACAGGTACTTTTCGCATCGTCCAGATTCCTCTGGTCGTTGGACTTCCCAGCGATATTATTGCAGGTATAATTCCGCGTGGTACATTGATCAATGTTCTTTACGCCAACGCTGGGCTGATCCCCTGATGCTCCTGGAGGACTTTGTTCATTCGCGTACTTAAAATCTACGGATTTAATCTTCTGATGTTGCTGGTGATGATGATCCTCGATCTGTGGCTTGGAGATCATTTGCTCCTTCGATGATAAACCGACTTGAAAACCTCGAGCAGATGAAGCAGGCTACAAAAAATTAATAAAATAAACTGATCGTTATTATATGATTGAGTATTTGGCTTGGGCTACAACTTTTCATCCTGCTGAGGGATTGAATGCTCTGTGTAAACAACAGGTGGCCAGGTTTACCGTGTATCGATTAATCGTACCACGTATTCGTATTCGAACTCCACGTCAGGCATATTCTGAATCCTCGCTACCCTTTGATCGCTCGTTCGCCTCTTTTCCCGGACACACCTGTAAGTGATCAAAGGTGCGCCAGACAGTCCAAGAATCAATGGCTCATCCTCTGTCTGGAGGCATGAATTCCTCTTGTGCTTGTACGGTGGTAGACTGTAAATTTGTAATGAAAATAGTTCTACATTTTTGCGGTTTTGGTTACAATGAAAAACTACAGCTATTTCATAAACCGAAGTGAACAAAGTAGCCGACATGTCTATTTTCATATTCAGATATCTTAAAATCAGTTTTGACACATCAAGGCCAAAGTAATGAATTTCACCAGAAAGAACTGATGAAATTTAGTTGAAAGTTAGTTTTCAGTACCTCATGTTGGCTGGACACTTATTCGTCGAAATTTTAAACGCGGGACCAAAGTGGAACCGTGAAGACAACCACGTCGTCAAGACAGAAAATTTCGCAGCTTCGTAGTAGAATGTTACACTTTCGCCATGACACTATATGACGATCACGACGATCATGGCAATTCTTCATGCCCATCATTTGAAAGTAAAATCCCATAAATTTCATATTTTTTAATTTTTATCGCAAAGATCTTTCTTTGAAGCGGTTTATTAGATTATTTATAAAGATGAAGATTCACTGGAATTAGGGAAAATCATTTTCCGCCCGAAACCAGAAGTAAAAATACTATAAAACACATTAATTTACTGGTAGAAACAGTGACCATTTATTCTCAATAATCATATGAATAAAGGGTGTATTCGTTTACACATACACATTGTGTGCCTCGCTGTTGAAACAAGTTCAGTTCTTCCATGTTCCATCCAGCGATTAGCACGAAACTGACATTCCGGGGATCGGTGTGTACGGCAAACACTTTGGAGATGATATCGGCGGTGGGCATGGATAACAAACTTTAGTCCCTGTATAAAACAACCCCCCAGAATTCATCAGCATCCTAACAACGGGCCTCGGGGGCTCGTATGGTGCTGGAACCGGCTTGGGGAATGGAGCACAAGTGACACATGGATATCCTGTGCAAGATGGACAGATAAAGGGACACGGTGGACAAGGTGGCACTGGCGGCATTGGTGGACAATTCATGCGAAGACTCGGACATGATGATGGAGGTGGACAACACCGTCGTGGCGAAGTACAGGGGTCAAAGGTCTTGCAAGAGGATAAAGAAGCTGAAGGACTGCATGTAGAGTTAGATGAGTACGAAATAGGCTGTGGCTGTGAAAAATTTGAGACTTGTGATCCCATCGGTGGGCATCTGGGTGGGCTAGGACCTCGTCCACCGCATCTATGTGGGAGTAAAGAATCTAAGTTTAGACGTGAGCTCTAGTGATTTCGATATCAAAGCCTGTTTGGTATTTACCGTTCGATGATTGCCTTCAGTGCCTCGATGTTGTAAGGTCGGCTACATTTGATGTGGACAGCCATGATAGTTATTACAAGTTAATTTTCGACCGCTGTACATATAAAAGTAAATTGATGTCAGAATAAAGAATTTCTTTTTCGTTATTACCTTGACCGTGAAGTCGTTTCGTAAATTCACACATACATATGTGTTCATGAATGAATACTCTTGAAAAAATGCCGTCTTCAAGCTTGTAGTAGCTGTACACAATCAGCGAAGTCGTGCTATTGCATGATCAAGAGATGCTGGAACCACACTCTGCACGATTGGACGATACTTCCGAGTGAGAGATCCTTCTAATGCCAGTGTAAAAGAGTCCACCAACGAACATAGGATTTGTAATGATCTTTGGTGTAAATACTGGCAAATCTTTACATGGTGAAAAGCAGCAGCACGTTGGAGGGTAGATCGGGATACAGGGCGGAGGGAAAGGCGAGCAAGGAAGTGGAAAACACGAAGGGGTATCGAATGATGTCTCGTTTTGGGACGAGGTATAACCGCAAGGCATTTAGCTGACTTGAGGACTTATAAACTGAGAATTTTTGCAATCGGAAAATTATTCTGCTAGAATTTAGGAGCGTGAAGATCAAAGCGAGTCTCTTGGGACCGGAATTTGCTTTCTATTTATATAATTGATCGGCAATTGTTGAGAATAATTTTGCTGCAAAATGAATTAAAAAGCTCTACATACCCTGCGTGTCATGAATAGCTCACCATCATCAGAGTCAGCTGGTCATCCTTTATCAACGTTGAAACAGATTTAATCGTCAATTTGCACAAAGAACTAAACAAGATCATCGTTTCAAATGTTCTGCAGCTTTATATTACGAAAACTTCATTTATTATTTATCGTATAACGTTAACCATCTATGGATATACAGTTTCAAAGGTAGAATAGGTATGTAATACATAAAACTAAAATTCCGCAAAAATTTCGTCATTAGAAATCATCTAAGTCCTCCATCCGTTGCAGGACAACAAACCGGAGATGAACAGTTATAACAAGCTTCGTTAGGAAGTGGTCCCGAGTGCGGAGGAGGTCCAGGTGGACAATCACTATCAGAAATAGATCGAAGTTGAGACACTCGAGGACAACGTGGTGGGCATCTTCGGATACGATGACAAGGGTCAGGATCAGGAGGAAGAGGATAACAGCACGCGGGTGGACAGCAAGGATGACAACTACGAAATGTTTACTCATGAAACGCGTTTGCCGAAGCTGGAATACCTATAATATGCAGATATGATATCTGCTGTTCCAACAACATTTGTATGATTGCATAGAGAGAAGATAGAAAATAAACTTGTATAACTTCGTCTGAAATCCATACAATATCAAATATTCTTGTTCACAACTATCTGGAAAGGATAATAATTTCTAATATAAATAAGTTTAGTCACAGATAATTTACGCACCATGAATTTTTCGCGCGATAAAAACACATGTCGTAAAATCTGCAAGGGTCTTTTACTATCACAGACATTTCTACGATAATACGATTATCGTCTTCTTTGCTGCACTATAGGTATGTGTACTGAAATTTTTAAATTTTGGTGGTAATTATTCTATTGCATCTAATTTAATATGATTATTAACAATTGTGCCAAAATCTTATATCACGGCTTACTGGTATCCGCTTGAATAAATCTCACGATTCAAGTTTTCAAATAACGATAACTTTACTCCTAATTTACTCAGTTGAAATGAATAGTGTGAGTTGAGTTGCCTAACTGCAGGAGCATGAAAAAGCAATGCGCTTTCTGAGGAGAGACGGTGGATCGTTCACGAAGAGAACTTCAGCAGTACTTCGCTTCTATATTCGATGTTGAATATATCGCGTGTTTGCTACAAGGCAATGCGCGCGTTAGACCGTCAGGCTGGTAACCACATTTCACGAAATTATCGGTATCGTGCTTCGGTTCACCGCTCGACTATTGTATTGGTATAGTAGATCCCCTTAAATAACAATGGGTTCAAGAACCGCGCGTCAAGTACATTAGAACATAGTAACTATCAACAAGAATTTGTTTAAAAAATCTTCGAATGTTTACCTGTCTGTCTGTCAGCAGTTGGAAATTATACTAAGTAGCCAGGTAATCTCAAGAATGTCTCGATAGAAAAAATTCAAATCCTACAAGGTCGTAGAGTATTCCCTGACGATGAAGAATTTTCGCATCGCATTCAGATTGAACAATCGGTTCAGCAGAAACAGATCATTTTGTGAATTTTTCATTTTCAACCGAGTCGACACTACAATTGACAGTGACACTATAAAGTATATGCCGAGAATTGCTTTAATATTTTAGAAAGTTCGCTATTACGGATCAACAAAGCGTCTCGACTGACCTCATTTAAAAAAAATATTCCAACCAAATCCTGGCTCGAAAATTGGGAACCCTCCCCTGTAAGAACATTTCTGGCTCAACTATAGTTGGTGGAATTAGTAATCAGGGTTGGAGACGTATATTTTCGTGACCCGCAGGGGTTATCGGGATCCATAAATCTAATTCTGTGAAAACGATTACATTGACATGATTTTGTGGAAATGATGTAATTTTATGCGGAGTCAGAGATATCTCACAACAAGATAGAAAAGTTCTTTAGGGCTATCCTCATTATTTGGTTATATATAGCGTTCTCGATTAATGGTTTTTCATCAGTACGAGGAGAACCATCGTTGTAAATCAATATGGCTGGCGTGATCGCTTACACCCTGCCTGCTATGCAGCTCGTGTGCCATTTGGTCGTTTCGGGACCTTCTGACATTAACGTTACGGAATCAGGTAAGAATACCATGTTGACTGGATCAGAAGCCTAGAATGTGTCGATTTTGAAGAAATTTTCACGGCCAACTAATGTTACTTGACAATTTAGTTTCATATACGAGTACGACACAGTCGCCACCGCAGAAAAAAATTTCTACGCCTCTCCCGGACGGCTACGTGGCCAACTTTGATCTTGGATTCGCCTACAAGCATCACACTAGCCGACTTACGTTGATACAAGCAAGGAATGTATGTGAACAAGAAGGTGCTAAATTGGTAGTGATCGACTCTGCTAAGGAAATGGATTATATCGGAAGTCAGGTACATGGAAGTTGGGTGCACGCTGGTATTTTTCGTGTCAGTGACACATGGATTAACATTAACACGGGTAAGTTTCTAATTGGTTGGCATTTTAGCACGCGTTGATAGTCGTTGTGTATAACCGAAGCTGTTTCATATAATGTAGGAGAACCCGTGACCTCAATACTTTGGAGATCGGAACAACCTAGGGAAGGCTTAGATTGTGCCGAGTTTATTTCCACAGACCCGGGCACAGGATTCGGTAGTTATCCATTCAACGATCGCGAAGATTTCTTCTGCGAGATTCCAATTCTTGCGAACTCTACGATAAACGTCAATTAAGAAGCTTTGGATAATTACATACCCATATACGTATAGTATACGATTTCTGCACAACTCACTGATTTGATAATTCGTTGATTCGGAAACGCAGTGACAATTGTCATAATGTAACAAAAACGAAACTAGATAATAAAATTATTGACTGTATTATTTCGTAATATTGTGAAAACCTATTGATTATTCCTGTATTCCTCGTTTTTTTCTGCTTCTAGTTTTAAAATGTATTGGACCCGCAAAATTGTTATTCAAGCAGAAAACCTATCAGAAACGTACCCGAACTAATTCGGAACGGCTTCGAAACGGCTTTTTCTATCGGAAATTTTTTGCAGGGTACCCAAAACATTGGTCTTTGCAGTGGATATACCTACGTACACAATTTGAGTTTCATGTCAATAATTTACATCATCATACGATACCTTTATTATTTTTCAAATGCAATTTTTCTTCTTGCGTACGTCAAGACGTTGATTTAGAATACGTTGATGAAATCATTAATCAAAGTTGTATGTAACATACATACACGCATTTTTCAATGTGAATCCTGCCAATAAAATGTAATGAGTTCATTTTAACGCTCTCATACGATGTAAAACTGATTCAACGAATTTTTACTTCGTTGCCATAGGCTAGCTCGGTCTTTAATCATGTGCAAGATGTCCAAGTATTATTAATAGGTATACAGATATTATCTTATGTATGCTCGTATGCGATTCGGGTGTCGGATCATCAGGCTGGTAACCACGTTTCACGAAATTATCTGTTCTGTTTTTTCATTTATTTCGCAGAATGCGATTACCCGCCTGACAGTCTGACACACGCATTACTGCAAAGCACTGCAATTGAGCCGTTGACTGAATAATGCTAGTCATCCCTCATCAACGTTGAAACAGATTTACAATTTGCACAAAGAACTGAACAAGATCATCGTTTCAAATGCCCTGCAGCCTTATATTACAAATACTTCATTTATTATTTATCGTACTATAACGTTGATTATCTGTGGATACACAGTTTCAAGGGTAGAATAGATACGTAATACATGAAACTCAAATTCCGTAAAAATTTCGTCATTATAAATCATCTAAGTCCTCCATCCGTTGCAGGACAACAAACCGGAGATGAACAGTTATAACAAGCTTCGTTAGGAAGTGGTCCCGAATGCGGAGGAGGTCCAGGTGGACAATCACTATCAGAAATGGATCGAAGTAGAGACACTCGAGGACAACGTGGATGGGAATCTTCGGATACGATGACACGGGTCAGGATCAGGAGGAAGAGGATAACAGCACGCGGGTGGACAGCAAGGATGACGACTACGAAATGTTTACTCATGAAACGCGTTTGCCGAAGCTAGAATACCTATAATATGCAGGTATGATATCTGCTGTTCCAACAACATTTGTATGATTGCATAGAGAGAAGATAGAAAATAAACTTGTATAACTTCGTCTGAAATCCATACAATATCAAATATTCTTGTTCACAACTATCTGGAAAGGATAATAATTTCTAATATAAATAAGTTTAGTCACAGATAATTTACGCACCATGAATTTTTCGCGCGATATAAACACATGTCGTAAAATCTGCAAGGGTCTTTTACAATCACAGACATTTCTTCTTTGCTGGACTATAGGTATGTGTACTGAAATTTTTAAATTTTGGTGGTAATTATTCTATTGCATCTAATTTAATATGTTTATTAACAATTCTGACAAAATCTTATATCACGGCTTACTGGTATCCGCTTGAAAAAATCTCACGATTCAATTTTTCAAATAACGAAAACGTTACTCCTAATTTACTCAGTTGAAATGAATAGTGTGAGTTGAGTTGCCTAACTGCAGGAGCATGGAAGAGCAATGCGCTTTCTGAGGAGTGACGATGGATCATTCACGAAGAGAACTTCAGCAGTACTTCGCTTCTATATTCGATGTTGAATATATCTCGTGTTTGCTATAAGGCGTTCTGGCAATGCGCGTGTCGGACCGTCAAGTTGGTAACCACATCTCGCGAAATTATCGGTATCGTGCTTCGGTTCACCGCTCGACCGTTGTGTTGGTATCGTAGATCCCCCTAACTTACCTTGGGTATAAAAACCGTGTATCAAGTGCATTAGAACGTAGTAAATAACTATAAAAATTAGTTTCAAAAATCTTCGAAGCCGAAGCACTTATTCTACAAAAGTATTGAAATCACTGAACGTTGCCAAGTACAATTAAATTTGCTCCCAATGAATTTCTGCTTTTGACCGCGTCTTAGTTTTCGGTAAGTTTTTACATTTCAATATACTTTAAGTATGATGCGTATAGCCACATAGTACCTACTTGGCAAACGAATGTTTGCCTGTCTGTTTATCTGTCTACAGTTGGAAATTATGCTAGCTTGGTAATTTCAAGAATGGCTCGGTAGAAGAATTTCAAATTCTACAGGGTCGTAGGAGTATTCCCTAACGATAAAAAATTGCCGTGTTGCATCTAGATTGAACAATCGGATCAGCAGAAATAGATCATTTTTTGAATTTTCCATTTTTAACCGATTCGAAACTACAGTTGATAGTGACACTAAGTATACGCAGAGAATTACTCAAATATCTTCGAAAATTCACTACAGATGAAAAAAAAATGCTTTTCTCTATAAATGGCATATGAAATTTTAATCAAACATAGTATGTATGATTCGCCTCAATCACGACCAGCAGGGGCTATCGGGATCCATACATCTAAAACTACGAAAAGACGAAATTGACGTGATTCTACGAAAATGATGTAACTTTACGCGAAAGCAGAGATATCTCACACAAGATGGAAAAGTTCGTTGAGGCTATCCTCATTCCCTGGTCATATATAGCGTTGTTGATTAATGGTTTTTCATTAGTACGCGAAGAATCGTCGTTGTGAATCAATATGGCTGGCGTGATCGCTTACACCCTACCTGCTATGCAGCTCGTGTGCCATTTGGTCAGTTTGGGACATTCGGGCATTAACGTTACCGAATCAGGTAAAAACACTGCGTGATCGACTTGATCAGGAACTAAGACCGTGTCGATTTTGAACAAGTTTTAATGGCCAGCTAATGTGATTTGAAAATTCAGTTCCATATACGACTCAGCTGCCACCCCAGAACAAAACTTATACGCCTCTCCCGGCTGGCTACGTGGCCAAACCTGATATCGGATTCGCCTACAAGTATCACTTCAGCCGACTTACGTGGATACAAGCTAGGAATGTATGTGAAAAAGAAGACGCTAAGTTGGCAGTAATCGACTCTGTTGAAAAGATGAAATACATCGGGAGCCAGGTAACGGGCAATTACGTGCACGCTGGCATTATTTCTCCCAGGAATGGTACATGGATTAACGCTAACACGGGTAATTTTCTACTTGGTCGGCATTTTTACACGCGCCGATAGTCGTTGATGTACCCAACCGAAGCTTTGTTTGTTATGTCGTAGGAGAACCCGTACCCTCAATAGTTTGGTTATCGAGTGAGCCTTACGGTCGCCTGGAGTGTGCCGAGTTCATTTCCACAGACTCAGAATCAGGACTGTCTAGTTTTGGATATGACGATCCCGAAGACTTCTTTTGCGAGATTCCAATTCTCGTGGACTCTACGATAACCGCCAATTAACGAGCTTGGGTAGATGCCATGTTTAAGGGTCGAGCATATTTATCGCTAATACAAAATATCGGTTCTCGTGGATGTACACGAAGCCAATAACTTTTCCACGACAGTTGTATACAATTTTTAAATTTTCTCTTGAAACAATTCTTTTTCTCAATTACGTTAGGGGGTCCATTGAGAATGGCGTTGGTGGAATTAGTAATCAGTGTTGCACGCAAATTTTTGAATGTGAATCCTGCGAAGAAGATTCAAGAGGATTATTGTAATGATCTTAATTCCTAACATTGTTTATTTACAACACGATGTCACACTGATTACTTATTTTTTATTCAATTCCATGGCTTTGGTCTTTGATCATGCGCATCGTGATATATTTCAATATTATTGTTATTATATTTTCTGCGCAACTCGTCCGTTTGATAATTCGTTTAATCAAAAACACAGTGACAATCATCATGTAATGAAAACGAAATTCGATAATAAAATTTTGACTGTTATATACCGATATTATTTCAAAACGTTGCATCCAACCTGTTCACAGATATTATAGTCCTGCAGTATTCTTTGTTGTTTCTGCATTTCATTGCTCTCTTCATTGTAGTATTCTTTAGGAATTCTATATTGATTTCCCTCTTCGTATCACCTCGACACTTTCTATCCTATCAGAGCCGTATATGTTGCGGGTCAAAGTTATAAAATTATATAGATCTAAGAGATGTGCATGGTTTGGAAATCTCGAAATCCACGAAAACCAATTAGAAAACCGACTTGATTGATCTCATTTGAAGAAAATATTTCAACCAAATCCTGGCTCAAAGGTTGGGAACCTTCCGTTGCGAGATAAAACAGTTCTATAGTTTGTTCGCTTCGAGAGTTTCTATACCGCAGTTCGGCGTTAAATTGCTAATTACACCGAGAGCTGATGAATGATTTGTTTTCAAGCTAAGTTCTGATATCTGTTACACCTTCAGAAGTATATACATAGAGATAACTTCAGTTGATGTAAATAAATTATGCAGCACGCCGTGCGAAGGAGAACTTACGCCCGGGGCGAGATCTGAATTCGGCGCCTCTGTCTCACACAAAAACAAAATTTGAAACGAAGAAATGTCATTAATAACGTTTTCCATATATCTATAGGTATATAACGACTGCGTCAAATCGTATTCAATGTAATATAACCGATTTAGGGTGGCCCATATTTTGGGTACTTTTGAAGTCAAAAGAAAGATAATGCCTGGACACTTTGAGCCTTTGATATTGATAATCACTGCAGGTGCCTGAAAATGACCAAAGTTTTGAATCCAAGATACATACATATTTTTGTGCATCGATTGTATGAAAATTGTTATCTCATGTATAAAATCTCATTGATTGAAAACTCTGAAATTTGGTACAATTGCTGCCCCCTTGATCTTCGCACCCGGGACGTCTTCTCCCCTCTCGCCCCTCCTGCTACTATGAATATAATGTCAATGGCAGTAAATCAATGATCAATTGATTTCCAAATATTTAGATAGCAAAACGGTGCGACGTTAGATTCCGACTTTCGGAATAAAATTCAGATTTCGTGATTATTATCTCCGGACGGGTCGGTCACGGACAAAAATGCTTGGATAATTTTTTACTCTTTTTGAAGAGTTCTACCATCTGTTCGTGATAAATGATCGGTTTTTCCCGTGACTGAGTCTCGTCAAAACAAGTAAAGATATGTCGCTAATAATATACGAAAGTTCAGTGGGATTATCATCGGCCTTAAAAAGCGTCGAGGTGGATAGTCTTAAAATAACCGTAAAATTTGAGGCTCTGATGATCAGGATATGTCGAGAACCGAAAATAAAAAATTCAAGAGATTCGAGGGTCAGGGGCCTTCCTATAATTATAGGCTGAAAAAATTTTTGTTTCGCTTTATCCGTATTCAGTCCAACTGTTCTTTCTAATCCTAAACAATCCATATAATAGTAAAGACTGCAGGAATTAACTGAACGAAATCGTTACATTAATTGTTGAAATTATTAAAGCAGCTAATAAAGTGTCCACGTCAATTTACTGACCACGATCACGATGGTGAAAATGCGCTCGAATCTATCTCAACCCGTATATTCCCCCAAAATTCTCTTGTCAGCACAATTCACATCTTCGTCATAACGACTCGATATCATATCAAATTTTAGATGTAACCACATTGAGGTATGCTTATCCAGATTTTGATGAAAATATCGCCTATAGTTGATTCAACCACGATGGATATTATATAATGCACTAGCTACGTTTTGAAAGTGAATTCAAACCGGGTACATTCGGAACTTTCATTACAGCGACGTCTGTAAATTTATTTCGGATATTTTCTTCGTCCTATGCTCCACATTTGGTTGAAAATAAACAAATCGGATACACCACGCGTGGTACATGTATTAGAAACCGTACGACATATGACGGTTAAGGTGAAATTAATTATTTCCATCTGTATGTATTGATAGTCCTCTAGTTTGTTCGCTTGGAGAGTTTCTGCAGCTCTGCGTCAAATCGCTAATTAAGCCGGAAGCTAATAATTAGTGATTTATTTTGAAGCTATAAGTTCTAATATCTGTTACACCTTGATATTATACATAGAGGTAACTTCAGTCAATGGTCACATATAATGTGAACCGTCAATGGCAGTAAGTTGCAACGATCAACGTTTAGTCTTTGAATTTTTCCAGACTTTTAGCTCGTGAAAAGTTGCGATTTCAGATCCTGACTTTCTGAATAAAAAGTCAGATTTCATCATGGCTTTTATCTCCCGACACATCGGTCGCGGAAAGAAATGCTTAGATAGTTTTTTACTTGTTATGAAGAGTTCATACATTTGTCCGTGATGAATGGCCGGTTTTTCCCGTGACGCAGTCCCGTTAAAAACAAGCAAATGATATCAAAAATGAGATACGAAAGTTCAGCGGGGTTATCAACGGCCCGAAATAGCGTCGAGCTGGATAATCTTGAAACAACCGTCAAATATGAGGCTCTAAATATTCAGGATGCGTCCAAAACTGCAAAAATTGAAAATACAGAAATTCGAGGATCGGGGGCTTTCTTGTAGGGCTGAAGAAAATTTTTGTTTCTTTTCAACTATTCAGTCCGACTGTTTTATTATTTTTTTATGAGATATACATTCTCAATTCTCACCCTGCAGCTCGATAACAAATTATTTCACAGAAATTAACAGGAAACAAAAGTTTTAGCAGATTTCATGAACTGAAGAATGCCGTTTGAAAACTTAAGTTACGTGTACGGGGTATCGAGCTGCAGGGCCTAAATCATCAACCAAGCTCCTTCCAGTCTCGGAGTTTGAACTGACTATAAACCCTATATGAATCTCCTCGATCATGACCTGCAGGGGCTTTCGGGATCCATACATCTAATTCTGCGAAAACGATGGAATTGACGTGATTCTGCAGTGAAAATGATGCAATTTTAGTTGGAATCAGAGACATTTCACACAAGATAGAAAAGTTCGTTGAGGCTATCTTCATTCTCCGGTCATATATAGCGTTGTCGATTGATGGTTTTTCATTAGTACGAGGAGAACCATCAGTGTAAATCAATATGGCTGGCGTGATCGCTTACACCCTGCCTGCTATGCAGTTCGTGTGCCATTTGGTCGTTTCGGGACCTTCTGGCATTAACGTTACGGAATCAGGTAAGAATACCATGTTGACTGGATCAGAAGCCTAGAATGTGTCGATTTTGAAGAAATTTTCACGGCCAACTAATGTTACTTGACAATTTAGTTTCATATACGAGTACGACACAGTCGCCACCGCAGAAAAAAATTTCTACGCCTCTCCCGGACGGCTACGTGGCCAACTTTGATCTTGGATTCGCCTACAAGCATCACACTAGCCGACTTACGTTGATACAAGCAAGGAATGCATGTGAACAAGAAGGTGCTAAATTGGTAGTGATCGACTCTGCTAAGAAAATGGATTATATCGGAAGTCAGGTACATGGAAGTTGGGTGCACGCTGGTATTTTTCGTGTCAGTGACACATGGATTAACATTAACACGGGTAAGTTTCTAATTGGTTGGCATTTTAGCACGCGTTGATAGTCGTTGTGTATAACCGAAGCTGTTTCATATAATGTAGGAGAACCCATGACCTCAATACTTTGGAAATCGGAAGAACCTAGGGAAGGCTTCAATTGTGCCCAATTTATTTCCTCAAACTTAGGCACAGGATTCGGTACTTATCCATTCAACGATCACGAAGACTTCTTCTGCGAGATTCCAATTCTTGTGAACTCTACGATAACCGTCAATTAAAGAGCTTCGGTAGACGTCAAGATTACGGCACGACGCGGTGAGCGCAGTGCTTGATATCCGAAAATGTTTATCACAAACACAAAACACAATTAAAGTTTCATGTCAATAATTTTTGTCATCATGGGGTTAATGTTATCATGGGGTGTCTGTAAATTTTTGAGGCAAATCAAAGGTGACATATTGGTTGAAAAAAAATATTTTTGTGTATTATTGATAAGAATTGCTATTTTTGGGATTCGAGAAATTCCCAAAATTTTTTTTCAAAAAGTTGATTCGAAACTGCAACTTTTTTGTCGTATAAATTTTCTTGTACGATTCTATACTTTTGAGATATACGTAGGTTCGTAGCAAAAATGTTGAAATTTGGAAAAAGTAAATAAATGTGATCCAAAAATACTGAAAAAATTCACATAAATTCTTTCGATAATATATTTGTGTAATAAAACGAAATTATGATTTTTTTGGAATCGGTCAACTTTTCGACCGTTCGAAACGGGGTAGAATACCTCATATAGGTATACATACACAATTTAAGTTTCATGTCAATAATTTTCATCATCGTATGATTTTACACTCACACAATCTTCTTTTACTATTGTTAAACTGCAATTTTTCTTCTTACTTACATCAGGGGGTTAATTTAGAATGCGTTGATGAAATTATTTATCAAAGTTGTATGTTACACGTATTTTTCAATGTGGATCCTGCCAATAAAATGTAATAAGTTCATTTTAACGTTCTAACGAATTTTTACTTCGATACCATGGGCTAGCTCGGTCTTTATAATCATGTGCAAAATGTCGAAATATTATCAATAGGTATACAGATATTATCTTATGTATGCTTGGACCCACCCCGGCGATCTGGGTGTTGGATTATCAAGCTGGTAACCACGTTTCACGAAATTATCTATTGTTTTTTTTTTTCAATTAATTCGCAAAACGTAATTACAGGCCTGACCCGCCTGACGGTCCGATACCCGCATTACTGCAAGGCACCTTTGGGCAAACACCGACGCAGAATATGAAAGAAACCGCTAAGGAAAAGAGCATCAGTAATAAAGAACGGCAAAAATTTTATTGTTAATCACAAAAATTGAGAAAATTTTATTCAACACGCTTTAAAATTCCTTTAATACATTTATTAAACAGTAGATATATAAATGGTCTGACTAAAAATACACAGTCACACATATATTTATTACTCTGGTTTATAATTATTCAGATGATGTCAGAGTGTTAATTTTTACTCAGATAATCTTCGTACAGTTTAATTAACGAGGCAGGTGTCCTGGGTGTGACTATAGACAAAGCTGCTTTGAAATGTTCTTTGGTAATCTCTACAGCGTTTAAATTTTCTTCGAGAGCTTTCATCGCCGCTTCATGACAAATTGCTTGAACCTCTGCGCCCGAATATCCTTCAGTTAAATCCACTAAATCGTTTATATCAACATCGATAGATACAGGCATTTTTCCTAATTTAATATCGAATATTTCACGTCTTGTTTCGAAGTCCGGTAACGGAACGTAGACGATTCTATCCAGACGACCAGGACGGAGAAGCGCCTGATAAGAAATCGTTATTATTTAAAAAGATGATTATTCGTGAGACTTATGATTCAATTCTGACTTCATAAAAGAATATTAAAGCCATGATCTAACTATAAATATGATCTTGTCGTAGGTCATAGCATTGAATATCATGACACAGCAATTTTCTGCTCAAACCAATTCCCACCTTGTCAATTCTGTCTGGTCTATTAGTCGCAGCAACAAGCGTGACGTTACCCAATTCAGTAACGCCATCAAGCTCGGTTAACAATTGTGCCAAAACACGCTCTTGCACGTTACTGCCACCGCCAGTATTTGAAGAAGATGCCCTCTCTCCGCCAAGCGCATCAATTTCATCAATGAATATAATAGATGGTGCAACTTGTCGGGCTTTTCGGAATAGTTCCCTCACTGCTCTCTCGGACTCACCAACCCATTTTGAAAACAATTCAGGCCCCTGCAAAAGGCAAACAGTTATATAAAAATCTCAAACACATCAATTTTTCCTACAATTTTAATTTAAAGTAACAAAAAGGAATTCATTCTGCCTCAAATTAATCCTTTTCTGCTTGTTTCAATTTACAGGCTTTGAAAAAATAGAATCTACTAATTCGTTTCAGTGTTAAGTCAGCCAAAGCTCGAAAATTAATTAACAAAGACCAAGAAAAGACTTGCGACCTTTATGTTAAGAAAATTCAGCTTGCTCTCGGTGGCTAAAGCCTTGGCAATCATTGTCTTCGAGCAGCCAGGTGGACCGAACATGAGAACGCCTCTGGGAGGTGTAATACCGAGCCTAACAAAAGCTTCTGGATGTTTCAGGGGCCATTCAACAGCCTGTTGTAATTTAAGTTTCAGATCTTTTTGACCTCCTATATCAGACCATTTTACATTTGGAACTTCGACGAGAACTTCCTTCATTGCTGAAGGCGTTACTATCTTTAATGCATAGTTGAAATTATCCAGAGTTAGAGTAACTTGGGGTTCTTTGTCTTCCGAATGACCAACAGGCTCTCCTCGGTGCTTTATAGCATGTAGAGCTGCCCGAGAACAGAGGCTGAATAGATCAGCGGCAACGAATCCATGAGTTACAAATGCGATTTCTCCGATATTCAAAGTTCCAAGCTCATGGGGAACCTTGGATAATAAATTGATTAGAATTTCTTTCCGCATGGAATGGGTAGGCACGGAAACCTCAAATTCTTTATCGATTCTACCAGGCCTACGTAATGCAGGGTCCAAAGAATGTGGCTGTGAAGTTGTAGCTATGACCAGAACGTTTGCATTTGAATTCTGTAGATCATCGAACAGCGATAGTAGCGTAGAAAGGACTCTCTTCTCTTGATCAGACGTGGAGTTATTCTTCTTTGCGCAAAGATTGTGAATATCATCCATGAATATTAAGCAAGGAGCCTTCTTTTTAGCCTCTGTAAATATATCCCTCAGTTTTGCCTCTGTCTCACCAACGTATTTACTATAAATATCCGAGCTAGTCGCTGTGATTAAATGTGCACCCGATTCAGCTATCAAAGCTTTTGCCATAAGCGATTTACCAACCCCTAAACTTCCGTACAAAAGAATCCCCCTCGTTACATGAAACCTTCTGATTATCTTGTACTTTCCAAGCGCAATATCAATCACGTCTTTTATCTCAGCAATCAATTCATCATAGCCAGCTATGTCGGAAGTTTTTATTACTGTGCTCTCCTCGTCATCTTCTTTATCGATTTCTTTGCTTGCAATTTTCCACTCAGTAGCGTAAACAGCTTTGTAATATTTATCGCCATCTGATATATTGAGCTCTTCGAAATCCTGTTCCAAGTTTTTAGCTACTGTATCAACGCCGTCGTCCATAACACCTTCGCTTTTCACATCAAGAATCTTGTAGATTAATTTCTTCCCGTAGTACGGAATGCTGATTTTATTACCGACAGTGAATATCTTCCTCTCGTTATAATTTTTGATCATTACATCAAGCTCTGTCGTTACTTCGGGCAATTTTTGAGTACCTATATATTCAACGGTGATTTCTGTCGCCAGACAAACCTGAGACCCAAGTTTTGAAATTTGGACACGACCTTCGAGCTTGTTTAAATCAATTGCTGAAAAATTAAAATTATTAATTAGCTGATTTAGGAAGATATGGACACATGTAGAGAAACCGAATTTTTAGCTTTCAAGAGGCATACCATGTTTCGTTAAAGAGACACTGGTTAACGTCTTATCATTCGTTGGCCAAGCAACTTTGACTACGGTACTATCACTCGTTTTTAATACGACTGAATCCCCTATTGCAATTTGGCATAATTGCATTGCGGATTGAGATAGGAATACTAGATCATTTAATTCACGTTGTGTTATATTTTTCGGAGGCTCTGAAAGGAGAAATTCGTTAAATAAAATGCGGAGGGAATAGAGAAGAAAGAAAAGACTATAGAGTAACGGGTTTTTTTTCAACAGTTTATTTAAATTATACGATAAAATGCGTCTTGGAATTATTTTGAAATTCATGCAAAGGGGTAAACATAACCTCAAGGACGTTATTCGGATTCGTAGAGCGTAGAGCGAAGCTTAAAAATCGTATTTATAGAATATTGTATGGTGGTTTAAAAATCTGTTTGGAATATATTGTTAGATCGTGAAATACGAGGTGATTGTATGTATTGTTTGTGCATAAGTATTGATGAAAGGCGGTGGAACGCATAACCTAAAATACGTTACTCACCCTGGGATTTGTACGTTTCGATATTGCTGTACAAAATACCATTTTGTATGTAATTGTGATTGAAATTTTTTATCGACGGTGGACAATTTTCCTCGTGAATTGTTATATCCTTTTGCGTTAATATGGATTGACATTTTTCACACGAGTACCAAGGCGACGGAGAACCTTTCTTTGATTTGGGTGACATTTCAAGTCACGCTGTGCTGTCCACCCTGTGGACGTTGATGACGTATGCACGCTAAGCTGCGTACACATGTTGACTGTGGAACTGACATCATCACTGCGACGTAATGCATTCAATAAGAACGTGTCATCGCATAGTAAAATTATTGATTTATTATTAATGTACGTATTTTCAGTTTTTCTGGAGCAGCTGATGGACCTATATTCAATATTTGGTAATTTGAAATGACGATAATGGGTAATATCAATCTTCACGATAGATTATGGCGCAGTATGATACCTCGTCATTTGAAAATAGAATTTGAAAAATGAATCTTGTTTGCCGTGACTCGCTAACATTGGTACGAATGATGAAAATCCTCGGAACATATGAGCCTAAATCGATAAAAATCTTACATATTGAATATATGTAGTATATTTTTTTTTCTCGTAATGTAATGAATTAACTCCCATTAACATTTAGGGAGATCCAGCTGTATTGGAGAAATTGCGTGAACGCGGTTAACTACTACGCCTATATTAAGGGCTGTATGCGTTACTTTGTTGTCTTTATAATTGCATACTCTTCAGGCGTAAATGGTTTAAAGTTGTATGGTCACTGAACTCTACTAAGTTCAGTGCACGTGGTTCATAGGGTTTTATAAAAATGACTTGATAGGGTATAGGATATCTTTTTCAAAGTGAAAAAATTTATTTTATTAATCTGACGGTGGTTTTTATGGGAAATTAGGACTGTAAGTGAAATAGCAGGAAGATGAATGAATACAGAAAATGAATGCAGATAAAAGAAGCTGAAAAACCAAATGCTTAATTGAATTGGATGAAATATTTTGGAAACATGTCAATTAAGGATCACGGTATTTCGATGAAGTGCTTTATGCGATGACTACATTTTTAGAAGATTTCTGAAATGTGTTAATATATTACGGATAATAAAGAATATAATATTCATAATACACGAGAAGGTTTTATACGTATCATACTCACTTCAATACCATATACCTATATACGTATATACTTAACTTTAAATAATTGAAAGGGTATTTCGAACGGGTTTCGAATTGTGTCCACCGTCCACGCATAATTGCTCCAATCGTTAGTCGGTTATAGTCGCATGCTCTGGCCACGCCACGCCACGAAATATCGTGTGGTTACGAATGATTATTATAGGTATAGCTATGATCTATATTAAAAATGTATTTTATGTAAAATGCAAAAGCTCAATAAAATTCTTTTTCATAAAAATCTATGAATCGATAATAAGAAAACACTTACGACAATTCATAATTTATATTTTTCTAGTGAATAAGTGTGTATAAAATATTTACTAAGAATTAGTCAAATCCAGGATGTTATACGCTGTAAATATTTCCGAACTAGTTATTTACATATTTTTTAATTATAATTTCGGTGAAATTTAATAGAAACATTTCTTTGAAACATTTACAAATGTCTAAAAACTCATATATTTCGTGTTATGTGGCAGCAAATCGTAAATTACTAAAAAATGAAAAAAAAAATAAACAAAATTGATTATTCAAATTACTCGATATTCATAATTTACAATGTTTCGTCTTATTCATCGTACTACAATAATGACGAAATCTTTAATCGCCGGTTATAATCTGTATACCTATGTGTAAATTAAAAAATGGTTTATAATATACCCTCAGAGATCGTTATACGGATTGTTTCCTATCAATAAATATATTCCACATGTAAATGCGAAACAAACCCGAGGCCATTGGCTGCGACCACCTGTGAGAATCGCAAGATCGAAGATATATAATTGACACAACGTGATTTGTGACCACGAAGAGACGTACTATACCCATCGACCATCATCCTGCAATTCCGGCTGCTGTACACATACATACAAATAAATTCAGGATGCATATGCGTATATGTATATGTGTAGGTATATGTGTATTTGGTATGCATGTATAGTAAAATTGCAGAAGCAAGTCTGCGTTCCTTCCGTAGATGAAAATAAAAGTATGTAAGGTACGATGTGAGGCGAGGCCAGGAAGGCTTTCGGCAGGTCTTTCATCTTTCTGTGTCGTTCTGATTTTCCCTCTCTCTTTCTCTCTCTTGTTCCATCAATCTTTGAACATCGCATTGAGGACCCGTGTGCTCCATCCTCTTCCACATCGTCTGAAGTATCACGCGACGTTGAGGGAAGGGATAAGGGCAAAGGGGGTAGCAGCCATTCCGCAGATAATTAAAATCTGCAACTATCTGTTTGGTTGAGGGAACGAAGCGACCGCAACGCGACGCGACGGGACGGGCGGATGGATGGACAGACTGATGGACGTACGCGAGAACGAGCGACGGGTGATCGAGATTAATAGACTCTCCTGTCAGCTGCGGTCTCCTCATCGTGACCAGCGACTGGCCACTGTCCAGTCTGTCCTCAGATCGCAACCTGCGTGGGCCATTGGAAAACGTAAACCGTATACGACGATACTTTTGCCACTAACTTCCGGTCTTTACCGCGTCTGAAAAGGGATAGTTTTTAGTCGATAAAATTGACGTAAGCGATAAGAGGAAACTGAAGAAGAAAAAACGAAAATCACGGGATGAGATAACAGTGACGTAAAAAAATCCCTCACACAGCTCCGAATCCATTGCGTATTTTTCTTCGTTGATATCTCCGAGTTTACGCAGGAAGCACTTCATACCTTACTTCCGGATACATAAAACACGCGGTCAACCTCATGAGGAGCACTAGAGGATGGTGGATCGTTCTTGGCGGTTTCACCTTGGTTTATCTTCGAAATGTTTGCTTAGGTAGGGAAAAATAATTACGGAATAGAATAGCAGCTGCCTCAAATCATACAGAAAATTTTCGGTACTGTTTTGGCATTCTTCTTCTTCTTATTTTTATTCTGTATTCTCAAATTCAGCCTCTTAAGTCACGTGTGAAGATTTCCAAATCTCAATTTTCACTTCGAGGATACAAATAGGTCTCTAAAATTTTTTCCTGAATGTCTAAGAGTTCGAGGGTCGATCTCCTAATCTTTCACATTGTCATGATGAGGAATTTGGATGAATTTATTTCATTTCCATTGACCAAAAGCTGTTTCAATTATCCAAATGTCATGTAATACCATAAATAACAAAAAAAAAAAAAACAAAAACAGCTTTCCCATCCATCCCCTGAATTTTTTAGCCTATTCTCTCATTCAAACAATCGTTCGGAGCATATTTTAAGCCAATTATCCGAAAGCTATGTATGTGATACGTGTCCTGCAATAATCGCCCATGTAAATTTCACTTAAACGACAGTTTAATGTCCAGTTTAATTCGCAATTCATCGAGGCAATCGAACTCAATGACGTCCTCATTGTCGTTGGAGAGTATGAGAAGACTATAGATGATTGATCATTTATCTTACGGTTCCTACGGTCCAACTTAAATTCGCTATAAATCGTATAGGTATAAAACTCGATGATCAAAAATTGTTTTATGTGTGCATCGATTGCAGCAGAATTTTTCTAATTGGCACAGAAATTAAAATAGCAAATATACCTGCATTAACTTTTTTGGATTTAAATTTCAGCAGCTTTTAACATCATCTAATTTAAATATTATTATTTTTAGCCGTTGGTGCGGAGAGCGAATCGCCAGAAGATGCTGCTAGGACAACTGAAGCATCTGAAGAAACTAGGCAACAACAACAGCAGCATCTTTGCTGCGCAAGACATGGAAGAACGATCGATGTGGGTTACGGTAAGTTGGATGTAATTTTTAAACTTTTTTCCGTATAATTTATACCACGTTATGATCTACGGGAATTAGATATTAATTAATCACGCAATTTCTAAGGAAGTAGGAAATGGGAAGTGGGGGATAGGAAGTACAGGGAAAAGTTTTTAAAATTGATCTGACTGCAAGCTGTGACAACGAGTTAGATAAAACCATGCGATATTTTATAACGTCGGTGAAAGATCAGCCCTTTTCAAATTAAATATCTACGCCAACGAGTGTTTAAGCAATTGACATCCGCGTTGAACCGAGGGTGTCACGGTTCTTCCGGCCAATATACAATCTCTGTATTGATACAGAGGGATTCAAAGTTGAGGATGTGTTTGAATTAGTAAATTTTTAATTAATTTCTTCAGACGAAAATTGAACATTTATCAGTAAACTAAATATTCCAAAAAATGTGAAAACATTGTTTAAAAAAATAATCCAGACATTCGTATTTCATATCAAAACGCTTTATGAGGAAGAAATATCTTCTGGACTTATCGTCGTTGCTTAATTATTGTGAAAAAAAAATTGATTGAAAAAAAATTCCCATAAGTAAATTTGATTTTTCTAATATAAAAAATAAATCTGTAATTGGGTACATATCACCGAATTTTTATGGCAACATTTCGGAATCGTGTCTCTCCAGTTTGTATGGCTGCCATTTATAGTCCGCGATAAGAAGTAAACTGCAACGTGTTGATCGCAACAAGGTGAAGAGGCGTGGGTCACGTCGATGCCTCGTGAACGGGCACATAAGTCGCGTGAATCACGAACACCCACCCATCCCTAGTGCCTAGTGGCGACTGTCCGGTCATCCGAGCCAAAAATAGCTCAGTTACATTACGGACTCCATCCCGGCCGCGTGATCCCAACACTTCTAATTTAACAACCGTCATAAATCAAATCTGTTTTCTGCACAACGAGACCTACTCAACGATGATTATGATAATATCTACAAATGTCTTTCGCCCATTTAGCCAGATGAATTATAAGACCATCCAACCAAATAACAAACCGAATACAAAACCTTTGCACCCGGGTGTTAAAAAAAATGTTTTTTTTTTTTTCGTTTTTTTATCCTTCCGCTTCCTACTTCCAGATTTTTTATTTTTTTTTGTATTAATTTTATTTCTTTTCAAAAATCGTTAAGGATTTAAAATTTTTTGAAAAAATAATTAATTTTTTATTATCTACTGTTGTATATCTTTTTGATATAAACTTAGTCCGTCAACTGCAGGTATGTCGAATCAAGTAATCCAAATCGATGCTGGTCACTGCCGAAGGCTCTGCCCTCGTCATGTCGTCGATGATCCAGGAGATGCCAGTAAACCTGCAGTTCAGGTAAACTATAAACTAATTATTTTACTTTTAAGAAAGTATAATAAAGATTTTGGAAATAATTTTTTAAATCGCTGGTACGATTTATTACAAAATTTTTTAACAATTTTATGGACTTATTATTATATGGATTGATTGTACTGAAGAAGAAATGGATGGAGTAGAGTATAGGTTGTATCGATTATCTATAAGCTTTTTAAAATTTTGAGGAAATATTATATAGTCCATAAAATTTGAAAAAATATTTAATAACGTTTGAAAATGCAAGTAAATTAGTTTATTTGCATTTCCTTTATATCAAAAATAATCGTCTCCATGGTTAATTTATAGAAAATTGAAATCATCGTTGAAATAATGAGATACGATCAACATCGCAGAATTGATTTACCATACGGTTTGAGATTTTATCGACGAATGTATAATAGTAACCATATGTTTGAGCGAATAATCTTTGTGAAAGAATGCTGCCTCTCCAGGATCTGTACAATCTCGTGAGTCATCGTCCAAAGTATACGAAGAAGAAGAAGAAGAAGAAGAAGAAGAAGAAGAAGAAGAAGAAGAAGAAGAAGAAGAATACGAAGGATGGGGTGATCAGACTTGTGGTGCAAAAAACACACCAGGTTCTCAGATACCAAACCTAAAGAATTTAACCCTCGATCGTTTATTCGTCGAAGGAATTGAATTTCGTCTCGGGAATTTAGTCACGCGAATAACTATAGCTGCAGTTGAAGAAAAACTTTACTGGCTCACGATCAGATGTTTCGCAGATTTATATACCATATACCTATACCTACCTATAGGTACATACATACCTATATAGGTATACATACCTACTACATACATACTGAAACCGCGAAAGAATTTCTCTGAATTTATTTTACGACGAAAAAATTTTTCGTATGTTCCTATACATATACCTATACCTACCCCAAAACTACACAGAGACATTCAATGGAATTAATTGGAACCTGTGATGGTAGGTATATCGAATTTCTTTGACCAAACCAAAGAAAAAGGTGCTTCGACTTTTTTCGAGAGTAAGTAGTAATACTTTTAAATGACTTTTCGATTCTTTTATGGAGTATTAACTACGTGCATAAATTGTATCGAAAGTCTTAAAAATCCGACGAATTTGGGTGAAGTAATAGCATCGATGTGTACAATATCACTTTGGCAAGGTCTTAATCGCATCTTATCGAAATTTCGATACACAAAACGAGCTACAACATTCTGCGAGAAAAGCAAGTCGAAGATGGGGAGGATCCTGCAGGAGAGATCCCGTCGTTATTTAGTAAATGCTATTTTCGTCCCGTGATGCAATCCCGCTTAAGCGTGGTCCGCGGTCTGCCACCCACGCCATGAACGGAGACCATGTTTTGCGTCCTTGGAAGGTCGGATCATCGAGGGTCAGCGCTCCGACGCGGGCGCCTGTATGGCAGTCTGACCGTAGAACGTACAGGGTACTAAATTTAAAATACGTACACTGGAGATTTAACCCAGGAGATATCCTATAGGATACACGTGATCACGGTGCACTGAGTATGCACGGTAGCCTCTTCTTCTACAGACACCATAACTCTGTCAACATCTTTCTTAATGGTTATAGATTATGACTCGAGTCCAGTTCATTTCGTACAAAAATTTATTGAAAAATAATTCTTATACAATTTTTAATTTTTCAGAGATGTCCTCTGGACTGGCATTGCCGTCCAAATTCATCGAGGCTAGAAAGGGTCTCAACTATTCTAGGAGTTCGTGTGATAGAGGCTGTAGACTCGTGTGATTGTACCCCAAAGCAGGCCTGCAGTAGAGAACCTTACACTTACGTTGTTCATCCTGGAACTCCACATCAGGCTGATATGGACGTTGGTATTTGCATGGGTCACTGTGCCAAAGGTCTTGGATGTAAACCTTTGAGAAACAGAACGATCAGCATTGTTGGTCCAAACGGTTAGTTAATTTTTAAGTATTTCACGACTAAGGTAACCATAAAATCACGCTTACATTATCGTCACGATTCTATCAGGAGATGAAGTCCATCAAGTCATAGAAGAGTGTGGATGCAGTGATGACTGCTACAGGATGACGCATGTCGAGACTGTCTTGGATTTTAGTGAAGTAGAAATCCGGGACGGGTCAAACTCTACTGAGGTCAAGCCGCTGGTTAGGGTGAGAAGTCTTTGTCTTAGTTAAAAATGATGCGTATTTGATATAAACTGCAAGTCAAACTGTCTCATTGAATCCATAACCATCCTTGTATAATTTCACTGATTGACATTGAGAAAAGTTTGGCAAGGTTCTTCCGTGTTCTTATAAACGAATCGTGTCCGATTCTCATCGTATTTAATAGGCTATCGACGTTGGACAGTGCGTCGGCGTTTGTTCTGGCAAGGAAATGGAGACTTGTCTATTACGAGATAAGAAAGATCCATCTAGATGTTTGGCTGGTCTGTATTCGAAACAACATTCCTGCACTCCGGCCAGATTCAAAATCCATGAATACAGGTATCGTATATCAGCTTTATAAAATAAAAATTTTCATTTTTAATCTCATTTTTTGAATTTCTGAATGCTTTTTTTTTCTCAAATTTCATTTCTCAATTTAAATAGAAAATTTAATGAACAAATTGAAAATCGTAAGCACCTTTTTCCGTCATTTTTAGATCCCGGAGGGGCGCAATGAGAGAAATAATTGCAATCACGCAGTGCGCTTGTGTCTAACGTTGATCTGCATTTAAAAATTATTAGACTTAGGTTGATTATGATTTTGTAAAATGATAATACTTGGTCGAGTTTTGTAGTGGTGAATTTGCTGCAAACTCGGTAATATCAAACTATTAACGATATTTCATTTATTTGCGTTTATATACCATATCTGTTTATTATTTTGAATTTTCCATATAGATATTAGACTGGGCCAAAAAAATTGACTATTTCTTTTTTTGTTTAAAGTATATCGAAAATATTGTTTGGGGTGACAAAAACAAAATTATTGTGAGAATTTGAGTCCTTAATATTAATATTAAGAGGTCTATCATCGCAATTTTAGATTTCTTTTTCCTGATCGGGTTTTTGTCTTGGAACTCCCAAACCATTGAGTTCAAGAAAATTGACTCGGAGATAGTTTTTGAAGGAAATTGAATGCTCCACAAAAAAGGTCTCATTAAAATTTTCCGTCAGATGAACCGTTTCCTTACAATCATGCCTTAAAAATTGGTATAGTTTTAAAATTTGATGTTTCAACTTTGGAAGATCAAATTGTAAAACTATACCAATTTTTATGGCATGATTGTAAGGAAACGGTTCATCTGACGGAAAATTTTAATCAGACCTTTTTTGTAGAACATTCAATTTCCTTCAAAAAATATCATTTAGTCAATTTTGTTTAACTCAATGGTTTGGGAGTTCTGAGACAAAATCCCGCTCAGGAAAAAAAAATCTAAAATTGCGATGATAGACTTCTTAATATTAAAATTAAGGACTCAAATTCTCACAATCATTTTTTCTTGTCACCCCAAACAATATTTTCGATATACTTGAAAAAAAAAAACAGTCGATTTTTTTGGCCCAGTCTAATAGATATATGTATGTATAAGACAATTGTGTATGTATCCCCGTATTTGACTAATAATAAATTTCGAAATTTTAATCGATATCTTTGGTTTTATTCCACTATTCCTTTATTAGTATTGATATAATTGTTAAAATTGCCTAATTAGCTAATTCTGAGGATCCAATAGAATTTTAAACACAAAGCACATGATCATAGAAGGAGTGATCTACGTCATACGTAGCTATTCTATTGCTGATTTCTTGTGTAAGATTGTAAATAGCCATGAAAGGTAATCGTGAATCAGCAACCGAGGAAGATATAATTTTATTTCATATTATAGTAAAACAAAAAATTTTCGAAGGTCGATTTGGCGATGAATATATTGACAAATAAATTTTTTTTTTTTTTTTGCGTAGGGTCGGTATATAGTGTATAAGAATTTTATGCGAGATGTGATGTCGAATTTCTTGGCAAGTAAACGTGCACGTAAGTTCTTTGGTACATTATGTCGTAGGACATGCGCGTAATTGCAACTGGCCAACACTGAGAGTTGCCAATTCTGTTGAATAAACGTAAGGTATCATTCGACCCGCTTTGTTACCAGAAGGAAGTGATAAACTAACCAATTGAGATCAGACCGAGAACGTGGGCGAAATATTATGAAATTTAAACGTATCGTCAGCGACTAGTATCTCGCGGTATATTTTACGTCGCTATGTATGTATGTATGTATGTACATACATACATTACGGTAGGATGCAGAAATGCGGAAATGCATAATAAATCTATGAGAACACAACGCTGATCGTGGTAGACATCAGGATTCTGCATAATCTGATTTTTGCAGATTTCAAAACGTTGAAAAATCAGTTTTAAAACGGTAATTTCGTGGCTGAGGTTGCGATTGACAAAAAAACATGTCGAGGGGTGGGGGTTAGTGTGTATTACACATTACCACAGTCCACGAATCGCGGAATGGTCGTATCGTAAATAAAAACAACGCTCCACATTTCTCACCGCTTACTAACTCCAGAGAATTTAGGAACTTTGAATTTTTAATAGCCGCGATGTCACCGGGGAACTGTAGCTTCCTTCTGACTCGTAATGGACTGCGATCTGGATTCTGGACTCTGGAGGCGTTCGGGGGCGTTTCAGGGCGCCAGAAAAACACCACTTTCAGACTCGGTTCACGGAATTAGACTTATTTCGAAAACTTAAGATAAATGAGAGAATGAGAACAACATTTCTAAATAGACAGTGAAATTTAACAGATAGTTATCTGGGGAGATAATCTTTTTCTAGGAATTCAGAAATTTCAAAAGAAACTTACGAATTCAAAATTCTTGGCATGAATCATAGAAATTTGGGGTTCCAGAGATGGATGAGCATGAATATCTGATCATAAATATAAGATCAATTTTGCGGTGGTACTTTTTGTTTGGTGTGAATGAAAAAGAGAATTATCCCTTTTTTCTATCCGAAGAGATGACTTTCGGATCTATGAACAAGATATGGATGGTTTGAATCTATTCATGAAAGACACTTTTCATGAAATACTATAATTGATAGAAGATACACATTACGAATATCCCTAAACGTATGTTCAAGGGTCTTGATCGCGAATTAAGAAACTGTAGGCAATGGACTAAATTTACGAGGATGACGAATACTGGAGGTTTCCTCCGATATCGTTGCTTAAAATGCATCAAACTTTAACAAAAATACAGCAAGAGTAAAGTAAATTAAACTCAGAATTAATTTGCGTATTACAACTGACTAAATTGTAGTGAATGATGGGCAGATTTCAATACTGACACGAAAATTGACCACTACGAGACTCTGCTATTAGGAGTAGTTATCGCGATCTGGTTGAGCTGGAGCGTCTTCTGGCTTCATGATGAAATCTTCCCAATTCCTCTTGATTGTGAGAAAAACGTGTGCCAATGAAAATTCGTTGGATAAGTATCCTAGGACGATTTCGTCATGTACTGACAACACATTGACAACGATTCGAACTTTCGGTCGTGATAGGTCATTCAGTTTGTTCGAACTTAGAACCGGAAGATAGCCTGTCGCCAGTGTTCAGAATGAAATCGTTAATGACGACAGGATACAAAACTCGAGAATATTCATGACGAGTGACGCGTGGATGTGGCAGTTACATTACAAAACTATGACGAATATCGTTCTCCTCTGATCGCAAATCTATTTAACACGAATACCCGAAATTGGACATTCAGATCCTACGATGTTCTATACCTACGTTTATTGAGAAATCGGAGACTGTTTCCTTACTTTTGGCGGCCAACCGCCATTTACAGTCATCTTGAATTACCACTTAATATTTAAAGAGTGAACGCTATACTTATGGCGCTAATGAGCGTACGCAACGCAACGCAACACTCGACACAACCAAAAAATCGGACTAATATACGGAAGGTGGAATCTTGGCGCCCCCGCGAATCCATAAAGTGGGAAAATAGAATTGGACGCATTCGCGAGTTTGGGTTAGGAGTGCGAGGGAAATGCCGGTATCAAAATCAGAGGAGTGCAGGTCAGAGGAGACGTCGGCGGGCGCCCAGCCGCCGCGGTGGATAGGAGAGGATTGGAGAGGTGAGGCGAGGCGAGGCTTCAGCGGTAGCGGAGGATAAAGGTGACTCCCGCGCGAGATCCCTCCCATATGCCATTTAGCATCAGTTCATAAGCTTGGACCATCCGGGACCAATTCGGTGGTACTAGTTTCTTACTTGCTGGTGTTTAATTTTCTACATCATAAACGCCGGAACGTCTCGTTCTCTTTCCCACCTCTAAGCGCGCGTGCACATTATTTGGACCAAAAAAAAAAGAGTGTCAACAAAGTGAAAAAGGAAACTCAAATAACAACACGAACATGATGAGAAAAAACCTTTTATTTTTGCTGCTTTTGTTTGCCGCCGTTTTTTCACACCCCACGGAAATACTCGACGGGAGTGGCTCTTCCGATGTCGAGTTCAGTCTTACCTTGAACGACGATCTTCTCGATGACGAGACCCGGGATGCACAACGACTAGAGGCCTTGGCAAAGTTGCAACAGGTCAGTAACACCGATTTTCGATGTTCGTTTAATCACTTTCGGAATGATTGAGATATTTTTTTTTTTTTTTTTTGTGCAGATTTTTGGAATCCCAGAATCCAGCGAGAGGCCCAGTTCGCATAAAATTCCGCCTCAATTCATGATGGAACTTTACAACACGATCGCTGATCCGAGTGGAATAACGCGGGGTAAAAATCCCTACAACGCTAAGATCGTTAGAAGTTTCATAGAAATCGGTAAGGTTTATGAATAATTTTTATTTACGGATATTTTCGGGAGTTAAAATTATAACGAAGTGTCTGTTTCCGCTCTTCACAGACAGTTCCATGTCTCATCACTACTTGTTCAACATTACCGATCTCGAGACGAACGAATCTGTATTAGAGGCAGAGCTGCATCTATATCGTAAGAGAACACCGTTCAAAGCGATGCATCCCGCGGTTCTTTCCTCTCCATATTACCTGGTCAGTTTGGAGAAAAACTAAATCGGTTAATCTTTGAAGAAATCGGTTATGAAAAATTTGTACATTTTTTTTTCTCATTTTCTTTATTTCCAGATCCGAGTCTACCAAGTATTGGACGAACGTCAACTTGACATACCGGATTTACACAAACTGTTGAGCGTCCACTACGTCGGAGCTCACGCTTCAGGTTGGCAGGTAAATATGTTTTTCCCGGATTTCCTGGACCCTGAATAACACGTAAATTGTTGTATAACATCTCGGGGTTGATTAAAGTCTTGAAATCGTGCCAAAAATGTGGGCACCGTTAGTTTTACGGATCTTATAAATTTTCCAAAGTTGACTTTTCACGGTGCATTTTAATTCTTTGATGATTCACGAACCAAATGATGATCATATATTAATAAATTTCCAAGGTGTTCAACGTCAAACAAGCAGTTATCTCATGGATATCCGGAGCTCCAAATCTCGGACTATTAGTTACCGCTTCCAATCTTTTTGGTGATGATGCCGCCGTCCATTTCTCACGACGAAATAACTATCGTCATAGCAAACAACCGATCTTGGTGCTGTTCAATGACGATGGTAAAGACGGTCCATCCGGTGAAAACATCATACCTCATTACTACAAGTACGCTAATGACCTTGAAGATGAAGAAGAGGATGAGGCCATGGCCTATAACGGGCAGAAGATCGATATCGACGACAGCGAGAGTTTCGAGGACGATAAATTCACCAGGGAAAAACGTCGCAAAGATGACTCGGTATTACGTGAAGAGTCCAGTCGTACCGGAACCAACGACTACCTACAAATTCGAAAACGGGAACGTCGGGACGCCTCGTCTCCAAAGAAGGATCGGCGTATAGTATCAAAAAATTCAAAAATATCGGATGCTCTGACCTCAATGGACATCTATGAACGTGCTGTGATAAGAAGACGACTAGCTAAAAGCCGGAAAATTGATAGAACCGATGAACTAGCTCCCGATTCAACATCTCTGTTAAAACAACGCCGATCACGATCTACGCCGGAATTATTAACCCCTAAATCGAACGTTACTAGTCAAGCAAACGCCACTGACTGTGCCAGACATGAACTCTATGTAGATTTCGAAGAGATCGGCTGGTCCGATTTCATAATTGCGCCTAAGGGCTACTCAGCTTACCATTGCAAAGGTCACTGCAAATTTCCACTAAGCCAAGTTCAACATCCAACAAACCACGCGACAGTACAGAGTCTTGTTCACATGCTACGACAAGGGACAGACGTTAATCTTCCATGTTGTGTTCCTACGAAACTGTTGGGCATCAGTATATTGTATTTCCTAGACGATAGCAGCGTCGTATTAAAATTGTACCATGATATGGTAGCCGATCGATGTGGATGTCACTAGAGGCTTAGACAAAGGGCATCTCTTCATCTGCAAATACAAATAAATAAATAATAATAAAAAGTGATCAGTTCTGAATGCGATATTAAATTATCATTAAACGCACATTAAAAATGAATTATTTTAAAGGGTCGATGTGTCCGTACATATATATTGTATATAAGAACGTTATTCGGGATATCCTACGGTACCCTAATAATAATAAGTCTACGTGATAAATGATGAATATTAAATTATTAATTATAATCTAAGTTGAAGTTGTATATATATATGTATTTTAATTTAATCATGTATATCGTTGAAATAATGTATTACATACGCTAAGATTGGTAATAAAATTTGTTTAAATCAGTTATTTATATGGTGACACACCTTTGAACTGTAGGTATACTATATGTATGTATAAATCAAAAATTACTGCGGAATACAAACGTTGATTAACAATAATATAAGCTGAAGCAATGACGAATAGCGTAGCTAATATGATACACGCAGAGGAACGATCGTCGAGTTTTAAATTGGTTAATGTGTTTACGACGAGATCGCACGTCTGGTAAGCTTGGTAGATTTTTCTGTTGGACTGAAACTAGAAACTATTAATCATACGTAATAAGCTACCATCTCCAAGCAGTATACTCTAGCATTATGTAGTAAGATACTAGATAAGTATAGTGTACTTACTCTGTAAATATTGAGTGGTAGTTCAGAATGACTGTAAATGGCAGTTGACCGTCAAAAGTAAGGAAACACTCTCCGATTTCTCAATAAACGTAGGTATAGAACATCGTAGGATCTGAATGTCCAATTTCGGGTATTCGTGTTAAATAGATTTGCGATCAGAGGAGAACGATATTCGTCATAGTTTTGTAATGTAACTGCCACATCCACGCGTCACTCGTCATGAATATTCTCGGGTTTTGTATCCTGTCGTCATTAACGATTTCATTCTGAACACTGGCGACAGGCTATCTTCCGGTTCTAAGTTCGAACAAACTGAACGATCTATCACGACCGAAAGTTCGAATCGTGGTCAATGTTTTGTCAGCACATGACGAAATCGTCCTAGGATACTTATCCAACGAATTTTCATTGGTACACGTTTTTCTCACAATCAACAGGAATTGGGAAGATTTCATCATGAAGCCAGAAGACGCTCCAGCTCAACCAGATCGCGATAACTACTCCTAATAGCAGAGTCTCGTAGTGGTCAATTTTCGTGTCAGTCTTGAAATCTGCCCATTATTCACTACAATTTAGTCAGTTCTAATACGTAAATTAATTCTGAGTTTAATTTACTTTACTCTTGCTGTATTTTTGTTAAAGTTTGATGCATTTTAAGCAACGATATCGGAGGAAATCTCCAGTATTTGTCATCCTCGTAAATTTAGTACATTGCCTACAGTTTCTTAATTCGCGAACAAAACCCTTGAATATACGTTCGGGGATATTCGTAATGTGTATCTTCTATCAATTATAATATTTCATGAAAAGTGTCGTTCATGAATAGATTCAAACCATCCATATCTTGTTTATGAATCCGAAAGTCATCTCTTCGGATAGAAGAAAGGGATAACCCTGTTTTTTTATATTTTAGGGTACCAACTACATCAAAGAAACCTAAATTACTTTCCAATCTCGTTGACCTGATCCATTACACATGACACGCATAATTATAGTCAGGAAAATTTCATCACGGTTATGGATGTGAAGGTTTCCAGTGGAAGTCTTCCTGCCAAAGTGGTTTCGTATACCGTATCGTATCTCTTGCCCACGCCTACTCGACGGTCCGTTTCGCGTTGGCGTGAAATTTTCTTTTTTTTTTTTTTTCTTATTTTTCATATTTTTGTAGCAATGACAACAACGCGGTGAAGTCAACACCTCTAGAGTCTTGTTGATGAGTCGACATTCCGCGACCGAAACTCTTCATCTAAGTGGCGCCAACCCCAACTCTTGTTTACATTCAACATTCTGCTGCTCGCGTCCGGATCTAAATCTTCTTATTTTGACTCCCACTCTTCGACTATTTTACCTCAATCCGCCTTCATTCCGTGAAGTCTGCTTTTTTCTTTTCTTTTAATTGCCATTGTCAATAATTAGGTGATTATATTTTCAAAATAATAAACAAAAATTCCACCAGATTCTGGAAGCGATAATTAATTTTGATCCATTTTTTTTTTCATTAAGTTTCTTTCAATCAGAAGAATAGAAATGAATTACCTTCGCAGGTATGTATGCGTTCAGGCGCGGTTTAATCGCGCGACGAATCGCGAGGATTAATCGACTCGTCGAAATATAAATTCAATGGAATTCGATTCGCGTGCCGTCCGAGCATTCCAAACTGATACATACGTACATATTTTCTATATTTAAATACTTTCGGTGTATTTTCGAATCAGTCCTGCTAAAAATATCCAAGACGTGTTTCACTGCATTCCCGAGAACGATGAACCGCATTGCAGAACCGTGATTTAGGGTCTCGTTTGCACCACGTCATAGACATCGATAAATTATTACTTTGTTATTACACGCATCGTTTCACGGTAAATTTTCACATCCGAATGAATCCATGAATCTAGACAAAATTGTTATTATCTTTTAATTTTGGATCATTTTTTTATCTCTGAATTACAGTACCGTATATTTTCGTTATGCTGGTTCCTATCCCTCCCAATTTAATGTTCGAGTGCATTTACCTCAGCCATGACTTACCAGCTACTTTTCGAAATCTTTCGATCGATTAAAATTATCCTAATTGAAGTTGAAACCGTGTCATTCATCAGCAGTCACATTCCTGCTTTTATAACCATCACCGTCTCACAATAGCGAAAATTTTATAATCAGCTTGACGTGTGATCCCAAATTGTAATATGACAAGGCAATTTGTACTTTACATATTCGTAGGGATCGATATTTGACTCATTATGGATACGAAGTTAAAGAGGGAAAAAACTAATCGATCAACTAAAGGGTGTAACGTTAAAACTGGCTGAAAATGAGTCAACTTTTTTAAGAAGGTGCGGACTATTTTTGAAGGGTGTTTTAAAAAGTTCTGGTTTTGATACGAGCACATTGTCCATCTTGTCTCCATCCTGTACGTTGCAATTATAAACTTTTTCTGAAAATTCTATTTCTGTTCCAACTAAATTGAAAGCTTTTGTTTTCGTTTTTTCTTTTTTGTTTTTTTTTTTTTTTTATTGACCTACACACGTTAAGTGTAAGCTTGGCAATATGTTCAGAACTGATATGAATAAAAAATGAATGAATGAATGAATTTTCGGTATTTCAAACCTTACGCTATCCACCTTGCCCACCCGTACCCCGTACCTGGCGCTGGGAACGAAAATATCTGATATTGGGAAAATGTCTACTTAGCTAATTCGAAAAGTGGTAAGCTTGTTTAGTCGAACAGAAGTCGATCTAACGCGATCAACCCTCTAGACAACTTGTTTAATATCGTTGCTTCGAGTGAAATTATAATAAGATCGTATATTTGTAAACTATCAATAATTCATTGGAAATCTGATTGAAATTTTTACGTGATCGTAGATATGAGAGTGCTTTCGGTGCGATCTAAAAAGCTTTTCTTAGCCATCTGCGTCATCCTTTACGGCCTGAAGATCATAGGGCTAGCGCCATTCTCTGTGCCAACTAAACAATCGGACAAAATAGACCCTCGGAACTCTCGCTTAGAGGTTTTTTTTTTCTCAAAAATCGGTCTGGCTTATAATATTCTACTTTTGATTCCGGTTATAGTCGTGCCTATGATTTATCAGCCAAATTTTATTTTGGAACTTAATTCTGACGTATCTTCGGTCGTCGATATTCTATCTGCAATATCGACAGCTGAGACAATTCTCTTCAGTCTCGCAGGTTCTTTTATTATCATTTCCTGGGCCTTTGGGCAAAAAAATGCTGCGTGTGTAATGAATAGACTTTTGGAAGTTGACATTCGTCTTTCTGGTCTGAAGGAACAACCGATTGACAAACGAACCCTGATATTTCTAGCTTTACACATTATTATTAACACTTCCCTATGGGCTACTTATTGGGTAACAATGATTATTCACTTTGACGTTGAAAGCCTCCTTATTGAGTTCATCACTAAACTGCCAGGATTTATAAATTACTGGTTCATTATGGAATACATTACCGTTGTCGGACTCGTGTCGCGAGATCTTGAAACGGTCAACAAGTATTTACGCGATTACAAACAATTTGGGAACTATTCGTGTCGTCCACCGGTTCGCAACGGCACATCAGTAGTAAGTGGATCAAATCACTCCATCAGTCAGTTAGCTACTTTGAAAGTACTTCGCGGTGTTAGGACGACATTGTTCGAACTGTGCGGAAACGTATCCGACTTTTTCTCGTTGCCGATATTATTCTCCATCGCATGTTGCTTCGTCCCAATTTTTGAAAAGCTGTACACTAGCTTTAAAGCAGCCAATTATTCTGCGCGGGTTTTCACTATCGCCTGGGTATTGATTTTCGTTTTGAAGTATATTTATCCAGTTGTCTCACTCGCACTGAACGTCACACAAACCAGGAAAGAGGTAACGAAGTATTTTATTTCTGAATTTTCAATGTCCGTTGTACAAAATTCGATTAATTTTTTAACATTCCAAATCCAGGCTGAATCAACCGGACCGATCGTACAAAAATTATTGGCTGAAGCGAGGACAGAAGAAATCAAAGCGGAGGTAAGTTTACTTTTCGTACACTTCTATTTAACAAGTTGAATCAAACGTCTTGCCTTTCTTCAATTATGATTCGCAGAAAATTTTCATTTCGAGTTTATTTACAGCTGGAACAGTTTTCTCATCAGCTTCTACACGAAAAAGTCAACTTCACAGCTTATGGATTGTTTAGCTTAGACTCAACGCTGCTGCAGTCGGTGAATATAATGTATTAGGAATGATGATATTGGTTACGATAACCGCAACATGACGTTCTCAAATTTTCAAATCTCTTCTCCACCGTCAGTTCATAGATCCTTTGGAAACAATCTGAACGATAATTCATCGATATCGAATATACTTGAATACTTGAGAAGCACATCATTTAATTCTCACATTTTCCATCGATTTTCGACACCAAAGATTATAAGGCATCCTCCATTCGTATTTCTGAATTTGCAGATGTTGGGAGGTGTCGCTACGTATACCATCATTTTAATGCAGTTTGGATCGTCCGTCTGCAACTGCAACTGCAACTACAGCTGCAATGAAACATCTTCTGTGTGATACCCCTCGGAGTAATATAGTACCATGCATCGTTAGTCTTTCTAGGTTATCGCTCTGAGAGTAACTGCTCCTATATATCTCAACCACAAATATGGGTCATTCGAACAAATTCATGTTCCAAGGGTCTTGGATGTTGTGTATCTTTCTTCCTGTTTAATCAGTTGCCGATCGCAGAATCGGACGGGCCACGTATTACATTCGTGACCATTGATTATCAGCAGAAGAAAATTGTTAATAACTTCAAAACAAGTTTTTTCGCCGCTATTGCCTTCGGTTATATTGAATGACGGATCATAGAGCCGGAATTTCAAATCAGTTTGCCGAAAATTTCGCAAGAATTCTGTTTTACTAGAGATATCATTCATACATACATATATCAAATAAATACAATAGGAAATGAATTCAGTCAATACAGCTGCAACATTATAATATTTGACTCGGTTCCTGACTTGGAAGAAAAATCTTTTCTTCACTGTCCGCGTTATCCTTTATTGCCTCAAGAGCTCAGGACTCGTGCCGTTCTCCGCCCCAATTGGGAAACCGGCCAAATTAAACCGTAATTACGTTTTCATACAGGTTTTTCTCGTTTCCAAACTCGGACAAGCTTAGAATATTTTACTCTTGATCCCAGTCATAGGTGTGCCCATGGTTAGTCCACCAAGTGTCTTCCCGGAAATTCTCTCAACGTACTTTCTATTTTTGATGTTCTATCTGCCATATTGAGTGCGGAAAGAAATCTCTTCGTCTTCGCAAGTTGCCTTATAATCATTTCTTGGGCGTTCGATTAAAAAAACGCTGCATGTGTAATAACTAGACATTTGGAAGTTGACTTTTGTCTTAACAGTCTGAAAAAGCAACCATTCAATAAGCGGGCCCTGATCTTTTCAACTTTACAAATTATTCTTAACGCTGGCTTGTACTTTACGTTTTAGGTGACGATCATTCGTTACTACAAGAGGTCAGGAACCTTCTGGCTGAGTTCTTCGAGAGATCACCAAATTTTCTTTTTCAGTGTACCCTCAAATGCGAATAACAGGTACTAATAGTTCATTCCACGTGCGTCAAGTTTGCTCACATTAGATTGATTAAAGCCAAACGTAAAGCAAGAGAACGAAACTGGGTCACTTGAATTTATAATGTATGTACATCGGCTCATTACTGTAATGCACAACGGTCTGTCACACCTAGAGAAAATATGTCCACTCAGTTCCACGGACTCATTCAACATACGCACAGAAACTTATTCAGCTCGAGGAAAATCGTTTGTTCGATATCGTTGCCGCGAGTGATATCTGAATCACACGGCTTCCGTGCAGCAAAAATAATTTTGAGCTGATCACATTTGAATTCGTATATTTGCTAAGCGTCATTGAATATGAGAGTGCTTTCCGTGCGATCGGCAAAGCTTTTTTTCACGGTCCGCGTCATCGTTTACTGCCTTAAGAGTATAGGGCTTGCGCCATTCTCCATTCCAAATGGAAAACCGGCGCAGATAAACTCGAAGCACTTTCCAATTGAGGCTTTTTTCGTTTCGAATGTCGGTCTCGCTTATAACATTCTACTTCTGATTCTGGTTACGGTCATGCCTATGATTTATCAGCCAAATTTCATTTTGGAACTTCATTCTCACTCATCTTCTGTCGTCGATATTTTATCTGCCATATCGACAACTGAGACTATTCTCTTCAGTCTCGCAGGTTCTCTTATTATCATTTCCTGGGCCTTTGGGCAAAAAAATGCCGCGTGTGTAATGAATAGACTTTTGGAAGTTGATATTTGTCTTTCTCATCTGAAGGAACAACCGATTGACAAACGGACCCTGATATTTTTGGCTTTACACATTATTCTTAACGCTTACCTGTGGATTACTTATTGGGTAGCGATAATTTTTTTCTCCAAAGTTGAAAACCTCCTTATTGAGTTCATCACTAAACTACCAGGATTTATAATTTACTGGTTCATTATGGAATACATCACCGTTGTCGGACTCGTGTCGCGAGATCTTGAAACGGTCAACAAGTATTTACTCGATTACAAACAATTTGGGAACTCTTCGTGTCGTCCACCGGTTCACAACGGCATACCAGTAGTAAGTGGATCAAATCACTCCATCAGTCAGATAACTTCTTTGAAAGTACTTCGCAGTGTTAGGACGACATTGTTCGAACTGTGCGGAAACGTATCCGACTTTTTCTCGTTGCCGATATTATTCTCCATCGCATGTTGCTTCGTCCCGATTTTTGAAAAGCTGTACACTAGCTTCAAAGCATCCAATTCTTCTTCGTGGGTTTTCGCTTTCACTTGGGTATTGATTTTCGTTTTGAAGTTCATTTATCCAGTTGTCTCCCTCGCACTGAACGTCACACAAACCAGGAAAGAGGTAACGAAGTATTTTATTTCTGAATTTTCAATGTCCGTTGTACAAAATTCGATTAATTTTTTAACATTCCAAATCCAGGCTGAATCAACCGGACCGATCATACAAAAATTATTGGCTGAAGCGAGGACAGAAGAAATCAAAGCGGAGGTAAGTTTACTTTTCGTACACTTCTATTTAACAAGTTGAATCAAACGTCTTGCCTTTCTTCAATTAAGATTCACAGAAAATTTTCATTTCGAGTTTATTTACAGCTGGAACAGTTTTCTCATCAGCTTCTACACGAAAAAGTCAACTTCACAGCTTATGGATTGTTCAGCTTAGACTCAACGCTGCTGCAGTCGGTGAATATAATGTATTAGGAATGATGATGTTGGTTACGATAACCGCAACATGACATTCTCAAATTTTCAAATCTATTCTCCACCTTCAGTTCATAGATCCTTTGGAAACAATCTGAACGATAATTCATCGATATCGAATATACTTGAATACTTGAGAAGCACATCATTTAAGTCTCACATTTTCCATCGATTTTCGACACCAAAGATTATAAGGCATCCTCCATTCGTATTTCTGAATTTGCAGATGTTGGGAGGTGTCGCAACGTATACCATCATTTTAATGCAGTTTGGATCGTCCGTCTGCAACTGCAACTGCAACTACAGCTGCAATGAAACATCTTTTGCGTGATACCCCTCGGAGTAATATAGCACCATGCATCGTTAGTTTTTCTAGGTTATCGTTCTGAGAGTAACTGCTTCTATACAGATATCTTAACAAGCAAACAATAAGATTATAGTACGAGTCTGAAGTCATAAATTTTTTCACAAAACGAAAATTTAACATTTGAAACTGAGTACCTATAAGTTTCAATTCAACTAAAACTATTCGAAATAGTTGACTTTGTATATGAGTGCAAACTCGTTGTAGTCCCTTCAGGATAATTAAAATTAATTTTGAAGTGAGTGGTAGCACTGTTTTTTCTTGACTAAAGCTGTTACAGATCATTGCAGAGAGTAAGGCTTTCAGGTATCGAATGATCAAGATCGTACCGTCAATTGAGGCAACTTTTTGACTATATGTATAAAGGACAAGTTTTTCAATTACATACTGATACTCCAATTATGACCGAATCGAAAATCTCGTTTTTTACACCCAGACGGTTTTGGCATGATATCCTTCCTATCCTGATATGTTTAGATAGTACTTCAGATTTGAGCATGATTACATTGAAATGTCGAACGATGAGCAGCACTCGATTCCGACTGCACGCGACACGTTCACTCTAATTAAATCGATAACGATTTCTAATGAGACACATGCACGCCTCAACTGCAGTATCACAATCGTATTGATTATTCACAGGGTTATTAGCGTAATTGACAGCGGTCTGCAGTCATATCTAGCGTTGGAGACATAATATCCGACGTGGTAAGAACCTCTGTTTAGTTTTTCAAACCCATTCAAACAGTCACAAGCTTGAATGAGATGAATACGACCAACGCTTTTTACAAGTTTTTCGATATCCTAGTTTCGAGTGAAATTATCACAACATCGTATCTGTAGAGCAACAATAATCCACTGCAAATCTGCTTTCAATTTGTGAATTATCGTCATTATGCAAGTGCTTTCGGTGCGATCCGAAAAGCTTTTTTCAACCGTCCGCGTCATCGTTTACTGCCTCAAAATGATAGGGCTCGCGCCATTCTCTGTCCGAATTGTCAGACCGGGACCAATAAACCCTCACAACTGTCGCATACAGGCGTTTGGCTTTTCAAAAATCGGACTGACTTATAATATTATACTTTCAATTCCAGTTGTAGTCCTGCCTGTGATTTGGGAGCCAACTCCTTTTGTGGAAGTTAATTCTGACAATTCTTCGATTTCCGGTATTCTATCTGTCATATCAAGGGGGGAGGATTATTTCCACCTCTTCTGCAGTTGCCTTATTATCATTTCCTGGGCCTTCCGGCAAAAGAGTGCCGTATGTATAATGAATAAACTGTTGGAAGTCGACGTTTGTCTTTCCGGTCTAAAGCAGCAACCATTCAACAGACGAGCCCTGATATTTCTAGCTTTACATATTCTTCTTAACACTTTTTTGTGGATTACATATCCAGTGCTAGTCACTATTAACTCAAAACACGGCAACCTTTTAATTGAGTTCTTCGGTAGACTATCAGGAATTATTATTTACTGGTTCATTACAGAATATTTTACCATCGTTGGAATCGTGTCACAAGATCTTGAAACGGTTAACAAGTATTTACTCGATTTCAAACAATTTGGGAATTATTTGTCACGTCCACCAGTTCGTCACGGCATACTAATAGTAAATGTGTCAAATCACTTCAGTAGTCAGTTAGCTTCTCTGAAAGTACTTCACAGTGTTAGGACGACACTGTTCGAACTATGCAGAGACATATCCGACTTCTTCTCGTTACCGATATTATTTTGCATCGCATGCTGCTTCGTCCCGGTATTCGAGAAGCTCTACAAGATGTCTCAAAACGCCAATCCTAATTCGTTAGGATTTACTGTTTGTTTTACATTGGTATTCGTTTTGAAATTCATCTACCCGGTCGTCGTTCTCACATCGAACGTAACACGAACTAAAAAAGAGGTAACAAGATATTTCATTCATGAATTTTCAGTGCCCGTCGTGCTGCAATGTTCATTCACCTTACTTTCTCACACTTTGACAAATATATTTTGGTATCCAGGCTGAACTAACCGGACAAATTGTAAACAAATTGTTGGTCGTAGCGAGAACGGATGATATCAAAATAGAGGTGAATTTATTTATCGTACTTCTCCGTTTGACGCAAATTATTGAGATCCACGACTAATTTTTATTTTGTATTCCTCTTCAGCTGGAAAATTTTTCTCATCAGCTGCTACACGAAAAGGTCGACTTCACAGCCCATGGATTATTCAGCCTCGACTCAACGCTGTTACATTCGGTGAATATCTAACGCATTGCGTATAATGATACTGGTTATGATGACGAAAACGCGACATTCTCAAATTCTCTAATTATTCTCCAAACCCCCAGTTCATAGATGCTTGGGAAACGATCCAAGCGACAATTTATTGATAACGAATATACTTTGAGAGTACATCATCTCATTCTCCCGTACATATTCAATTGATTTTCAACATCAAACATTATGGGTATATTCAATCGTGAATATTTCTGATATTACAGATGCTGGGAGGTGTGGCAACTTATGCCATCATTTTAATGCAGTTCGGGGCGTCCGACTGCAACCACAACTGCAACTGCAACTGCAACTGCAATGATACATACGCTTAGTGACCTATAAGAATTATAATATGTTTAATACCATATATCGATAGACTTTAGAAAATACATGTACAGCCCATTATTTATCCCAATATAGTGAGATGATCAATTATGATAAAGCTTGTATAAGTCAAAATAATAATACAATAAATTATTATTTGAATAAATTCATAATGATCACAATATCAATAACAACAATCATAATGATAATACATACAAAATATCATGGGTGGGTGGATTTTGAAAATTTTTTCTTTCTCTTTGATTCCATATATTTTTAAAGAAAAAAAAAATTGCTTATACGTATATTTGACCCATCAGAATTAGCTTACTCGTATTAGATTGATCGATCGTCGTCGGAACACAAGCACGATTAAACAGTGTCACTTGCATTTATAATAAACATTAGCATATTAGTGTTAATCGATCGTAGCGACATGGCTATTTCACCTGGATATGATAACGTTCGAAGTATCTGATGGAAAAAATTTCTAGTTAGTCCTGCCGACTCGCTTAAACTCGGGTCTATAAGTTCTGAAGCTCGCGTTTAGTTCGACGGAACTCGAGTAAGTTCAACATCGTCGTTTCGAGTGAAATTAGTATCACATTAATATCAGAGCATCAATAGATTATTTTACCAATCTAATTTCAAGTCGTTAGTTTAATAAATATCGGTAAATGTGAGTGTGCATTTGGTACGACCGAAATCCGGCGGAGTGGGGGTAATAATAGTATAATGTTTTTAATATTTCACCGTATTCTGTAGCATCCTGAAGACTATTAATTTACCTTTAGAAAGAGGGTCTAAGCAGCTTTTATTCAACACCAAGATCAATGCGATCGGTGCGCGGTGACTGATATTATGATTTTTCTATAAATTACAAGCTCTCTGCAGTTCGACTAAGAATTTTCGTCTTCCCTTCTGTGTTGTTCTCCGTGATCCAAACCTCGGCGTTTTATATGACTGTATAAATAACATAGAGAGGCATCCCTTCTTTTAGAAACCACCATTGACCATTGGAAAATAGTGACCATGCATACTAACACACGTATAGCATAGTGGAGTGGCGTGACGTGTATGTATACCGTGTATGTATAAGATAATACTGTTTGATCGTGTTGCAATCGCATCACTTTGTACTATTATTATAACATCACCATGCTGGGCGAACCATTCATGTCAGTCGACAAAAATAGTTTGTAAGAATCTGTAAATGGACAAGGACATGAGACTTTAGGAGTTACTTAAGTGCTATTTAATTCCATTGAACCGAGCCATGAACTGTCTTTTGTCTTCAATATTTTGACTTAATAAATATCAAAATGTAGATAATTACCTTTCATCAGCTACGGTAATATAAGATTAGTATTGGTTTTGGTCGAAAAATGACTTTTGCTAATTTCAACGAATCTTCACGTTTTCGACCCTCTAGAATCCGAAATACAGGTTTTTAGAAAGATGTCGGTCTGTCTGTCGGCCTGTTCGACAAACTCGCGCGGTGATCTCGGAAACGGCTCGATGAAAAAATCTGAAATTCACAGGATTTTACAATCAAATGATGGGCATGAAAAATTGCCGTGTCTTGTTTAATTTGTACTTCCGGTTTTACCGGAAATGAATCGATTATCGCTGTTTTACCGACAAACTTATACTTTTTTCTCTGTATCACCTTTCTAAATGAAAGAATATGTTCTTTCGAGTTGAGAATTTTATATATATAGGGCATTCCTTGCCAATGACACCAAAAAAATTGTAAATATACCCAGATCGAATTAGAATAAATGCACTGTATAAAATTGTTGTTTGTCAATATATAGGGCGTTCCTTGCCAATGACAAGAAGAAATTGTAAATGTACCCAGGTCGAATTGGGATTAAACGCACTGTATTTTTTTAATGCCCAGCTGACTTTGATTTTTGTTGAACCAAACATTTCGGCATGCTGAACAAAATTGAAAACAAAACAATTTGATACCGATCTGAAAATAATTCAAATGCAGAATAAAATGTTTGAAAATTTTCCGTGAATTTCAAAAAAAAAAATAAAATAAAATAAAAACGCTGAACTGGGGTCAGATTTTATTATTCATATATAATCCGTTTTCTTTTCTTTTATCTGAGACAAGTCAGCTTCCCACTACTTCATTTGCGATTCAGTGATGATTGTTTTTGATAATTAGCAACATTTAGATATGTATCTACTAAATTCCACCCCCCTTACTTGCAAACACATTAACCATCTGTATTACAGGTTAATCATGAAGTATCTTGTCTGTGCGTTAGTTGTTCTCTATATGGCGATAGCTGTTGCAGATGCACAGTGTAAGTAGCCAACGTGACAGAAACGATACCGTCCTACTGCATCTCAGAATAATAAATTAACAACTCACAAAATGTATCAATAAAGAGACCCCCCCCCCCCCCCCCCCCCAACTGACTGCCCAGCATCTAATGGCTTAAGGTGCCACAGAACTTGCGTGAACTTACAGATCTTCCCGAGTCGTCAAATACGCGGAATTTCGTCGAAAAATTGAGTCTCATTTACGAAACGTAGACGGGTGGAATGATCCACCTGGAACAAGCGTGTGTATTTCCACAGGGCACTTGCCACAGCTAACTTGAATGAAAAACGTTCTTATATCACTTCTGTGGCGCCTTAATTTAATGCAGAGTTGTTTTGGATCTGTTTATATCCCTGATTCAATTATCACGTATTTCTGACTTGATGCAATTTATTTTTATTTTTCAGCCTGTACCCGGAATGAAGACTGCCGCGGTGGTAGATTGTGCACACGATCTGGATATTGTGCAATTTTTATTTAGGGTAGGATGGACCTACCTGAATAAAAGAACAGTAGGACTTCACGTAAACACAATTTCAGACCGGGTCAACGATAAAAAAAAAAAAAATGATCTACTGATATGACGATCTTACACAATCAGATTAATTATCACGTCATTGTACAAGTGTCCGGTAATTGGTAAATAGTAATAATGGTAATTGTTCGATTATAATCGATGTACCTATAACCTGCTGATGTGTGCACAGTACTTGCGCATATCTTCTTCTTTATATCCGTTAGAAAATCTGAGACCCTATGTAATTTCTGTTCGTAATGAAGTTTGATCGTGCCTACTGAATGTATATTGTGAAAACAAAAATCGGTATGAAAAAAAGAATTGGAGGTAGTGGTACTTGGCGGGCATTTTTATAATAATAAGAAATCAACCAAAAATGTCCGCCGAGTAAACACTACCTACAAATTTTTTATTCTTTCCATTTTTTTTGGTCTTAATTTCACTTTTAACTGATATTCTCTTATGAGTGCGGATGTTGAATGTTATTACGTGTGACGAAATGTAAATACCTACCGAAAACTAATTGGAAAAATTTAATTGTACTTTGCAATGTCCATTGATTTCAATAATTCTGTAGATTAAATGGCATGCAACACTATTTTTGTGGGAAATACCAAATTAATGTACTTGACGAAAGGTTTTTGAACCAGAGGTGTTTTTCGGGGGGATATAGTCATAATATTGGAAAAAGCACAGCCTATTTATCCCTCGAGCTAGAAGCGGCCAGAGAGAGATAGTTGTGATTGGAGTTAGTGCGTTCTTATCGCACTCATAGCGACATAGAATTCAACAAGAAATGTTTATTTATAGAAAATTGTATGGGTTAAAAAAAAGGTCTCATGCCATTTTTATGTAAACCTCGTCGTTCCAAATATATCCTACGGTCTATTTCTGGCTATATAGTCGCGCATTTCACAGACATTGCACTCTCTATAATTGAGTAAGGAATACATATTTTCCATCTCGGAATGTTATTCCATTGATTGGGAAGAAAATTGAGCACTAATACCGCACGATTGGTCGGTCGATCGATTTCGAATTAAACGTCTTTTCTTGTTTCAATTGAGATTCACAGTAAATTTTCATTTCAAGTTTATTTACAGCTGGGTCAGTTTTCTCTTCAGCTTCTACACGAACAAGTCAACTTCACAGCTTATGGATTGTTTAGCTTAGACTCAACGCTGCTGCAGTCGGTGAATATAATGTATTAAGAATGATGATGTTGGTTACGATAACCGCAACATGACGTTCTCAAATTTTCAAATCTCTTCTCCACCGTCAGTTCATAGATCCTTTGGAAACAATCTGAACGATAATTCATCGATATCGAATATACTTGAATACTTGAGAAGCACATCATTTAATTCTCACATTTTTCATCGCATCCTTCAATAAGGATTCGGTTGGGAGGATATAGAGTGATATAATAGGTTTAGATAGTACTTCAGATTTGAGCGTGGTTACACTGAAATGCAGAACGATGAGCAACACTCGATTCCAACTGCACGCGACACGTTCACTCCAATCAGATCGATTATGATTCCTAATGGGATACAAGCACGCTGAAACTGCAGTATCACAATCGTATTGATTATTTATGGGGTTATTAGCGTAATTGACAGCGGTCTGTAGTCATATCTAGCGTTGGAGACATAATATCCGACGTGGTAAGAACCTCTGTTTAGTTTTTCAAACCCATTCAAACAGTCACAAGCTTGAATGAGATGAATACGACCAACGCTGTTTACAAGCTTTTCGATATCCTAGTTTCGAGTGAAATTATCACAACATCGTATCTGTAGAGCAACAATAATCCACTGCAAATCTGCTTTCAATTTGTGAATTATCGTCATTATGCAAGTGCTGTCGGTGCGATCCGAAAAGCTTTTTTCAACCGTCCGCGTCATCGTTTACTGCCTCAAAATGATAGGGCTCGCGCCATTCTCTGTCCGAATTGTCAGACCGGGACCAATAAACCCTCACAACTGTCGCATACAGGCGTTTGTCTTTTCAAAAATCGGACTGACTTATAATATTATACTTGCGATCCCAATTATGGTTCTGCCTGTGATTTCGAAGCCAACTTTTCCCATGGAATTTAATTCTGACGGAAGTTCGATTGGCATTATTTTATCTGTCATAACAAAGGGGGAGTATTTTTTCATCATCTTCTCGAGTTGCGTTGTTATCATTTCCTGGGCCTTCCGGCAAAAAAGTGCCGCATGTATATTGAATAGACTGTTGGAAGTCGACATTCGTCTTTCCGGTCTGAAGCAGCGACCATTTAACAGACGAGCCCTGATATTTCTAGTTTTGCATATTGTTCTTAACGCTTGCTTGTGGATCTCAATCCTGGTGCTAATCATTATTTACTTAGAACGCGACAGCCTTTTAGCTGAGTTCATTGGTAGAGTGCCAGGAATTATAATTTACTATTTCATTACCGAATATCTTACTATCCTTGGAATAGTCTCACAAGAATTTGAAACTGTTAACAAGTATTTACTCGATTTCAAACAATTTGGGAATTATTTGTCACGTCCACCAGTTCGTCACGGCGTACTAATAGTAAATGTGTCAAATCACTTCAGCAGTCAGTTAGCTTCTCTGAAAGTACTTCACAGTGTTAGGACGACACTGTTCGAACTATGCAGAGACATATCCGACTTCTTCTCGTTACCGATATTATTTTGCATTGCAAGTTGCTTCGTCCCGGTATTCGAGAAGCTCTACAAGATGTCTCAAAACTCCAATCCTAATTCGTTAGGATTTACGGATATTTTGTTAGGATATCTTCCAAAGTTGAAAGATCAAATTGTAAAACTATACCAATTTTTAAGGCATGATTGTAAGGAAACGGTTCATCTGACGGAAAATTTTAATCAGACCTTTTTTGTAGAGCATTCAATTTCCTTCAAAAAATATTATCTAGTCAATTTTGTTTAACTCAATGGTTTGGGAGTTCTGAGACAAAAACTCGCTCAGGAAAAAAAAAATCTAAAATTGCGATGACAGACCTCTTAATATTAATATTAAGAACTCAAATTCTCACAATAATTTTTGTTTGTCACCCCAAACAATATTTTCGATATACTTGAAGAAAAAAAAAAAAATAGTCGATGTTTTTGGCCCAGTCTAGTGCATATTACCTTATAACTATAACTTCCACTTGTATATTTGAATAATAATATTAATAAGAGTGCAATTCTATACTCATACCTAAATTTGATCAATTACACTTAATATTTAAGATCTAAAAATGATTTCATTCAAAGTTTCAAAAACGCTAGTATCTACATTCATTTAACTTACAATATTTAAATTCGCTAGGTAATAAAACCAGACACGTTGTTGCGGCGTTAGGATAATTGAAATTAATATTCAAGTACGTAGCGTTACTGGTTTTCTCGTTCATAGCTATTATATTGATTATCGCAGTGAAGAAGGATATCTTCTGATCGGTGCTTTGTGGAAATAGGTAGCTGACTATGTACAGTGGAAATAAAAAAGTTTACCTAAAGTCAAGTGTACAATGATTCTTGTGGGTATTTGGATTATTGAAACGATATTTCGGACTACATTAGTTGATTTGGTTATTTTCGAAATATTTTGCCTAACCATTATCACGCTCGATATGTATTGTTTTTATTTTTCTTACTTACTTAAGAATTTATTTCTCATCAAATCAGAAGGATTTCTTTTTTCTCAAGTCAAGCCATATGACTTTCGATTGAAGATACGTTATAATATACTCACAAATTCCCATTATTATACCATTTACAATATACTATACACAATATTCTATTAGTTATTAAAATTACAAAGACTGGCATGTCTTTTTGCTCTCCTAAAAAATATCATATGCGATCTACTCAGCTGGATTTCATTGGCAAATCAAATTTCATTCAATGAATGTAGAGTTTTGTAACATTTGAATGGCTCTTCGGATTTCGCTGGCATGACCCTTAAGTGCAAAGGACACAGACACTAATCGTTCATTCTACGTGCGTCAAGTTTGTTACCATTAGATCGATTGAATTCGAACGTAACACAAGCACGACGAAAATAGGTCACTTGCATTTATAATGTACATCGGCTGATTACTGTAATTTACGACGGCCTGTTACAAGTAAAAAAAAATATCTATTTAGGTCCGCAAACAAATTTAAAATTGCAAGTGCGAAAGTTCAGTCAGCTCGAAAAAAACGTCATTCGTTCAATATCGTTGTCACGAGTTTCATTTAAATCACACCGCTTCTGTGTAGCAGAAATAACTTTTTTTCTTGTTTTTTTGACAATCTCATTTCAATTCGTACATTCGTTAAACGTCAGTGAATATGAGAGTGCTTTTCGTGCGATCGAGGAAGTTTTTCTTCACTGTCTGCGTTATCGTTTACTGCCTCAAGAGCATAGGGCTCGCGCCATTCTCCATCCTGAATGGAAAATCGGCCCTAATCAACCCGAACCACTTTCCAATTGAGGCATTCTTCTTTTCAAATATCGGTTTTGCATATAATATTATACTTTTGATCCCAATTACAGTCCTGCCTACGATTTTAGGGACGAATTTCTTTCCCGGAGATTCTTCTCATGAACTTTACATAGGCAATATTCTATCTACCCTACGCGAAGTGAGAAAAGTTCTATATATTTTTTCTTCCTGTCTTGTTATAATTTCATGGGCCTTGAAGCAAAAAAACGCTGCACGTGTAATGAATAGACTGTTAGAAGTTGACGTTCATCTTTCCGGTCTGAAGAAGCAAACATTCAACAAACGGGCTTTGATATTTTTAGTTTTACACATTATTCTCAACGCTTGCTTGTGGATTACTTCGTGGGTGATGATAATCATTTATTTCGATTATCACGTCCTTCTAATTGAATTACTCGGTAAACTACCAGGATTTATCGTTTACTGGTTCATTATAGAATATATGGCCGTCATCGGACTCGTGTCGCGAGATCTTGAAACGGTAAACAAGTATCTACTCGATTTTAAACAGTTCGGAGATTTTCTATCTCGTCCACCGGTTCGGAACGGCATACTGGTAGTAAATGTGCCGAACCACTCCAGCAGTCAGATAGCTTCTTTGAAACTCCTTCTCAGTGTCAGGACGACACTGTTCGAGATATGCGAAGACATCGCGGATTTCTTTTCGTTACCGATATTGTTTTGCATCGCTTTCTGCTTCGTACCAATTTTTGAGAATCTCTACAGAGTGACTCGAGTCAGCAATAATTTTTCGACAGGCTTAATCTCTTGGCGGATATTGGTGATAATTTTGAAATACATTTACCCAGTTATCTCACTCACACTGAACGTTACACGAACTAGAAAAGAGGTAACGAAATATCTTGTTTTCGAATTGTAAATGTCAGTTGTATGTAAAACATTCGATTAATTTTTTTGGTCACACTTTGGTAAACAATTGTTTGAATGCAGGCTGAAGCAACTGGACAGATCGTTCACAAATTGTTGACCGAAGCAAATACACGAGAAATGAAAGCAGAGGTAAATCTCCTTCTCGTATACTCTTTTATCTGATCAATTCAATGAAACTTTTTCCTTCTTTCAATCGAAATTCAGACCGAATTTTTATTTCGAGTTTATTCACAGCTGGAACAGTTTTCTCTTCAGCTCCTACACGAAAAAGTCAACTTCACGGCCTATGGACTGTTTAGCTTAGACTCCACGCTGCTACACTCGGTGAATATAACATTTCACGTGTAATTATCAGTTGATTATGATAAACACGACGTAACATTCTCAAATTTTCTTATTTTTTCTACACCCTCTATTCATAGATCTTTGGCAAGGATTTAAACGACAATTCATTGATACCGAATATACTTAAAAAGTACATCATTTTATTTTCACACATTTCATTGATTTTCAACATTAAACATCAGGTATCGTACATGTTATAATATCTCTGAATTTATAGATGCTGGGAGGTGTGGCAACTTATGCCATTATTTTGATGCAGTTCGGGTCGTCCGTTTGCAACTGCAACTGCAACTACAATGATACATCGCGTAATTAATGCCATGAGGTCGTACGTGGCATTATACGACCCTTTGGCCTCGTCAAACCAAGAGATGGTATGTTCTTTACAATTTATCACCTACGGTGATATAAGAAAAGCATAGACTTTGGTCAAAAATGACTTTTGCTCATTCTAGCGCATCTTCATGTTTTTGGGCCTTCACAATCTGCGGAACACGATTATCGATATATGTCACTCTGTCTCACGGATATATCAGTCCGACAAACTTCCCGAATGATATCAGAAACGGTACGACGAAAAGATCTGCAATATACAGGCTATCAAATTGAGATGATGGACATAAAAAATTAGCCTACAGTCATCAAACTTCACATTACTTTCAGTCATTAGATGAGTTTGTGGAACCATAAAAAAACCGTAAAAAGGAAACGATGATCTTTTTCACCTAAATTATTTTTCGTTTTACTTTTCATCAGCTACGGGGATGAAAGAAAAGTATTGGTTTTCGTCGAAAAGTGACTTTTGCTAATTTCAACGAATCTTCACGTTTTCGACCCTCTAGAATCCAAAAAAAAAAGGTTTTTGGAAAGATGTCGGTCTGTCTGTCGGCCTGTTCGACAAACTCGCGCGGTGATCTCGAAAACAGCTCGATGGAAAAATCTGAAATTCACAGGACTTTACAACCAAATGATGGGCATGAAAAATTGCCATGTCTCGTTTAATTTGAACTTCCGGTTCTACCGGAAATGAATCGATTTTCGATGTTTTACCGACAAACCTATACTTTTTTCTCTGTATTACCTTTCTAAATGAAACTATATATTCTTCCGAGTTGAGAATTTCATATATATAGGGTATTCCTTGCCAATGATATCAAAGAAACTCTAAATATACCTAGATCGAAATAGAATGAATGCACTGTATAAATATGTTGCTTGTTAATATATATGGCATTTTTTTTAATGTGAAATTTCCAATTCTGATCTTTTTTTTCTGTTTTTCATTACTATTTTATACTTTTTCTGCCCCTGACAAACCCATCCTTTTTTTTCTATTTGATGAAAAGTACTCCGATAAACTGTTTTAAACCGGCTTGTTTTTGTTTCTTGCATTCGTGCAGAAAGCTTGGAAATATATATTTGGAAACTATCGTGATTCAATAACTGATTAATTGAAGGCAGCTTTTGACTTTGAAATCTTATTTGTTTTAGTTACGAATTACGACTTTATGACATTTATAAACACGCAACATCTGTCGAGTGACCTGTTGGTATAACACAACACTGTACGTAGTGTAATTATTAGTCTTTTTAAGCATTTTATTTATTCCTAAGATACCGTTACACTGAGAGTAGCTGCTCATTCTACTCGTTAGTTCGTCAATTGGATGGTGTTGATTAAGCTTGTTAGTTGAAATAATATGATAAAATGAATTGTTATCTGTCTGCATTGATTATAAAAATTGTATAATTCATAGATAGTTATAAGATTATCATTAATAGTTAGATTATTATTATAGATTACTATTTGTCTATATTCCACAGTCATGTATTGTATTTATTGAAATTGTAATTGAGGATTTGAATATGTTATACGTACTGCTAATCAAAATCAATATTAAAGTATGCAGCTTTGCAGTATTAGTTTATTTTTTCTATTTTTCTTGGCCACAGCTCTTATTAAGTATCGCAGTGGGAAAGAACATCTTCTAATCAAGTTCGGACGGTCGATTGAAATAACGTTCCCCACAACAACAACAAAAAGTTGTTAAATTATCTACCGATATTTCAATGATTTGTACTCTCCGTCCACACATACCAAGTGATGATTATTTAATTGAAAATTTGGTTTTTAGTGACCGAGAAATTCACCCATTTTGTAGTTTTGGTGGTCATTATTCTACCAGAAGGTACTTACAAAATTGGGTACACAACCAAGTACAGTTAAATCAAAATAGTTTGACTAAAGTCTGCGATGTGAGTGAATTAAGTCTTTAAGGAGTTGTCCTGTTTTCATTTTTCTTACTTTTCAGAAATTTAATTCGTAAACTCGTCAGACCAACTTTCTCAGTTTCACTAATACCGTTTTTGAATACGTTGCAATGAGAGCAGTCGGAAATGTTTGTAACATAATTCCTTGAAAATTAATAAAATGGGACACGATTTTTCTACACTCTTGAAGAATTTGGTCTTCAACATCCAGCCGATTATAGCGTAGCACGTCACTTCCATAAATAGAATTGACCATCGGTACGCTGTCAATCGCAAAGAATTAAGAAGCCTTCAATGAAAAAATTCATAGAGGAGGAAATTATGGGACAGGCAACAAGTTCATGCCCATGAAAATTATTAATTCAGGAAAAAACACGGACACGACTATACTTCCGGCTAACTCATGCATTGATAATGTACACACCTGCTCATTATCGTAATTCGTACCGGCCTCTTATACTCGCCATTCGAGATATTTACAAGGAAAAATTTCTACTTGTTGTCAGTTTTTTTTAAACTCATTCAATCCAGCACGAGATCGTTTGATTCGACAAACGTCGCTCAGTATCGAAGTTTCGATGAGAATAACGATTGCCAAAATAATTTTTCGTTGGACTAATCGAGGCTGGCCACCTTGTGACTGAACTCGTCGAAAGATTATCAGGATTCGTAATTCACTGATTCCTTATCGAGAAGCTCTACAGTATTAATTTTCCCATCGACCAATGATTGTGCTTGTTTTACATCAGTTTTCGTTTCGAAGTACTTTCATCGAGTTATCTGACTCACGCTTGAGCGTGACAAGAGCTGAGAAAGTGGTGACGAAATATTGGATCATTGCGGATTCTCAATGTCCGTTGTAGAATATTCAATAAACTTTTTGGGTCCCAACTTCGTAGGCAGGTGATTGAATGCAAATTGGATCCGCTGTCAGCGAGAAGGAAGGAGCATTCATTGGAAGAATTCATCGACGACCAGAGTAGGGCATCGCTTGCTTGCTTGACACGCGACAAGTTTACCCCCATGAGATTAATTGAGTTCCAACGAAACACAAGCGTGACCATATATTTTGGTAACTTATGCATTAATAATGCACATCCGCAACATTAGCGTAATTCATACCGGCCTCTTACACTCGGGATTCGAGATATTCAATGAGAAAAATTGCTACTTGTTGTCAGTTTTTCGAAATCATTCAAGCTGCCACGAACTCCTTTCATTTGTATCGTAGCTTGAGAGGAAATTATAATTACACTGTATCCGTATATTGGAAAATTATTTTTTTCAAACCTAATTCGAATTCGAATGTTCTTCACACGTCAGTGAATATGAGAGTGCTTTCGGTGCGATCAAAGAAGCTTTTCTTCGCTGTACGCGTTATCGTTTATTGCCTCAAGAGCGTAGGGCTTGCGCCATTCGCTGTCCGAATGGAGAAACCGATCCAAATAAACCCTGACATCTTTTCGATAGAGGCTTTTTTCTTCTCAAAAGTTGGACTGGTATATAACATTCTACTATTACTTTCGGTCACAGGTGTATCTATGCGTTATGACACACTTCTCGTTCGCGATCAGTTTTTAAAAGAAGAATCTGTTCGCAAGATTTTATTAACCATATGGAGAAGTGAGAAAATTCTCTTCACCTTCACAAGTTGTATTATTATTCTTTCCTGGGCTTTTCGACAAAAAAATGCAGCACATGTAATGAACAGTCTGTTGGAAGTTGACGCTCGTCTTTCCTCGGGTCTGAAGAACCGACCATTTAACAAACAGGCATTGATATTTTTAACTTTGCACATTATTCTAAACGCTTTCCTGTGGATTACGGTTTGGGTGTTATTGATCAGCTACTTCAAGATCGGCAATCTTCTAACTGCGATTTTCACTAGATTACCAGAATGTATAATTTACTGGTTCATTATCGAGTACATTACCGTCGTTGGAATCGTGTCACGAGATCTTGAAACGGTGAATGAGTATTTACTGGATTTTAAACAGGTTGTGAATCAATCGTATCATCCACCTGTTCGTGCTGACATTGCGGTAATGAATCTATCGAATCAATCCAGCAGTCAGATAGCTTCTCTGAAAGTACTTCGTCATATTAGGACGATACTGTTCGAGGTGTGCGAAGACGTATCCGACTTCTTCTCGTTACCGATATTATTCTCCATCGCATGCTGCTTCATCCCAATTTTTGAGAAGTTGTACCAGATGTCTAGATTCGGCAATAATTTTCCGCCAAGTGTAGCTATTTCTATGGCATTCGTGTTTATTTTGAAGTACATTTATCCAGTTGTCTCACTCGCACTGAACGTCACACAAACTAGAAAAAAGGTAACGAAGTATTTCATTCCCGAATTTTCAATACGTACAAAATTTAATTGTCCTTTCTTGATTACCTACCTTTTGACGAATAATTGTCTGAGTACAGGCTGAATCAACGGGACAAATCGTTCACAAATTGTTGGCTGTAGCGAGAACAGAAGAAATTAAAACGGAGGTGAGTTTACTTCTTCGTAAACTTCTGTATGACAAGTTGAAGTCTTTCCTCTTCCTCTTGGGATTCACGACCAATTTTAATTTCAACTTTCTGTTCAGCTGGAACAGTTTTCTCTTCAGTTGCTACACGAAAAAGTCGACTTCACAGCATATGGACTCTTTACGTTGGACTCCACGCTCCTATTGTCGGTAAATATATATCGTAGAGTTGCAATTGTGTTGTTTATTAAACAATATTGATCATCCGAAATTGTTTTTATCGAATTGCCAAAACTCATACCAGCCGGTGAATTTTTACATGAGCTACGCTCCCTATAAAATTCAGAAAATTTCAATACGTATGTAGTTCTTGAAGCTTCAATGAACTTATGTGTCGAAAATTTCATGAATTTTCGTTTCATTTCATTCCATTCTGAAAATCGGCTCCAAAAATAACAATAGCCGCTCAATTTCAGCGTCTTAAGTCGTTTTTCAACACGAAACACCAAGTATTCATCTTCATATAATAATTTCACGAATTGCAGATGGTTGGAGGTGTGGCAAGTTATGCCATTATTTTAATGCAGTTCGGATCGTCCGTATGCAACTGCAACTGCAACAGCAACTGGAACGGTACATCTGCTGAGTAGCCTGAAGGTAAAATATTGCATGATTGATGGAAAAAAGGTGTAAACGATACTTTTACGACTTTTTACAATTTTTAGCAGCAACTGGGTGTATATTTTTTTCCGTCAATGGAGCAGAAAATCTCTGAATCTGAGAAAAGTCCTGATATAGAAAACTGAGAAGAAAAAAAATTTAAAGCTAAAGTACCTAAACGCAGGGAGTAATACTCGATTCTGTTTCAAGAGGAAGTCTGGGTGACATTTTGAAAACATTCTTTCTTATAACACTCTTAAAAATTCTTTTTAACGAAATCCACTGTATAATGTCAACAGGACATGTATCAATTTTTTGCAATGAAAGTGTTAACGTAAGTAACCTTTTGCTGTGGTACGTAGAAAATTTTCTTTGTTCACAGTGATACTTGCAATTGCAGGGCTGCAGTATGTTGTATGAAATTTTTGAATTATCCGCATCACTGAAGTGAAATTTCACTTATTAGAGTATACATGAGGGTAGGCCAAATAAACTGACTATTTTGTTTTTTTTTTATTGCAAAAGGCTATTTCGAAAACTTTTTCTGAATGATCAAATAACAAGCCTCGAAAATACAGTGCATTTATACAGTGCATTCATTCTAATTCGTTCTGGGTATATTTACAATTTTTTTGATGTCATTGGCAAGGAATGACCCTATATATATATATGAAATTCTCAGTTCGGAAGAAAATATTCTTTCAATTAGAAAGGTGCCTAATACAGAGAAAAAAGTATAGGCTTGTCAGTAAAACAGCGAAAATCGATTCATTTCCGGTAGAACCGGAAGTTCAAATTAAACGAAACATGGAAATTTTTCATGCCCATCATTTGGATAAAGTCCTGTGAATTTCAGATTCTTTCATCGAGCCGTTTCCGAGATCACCGCGCGAGTTTGTCGAACAGACCGACAGACAGATCGACATCTTTCTAAAAACCTGTTTTTCGGATTCTAGAGGGTCGAAAACGTGAAGATTCGTTGAAATTAGCAAAACTCACTCTTCGACTAAAACCAATACTTTGCTTATATCACTGTAGATGCTAAAAAGTAAAAGAAAATTCAAAACCTACCAATAATAATTTCTATTTATTGTTACTATTATTATTACTATTATTATTATTATTATTTTGAAGTTTAAATTAATTGTATTAATATTTCGACTAACAAGCTTTATCATAACCATCACGTTGAAGATACCCGATGTGGATAAATATAAAAGGCTGTTTGCATTTTTTAAAGACTAACGATACGTGTAGTGTACTATTTCTACAGATCACTCAGAAGATGTGACATTGCAGTTGCAGTGGCAGTTACAGTTACAATTGCAGACCGACGATCCAAACTGCATTAAAATGATGACATAAGCTGCCATACCTCTCAGCATCTACAATTTTCGAAATATTAATGAAGCACACTTGATATATTTGATATTAAAAATGATTTAATGACGTGAAAATTGATAGATATAATTTTCAAGCACATTCGATGTCAGAAATTTATCTATTAGATCGTTTTCAACTGATCTATAAACCGTAGGTGTAGAATAAATTCGAAAATGTCACCTCGTCAATATCAGCTGGTAACCCTTCTAGGGCCCTAGGGGCTAGGGGCTAGGGCCCTTCTTCATCACCCACATAATACGGCCCTCAGTTAAAGAACCACCTTAATTCAACTTACAATATTTAGATTTGTTAGGTAATAAGTCCAGAGTCGTCGTTGCGACGTTACCATAATTAAAATTAATATTGAAGTATGTAGCGTCGCTGTTTGTCTCGGCCATAGATATTATTGATTATCGCAGTGGGAAAGCATATCCTGCCAAACGGTACTTTGTGAAATTAGATAACTGAGTAGGTACAGCGGAATTAAAGGGAAGTATACCTGAAGTCGAGTGTACAATGATTCTTGGGGTATTCGGATAATTTGGTTATTTTCGAAGTCTCTTGAACTTGACCTGCGGTGTCATGCTCAACGTACTTCTCCTGTTTTCATACTTCTTACTTACCACAAATTTTATTTTCAAACCGGCCATATGAATTTTAATTAATGATACATTGTACTTTACTGACGAATTCTCATATACAATTATCCATTAAGATTTTAGAGACCTTGCATGTCTTTTTGCTCTGTTAAAAAAATGTCATACATGCAACTCAGCCGGCTCCAATGTAGCACCTTGTCAATTAAATTTCATTCAATGAATATAGACTTATGAAGGATTTTAATGGCTCCTCAGATATCCCTATTATTACCTTGAAATAGTAAATATAGGTGCTACTCGCATTAGATTGATTGAATCCGAAAGCACCATAAACAAAACGAAACTGTGTCACTTGCATTTATAATATAAACTGGCTCATTACAGTAATTCATGATGGTCTATTACACGTAGGAAAGAATATCTACTTAGGTCCGTAAACTAATTTAAAAAAAGTGCAGAAGCTTATTCAGTTCGAAAATAGTCATTCGTTAAACATCGTTGTTGCGAGTGACATTCAAATCACACCGCTTCTTTGAAGTAAAAATAATTTTTTCTTGCCAATCTCATTTCAATTTGTATATTCGTAAAACATTAGTGAATATGAGAGTGCTTTCGGTGCGATCAAAGAAGCTTTTCTTCACTGTCCGGGTTATCGTTTACTGCCTCAAGAGCATAGGGCTTGCACCATTTTCCGTCTCAAATGGAACACCGACCCTAATCAATCCAAATCGCTTTCCAATTGAGGCTTTTTTCTTTTCATATTTCGGTTTTGCATATAACATTCTACTTTTGATCCCGATGACAGTCCTACCTGCAATTTTTGGGATAAATTCCTCCTCCGGAAATTCTTCTCAAAGACTTTTCATGAGCAATATTTTATTTACCATGAGTGGAGTGATGAGAATCCTATTTAGTTTAACATCAAGTCTTGTTATAATTTCATGGTCCTTGAAGCAAAATATCGCTGCACGTGTAATGAATAGACTGTTAGAAGTTGACGTTCATCTTTCCGGTCTGAAGAAGCAAACATTCAATAAACGGGCTTTGATATTTTTAGTTTTACACATTATTTTCAACGCTTCCCTCTGGATTACTTTATGGGTGATGATAATTATTTACTTGGATTACCAGGCCCTTGAATATGAGTTCCTCGGTAAACTACCAGGATTTATCATTTACTGGTTCATTATCGAATATAGTACCGTTGTCGGACTCGTGTCGCGAGATCTTGAAACGGTAAACAAGTATCTACTCGATTTTAAACAGTTCGGAGATTATCTATCTCGTCCACCGGTTCGTAATGGCATACTGGTAGTAAATGTGCCGAACCACTCCAGCAGTCAGATAGATTCTTTGAAACTACTTCTCAGTGTCAGGACGACACTGTTCGAGATGTGCGAAGACATCGCTGATTTCTTCTCGTTACCGATATTATTTTGCATCGCTTTCTGCTTCATCCCAATTTTTGAGAATCTCTACAGGGTATCTCAAGACAATAATGATTTTCCGGCAGGGTTAATCGTTTGTCGGACATTGGTGATCATTTTGAAATACATTTACCCAGTTGTCTCACTCACACTGAACGTTACACGAACTAGAAAAGAGGTAACGAAATATCTTGTTTTCGAATTGTAAATGTCAGTTGTATGTAAAACATTCGATTAATTTTTTTGGTCACACTTTGGTAAACAATTGTTTCAATGCAGGCTGAAGCAACTGGACAGATCGTTCACAAATTGTTGACCGAAGCAAATACACGAGAAATGAAAGCAGAGGTAAATCTCCTTCTCGTATACTCTTTTATCTGATCAATTCAATGAAACTTTTTCCTTCTTTCAATCGAAATTCAGACCGAATTTTTATTTCGAGTTTATTCACAGCTGGAACAGTTTTCTCTTCAGCTCCTACACGAAAAAGTCAACTTCACGGCCTATGGACTGTTTAGCTTAGACTCCACGCTGCTACACTCGGTGAATATAACATTTCACGTGTAATTATCAGTTGATTATGATAAACACGACGTAACATTCTCAAATTTTCTTATTTTTTCTACACCCTCTATTCATAGATCTTTGGCAAGGATCTAAACGACAATTCATTGATACCGAATATACTTAAAAAGTACATCATTTTATTTTCACACATTTCATTGATTTTCAACATCAAACATATTAGGTACACTTCAAGGATATTTCTAAACTTACAGATACTGGGAGGTGTGACAACTTACGCCATCATTTTGATACAGTTTGGATCGTCCGTCTGCAACTACAACTGCAACCTAAATGATACATCGCGTAATTAATGCCATGAGGTCGTACGTTACATTATACGATCCCTTGGCTTTGTAAAACCAAGAGATCATACATATTTCTCACTTCTCATCACTTACGGTGATATAAAAAAAAGTATCAGCTTCGGTAACAAATCGTTTTTTGCTCATTCCAGTGAATCTTCATTTTTTTCGGTCCTCAGCATCTGCAAAACGTGTTCTCAGACATATGTCAGTATGTCTGTCGGTCTGTCCAATAAACCCTCCGAACTATCCCGTATTTTTCGCCTGATTTGTGTATTCTTTGTTATATTTGTGCGAAAAGCATGAAAATATGTTCAGAAACATCGAAATTCAATAACAAACTATCTGAAGGCAGCTTTTGGCTTTTGGATTTGAAATCGTATTCTTGTTAATTACGACCTTGTGTCATTTACAGTCACGTGACATCTGATAAGTCAGCTTTTGGTTGAATACAGCACCATGATATGTATATTAATTGTTAGTTTTGGTATACGCAGCCTTTTCTTTATTCTTAGGGTATAATCGAACTGAGAGTAGCTGCTTATTCTCCGCGTCAGTTCATCGACGAGATAATTTTCATTAAGCTTGTTAGTTGAGATGATGAAATGTAATCATTAATTGTATAAATTAATTATAACAATTGTATAAATAATTATTGTAGATTAATATTCGTCGGTATTTCACAGTCATGAATTGTGTTTATTGAAGTTAGAATTGAAGCGTTTCAAAATGTATGTATATGTATAATTAAATTAATATTGAACTATATTGTAGCATTGCTGTTTTTCTCGACCATAGTTATTATTGATTTTCACATTGGGAAAGGAAATCTTTTAATCAAGTTCAAACCGTCAATTGAAATAATTTCACCAACCATGAGAAGAAAAAGTTGACCAATTGTGTAGGTACCGATATTGCAATGACTTTAGTAACATACTCCCACATCACTCCACTACCTAGTTTACCCCATTCTTCTCATTATACAGTTTTTCTTTTCTCTGCCAAGTATCCAGTTCTTTTTCAATCATCTTGGTATACACACATTCTCTATCCCGACAATCACTCTATGCATTACAATTTTATTTATATAGGGGAGAGTGGGGCAAAGTGGGCACCACGGCTGAAAATCGGCGAAATTTTTTTTTTTCTAGAATACGATTTTTTTACAGTTTATCGACGTTCCTCGGACCAGAGAGTTCTAAAAATCAGTCAAAATTGTTCATTTGAAAAAAAATAAAAAAAATCAATTTTTATTTTCTATGCAAATTTTTTGTTTTCGAAATTTTGAGTCTCAAGAACGTCGGGAAACTGTTAAAAGTCGTTATCCAGAAAAAAAAAAATTTTCGCCGTTTTTCACCTGAGGTGGCCCCTTTGCCCCACTCTCCCATATATTTTTTTAATGAACTATTTTCACTGATTTTCTGAACTTTTTAGTCTTAAAAACGTCGATAAACTGTGAAAAGTCGTTTTCCAGAACAAAAAAATTTCCCCCGATTTTCAGCCGAGGTGGTCACTTTGCCCCGCTCTTCCCTATATTACAATTCAACCCTATATTCATCAAGAATCTATTCGTTGTGACGTTACATTCATCCCTCACATAGATGGGTAATTTTATATCATGTTAGTATAAATAAATTTTCTCTGCCAACGGTCAATCCGGGCTGATTTTCTATCCATACCTACTCTCATTTTTCACTATACAGTTATGCGTAATTTTCACGTGAGAGTGGATAATTTTCGGTACCAAATAGTAAATTCATCAATAATACTTATACGGTTTTGTCTCCAGTCACCAGCAATGGGTAATTCAGCACACTAGTGCTTCGACAAGCGTTTTACGCAATAACCACTTGGTGGAGATCAGATCGAATTTCTCTCGCTACAAGATCGCCTTCACGATTTGGTATCCTCGAGCCATAAGCGACTCTATACGTAATACCTACTATCACACGATGTATAGCATACGTACGTTAATAGCTTGAACGCTATTCTTGAAGATGATTGCTTAAAGATGATTGCTACCAGATGATTGCTACCCAAAATGTGATGTACAGGCAAGCATTGAAAATAATGAGTGAAGCTGGAAATATCAGGGTTTAAGCGAATTTCTCAAAACAGTGAACACGTCAGTCCGTAGTTCTGACTGTAAAGAGATCAGAGCTTGAGAGATGGAGGGGAGCATAGGGGTATCGTTGTTTTATGTTATCTTACAATCGTTACTCCATTACCATGAGTCTGCACTCTTGGTTACTTAACGAATTGAAATATTTTTAGTACAATTATTGTAGGTACTATATAGCTTTGTCAAAAATTTTAATAAAATCATTTTCAGATCAGAAATACTAATTGTAATGAACAAAATTTATTACTGTTGAATTACACTTTTGTAATGTTATTCAATTAAGTACAATGTAGAGCCAATGAAAAATTTTATACCAGAGCTGATGGTACTGTATTACATCTACTAGCAAATCATCCGACAGATGTATCATTGCAGTTGCAGTTGCAGTTATATTCGGACGATCCGAATTGCATCAAAATAATGGCATAGCCTGCCGCACCTGCCAGCATCTGTAATTTGTAGGATAATAATTTAGGATACTTGATGTATTATGCACAAATTGACAAAAGATGCAACAATAAAATGACGTAGTTTTCAAAGACCATCGTTATCAATAATTATTGTCTCGGCCGTTTCCAAACAAACTGTGAACCGAAGGTGGGGAGTAAATTTGAAAATCAGAGAATGTCACGTTGTGGTCTTGATATTCCAATGTCATTATCATAATACGTTATATTCACCGACTGCAGTAGTGTGGTGTCCAACGTGAACAATCCATACGCTGTGAAATCGACTCGTTCGTGTAGGAGCTGAAGAGAAAATTGCTCGAGCTAAAAATAAATTCAAAATTGAAAATAGTCATGAATCTTGATTGAAAGAGGAAAAGAGGTTGATTGAACTTGTCGAATAGAAGAGTTCAAGAAGTAGATTTACCTCCGCTTTAATATCTTCCGTTTTCGCCACAGCCAACAATTTATGAACGATCTGTCCGGTTGATTCAGCCTGCATGCAGACAATTGTTTATGAACCAGTGATCAAAAAAGTTGATCAAAATTTGTCCTATGGACATTGAAAATTCAAGAACGAAATATTTCGTTACCTTTTTCCGAATTTGTGTGACGTTCAGTGCGAGTAAGACAACTGGATAAAAGTACTTTAGAACAAGCACCAATATCAGACCAATAGTTAGATCTAGCGGTAGATGAGTGGCTTCGAAAGAGTAGTACAATTTCTCAAAAATCGGAATGAAGCAGCATGCGATGGAGAATAATATCGGTAACGAAAAGAACTCGGATATGTCTTCGCATACCTCGAACAGTGTCGTCCTAATATTGCGAAGTACTTTTAGAGAAGCTAACTGACTGCTGGTATGATTTGATACGATTGGTACCCGTATGCCGTTGCGAACAGGTGAATGAAACAAATGATTTCCAACTTGTTTAAAATCGAGTAAATACTTGTTCACCGTTTCAAGTTCTCGCGATACGAGCCCGACGACGGTAACATATTCGATAATGAACCAGTAAATTATGAATCCTGGTAATCTCCCGAAGAATTCCGTTACTAGGTGTCTGGCCTCCACGACTCTAATGATTACCCACCAAAAAGTAATCCACAGGACAATGTTAATAATAATGTGCAAAGTTAAGAATATTCGTGCCCGTTTGTTGAATGGCCGCTTCTTCAGATAGGATAGACGAGCGTGAATCACCAAAAGTCTGTTCATTATGTGTGCAGCATTTGTTTGCCTGAAGCCCCAGGAAATGACGACGAAACCAGCTGTAAAGACGAACAGAATACTCTGCGCAATCATTATGGTAGATATAAGATTGATGATATTAACACCATCTAAAGAACGTCTGTAGAGGTACATCGGTCCACGAATCACTGACACGACTGTGATCGGGATCAAAAGTAGGACATTATATGCCTGTCCGACTTTAGAGAAAAAGAAAAATTGTACAGCAGATTCGTCGGGATTTATTCGAGCTGGTTTTTTAATTCGGACAGAGAATGGCGCAAGCCCCATAATCTTGAGGCAGTAAACGATCACGCGGACAGCGGAGAAAAGCTTGCCCGATTGTACCGACAGCACTCTCATGCTTACTGACGTTCAAAGAATATTCGAATTGAAATTAGATTGGCAAAAATGTATTTTGGCAATACGGGCACGGTGGAATCATCATTCCCCTCGAAGCTACGATACTGAGCGATTTTTGTTGAATTGAACGAGCTCGTGCAGGTTTGAATGAGTCCAAAAAACTGACAACAAGTAGAAATTTTTCCTCGCAAATAACTGGAATGGCGAGTATAAGAGGCCTTTACGAATTAGGATAATGAGCGGTTGTGTATAATCAATGCATTAGTTAGCCGGATGTATAGTCGTATCTGTGTTTTTCATTCCAAATCAATAATGCTCACAGGAATAAATTTGTTGCGTGTCAAATAAGCAGGTTGTGCGCCATGATTCCGTTCTCTATGCTTTCTTCCATTAGACACTACTTCCTTCCGGTTGATAGCGTACAGATGATGAATTATATTTATAGAAGTCATGTCGTTCGCTAAAACTGGCTGACTGAGTGCCAAAAAAACTAATTTTTTCAAGGATGCAAAAAAATGTGTCCCATTTTTGTTCAATTCTTAACGAAATTGGTGTTCAATTGCAGCAGAATTTTTCACGCCATGCTGTCCTTGTTGGAAATCCAAAGACTCCTACGTTCAACAGACAGATCAGGGTAGATCGATTTTTAAGAGAGTTTGAGAGGAAAAAAGATTTGTGACACTAAACAAGCTGTAGTTAAAAAACGGCAAGTTAAACTGAAAAAAGTTTGGGATAAAAAAGATGAGGAATTTAATTATCTAAAAAAAAGTCTTCATGTTTTTTATCCTAAAGTCAACCGTTTTTGAGAAATTTTTCGTAACATAATTTGTTAGTCAAAAAAATGGGACACATTTTTATTTTTATTTATTTTTTTGTTTTTTTTTGCATTCCTAAAGAATTTATTTTTCAGCACTCAATTGACCTTTGCGTAGCACCTCTCTTCTGTAAATAGAATTTACCATCAGTGCGCTATCAACCGGAAGGAAAGAGCGACTAATGGAAGAATTCCTAGAGGACAAAATTATGGGACACGTCTCGTTTATTCGGCACGCAACAAGTTCATTTCCGTGAGAATTATCAAGTCCTATAATGACACAGACACGACTAACTATCGTATTGATGATACACATCCGCTCTTGAGCGTAATTCATACCAACCACTTACACTCAGCATGCGAGATATTCGATAAAAGAAATTTCTATTTGTGATCAGTTTTTCAAATTTATTCAAGCTGGCACGAGCTCGTGTGATTCGAAAAAAATAGCTCATTTATATCGTAGCTTCGAAGGGAATGTTGGTTACATCGTTATCCATATTTCAAAAATAATTCTTGTTCTTTGACCAATCAAATAAAAATTCGAATAATCTTGAAAAGTAAGTCAGTATGAAATTGCTGTCGGTACAATCGGAGAAGCTTTTCTTCGCTATCCGTGTTATAGTTTACTGTCTAAAAACCATAGGGCTTGCACCATTTTCTGTCCGAATTGAAAAACCATTTCAAATAAACCCCAACTATTTTTCTATAGAGATATTTTCCTTCTCAAAAATCGGACTTGTGTATAACATTTTATTTTTAATCTCGGTTACAGTTTTATCTGTCATTTATAAACCCAATTTCATCCACAGTCGTAATTTGAATGAAGATTCTATTGTTGATATTTTATCTGCCATATTAACTGGTGAAAAAGTACTCTGCATCTTCACAAGTTGTCTCATTATTCTTTCCTGGGCCTTTGGACAAAGAAATGCAGTACGTGTAATGAATAGACTGTTACAAGTTAACGTTCATCTTTCTGGTTTGAAGAAGCAATCATTCAACAAACGGGCACTGATATTTTTGACTTTACACATTATCCTTAACGCTTTCTTATGGATTACTGTTTGGGTGATGATGATCAGTTATTTCGAGTTTGGCAATCGGCTAAGTGAATTCTTCAATAGATTACCAGAATATATAATTTACTGGTACATTATCGAATATGTTACCATCGTTGGGATCGTCTCGCGAGATCTTGAAACTGTGAACAAATATTTACTAGATTTCGAACATTTTGGAAATCATTTTTACCTACCACCCGTTCGGAATGGCATACACGTAGTAGGTGTGTCAAATCTCTTCAGCAGTCAGATAGCTTCTCTGAAATTACTTCGTCATATTAGGACGACATTGTTCGAGGTATGCGAAGGCGTATCTGATTTCTTTTCATTACCGATATTATTCTCCATCGCTTGTTGCTTCATACCAATTTTTGAAAAATTGTATCAGATGTCTCGTGTCACGAATAATTTTTCGCCAGGTGAAACTATTTGTATGATATTGGTGTCCGTTTTACAATACATTTATCCAATTGTCTCACTCGCATTGAACGTCACAGAAACTAGAAAAGAGGTAACGGAAATATTTCATTCCCGAATTTTCAATATCTGTAATATTAAAATTTTATTCACCTTTAACTTGATTAACTCTTTTAACGAACAATTTTCTCAATTCAGGCTGAATCAACAGGACAAATCGTTCACAAATTGTTGGTTGTAGCAAGAACGGGAGAAATTAAAGCAGAGGTATTAAGTTTACTTTTTATGCTTATTTCTATTTGATAAATTTAATCAATCTTCTTTTCTCTTTCGATCGAGATTTGTGGAAAATTTTTATTCAGATTTCATTTTCAGTTGGAACAGTTTTCTCTTCAGCTACTACACGAAAGAGTCGACTTCACAGCCCATGGATTCTTTACATTAGATTCCACACTCTTGCAGTCGGTAAATATAACGTATCACTGTATTAGTTTAAATAGACGATATTGATCATTCGAAATTTTTTGATCGATTTTTCAAATTTATTCTTCACCCTCGCTTAACAAATCGTTTCGAAACGATCTTAAGAATTAATTATTGCGAACGAATGTATGTACCTGAAAAATATATCACTTGATGTTTACGTCTTTCGTCGACTTTTAACATCAAACATCGAATATCCTTCATTAATATTTTTGAAATTGCAGATGCTAGGAGGTGTGGCAAGTTATGCAATTATTTTAATGCAGTTCGGGTCGTCCGTTTGCAATTGCAACTGCAACTGGAACGGTACATCTGCTGAGTAACTTGATGGTAAAATATTGCGTGATTAATTGCAAAATGGCTGAAGCAATACTGGACTATGACTTTTCATTATATTTAACGGAATTCTTTTCTTTGTCATTGGAGCAGGAAATCTTTGGAACGAAGAAAACCGTTGATATTGAAAACCGCAAAAAAGAAAGAAAAAAAAAATCAACATCGAAAGGACGCAAACGCAGGAAGTAATACCCAATTCTTTTGGGTTCCTGAAACATTCCCGAAATAGATCTAATCAAAAATTGTATTCTACGAAATCTACATCATGTTAGTAAAATTATCAAATTTTTTGCGATGAAAGTGCAGAGTTTGTAGGAAATTTTCAAATCACCGCATCACTAAAGTGAGATTAAGGAGAAGGATAATCCTCGGAGGTACTACCGCGGTTCAAATAGCAGTCCACGATAATCTGATCTTGGTAATTCACAATCTAGGGTGTCAACCAATTACCAATTAATAATAATATTCAAGTGCAATTCTTATACAGTCATAATTTCTGTCCATTAAAATTAGAATCCTTAATTTAGAAATTAGTTTATTCAAAACTCTGGTATATATGGCTAAAACCTACTTTAATTTGACTTAACTTGTATTAATTCATTATGTAAAGTGCCGAGTTATTGTTGCGATGTTAAGATAATTGAAATAAATAATAAAGTAAGTAGAGGTGCTGTTTTTTTTTTTTGGACACAGTTATTATTGACGATTGCAGTAGGGAAGGATATCGGATACTATCAAGCTCGTACAATAAACCAGGGTAACTTTGCCCACTATGAGAAAGAAATTTTTCAAGGAAGGGTATCAATCAGACAGTTTTTTTTGGACCACCGTGGATTTTAATACTATTGTGTAATTTTTTTCTTTTAACTAGTGGCCCTGATCAAAATTTATAGATTACAAAATTAACAAAATTACTACTGTTCTATAGGAATGTTATAGGTGTATTCGATGAATAGTGGTTTGATTCAAAATGGACTTCTCGTTCCAGTAAGACGTAAGTAAATGTCTCAAAATTACTTTCAATTTTAATTTCTTTGAGAGATATTTGGGTTCTTTCACTAGCTCCAGAAAGAATCTAAGAATGATCTTCTTGCTGATGTTTTTGAAACATCAGGAGCCCAGCAACGATAGTCCTCTCTCCAAAATTCAAGTGACTATCATATCGCAGTAACGGCTCTGTGCGAAGGACATGCGATATAAAAACAGCTTTTGGCGTAGTACTGTAGTACGAAAACGGGGTTATTTGTAAAAAAGTGGAGTCTAATTATTTATTGAAAAATAGATGAATTTGGGCATAGATTTAGGATCACCCTACGTTGAATCTTATCGTTGTATTAAAAAAACTATTCGAAGGTATTATTGAGGCAATTCAAAACAAGAAATCGTTTCAAAAAAATCGACTATATTTTATTTTCAAAGAGTAAGTCAAAAATATTGTTCCAAATGACGGAAAATAAAAATGTTGTCAAAGTTTGAGCTCCTAATATTAATATTAAAAGGTGCCTCATCGCGATCTTCTATTTCCCATCTGAATAACATGGACATTTTTTTTTTAACTTTGGGATTTTATAACTCGTCAACGCATTAGTGTATTGATAAGACCAGAACATATTTTTGTAGTGAATTGAACGCTCTATAAAAAAGGTCTCTTGTTCTATTTCGATAAATCTAGCTATTTCCAAGTTGGTGTATTGGTTATTAATGATAATTAATCATGACTAAACTTGGAAACAGTTGGATTTATCGAAAAAGACCAGAAGACCTTTTTTGTAGAGCGTACAATTTTGAACAACAGTACTCATGCAGAATCTTTCTAAGTAGATTAATTTTCAAGATATAAAAATCGAAAAGTTCCACAATACCATTTCCCATGTTATTTAGATGAGAAATAGAAAATCGCGATGAGGCACCTCTTGATATTAATATCAAGAGCTCAAACTCTAACAGCATTTTTTTTCGTCATTTGGAACAATATTTTTGACTTACTCTTTGAAAATGAAAAATAGTTGATTTTTTTGAAGCAGTCTATCGGACATGGATGACTAAATTTAATCCATTTGATGGACATCGAAAAGAAATCGTAAAAATCGACAACAGGCTCAGGATACGAGGATCCCTATGACTCCTTGAGGGGCTAATACTGTCCAAGCAATTCCAACATCACAATTTTTTTTTTTTTTTTACCTCTGAGTGCTAATTCACTAACTTTGGCATTACGTAACTGCATTCTTAACAAAAAACCGTAACATTTAAATACCCCTAAAGAATTTTCTATCATTTCCCTAAAATGCGGAACAATATGGACATTGTTTGCTTATTTAACAGACATCAAGTTTACTCCCATTAGAATGATTGATTCCGAGTGAAACAAAGGCACGACAGCACTGTACTGTCACTTATGCATTATTAATACACGTCGGCTGATCAATGTAATTGATGATGACTTGTTATACTTATCGTTCGAGATATGAGATAGAAAAAATTTCTACCCGTTGTCAGTTTCTCAAACCTATTGAAACGAACACAAGCTCGTTTAGTACAATAAAAGTTTCTCAATATCATAGTTTCGAGGGGAATAATGATTACACCGTCGCAATTGTAAAGCAAACCTAATTCTTTGCCAATTTAATTTCATTTCGTATATTTCTTTGACATCGGTGAATATTAAAAATGGTTTCAGTGCAATCCACGATGCTCTTCTTCGCTCTTCGCGTAATAGTTTTCTGCCTAAAAATCATAGGACTTGCACCATTCACTGTCAGCATTGAAAAACCATCCCAAATAAGCCCTGACGATTCTCCCGTACAGATTTTCTTCTTCTCAAAAGTTGGACTGGCATATAATATTCTATTTCCAATTCCGGTCATAATCGTGCCGGCAATTTGTACGCCAACATTCATGCATAAATATTTTTTAAGTGGAGTTAAAATTGTCGATATTGTATCTGCTATATTGACAGCGGAGAAAATTCTTTTCACCGTCACAAGTTGCCTCGTTATTATTTCCTGGGGATTCAGACAAAAGGAAGCTGCATATGTAATGAACAGACTTTTTGACGTTGATATTCGTCTTTCTAATCTGAAGAAGCGACCATTCAACAAACGGGCTCTGATATTCTTAACTTTTCACATTATTCTTAACGTTTGTCTGTGGATTACTTATTGGGTGGCGATAATTATTTATTTAGATTTCGAAAACTCTTTAGCTGAATTCCTCTCTCGACTACCATCATATATCGTTTACTGGTTCATTATGGAATATATCACCATCGTTGGACTCGTGTTGCGAAATCTTGAGACAGTAAACAAATATTTACTCGATTTCAAAGAGTTTGGAAATTATTTATCTCGTCCACCACTTCGACACGGTATACTGGAAGTAAGTGTGCCGAATCACTCCAGCAGTCAAATAGCTTCTCTAAAAGTACTTCGCAGTGTTAGAACGACACTGTTTGAGGTGTGCGAAGACACAGCTGACTTTTTCTCGTTACCGATATTATTCTCCATCGGTAGCTGTTTCATACCGATTTTTGATAAGCTTTATAGGGTTTCTCGAGCTACCGATAATCAACCGTCAGGTTTTACCGCTGCTTTTATACTAATATTCGTTTTGAAGTACATTTATCCAATTGTCTCACTCACGCTGAACGTAACAAGAATCAAGAAAGAGGTAACAAGATATTACACATCCTTGAATTCTTCATGTTCATTGCACGACATTTTGTCCACTTTTCTTGTTCGATTTTTGTTAACAATTTACTGAATGCAGGCTGAACTAACCGGACGGATCGTTCATAAATTATTGGCTGAAGTAAGAACAGAAGAAATTAAAGCTGAGGTGAATCTACTTCCTGTATAGGGGAGAGCGGGGCAAAGTGGATGGACACCTCGGCTGAAAATTGGGCGAAGTTTTTTTTTTTTTTTCTGAAAAACGACTTTTCACAATTTCCCGACATTCTTAAGACTAAAAAGTTCGGCAAATCAGTGAAAATAGTTCATTAAAAAAATATATGGGCGAGTGGGGCAAAGTGGCAACGGCTGAAAATCGGGTGAATTTTTTTTTTTTTTTTTTTAGAATACGATTTTTTACAGTTTATTGACGTTTCTCGGACCAAAAAGTTCGGGAAATCAGTTAAAATTGTTCATTTGAAAACAAAAAAAAATTAATTTTTATTTTCAATGCAAATTTTTTTTGTTCGAAATTTTTAGTCTTAAGGACGTCGGGAAACTGTTAAAAGTCGTTTTCTAGAAAAAAAAAATTTTTAGCCGATTTTCAGCCGAGGTGGCCACTTTGGCCCGCTCTCCCCTACTTATCCAGTTCATTCGAAAATTTTTCCTTTTTTTTTTAATCTAAATTCAAGACAATCTATACTTTAGAGTTTTTATTTTCAGTTGGAACAGTTTTCTCTTCAGCTACTACACGAAGAAGTCAACTTCACAGCCTATGGAATGTTTACCTTAGACTCCACGCTGCTACAATCGGTGAAGATAACATATACCTTAGACCGTTTCAAAAAAATCGATTATTTTTCATTTTCAAAAATATTGTTCCAAATGATGAAAAAAAATGTTGTCAAAGTTTGAGCTCTTAATAATAATATTAAGAGGTGCCTCATCGCGATTTTCTATTTCCCATTTAAATAACATGGGAAATGGTCTTGTGGAATTCTTCGATTTTTATATCTTGAAAATTAATCTACTTAGAAAGATTCTGCATGAATGCTGTTGTTCAAAATTGTACGCTCTACAAAAAAGGTCTCTTGGTCTTTTTCGATGAATCCAACTGTTTCCAAGTTCGTCATGATTAATTACCATTAATAACCAATACACCAACTTGGAAATAGCTAGATTTATCGACAAAGAACAAGAGACCTTTTTTTTAGAGCGTTCAATTCACTACGAAAATATGTTCTGGTCTTATCAGTACACTAATGCGTTGACGAGTTATAGAATTCCAAAGTTTAAAAAAAAATTTCCCCATGTTATTTAGATTGGAAATAGAAAATCGCGATGAGGCACCTCTTAATATTAATATTAAGAGTTCAAACTTTGACAGCATTTTTTTTTTCGTCATTTGGAACAATATTTTTGAGTTACTCTTTGAAAATGAAAAATAGTCGATTTTTTTGAAACGGTCTAATATACCTAGTTACATTGGTTATAACACGATGCATGTTGACTATATGTCCTAAATTTTTCGATCGAAATCTTAAATTATTTCTACATTCACGGGTCACAGATCAATTTGAAACTATCTAGAAGGATGAAACACTGAGAAAGAATTTACTTTGAAAGTATACCTCGTATTTTTTGCGTATTTAATGTATCTTTTATTCATACATGTAAAATTGCAGATACTGGGAGGTGTGGCAAGTTATACCATTATTTTGACACAGTTCGGGTCGTCTGAGTGCAACTGCAACTGCAACTGGAATGCTACATCTGTTGAGTAACTTGTAGGTATAATATCGCAGGATTAATGGATGAACGTCGTAAGCGAAAATTTTACAACCTTTAGCAATTTGTAGAGGCAACAGGGTGTATACTTTTTTCTCCATCATTAGATTAAAAAAAAAATCTTTGACACGGAAGAAAAAGTTGACATTAAAAATTAGAAAAAATCAAAAACGAAACTGCAGTTAATGAAGATAATTACCTTAATACCGGAATCACATCAAAGCCTTTTCAAAATCACTACGTATGTACTCGTTCTTTGTTGTCTTTTTGATCACGTACCTAATTGTTACAATAAACTTCTGTATGGATTGAAAAATTGTGTCGTTTTTGTTTCCACTGAATCCTGCCAACTCCTACAGTCGGACAATAAAGTTCTTTCAAGGTCGAAATTTAGGCTCATGCGTTTGAGTTTCTACGCTGTTAAGCAGCCCCCTCAAATTTTTGTAACACAATTTGTTAAAAATTCAACGAAAAAGGGACACATTTATTTGTACACTTGAAAAAAATTAGTTTTTGGTACTCAGTCAGCCAGTTTTAGCGAAGCACGTAACTTCTGTAAATATAATTCACCATCAATACGATATCAACCGGAAGGAAGTAGCGTCAAATAGCAGAATTCACAGAGGACGGAATTATGGAGCACGAGCCGTTTATTCAACATGCAACAAATTCATTCCCGTGAGAATTATTGATTCGGAATAAAAAACACAGATACGACTATACTTCCTACTAACTAATGCATTGATTATACACAACCGTTCATTGTCGTAATTCATACCGGCCTCTTCTACTCGTCATTCGAGTTATTTGCGAGGAAAAATTTCTACTTGCTGTCAGTTTTTTGAAGTCATTCAAACCGGCACGAGCTCGTTCAATTCAACAAAAATCGCTCAGTATCGTAGCTTCGAGGGGAATGATGATTCCACCGTGCCCGTATTGCCAAAATACATTTTTGCCAATCTAATTTCAATTCGAATATTCTTTGAACGTCAGTAAGCATGAGAGTGCTGTCAATACAATCGGGCAAGCTTTTCTCCGCGGTCCGCGTGATCGTTTACTGCCTCAAGATCATAGGGCTTGCGCCATTCTCTGTCCGAATTGAAAAACCAGCTCGAATAAATCCCGACGACTCTGCTGTACAGTTTTTCTTTTTATCCAAAGTCGGACAGGCATATAATGTCCTACTTTTGATCCCGATCACAGTCGTGTCAGTGATTCGTGGACCGATGTACCTCTACAGACGTTCTTTAGATGGTGTTAATATCGTCAGTCTTATATCTACCATAATGATTGCGCAGAGTATTCTGTTCGTCTTTACAGCTGGTTTCGTCGTCATTTCCTGGGGCTTCAGGCAAACAAGTGCTGCACACATAATGAACAGACTTTTGGTGATTCACGCTCGTCTATCCTATCTGAAGAAGCGGCCATTCAACAAACGGGCACGAATATTCTTAACTTTGCACATTATTATTAACATTGTCCTGTGGATTACTTTTTGGTGGGTAATCATTAGAGTCGTGGAGGCCAGACACCTAGTAACGGAATTCTTCGGGAGATTACCAGGATTCATAATTTACTGGTTCATTATCGAATATGTTACCGTCGTCGGGCTCGTATCGCGAGAACTTGAAACGGTGAACAAGTATTTACTCGATTTTAAACAAGTTGGAAATCATTTGTTTCATTTACCTGTTCGCAACGGCATGCGAGTACCAATCGTATCAAATCACACCGGCAGTCAGTTAGCTTCTCTGAAAGTACTTCGCGGTATTAGGACGACACTGTTCGAGGTATGCGAAGACATATCCGAGTTCTTTTCGTTACCGATATTATTCTCCATCGCATGCTGCTTCATTCCGGTTTTTGAGAAATTGTACTACTCTTTCGAAGCCACTCATCTGCCGCTAGATCTAACTATTGGTCTGATATTGGTGCTTGTTCTAAAGTACTTTTATCCAGTCGTCTCACTCGCACTGAACGTCGCACAAATTCGGAAAAAGGTAACGAAATATTTCGTACTTGAAATTTCAATGTCCATAACACAAATTTGGATCAACTTTTTTGATCACACTTTCATAAACAATTGTCTGGATACAGGCTGAATCAACCGGACAGATCGTTCATAAATTGTTGGCTGTGGCAAAAACGGAAGATATTAAAGCGGAGGTAACTCTACTTCTTGAACTCTTCTATTCGAAAAGTTTAATCAACTTCCTTTTCTCTTTCAATCGAGATTCATGACAAATTTCAATTTTGATTTTATTTTCAGCTCGAGCAATTTTCTCTTCAGCTCCTACACGAACGAGTCGATTTTACAGCGTATGGATTGTTCACGTTGGACACTACACTACTGCAGTCGGTGAATATAACGTATTATAATAATGACATTGGAATATTAAGACCACAACGTGACATTCTCTGATTTTCAAATTTATTTTCCATCTTCGGTTCACAGTTCATTTGAAAACAACCGAAACAATAATTATTGATAACAAACATCTTTGAAATGTACGTCATTTCATTTTCGCGTCTTTTATCGATTTGCAAATAAAATATCAAGTATTCTAAATTATTATCTCACAAATTACAGATGCTAGCAGGTGTGGCAGGCTATGCTATCATTTTGATGCAATTCGGATCGTCTGAATACAACTGCAACTGCAACTGCAATGATACGTCTGTCGAATGATCTGCTAGTAGATGTAATACAGTACCATCAGCTCTGGTATCAAATTTTTCATTGGCTCAACATGTACCTAATTGAATAATATTATAAAAGTGTAATTCAACAGTAATAAATTTTGTTCATTACAATTAGTATTTCTGATCTGAAAATGATTTTATTTAAATTTTTGACAAAGCTATACAGTACCTAAATTAATTGTACTAAAAATGTTTCAATTCGTTAAGTAACCAAGAGTGCAGACTCACGGTAACGGAGTAACGATTGTAAGATAAAATAAAACAACGATACCCCTATGCTCCCCTTCATCTCTCAAGCTCTGATCTCTATACAGTCAGAACTACGGAATGGCGTGTTCACTACTTTGAGAAATTCGTATAGGCCCTGATATTTTCAGCTTCGAACAATATTTTTAACGATTGCGAGAAAAAGAAAAATTCACAGTTTTGTGTTATCCGTCAGAATTCACTTCTTGTTTTACATTGGCAATCGTTTTGAAGTACTTTCATCGAGTTATCTCACTCATACTGAACACGAGATGAACTAACAAAAAAGAGGTAACGGACAAATTTACATTATTGAATTCTCAATCTCCATTGTAAAATAATTGATCAACTTTTTTTGAACACAGTTACGTAAACAATTGACTGAATGCAAATTGAATCAACCGGGCAGATCTTTTCAGTATGTTGCTATTAGCCAAAAATAAGGAGCATCCAATGGATGATTTCATACAGTGCCAAAGTATGACATCACTCGGTTGTGCGATCCGCAATAATCAGTTTACTATATCCCTTGAGATTAATTGATTCCCAACGAAACATAAGCGTGACTATACTTCCAGGTAACTTATGCATTATTAATGCACATCCGCCTCTCATACTCGGCATTCGAGATATTCAATCGAAAAAATGTCTAATTGTTGTGTTTTTTTCAAACTCATTCTGATAGTCTGAATGCAGGTTGAATCAACAGGACACATCGCTTACAAATTGTTGGCTGTAGCAAAAAGGCAAAAAATTCAAGCCGAGGTATTGAGTTTACTTATTGTGCTCTTGTATTTTAAAAGTTCAATCAACCTTCTCCTTTCTCTTCCGTTCGAAATTCACGACAAATTTCAAATCAGATTTCATTTTTAGCTGTAACAGTTTTCTCCTCAGCTGCTTAACAGCAGTTTGATGCGTTGAAATCGACAAAAGTCTTGGGGTATGGGAGTCCTATGACACCTATTCAGGATGTAATACTGTCAGAGAGATTCCAACGATATGATTTATCTACTTCTGACTTAAAAATTAATTTCAAGGTATTCCTCACGTTAGTTGTAAATGACGATTGATTGTACGGGTAGATTTTATCTTGCCCCAAGGCTTTATGCAAACCTATGAAACTCTATGATGCAAACGTTATACTATAATCTTGCATTTTCGTGATGAGATTTGCTGAAAATTAGGAGAGTGCTGCAGGCACAGTTTTTCTGCCATCTTGAATAATCTGGTTTTGGGAATTCCTTATCAGTCGGTCTTGGCCAGAGACTCTTCAATGAATAGGATATGTTCGGTATCGGTAGGCTATTGGCCAGAAGAAGAGGGAATCTACTGGCGAGATGCACAAAGAAACGTAACATTTCAAAAACCTCACAGTTTTTCCTACTATTGCCCTCAAATACGAAAAGGTATAAGAACCACTCGCTCATTTACCGCGCGGTAAGTTCGTTCCTATTAGATTGATTGATTCCCAGCCGAACAAAGGCATGATTACACTACCATGTCACTTACGCATTATTAATTCACATCGGCTCATCAGTGTAATTGATAATGGGCTGTTATACTCAGCGTTGAAGATATTTGATAGGAAAAATTTCTACTTGTTGTCAGTTTTTTCAAAACCGTTCAAACAAGCACAAGCTCGTATAGTACAAAGAAATTCTCTCAATATCGTATACCCGCGGAGGGGAATAATGATTACGGCGTATGCTTGTAGTAGAAATAATTTTTTACCAGTCTTATTCCATTTCGTAGATTCCTCGAACGTCTGTGAATATGAGAGTGCTTTGGGCGATGATGGGATCGGAGAAGCTTTTCTTCAGTGTCCGCGTTATCGTTTACTGTCTCAAGATCATAGGGCTTGCACCATTCGCTATCCGAAATGAAAAACCGGTCCAAATAAACGCTAACGACTCGCCGATACAGGCTTTTTTCTTCTCAAAGGTCGGTCTGGCTTATAATATTCTACTCTTGATCCCGGTTACAGTCCTACCTGCAATTTTTCAGAAAAGTAACTTTTCCAGAATACTTTCTCATGAACATTCTATGATTGATATCCTATATACTATCAACGAAGTGGAGGTAGTTCTCTACGCTTTCACAACTTGGGTTGTCATAATTTCCTGGGCCTTCGGGCAAAAAAAAGCTGCATGTGTAATGAATAGACTTTTGGAAATTGACGTTGTTTTCTCCGGTCTTAATAAGCGAACATTTGACAAACGGGCTCTAATATTTTTAGCAGTACACATTATTCTCAATGTTTGCTTGTGGATTACTTTCTGGGTGTCGATCATTTTTTACTTGAATGCGAACCATTTTTTAATTGAGTTCCTCGCTAGACTACCATCATGTATCGTTTACTGGTTCATTATGGAATATGTTACCGTAGTCGGATTCGTGTCGCGACGACTTGAAACGATTAACAAGTATTTACTCGATTTCAAACAATTCGGGAATTATTGGACTCGTCCACCGGTTCGCAACGGAATATCAATAGTACGAGTATCAAATCACCCCAGCAGTCAGATTGCTTCTTTGAAACTCCTTCTCAGTGTTAGAATGAAACTGTTGGAAATATGCGAAGACATATCCGACTTTTTCTCGTTGCCGATATTATTTTGCATCGCTTGTTGCTTCGTTCCAATTTTTGAGAATGTCTACAGTATCTGTCGAGTGGCAAATGATTTTCCGACAGGCTTAGTTATTTGTCGGACATTGTTGTTGGTTCTGAGATTCATTTATCCAGTTGTCTCTCTCGCACTAAACGTCACACGAGCTAAGAAAGAGGTACCAAAATATTTCATTCCTCGAATTATCAATGCTCGTTGTAAGACACGTTCATTATAAAAAATTGTCTGAATACAGGCTGAATCAACCGGAAGAATTGTTCAAAAATTATTGACTGCATCGAGTATGGAAGAAGTTAGAGCAGAGGTAAATTTATTTCTTATATCTAATACTTTTCTATATTCAACAAGTTTATACAAATATTTTTCTATTTTTCAATCGAAATTTGAAACTATCTCTAGTTTGGAGTTTTTTTTTTTTTTCAGCTGGAACAGTTTTCTTCTCAGCTACTACACGAAAGAGTGAACTTCACTGCCTATGGATTTTTTACGTTAGACTCTACGTTGCTGCAGTCGGTAAATATAGCGTATAATTTATTTTAATAGTCACTACCCGACGTTGACTATCTGAAACTCTTTGATCGAATTTTTAAATCCTTCCTACACCTAGCTACGTTTCACAGATTCGTTGAAAACGATCTAACAAATGGATTGCCGAGATCGAATGTACTTGAAATGTATAGCTCTTAATTTTCACGTCATTCAATCATTTTGCATATCAAACATCAAGGGTGCTTCATCAATATTTCTGAAATTGCAGATGCTGGGAGGTGTAGCAAGTTATGCTATTATTTTAACGCAGTTTGGGTCGTCAGTCTGCAACTGCAACTGCAACTGCAAATGCAATGATACATCTGCTGAGTGACCCTGCTGGTATCATAAGCACCATTTCGTGTATCGTAGAATCAAAGAGATGTATGTATACGTATACTGCGCACTCAAGTGATACTGCGCCATGTGTTCCCAATAAAAAGTAAACGGTCAAGCCCTAAGAGCTTATGACACACGTCGCTGAGATCGAATGGCGAATCCCCATTTTTAATTATTTCGGTTTTCTATCAAAATCAAAAGGGTGTATCCACCGTCATTTCCTTAGTTTTGCATTCGACTAAGAACAAAAGGACGTTGGGCTATTTTGGCACTAGGGCATACGCTCTTTTGATTTTATTCTTTTTTGTTATGGAACCGGTCGTTTTGGCCCACACGCCTTCGTGATCTTAGTCACGCGATGTAGCGTCAGTCATATGCCCGAGAATGGAACCCAACGGTTTATCGGACACGAGCGATCTGGCTACTCTTGCCGTATATTTGTTTGAACAAGTATTAGAACATGGTCTTCATTATTGCAACACGATAAACCGAGAGAACTACTTCGTAAGCATTCTCAACGCAAGAGGAGATACCACAACGAATCCACGAGCCATTCTAGCATACCAAGACAAATCTTTTCGTGACACGCTCCAGCTCAGATCAGAAGAGACTGACTCATTCGAATCATCATTTCTACGGCCGTGGCTACGTTCGACAGAGGCACCAGCACAAGAACCCTCACCTCGGAAATCGCTTTACCCACAAGCGACAAGTTATTCAAATCAAAAAGTCTCATTGCTAAACATAATGCTAACAAATGTGTTCAGACGTAAGCTGAAACCAAATTCAATAACAACTGTCAATGGGCATCTAGACACGGACAAATAAATTCATAATAGTGGCTAGAAAGCAGCGTCCAAATCCTCACGCTCCTACACATGTACAGATTAATATTTTTGGGTATCGCATAAAAAAATAATTTAGATCTACGCAGACCTCGGTTTTTTATTTAAATCTACGCAGATCTACGTGTTCATACAACTACGAAGATCAAGGCTAAAAACGAGAAAATCACCAAACTGTAAGAATTTGAAACCTTGATTCTGAAAGAGATTTCGAATCCTTGTGAAAAAAAACACTTGCACAAAATTTCAGGTACAGAGAAATCTTCATGGATCTGAGTAGATCTAAATAGATATGTATAAATCTGTAGAGAATAACGTAGATCTAAAATTTTCAAACATCCTGATCTACGTAGATCTAACTTACAGACATCGTTGGATCTGAATTATTTTTTTCCGAGATTCCACAGGTCAACGATGTCTAAATAAATATTATACATACATGAATACATATGAATACATATTTTCAGCAGAGAAAGATATCAGATAATCAGTCTGGTACGGTCGACTGGGTTTTCGAATTTTGTACGGATATTCCTGACACACTTTTCGTTAACAAATACTGCACGAGAATTACCACTTAATTGCGATGTCGATTTGTTGTACATAGAAAAAACTAATTTCATTATTTGATACGCGTCGAAAAGAAATCGTGAAAATCGACAAAAGTCTCGGGGTGTGGAGATCCCTATGACTCCGAGAGGAAGTAATGCTGTCCAATCAATTCCAACAAGACAATTTGTTTTTACATCTGTATTGAAAATAAATTTTTGACTATCTTCACGTTTTTTTGTAAATCACTCGATTCATTATGCAGGTAGCTCGTCCCGTCCCAGGGGTCTCAATTATGCAAACGCTGTACTATACTCCTAAAATTTCATGATATAATTCGTTCAGAGTTGAAACAGTGGCGCAGACTTCTGCTCCCCTGAATATTTAGTGTTTTGGACATTTTAGCCTCCGACCCTTCAATATATAAAATTCGCAATCGGTAGGTTATGACCCGGAAGATGAGAGTATCCAACGAAGAAATGCACGGAAAAACGTGACATTTGAATACCCCATCAGATTTTCCTATCATTGCCTCGAAATGCAGAACGATATAGGCACCAATCGTTCATTTGACGCGCAGCAAATTCACTCCGATTATATTGATTGATTCCGAACGGAACAAAAGCACGAATACGGTGAATAGTATCATCTTTGCATTATTAATACACATCGGCTGATCGGTGTAATTGATAATGGCCTGTTATACTCGGCGTTCAAGATATTCGGTAGGAAGTATTTCTACTTGTTGTCAGTTTCTCGAACCTGTTCAAACAAGCACAAGCTCGTCTAGTACAACGAAATTCGCTCAATATCGTACCCGCCGAGGGAAATAATCATTACGGGTTATGCTTATCGCAAACATAATTTTTTGCCAGTCTTATTCCATTTCGTAGATTCCTCGAACGTCTGTGAATATGAGAGTACTTTGGGCGATGATGGGATCGGAGAAGCTTTTCTTCAGTGTCCGCGTTATTGTTTACTCTTTCAAGATCATAGGGCTTGCGCCATTCGCTATCCGAAATGAAAAACCGGCCCAAATAAACGCTAACGAGTCGCCCATACAGGCTTTTTTCTTCTCAAAGATCGGTCTGGCTTATAATATCCTACTCTTGATCCCGGTTACAGTCCTGCCTGCGATTCTTACGTCAAGTGACTTCTCCCGAACTTTTTCTCGTGAACGTTCTATGACTAATATTTTATATATTATCGACGGAGTGGAGAAAATTCTCTACGTCTTCACAACTTGGGTTGTTATAATTTCCTGGGCCTTCGGGCAAAAAAAAGCTGCATTTGTAATGAATAGACTGTTGGAAGTTGACGTTCTTTTTTCCGATCTGAATAAGCCACCCTTTAACAAACGGACCCTCATATTTTTAGTTGTACACATTATTCTCAACGTTTGCTTGTGGATCACTTTCGGGATGGCGATCATTTTTTACTTGAATGCGAACCATTTTCTGATTGAGTTTATCGCTAGACTACCAGCATGTATCGTTTACTGGTTCATTATGGAATATATCACCGTGGTCGGACACGTGTCGCGAGAACTTGAAACAGTTAACAAGTATTTACTCGATTTCAAACAGTTCGGGAATTATTGGACTCGTCCACCGGTTCGGAACGGAATATCAATAGTACGAGTATCAAATCACCCCAGTAGTCTGATCGCTTCTTTGAAACTCCTTCTCAGTGTTAGAACGAAACTGTTGGAAATATGCGAAGACATATCCGACTTTTTCTCGTTGCCGATATTATTTTGCATCGCTTGTTGCTTCGTCCCAATTTTTGAGAATGTCTACAACATCTTTCGAGTGGCAAATGATTTTCCGACAGGCTTAGTTATTTGTCGGACATTGTTGTTGGTTCTGAGATTCATTTATCCAGTTGTCTCTCTCGCACTAAACGTCACACGAGCTAAGAAAGAGGTACCGAAATATTTCATTCCTCGAATTATCAATGCTCGTTGTAAGACACGTTCATTATAAAAAATTGTCTGAATATAGGCTGAAGCAACTGGACGAATCGTTCAAAAATTATCGACTGCATCGAGTACGGAAGAAATTAGACCAGAGGTCAATTTATTTCTTATATCTAATACTTTTCTATATTCAACAAGTTCATACAAACATTTTTCTCTGTTTGAATCCAAATTCGAGACTATCTCTAGTTCCGAGTTTTCATTTTCAGCTGGAACAGTTTTCTTCTCAGCTGCTACACGAAAAAGTAAACTTCACGGCCTATGGATTTTTTACGTTAGACTCCACGTTGCTGCAGTCGGTGAATATATCGTATAATTTATAATAATAATTACTATCCAACATTGACTAACTGAAATTCTACGATTGAATTTTTTTATTTATCCTAAACCTAACTACGGTTCAAAGATCCGTTGAAAGCGATCTAACAAATGGATTCGGAGATCGAATGTACTTGAAATGTATATATCTCTTAATTTTCACGTCATTCAATCATTTTGCATATCAAACATCAAGTGTGCTTCATCAATATTACTAAAATTGCAGATGCTGGGAGGCGTAGCAAGTTATGCTATTATTTTAACGCAGTTTGGGTCGTCCGACTGCAACTGCAACTGCAACTGCAATGATACATCTGCTGAGTGACCTGTTGGTATCATAAGCACCATTTCGTGTATCTAGAATCAAAAAGATGTATATATACGTATACTGCGCACTCAAGTGATACTGCGCCATGTGTTCCCAATAAAAAGTAAACGGTCAAGCCCTAAGAGCTTATGACATACGTGGCTGAGATCGAAAGGGCGAATCCCCATTTTTAATTACTTTAGTGGTCTACCAAAATCAAAAGGGTCTATCCACCGTCATTTTCTTATTTTTGCATTCGACTAACAACAAAAGGTTGTATGCGCTATTTTAACACTAAGGCATACGCTCTTTTGATTTTATTCTTTTTTGTTATGGAACCGGTCGTTTTGGCCCACACGCCTTCGTGATCTTAGTCACGCGATGTAGCGTCAGTCATATGCCCGAGAATGGAACCCAACGGTTTATCGGACACGAGCGATCTGGCTACTCTTGCCGTATATTTGTTTGAACAAGTATTAGAACATGGTCTTCATTATTGCAACACGATAAACCGAGAAAACTACTTCGTAAGCATTCTGAACACAAAAGGAGATACCACACCGAATCCACGAGTCATTCTAGCATATCAAGAAAAATCTTTTCGTGACACGCTCCAGCTCAGATCAGAAGAGACTGACTCTTTCGAATCAACATTTCGACGGCTGTGGCTACGTTCGACAAAGGCACCACCACAAGAGCCCTTACCTCGGAACTCTCTTTACCCACAAGCTACGAGTTCTTCAAATCAAAGAGTCATTGCTAAATGTAATTCTAACAAATGTGTCTAAACGTAAGTTGAAACTAAATTCAACAACAACTGTCAACGAGTATCTAGATACGGACAAATAAATTTATTGCATATTATTCTTAACGTTTGCCCATGCGGATTACTTATTGAAAGGCGATCATTACTTACTTTAAAGTCAACAACCTTCTAACTGATCGTTAAATCTGTTTCGACCTACAGGTACGTATACTGAGAAAATCAAAACGTGAAATCTTGCGGATCTGAAGTTAGATCTACGCGAATCTCTGAAGATTCGCTTATTGCTCGAATTGCTTGAATTTTGCTCATTGGAATAAAAATTTAGGTTTTGAAAATGATTTCACTTGAATTTTTGACGAGGCAATAAATACGAACATCATTCGATCAAAAATGTTTGAATTCGTTGAGTAATACGTGCAGACTTATTAATACGGCGTTAAGATAATTTCGAACAAATCAATATCCTTTCTGTACAGTTTCCCATATCTTTACTGATCTTTCACCAACGATAGTTACCACGCTGTTATATGTAGATAGAAGAAAACAATTCTGCACATCTCTTGCGCTATCTCTCATCTAGCTGCAGAACGATGTGGGCACTATTTGGTTGTTCGACACGCGGAAATTTAAACCCCATCAAAATAATTGATTTTGAAGGAAACACAGACACGACTGTGCTGCAATATCACTTATGCATTTACGATACACATCGGCTTATATTAGTGCATTTCGTGGTAGCCTGTTAAACCTAGCGTTAGGGATATCTGATGGAAAACATTTTTACTCAGTTTTTCAGACTCATTTAAGCTAGCAATATCCCGTTCAGTTGAACAAAAGTCGCTCGATATCCGTAGCATCGAAGGGAAATACAATTCTACCGTATCCGTATAGTAGAAATAATTTTTTTTCGAACTAATTTGAATTTGTGCATTCGGTGAATATCGGTAAATATGAGAGTGCTTTCGGTGCGATCCAAGAAGCTTTTCTTCGCTGTACGCGTTATCGTTTATTGCCTCAAGAGCATAGGGCTTGCGCCATTCTCTGCCACGATTATTGGAAATCCGGCCCGAATAAACCCTGACGACTCGCCCATACAGGCATTTTTTCTCTCAAAGTTTGGTCTGGCTTATAATATCATACTTTCGATACCAGTTATGGTCCTGCCTGTGATTTATAAGCCAGCTTTTTTCGTGAGTGTTAATTCTGACGGAACTTCTGTTACCAATATTCTATCTGTCATATCGAAGGGGGAGCGCGGTCTCTTCGTTTCTACAAGTTGCTTTATTATCATTTCCTGGGCCTTTCGGCAAAAAAGTGCCGCATGTATAATGAATAGACTGTTGGAAGTCGACGTTCGTCTTTCCAGTCTGAAGAAGCGACCATTCAACAGACGGGCCTTGATATTTTTAATTTTGCATATTATTCTTACCGTATGCCTATGGATTATTTATTGGGTGACGACCTATATTTACTTAGATTTCGGAAACCCACTAACTGCGTTCTTTAGTAGACTACCAGGAATTATAATTTTCTGGTTCATTATGGAGTATATAACCGTCATCGGACTCGTGCTGCGAGATCTTGAGATAGTCAACAAGTATTTACTAGATTTCAAACAGTTTGGAAATTATTTATCTCGTCCACCGGTTCGCAACCGCATACCGGTAGTCAGTGTTCCAAATCACTTCAACAGTCAGATGGCTTCTCTGAAACTACTTCATAATGTTAGGACGACACTGTACGAGGTGTACGAAGACATAGATGACTTTTTCTCGTTACCGATATTATTCTCCATCGCATGTTGCTTCATCCCGATTTTTGAGAAGCTCTACAAGGTGTCTCAGGCGAACGATGATTATCCGCCAGGTCTTACTACTTGTTTCGCATTAGTATTCGTTCTCAAGTACGTTTATCCAACTGTCTTACTCACGCTGAACGTAACACGGACCAAGCGAGAGGTAAAAAAATATTTCATTCTTGAATTCCCGATGTCCATTTCATTAACTTATTCAGTCTGACTTTCATAAACAATTGACTGAATGCAGGCTGAACTCACCGGGCGGATTATTCACAAATTGTTGGCTAAAGCAAGAACAGAAGAAATTAAATCGGAGGTAAATCTAAGTCTTGATTTCTAATCTATTCGACAAGATCAATCGAACTTTTTCCCTCTTTCAATCAAGATTCACGACAAATTTTAATTTTGAGTTTCTTTTCAGCTAAAACAGTTTTCTCTTCAGCTACTACACGAAGAAGTCAACTTCACAGCCTATGGACTGTTCAGCTTGGACTCCACGCTACTGCAGTCGGTGAATATAACGTATTACGTAAAATATTTATTTATACAGTCGCAATGTGACATTCTCAAATTGTCGAATCTATTCCACAATTGCGGTTCGTAGATCGTTTGGAAACGATGTAGAAGATGAATTATCAATAACGAATACCCATCTTTGAAAAGTACACTTTTTCATTCTCGCGTTTTCTATCGACTTTAACATCGAACACTATAAGTATCATTCATGAATATTTCTGAAATTATAGATGCTCGGAGGGGTGGCATGTTACGCTGTTATTTTGATGCAATTTGGATCGTCCGTCTGCAACTGCGACTGCAACTTCAATGACACCTCGCGTGACTAATGCCATGAGGTCGTACGTGACATTATACGACCCTTTGGATTTGTTGAACCAAGAGCTCCTATATTTTTCATTTTTTATCACCTACGGAGATGTAAGAAAATAATGTCAATGTAAGTATATTGCGGTCATACGTAACAGTGATTCCGGTCATTACATCAACCTATGGGGTCATACAGAGTACCGAGAAACGCCATCTCTTCTGCCCACAATATTTAGTATTTTTGTATCCGAGCAGGAAGCATGAGAACATGTTCAGAAACATCGAAATTCAATACCTGGTAGATAGGAGTCATAAAGGTTTCAGAAACTGAAAATTTGATCAAATTTAATTTAATTTAAATATTGTTTGTGGGCGAAGGGATGATCAAACACGAATTTTGTATTTGGTATACAACTGATGCTTTCCTAATGAACAGGACCAGCGGTGAAAATCCTAATACTATAAATAATTGAGAGAAATATCGATAATTGAATGTGATCGTGCGATTTGCGCAACACTGTTTTTTTTTCCACGCTTCCGGATGAATGAGCTAAAATTTGTCAATGTTTCTGGCAGCATTTTGTCGGTAAGATCATTCTCCTTAAACTAAACCGGAGTTCTAGAAGAGAAATTCAAAAATAGAAAAATGGCACTTTCAATCGTACAGGATCTCACAATTTTTGACTCTCTCAAGCACAATTTTTCCAATTTTCCGAAAAATCTAACAGCGAAATAATCTTAAAGAATCACACTATCAAAATAGGTGCAAAACGAAGTATCGAATTTTTTGACTTTTTTGAAAGGCACATTTTGGATTTTGGCTTCGAGATCGTATTTTTTTTTAGTTACGACCTTTTTTCATTCATAGTCACGCGATATCCGATGAGTGACCTGTTGATATAATACAGCACCGTATACGTATAATAATTGTTACCCTTTGTACACGCAGCCTTTCATTCATTCCTAGGGTAGGCACCCTACTGAGAGTAGCTGCTCGTTCTACCCGTCAGTTCGTCAATGAGTTGGTTTTGATTATAGGCTTGATGGTTGAAATAATATTATGATAAAATGAATCATTATTTGTATAATGTTAATTATGAAAATTGTATGAATAATTATTGTAGGTTAATATTTGACGGTATTGCACAGTCGTGAATTGTGTGTTTATTAGAAATAGAATTGAAGCTTTGCAAAATATAAGTATAATTAATATTAATATTGAAGTATGTAGCGTCGCTGTTTTCTTCGGCCATAGCTTTTGTAGTAAATCGACAACCGTCGCCCGATATATTGGTATTATGTTATGTGTGTATTAGAGGGTTACCGGAAAGTTGGTTTTAGGCCAGCACGCGCGTCATATGTATCATGTAAATAAAGAGTTTAACCACCATATCACTTGTTTAATTGCTACAGTATTTCCCACGCCCTTTATCGAATGTCTTCAAATGAAGAATTCCACAGCTTTTATTGATTGTTGCTCTCACACGACCCTCTCGAATTTGGCTGATTTTTTTTTTTTTTTTAGTTTTTTTTGTTCTCACGGTATTATATTAAAAAGGAATCGAAGAAGGCCACGAGTTTAGGCCTTAATTCGCTAAACTTATTTCCTGGCAAAAATAGGTAGTTTTTATGAACTTCGGCCTTCATTGTGACCCCCATAGCGTTTCTTGTGATAAGAACGTCAAAGGGTATAGCCGGATAAGTATATAGCATCTGCTCTAGTGATTTTTGGAAATACATATATGGCTGATCAATTTATAATTTGAAAAAAAAAAATTTCTTAAAATTTCAGCTTCTGAACCCAAAGAGTTACAACATAATTAGAAAAAAAAAACGTATTTCTCAATATTTGTTTTATTCTAACTATTCTACTGAATGTTTTTAGAAAGAATTTTTTTGGTAAGAATTATCGATAAGAGACTTTGAAAAGTAATTTTTTTGTAAGTTTTTAACCATCCCTTTTTTTTTCAAAAATAAAGAAGTTTTTGTCGTTGTATTTAAATATGTTCCTTTCGGGTGTCAGTCACATATTTTTCACAAAAAACTCCTTCCTTACTCTTCTTTACACGGTAAAATTTTCAACTCGATCCATTTGGTGCAACATAGTCGAAAAAAAATGGAATAATTATTCAATATTAATATAATTAAAACAAAATCCCGATTATCACGCCAACGAAGATAAACGTTGCTTATGACACGAAAAAAATGTCGCTTGGCTGTAGTACCTACTTTAATTGATATAAAAATATTTGAATTCATTAAGTAAAATGCAGACACGTCGTTACTGCGATGTTGGGACCATTGAAATCAATATCGGAGTAGGTAGCGGCGCAATTTTCCTGGGCCGTGATTATCATCAATAATTGCAGCGGGGAAGGATATCGAATAATCAGGATGTCACGGTCGACTGGGGACTGGAGTTTTTCAATTTTGTGTTTCTACGACCCACTTCCCGTTAGCACAATACTGCACGAGAATCATCATATTCTCACATTTTTTTTTTGTGAATCACTCTTCATTGTGCAGGAAATTTCATGATATAATTTCTTCAGAATCGGAAAAGTCGTGTAGGCTTCTGCTCTCCTGAATATTTCGCGTTTTGGATATTTGGGTCTCTAGCCCTTTAATATATAGAATTCGCAATCGGTAGGTTATGACCCGAAAGATGAGGATATCCAACAAAGAAATGCACGGAAAAACGTGATATTTGAATACCCCAACATATTTTCCCATCATTGCCCCAAAATGCAGAACAATATATAGGCACCACTCGTTCATTTAACGCGCAGGAAATTCACTCCCATTATATTGATTGATTCCGAGCGGAACAAAGGCACGAATACAATGAATAGTATCATCTTTGCATTATTAATACACATCGGCTGATCGGTGTAATTGATAATGGCTTGTTATACTCGGCGTTCAAGATATTCGGTAGGAAGTATTTCTACTTGTTGTCAGTTTCTCGAACCCGTTCAAACAAGCACAAGTTCGTTACAACGAAAGTCGCTCAATATCGTATACCTCCGAGGGAAATAATCATTACGGCGTATGCTTGTAGTAGAAATAATTTTTTACCAGTCTTATTCCATTTCGTAGATTCCTCGAACGTCTGTGAATATGAGAGTGCTTTGGGCGATGATAGGATCGGAGAAGCTTTTCTTCAGTGTCCGCGTTATCGTTTACTGTCTCAAGATTATAGGGCTTGCACCATTCGCTATCCGAAATGAAAAACCGGTCCAAATAAACGCTAACGACTCGCCGATACAGGCTTTTTTCTTCTCAAAGGTCGGTCTGGCTTATAATATTCTACTCTTGATCCCGGTTACAGTCCTGCCTGCAATTCTTACGTCAAGTGACTTCTCCAGAACATTTTCCCGTGAACGTTCTATGGTTATTATTCTATATACAATCGACGGAGCGAAAATAATTCTCTACGTCTTCACAACTTGGCTTGCCATAATTTCCTGGGCCTTCGGGCAAAGCAAAGCTGCATTTGTAATGAATAGACTTTTGGAAATTGACGTACTTTTTTCCGGTATGAATAACCAACCGTATAAGAAACGGGCCCTGATAATTTTAACTGTACACATTATTCTCAATCTTTGCTTGTGGATTACTTTCTGTGTGACAATCATTTTTTACTTGAACAATTCCATAATTCAATTCCTCGCTAGACTACCAGCATGTATCGTTTACTGTTTCATTATGGAATATGTCACCGTAGTCGGACTCGTGTCGCGAGAACTCGAAACGGTAAACAAGTATTTACTCGATTTCAAAGAGTTCGAGAACTATTGGTCTCGTCCGACGGTTCGCTACGGCATATCAGTAGTAAGAGCATCAAATAACTCCAGCAGTCTGATCGCTTCTTTGAAACTCCTTCTCAGTGTTAGAACGAAACTAGTCGAAATATGCGAAGACATATCCGACTTTTTCTCGTTGCCGATATTATTTTGCATCGCTTGTTGCTTCGTCCCAATTTTCGAGAATGTCTACAGTATCTTTCGAGTGGCAAATGATTTTTCGACAGGTTTAGTTATTTGTCGAACATTGTTGTTGGTTTTGAGATTTATTTATCCAGTTGTCTCTCTCGCACTGAACGTCACACGAGCTAAGAAAGAGGTACCAAAATATTTCATTCCTCAAATTCTCAATGCTCGTTGTAAGACACGCTCATTAAAAGAATTGTCTGAATCCAGGCTGAATCAACGGGACGGATCGTTCAAAAATTATTGGCTGTATCGAGTACGGAAGAAATTAAAGCAGAGGTAAATTTGTTTCTGATTCCTAATACTTTTCTATATTCAACAAGTTCATACAAACATTTTTCTCTTTTTCAATCAAAATTCGAAACTATCTCTAGTATGAAGTTTTTATTTTCAGCTGGAACAGTTTTCTTCTCAGCTACTACACGAAAGAGTGAACTTCACTGCCTATGGATTTTTTACGTTAGACTCTACGTTGCTGCAGTCGGTAAATATAGCGTATAATTTATTTTAATAGTCACTACCCGACGTTGACTATCTGAAACTCTTCGATCGAATTTTTAAATTCTTCCTACACCTAGCTACGTTTCACAGATTCGTTGAAAACGATCTAACAAATGGATTACCGAGATCGAATGTACTTGAAATTTATAGCCCTTAATTTTCACGTCATTCAATCATTTTGCATATCAAACATCAAGTGTGCTTCATCAATATTACTAAAATTGCAGGTGCTGGGAGGCGTAGCAAGTTATGCTATTATTTTAACGCAGTTTGGGTCGTCAGTCTGCAACTGCAACTGCAACTGCAAATGCAATGATACATCTGCTGAGTGACCTGTTGGTATCATGAGCACCATTTCGTGTATCGTAGAATCAAAGAGATGTATGTATACGTATACTGCGCACTCAAGTGATACTGCGCCATGTGTACACAATAAATAGTAAACGGTCAAGCCCTAAGAACTTATGACACACGTGGCTGAGATCGAATGGCGAATCCCCATTTTTAATTATTTCGGTTTTCTATCAAAATCAAAAGGGTGTATCCACCGTCATTTCCTCATTTTTGCATTCGACTAAGAACAAAAGGACGTTGGGCTATTTTGGCACTAGGGCATACGCCCTTTTGATTTTATTCTCTTTTGTTATGGAACCGGTCGTTTTGGCCCACACGCCTTCATGATCTTAGTCACGCGATATCAGCGTCAGTCATATGCTCGAGAATGGAACTGGACGGTTTATCGGACACGAGCGATCTGGCTACTCTTGCAGTATATTTGTTTGAACATGTAATAGAACATGGTTTTCATTCTTGCAACACGATGAGCCGAGATAATTACTTCGTAAGCAGTCTCAACGCAAAAGGAGACACGATAACGAATCCGTGAGCTATTCCAGCATATCAAGACAAGTCTTTTCGTGACACGCTCCAGCTCAGATCAGAAGAGACTGACTCCTTCGAATCAACATTTCGACGGTTGTGGCTACGTACGATAAGGGCACCACCACAAGAGCCCTCACCTCGGAAATCCCTTTACCCACGAGCTACAAGTTCTTCAAATCAAAGAGTCTCATTGCTAAATCTAATACTAACAAATGTGTCTAGACGTAATCTGAAACCAAATTCAATAACAACTGTCAGTGGGCATCTAGACGCGGATAAATAAATTCATAATAGTGGCTAGAAAGCAGCGTCCAAATCCTCACGCTCCGACACATGTACAGATTAATATTTTTGGGTATCCCAGAAAAAAATAATTTAGATCTACGTGGACCTCGGTTCTTTATTTAGATCTACGTAGATCTACGTGTCCATACAACTACGAGGATCAAGGCTAAAAACGAGAAAATCACCAAACTGTAAGAATTTGAAATCTTGATTCTGAAAGAGATTTCGAATCCTTGTAAAAAAAAAAAAAACACTTGCACAGAATTTCAGGTACAGAGAAATCTTCATGGATCTGAGTAGATCTAAATAGATATGTATAAATCTGTGGAGAATAACGTAGATCTAAAATTTTCAAACATCCCGATCTACGTAGATCTAACTAGATATCGTTAGATCTGAATTATTTTTTCCCGAGAGTCCACAGGTCAACGATGTCTAAATAAATATAAAAATCTGTACATACATGAATACGTATACTCGCGCACATGTATAATTACGGCACGCCGAATTTATATCGCATTACACTTTGTATAATTGAATAATAAAATTCTCGTACAATTCTGAAGTTATGAATTTTGTTAATAGAAATTACAGTTTAAGATTCAAATATACGAAGTTTATTCGAAGTTTTGATATTTCTCTAGTACCTTCATCAATTAATCCTAAAATATTTGAATAGTAACAGTGCAGTTTACCTTGGCCGTGATTATTATCAATAATAACAGCGCGGAAGAAGATCGTATAATCAGGATGTTACGGTCGACTGTGGATTGGGGTTTTTCAATTTTGTACGGATATTCCTATAACCCATTTTCCGTTAACACATACTGCACGAGAATCATCACTGGACTGCAATGTCAGTTTTTTGTAGCAGGCAAATTTACCCACCGTGTTACACGTTAGGGTGGTCTAAATTTAACTTTTATTTTTTCTTGCTAGGCACCTCAAAATATCATGAGAAATAACAAATAAAAAATCTTCATAAATCGGAAAAACCGTCAAAATATATTTAAAAAATATCCGTCAAATATATTATCAAAATGTAATTTATTTCATTATTAACGATTCTTTGACTATATAAATTATTCTCGTTATGTTACTTTATAATCTCGACGAGACGCCGAAAAAAATGATACATTTTATTGAGAAGAACGTATGAGCATAATCGAAACTAGATATCAAACAAAAATTCAAATGTTGCTACCGGGCGTTGAAATAATTTTTTTTTAATTTTTCAAATAAAATTATCGTTATAAAGTTAGCTTGTGGGTGTCTGGGATGCGTAAAAATCTTATTTCAAGTGATATTTCGACGGATTATAAAGGATTGATAAAACATATGTACATACGTTATTGTACATTATTATGTACAATATATATGCGATATGGGGCATTCCACGCCAACTCGACTAGTGTTAAGCCCCAACTATTTTGAAATCATTTTAGGTTTCATGCCAACATTATACTCAGTGAAAAAACGCGTCCAATTTTTTTTTGTTTTTTATATTCTTCTTTTAAGCTGTTAATTTTTAATAAATCTTCGAAGCTGAATGAGAAAGTCATTCCAAAAATAAAAAAAAAATATCTTTTTTTGAATTTTCAAATTTGTTTTCGATCGCGCTATCGATATTTCATATCCAAAATAATATGTGTTCCCTATCTGAAATTCGGAGTTACTTGAAAAATCTCGAAAGTGATGAAATCCAAAAGTCAACCGATATCATCATTATCTTTCTCCCTCGAATCCCTGCAAGTTTTGTGTCAAACTTTTTTTTGTATATCTTTTAGTTCTTGAGATATTTGCCTGGGGAGATTAAAATTGACCACCCTGTATACACTGTAGATTCTAGAAGACGTGGCTTAAGTTACGCTATTATTTTTATGCAATTTTAATCATCCGTCTGCAACTGCGATCGATACGTTAGGCTCAATGATCTATGGCATATATTAAATTGTAGTACCATAGCGCGTGGAATATGCGTATTAATTTTGACAATGGAGTAATAATATCAGAGTGCGATTCTGGAGTCATTATACTCTAGGAGAGAATGCATTTTTTTTTTTTTTTTTGCGTATAAACGCGCGATGGCTAATTTCGTTTTTCTTACGATGGAATTTTATACCGTATAATTATCAGCATACAGCCGCGTCTTTTGTCCTAAACATAATTAATGAGTCATTAAAAGATCTATGAGAATCGGAAAAGTCCACAATGATCAATTTTCTCATACAGTTTCTCATATCTTCACTATAATCTTTCATCAACGATAGTTGCCACGTTGTTATATGTAGATAAAAGGAAACAATTCTGCACATCTCTTGCGCTATCTCTCATCTCGCTGCAGAACGATGTGGGCACTATTTGGTTGTTCGACACGCGAAAATTCAACCCTCATCAAAATAATTGATTCTAAAAAAGACACGGGCACGACTATGCTGCAATATCCCTTATGCATTTATGATACGCATCGGCTCGAATTAGTGCATTACGTGGTAGCCCGTTAAACCTAGCATTAGGGATATCTGATGGGAAACATTTTTACCCAGTGTCTCAGACTCATTTGAGGTAGCACTAGCCCGTTTAGTTTGACAAAAGTTGCTCGATATCCGTAGCATCGAAGGGAAATACGATTTTACCGTATCCGTACAGGAGAAATAATTTTTTTTAGAACTAATTTGAATTCTTGCATTCGGTGAATATCGGTAAACATGAGAGTGCTTTCGGTGCGATCCAAGAAGCTTTTCTTCGCTGTACGCGTTATCGTTTACTGCCTCAAGAGCATAGGGCTTGCGCCATTCTCTGCTACGCTTTCTGGATATCCGGCCCGAACAAACCCTGACGACTCGCCCATACAGGCATTTTTCCTCTCAAAGGTCGGTCTGGTGTATAATATTCTCCTTCTGATCCCGGTTACAGTCGTGCCTACGATTCATAAGCCAACTCTCTTCGTGGAAGTCAATTCTGATGGAACTTCTGTTACCAACATTCTAGCTGTTGCATTGAAGGCGGAAAACCTTTTCTCCATCTTCACGAGTTGCCTCATTGTTATTTCCTGGGCCTTCCGGCAAGAAAGAGCTGCACGTATAATGAATAGACTTTTGGAAGTTGACGTTCATCTTTCTGGTTTGAAGAAGCAATCATTCAACAAACGGTCCCTGATATTTTTAACTTTGCATATTATTCTCAACGCTTGCCTGTGGATTACTCTTTGGATAACGATCTGTGTTTACTTAGATTTCGAAAACCCTCTGATTGAGTTTCTGAGTAGACTACCAAAATTTATAATTTTCTGGTTTATCATGGAGTACATCACCGTTGTCGGACTCGTGTTGCGAGATCTTGAGACAGTGAACAAGTACTTACTCGATTTCAAACAGTTTGGGAATTATTTATCTCGTCCACCGGTTCGCAACCGCATACCGGTTATGAGCATTTCAAATCACTCCAGCAGTCAGATGGCTTCTCTGAAACTACTTCACAGCGTTAGGACTACACTTTTCGAGGTATGCGAAGACATAGCAGACTTCTTCTCGTTACCGATATTATTCTCCGTCGCATGTTGGTTCATCCCGACTTTTGAGAAACTCTACAGGGTCTCTCGAACGAGCACTGATCATCCGCCAGGTTTTACTGCTTGTCTCGCACTAATATTCGTTCTGAGATACATTTATCCAGTTGTCTCACTCACGGTGAACGTAACACGAACCAAGAAAGAGGTAACAAGCCATTACATCCTTGAATTTTCAATGTCCATTTCATAAATTTTTTTGGTCTGACTTTCATAAACAATTGAATAAATGCAGGCTGAACTAACCGGACGGATCGTTCAGAAGTTATTGGCTAAAGCAAGGACAGACGAAATTAGAGCGGAGGTAACTCTACGTCTTAATTACCGATCTATTTGACGAGTTCAATCGAACTTTTACCCTCTATCAATCGATATTCACGATAAACTTTAATTTGGAGTTTCTTTTCAGCTGGAACAGTTTTCTCTTCAGCTCCTACACGAAAAAGTCAACTTCACAGCCTATGGACTGTTCAGCTTGGACTCCACGCTGCTGCTGTCGGTGAATATAACGTATTACGTAAAATATTATGGATGATTTATACAGCCGCAGTGTGACATTCCTAAATTTTCGAATCTATTCCACAATCTCAGTTCGTAGATCGTTTAGAAACGGCATAGAAGATAAATTATTGATAACGAATACCCATCCTTGAAAAGTAAACTTTTTTATTTTCGCGTCTCACAACAATTTTAACATCGAATACCGTAAGTATCCTTCATGAATATTTCTGAATTTCCAGATGCTCGGAGGGGTGGCAAGTTACGCTGTTATTTTGTTACAATTTAGATCGTCCGTCTGCAACTGCAACTGCAACTTCAATGATACATCGAGTGACTAATGCCATGCGGTCGTACGTGACATCATACGACCCTTTGGGTTTGTAGAACCAAGAGATCGCATATTTTTTACTTTTCATCATCCACGGTGATGTAACAAAAGTATCGATTTCGGCAACGGTTTTGGTTAAAAACGTTTCATTCGATTTGAACGGTCGCTTCTACGAGGATGAAAAGTTAGATTTTCAATTTTCTAAAGTCTTTTCGAACTATCAGAATGGGGGGAAAACGAAATATCGAATTTCTTGACTTTTGAAAAGGCACCTTTTGGCTTTTGGCTCCGAAATCGTATGTCTTTTAGTAACGACCTTTTGGCATTCGTAGTCACGCGACATCCGATGAGTGACCTGTTGATATAATACAGCACCGTATACGTATAATAATTGTTACCCTTTGTACACGCAGCCTTTCATTCATTCCTAGGGTAGGCACCCTACTGAGAGTAGCTGCTCGTTCTACTCGTCAGTTCGTCAATGAGTTGGTTTTGATTATAGGCTTGATGGTTGAAATAATATTATGATAAAATGAATCATTATTTGTATAATGTTAATTATGAAAATTGTATGAATAATTATTGTAGGTTAATATTTGACGTTATTCCACAGTCGTGAATTGTATGTTTATTAAAAATAGAATTGAAGCTTTGCAAAATATAGGTATAATTAATATTAATATTGAAGTATGTAGCTTCGATGTTTTCTTCGGCCATAGCTTTTGTAGTAAATCGACAACCGTCGCCCGATATATTCGTATTATGTTATGTATGTATTAGAGGGTTAGTGGGCAGTCAGTCTTAGGCCAGCACGCGCGTCATATGTATCATGTAAATAAAGAGTTTAACTACCATATCACTTGTTTAATTGCTACAGTATTTCCCACGCCCTTTATCGAATGTCTTCAAATGAAGAATTTCACAGCTTCTATTGATTGTTGCTCTCACACGACCCTCTCGAATTTGGCTGTTTGTTTTTGCCGTTTTTTTTTTTTTTTTTCTCACGGAATGATCCTAAAATGGAAAAACGATAAAAGCCACGAGCTCAGGCCTCAATTCGCTAAGCTTATTTCCTGGCGAAAGTAGGAAGTTTTTATGAACTTTGGCCTTCACTGTGACCCCCATAGCGTTTTTTGTGATAAGAACGTCAAAGAGTATAGCCGGATAAGCAAATAAAATGTGCTCCAGTGATTTTTAAAAATACATATGGCTGATCGATTTTTAATCTGAAAACAAAAAAAATCTAAAAATTTCAGCTTCTGAACCCAAAGAGTTACTAACTATTCTACTGAATATTTTTAAGAAAAAATTCTTTTGGTAAGAATTATCGATAAGAAACTAAAAAGTTATTTTTTTTTGTAAGTTTTCAACCATCCCTTTTCTTTCAAAGAATAAAGCAGTTCTTGGTTCGCAACAGCATATCAGCAGCAAGTGAATTGAATCACTTCAGCAGTCAAATTGATTCTTTGAAACTCTTTCTCAGTGCGAGGACTAAACTGTTCGAGTTGTATACAAAGACATATCCAACTTCTTCTCCTTGCCGATATTATTTTGTATCGCTTGGCTGTAGTACCTACTTCAATTGATCTTGAAATATTTGAATTCATTAGTTAAAATATAGACATGTCATTACAGCGATGTTAGGATGATTGAAGTCAATATTGGAGTAGGTTGCGGTGCAATTTTCCTGGGCCGTGATTATCATCAATAATAGCAGCGGGGAAGGATATCGGATAATCAGGCTGGTACGGTCGACTGGGGACTGGAGTTTTTGAATTTTGTACGGATATTCCTATAACCCATATTTCGTTAACACATACTGCGCGAGAATTATCACTCGATTGCAATATCGGTCTATTGTATCAGGCAACTTTACCCACCATGTACATACGTAGATGAACTAATTTCATCATTTGATGCGCGTCGAATGAAGAAATCGTGTGTGATGATCCCTACGACTTCTTGAGGAAGTAACGCAGTCCGAGCAATTCCAACATTACAATTTGTTTTCACATCTGACCTGAGAATGAATTTCAAACTATTTTCACGTTTTTTGTGAATCACTTATCACTGTGCAGGTAGCTCGTCCCACCCCAGGGATCTCAATTATGCAAACGCTGTACTATACTCCTAAAATTTCATGATGTGATTCGTTCAGAGTTGGAAAATTGGCGCAGACTTCTGCTCTCCTGAATATTTCATGTTTTCGGAATTTTAGTCTTCGACCCTTTAATATCTAGAATTCGGGAACGGCAGGTTTAGGGTGGCTCTTATGTTGGGTATTTTTGAAATTTAATACAGCCGCGCCCCCCAGGATTCTTCCAAATATATTTAACAAAATGCTTCCAAAGTTTGAACCCTTAATATTGATATTAACACGTACCTGAAAGTGACCAAGGCTTTAATTGCAAAATACATGTATTTTGCATTTAAGGTAAATCGAGAAAATCGAGAAAATCGAGACCTAGAAAATTCTTGAACATAACTTGTGATCCTGTTCCGACTTGGCTCACAAATAACATTAAATCTCCAAGACTATCGATCTGACTACAACAAAATATAGCTCAAAACCTGGTCATACGTTGTGGCTGTCCACAGAAAAAAAATAATCAGAACCGGTCGCGAGGTACTGGAGTTATAAGCGAACATACGGACGGACAGACAGATGCACAGAGAGACGTTGAGTTTTATGTATATGTAGAGAAGAGAAGAGGTGATATTCGATAATCTAGCCGCAACGGGACATAAATGTTTGAATTTATTCTACACCTTCGGTTCACCAGGTTGTTTGTAATCGCGATGGAAACGATAAATTATCAAGAACGAATATGCTTGAAAAGTTCATGGTTTCACTTTTACGCGCTTATCATTGATTTCGCCATTGGACATCAAAATATAGATATCGTTTATCATTATTTCTCATATAAACTGTAGATGATGGAAGACGTGGCTTGAGTTACGCTATTATTTTTATGCAATTTTGATCATCCGTCTGCAACTGCAATCGATAGGTTAGGCTCAATGATCTATGGCATATATTAAATTGTAGTACCATATAGCGCGTGGAATATGCGTATTAATTTTTACAATGGAGTAATAATATCAGAGTGCGATTCTGGAGTCATTATACTCTAGGAGAGAATGCATTTTTTTTTTTTTTTTGCGTATAAACGCGCGAAGGCTAATTTCGTTTTGCTGACGATGGAATTTTATACCGTATAATTAATAGCATACAGCCGCGTCTTTTGTCCTAAGCATAATTAATTAGTCATTGAAAGATCTATCAGAATCGGAAAAGTCCACGGTGGCCAATTTTCTCATACAGTTTCTCATATCTTCACAATAATCTTTCATCAACGATAGTTGCCACGTTGTTATATGTAGATAGAAGGAAACAATTCTGCACATCTCTTGCGCTATCTCGCATCTCGCTGCAGAACGATGTGGGCACTATTTGGTTGTTCGACACGCGGAAATTTAAACCCCATCAAAATAATTGATTTTGAAGGAAACACAGACACGACTGTGCTGCAATATCACTTTTGCATTTACGATACACATCGGCTTATATTAGTGCATTTCGTAGTAGCCTGTTAAACCTAGCGTTGGGGATATCTGATGGAAAACATTTTTACTCAGTTTTTCAGACTCATTTAAGCCAGCAATATCCCGTTCAGTTCAACAAAAGTCGCTCGATATCCGTAGCATCGAAGGGAAATACAATTCTACCGTATCCGTATAGTAGAAATAATTTTTTGCCGAACTAATTTGAATTTGTGCATTCGGTGAATATCGGTAAATATGAGAGTGCTTTCGGTGCGATCCAAGAAGCTTTTCTTCGCTGTACGCGTTATCGTTTACTGCCTCAAGAGCATAGGGCTCGCGCCATTCTCTGCTACGCTTTCTGGACATCCGGCCCGAATAAACCCTGACGACTCGACTATACAGACATTTTTCCTCTCAAAGGTCGGTCTGGTGTATAATATTCTCCTTCTGATCCCGGTTACAGTCCTGCCTGCGATTTTTGAGCCAGCGCTCTTCGCGGAAGTCAATTCTGACGAAACTTTTGTTACCAACATTCTAGCTGTTGTATTGAAGGCGGAGAACCTTCTCTTAATCTTCACAAGTTGCCTCGTTATTATTTCCTGGGCCTTCCGGCAAAAAAGTGCCGCACGTATAATGAATAGACTTTTGGAAGTTGACGTTCGGCTCTCGGGTCTGAAGAAGCGACCATTCAACAAACGGGCGCTGATATTTTTAACATTGCATATTATTCTCAACGCTTTCCTGTGGATTACTTATTTAGTGACGAGTTGTGTTTACTTAGATTTCGAAAACCCTCTAATTGAATTCCTCAATCGACTACCAGGATTTGTAACTTTCTGGTATATTATGGAATATATTACCGTCGTCGGACTCGTGTTGCGAGATCTCGAGACAGTAAACAAGTATTTACTTGATTTCAAACAGTTTGGAAATTATTTATCTCGTCCACCGGTTCGCAACGGCATACCGGTAGTGATCGTTTCAAATCACTCCAGCAGTCAGATGGCTTCTCTGAAACTACTTCACAGCGTTAGGACTACACTTTTCGAGGTATGCGAAGACATAGCTGACTTCTTCTCGTTACCGATATTATTCTCCGTCGCATGTTGTTTCATTCCGATTTTCGAGAAGCTCTACAGGGTCTCTCAAACGACCAGTGAGTATCCGTCAGGTCTTACTGCTTGTTTCGCAATAATATTCGTTCTGAAGTTTGTTTACCCAGTTATCTCACTCACGCTGAACGTAACACGAACCAAGAAAGAGGTAACAAGCTATGACATTCTTGAATTTCCAATGCACATTTCATCAATTTTTTTGGTCTGACTTTCATAAACAATTGACTGAATGCAGGCTGAACTGACCGGACGCATCGTTCAGAAGTTATTGGCTGAAGCAAGAACAGACGAAATTAGAGCGGAGGTAAATCTACGTCTTGATCACCGATCTATTTGACAAGTTCAATCGAACTGTTCCCCTCTATCAATCGAAATTCACGATAAACTTTAATTTGGAGTTTCTTTTCAGCTGGAACAGTTTTCTCTTCAGCTCCTACACGAAAAAGTCAACTTCACAGCCTATGGACTGTTCAGCCTGGACTCCACGCTGCTGCAGTCGGTGAATATAACGTATTACGTAAAACATTGATTTATACAGCCGCAATGTAAGATTCTTAAATTGTCAAATCTCTTCCACTATTGCGATACGTAGATCGTTTGGAAACGACGTAGAAGATGAAATATTGAAAACGAATACTCATCCTTGAAAAGTACACTTTTTCATTCTCGCGTGTTACATCGATTTCAACATCGAATACCGGAAGTATCCTTCATAAATATTTCTGATTTCGGATTCCAGATGCTCGGAGGGGTGGCGAGTTACACTGTTATTTTGTTACAATTTGGATCGTCCGTCTGCAACTGCAGCTGCAACTTCAATGCTACATCGAGTGACTAATGCCACGAGGTTGTACGTGACATCATACGACCCTTTGGGTTTGTAGAACCAAGAGGTCGCATATTTTTTACTTCTTATCGTCTACGGTGATGTAACAAAAGTATCGATTCCGACAACGATTTCGGTCAAAAATGATTTTTGCGCATTGAAGCGAATCTTCACATTTTCGGGCCTTCAGCATCCGCAAAACATATTCTCAGACATATGTCGGTCTGTCAGACGAACTCACCGAATAATCTCAGAAACGACTCGATGAGAAGATCTACAATGTACAGGATTTGCATTTGAGGTGATGGCCATGAAAGATTTCTACGTTTCATTCAATTTGTACGGTCGCTTCTACGAGGATAGACCGTTAGATTTTCAATTTTCGAATGTCAATGTAGGGATATTCTGATTATACTTGACAGTAATTCGGGTCATTAAATCAGCCTATGGTACCATAAAAAATACCGTGAAACACCATCTCTTCTACCCAATTTATTTATTCCTTTTGGATTCGTGCAGGAAGGATAAAAATATGTTTAAAAACAACGAAATTCAAAAACTGATTGATGAGGGTCATAAGGGTTTCGGAAGCTGACAACTTGATGAAATTTGATTGAATTTAAATATCGTTTGTGGGCGAAGGAAAGAGACAAACGCGAATTTTCTATTTTCCATATTCTCAATGCTTTCCTAATGAACAGAATCAGCTATGAAAATCCGAATACTATTGAGGAAAATATCAATAATTGAAGGTGATCGTGCGATTTGGGCAGCGCTGTTTTCTTGCCACGATTCGGGTTGAATGAGTTAAGATTTGTCAATGTTCCAGGCGGCGTTTTATCGGTAAGATCCCTTTCCGTAAACTGAACAGCAGATCTAGAAGAAAAATTCGGAAACAGAAAGATGGCGGCCAGAAATTAAAAAAATTCGAAAAATAAAAGGATTTTTCTGATAAAACGGTCCTAAAAAATTAATTTTTCTGAAAGAATATCGGTTCAGTTTGTACAAAATTTCATGATATTTATTTGAATAAGAAATCATGTTAACTGCTGCATCCGAATTCTTGAGTTATCATGGCAAAGCTACCGAAAAATGCTATTTTGAAATCAACGCAATCGACCACGGCATGAAGACAAGACGCTATACCTCCGCGCGGGCACTTTCGATCGTACACGACCTCACATTTTCGGCTCCCTCAAGTTTAATTCTAAAAATTTGTCAAAATCCGAAAAGGGAAATAGTCTCAAAGAATCGAACTATCAGAATGGGGCGAAAACAAAGTATCGAATTTCTTAACTTTTGAAAAGGCACCTTTTGGCTTTTGGCTCCGAAATCGTATGTCTTTTAGTAACGACCTTTTGGCATTCGTAGTCACGCGACATCCGATGAGTGACCTGTTGATATAATACAGCACCGTATACGTATAATAATTGTTACCCTTTGTACACGCAGCCTTTCATTCATTCCTAGGGTATAGGCACCGTACCGAGAGTAGCTGCTCGTTCTACTCGTCAGTTCGTCAATGAGTTGGTTTTGATTATAGGCTTGTTGGTTGAAATAATATTATGATGAAATGAATCATTATTTGTGTAAGTTATTTATGAAAATTGTATGAATAATTATTGTAGGTTAATATTTGACGGTATTGCACAGTCGTGAATTGTGTGTTTATTAGAAATAGAATTGAAGCTTTGCAAAATATAAGTATAATTAATATTAATATTGAAGTATGTAGCTTCGATGTTTTCTTCGGCCATAGCTTTTGTAGTAAATCGACAACCGTCGCCCGATATATTCGTATTATGTTATGTGTGTATTAGAAGGTTGGCGGACAGTCGGTTTTAGGGCAGCACGCGCGTGATATGTCCCGTGTTAATAAAAAGTTTAACCACCATATCACTTGTTCAATTGATACAGTATTTTCCTGCCCTTTACCGAATGTCCTTAAATAAAGAATCCCACAGCTTTTATTGATTGTCGTACTGACGTCATTTACGTCAGAACAGCAATCGGCTCCCACACGACCCTCTCGAATTTGACTGTTTTTTTTTTCTTTTTTCAGAATCATCCTAAAAATGAATTGATGGAAGCCACGAGCTTAGGCCTCAATACGCTTAACTAATTTCATGGCGAAAGTAGGAATTTTTTATGAATTTTGACCTTAACTGTGACTCCCATAGGGTTTTCTGTGATAAGAACGTCAAAGGATATTGCCGGATAAGCATCTAAAATCTGCCTTAGTGATTTTTGAAAATACATATGGTTGATCGATTTCTGATTAAAGAAAAAAAATTTCCTGAAAATTTCGGCCTTTAAACCCAAAGAGTTACGAAATAATTCAATAAAATCTATTTCTCAGTATTTGTTTCATTCTAACTATTTTTTCGAACATTTTTTAATAAAAAAATTTTCGGTCAGAATTATGGATAAGAGACGTTAAAAAGTAATTTTTTGGTAAGTTTTTAACCATCCCCCCCCCTTTTTTTTTTAGTGAAAAAGTTTTTGTCGTTGTATTTAAATATTATCCTTTCGGGTGTCAGTCACAAATTTTTCACAAAAAACTCCTTCCTTACTTTTCTTTACACGGTAAAATTTTCAACTTGATCCATTTTGTGCAACATAGTCAAAAAAAATAAAATCGATTTTTTTTCTCATATTTTCGTTGAACGTTATTCACTATTCACTGGTAAAATATACATTTTTTTTTTTTCTCATTTAAAAATATATCAAAAATCTGATATAATTTTTTCATACTACTGGGAATAATTATTCAGCGTTAATATAATAGAAAATAAAATCCCGATTATCACGCCAACGAAGATGAACGATGCTTACGACACGAAAAAAATGTGCCCCAAACGATTTTTCAAAATTCCTAAGATTTCCGAAGTTATTAACATTTTTGATTTTGGCGCACTTAGTTTTCAAAAATTCATAACTTTGGCTACGTTTGTCATACGGGGCCCCATTTGGACTCATTTTCTTTGCAAAAGAATGAATAGCTGTAAGAAAAAACAGTTTACAGTTTCGATTCGCTATTAGCCAGGAGAAGAATGTATCCATTGAAGGAATGCACGGAGAAATGTAATATTTGAATAGCTCTACAGAAATTTCAACGATTACCCTAAATCCCAGAACGATATAGGCAACACTCGCCTATTCAACGCGCAACAAGTTTCCTCTCATTATAATGATTAATTCTGAGCGGAATAAAGGCACGACTACACTACAATGTCACTTATGCATTATTAATACACACCCGTTGATTATAGTCCGATTATATACCGATCAGTTTTCTTCAACGGTTTTATGCAAATTGGTTATATTCGATATGTCGAAACGAAATTAAGAAACTGCCCTTAAAACAAATTTTTTGAAAATGTTTTTGACTCTATTTAAAGGTGTTTTGATTTACTAGATATGCAAATAGAGCATTATTGTAAACTTCAAACCGTCAGATCGAGCATTAAAAAAATTCATAATCATTTTTCAAAATATGTCTAAATTTTTGTATTTTTTTATAGTTTTTGAAAAAAAATTGAAAACAAGAAGAAAAAAAATAGATTTTTTTGCAATGATCTTTTCAGTACTCCAATGCTAAGAAACTCACTCTTAACGGGTAACAAAAATTACAAGACAATGTTTTTCGTGTGGTACAATTCGAACTGAACAAGTTTACTTGAATTGATTTTTTTGTTACGATTCACCGATTTCGAGATATATACAGGTAAAAAAATGACTTTGTAAATAAACTCAAAACTTGAAGTAGCTGGTGAAAAATCGAGAGAATCATTATATCGACAAATCGTGAAATACGTGTCCACTCATTTTGAGTATAGAATAACATTTAAAAATTGCAAAATATTCAAAAAATATGAGGGTTTGAAAATATAAAATTGACATGGAATGTCCCATACATTTTTATGACCCACTTTTCGTTAACACAACAGTGCACGAGAATCATCATATTTTCACGTTTTTTTTGTGGATTACTTTTCATTGTACAGGAAATTTCATGATATGATTCCTTCAGAATTGGAAAAGTCGTGCAGACTTCTGCACTCCTGAGTATTTTCTTTCTTGGACATTTTAGCCTCTAACCCTTCAATAATGTAGAATTGGCAATCGGTAGGCTACGAGCCGGAAGAAGAGAGAAACTCCTTCCAAATATATGAAAAAATAAAAACGCCTGTAAAGTTGAAGCTCTTAGTGTTGATATTAACACGTGCCCCGAAGCGACCAAAATCTTTTTGACATATCCGTAAAAAAATGTTTTTTGTGCTTATAACTATTTTATGGTATTACTAACGCGATATTATCCTGATTTTTACTTGAAATTGAAAAACTATACCTACTTTTGAATATTCCGCAAATTTCGCAAATATTGAAGAGATTCTTCCTTCCAGTGCACAAAAAACCACAATATGCTCAATTTCGATGATCAAGTCTTTTATCGTTGATAGTGTATCAAGTCCTTTCCTCTCAATATCTCTCATCTCGCTGCAGAACGATATGGGCACTATTTGGTTGTTCAACACGCGAAAATTCAACCCTCATCAAAATAATTGATTCTGAAAGAGACACGGGCACGACTATGCTGCAATATCCCTTATGCATTTATGATACGCATCGGCTCGAATTAGTGCATTACGTGGTAGCCCGTTAAACCTAGCATTAGGGATATCTGATGGAAAACATTTTTACCCAGTGTCTCAGACTCATTTGAGGTAGCACTAGCCCGTTTAGTTTGACAAAAGTTGCTCGATATCCGTAGCATCGAAGGGAAATACGATTTTACCGTATCCGGACAGTAGAAATAATTTTTTTTCGAACTAATTTGAATTCGTGCATTCGGTGAATATCGGTAAATATGAGAGTGCTTTCGGTGCGATCCAAGAAGCTTTTCTTCGCTGTACGCGTTATCGTTTACTGCCTCAAGAGCATAGGGCTTGCTCCATTCTCTGCCACGCTTTTCGGAAATCCGGCCCGAATAAACCCTGACGACTCGCCCATACAGGCATTTTTCCTCTCAAGGATCGGTCTTTTGTATAATATTCTCCTTCTGATCCCGGTTACAATCGTGCCTATGATTTCTGTGCCAGCTCTCTTTGTGGAAGTTCATTCCCACGGAACTTCTGTTAACAATATTCTATCTGTTGTATTGAAGGCGGAGAACCTTCTCTTCGTCTTCACGAGTTGCCTCATTATTATTTCCTGGGCTTTCCGGCAAAAAAGTGCAGCACGTATAATGAATAGACTTTTGGAAGTTGACGTTCGCATTTCGGGTCTTAAGAAACGACCATTTAACAAACGGGCGCTGATATTTTTAACAGTGCATATTATTCTCAACGCTTGCCTGTGGATTACTCTTTGGATAACGATCTATGTTCACTTAGATTTTGGAAACCCTCTGATTGAGTTCCTCAGTAGACTCCCACAATTTATTATTTTCTGGTTCATTATGGAGTATATTACCGTCGTCGGACTCGTGTTGCGAGATCTTGAGACCGTGAACAAGAATTTACTCGATTTCAAACAGTTTGGAAATTATTTATCTCGTCCACCGGTTCGCAACCGCATACCGGTAGTCAGTGTTCCGAATCACCCCAGCAGTCGGATGGCCTCTTTGAAAATACTTCATTGTGTGAGAACGACACTGTTCGAGGTATGCGAAGACATAGATGACTTCTTCTCGGTACCGATGTTATTCTCCATCGCATGTTGGTTCATCGCGATTTTTGAGAAGCTCTACAAGGTCTCTCAAGCGACCAATGGTTATCCACCAGGTCTTACTGCTTGTTTCGTAATAGTACTCGTTCTGATGTTTGTTTATCCAATTGTCTCACTCACGCTGAACGTAACACGGACCAAGCAAGAGGTAACAAAATATTTCATCCTTGAATTCCTGATGTCCATTTCATAAACTTTTTTAGTCTGACTTTCTTAAACAATTGACTGAATGCAGGCTGAACTAACTGGACGGATCGTTCAGAAGTTATTGGCTGAAGCAAGAACAGACGAAATTAGAGCGGAGGTAAATCTACGTCTTGATCACCGATCTATTTGACAAGTTCAATCGAACTTTGCCCCTCTATTAATCGAGATTCACGATAAGCTTCAATTTGGAGTTTCTTTTCAGCTGGAACAGTTTTCTCTGCAGCTCCTACACGAAAAAGTCAACTTCACAGCCTGTGGACTTTTCAGCTTGGATTCCACGCTGCTGCAGTCGGTGAATATAACGTATTACGTAATACATTTATTTATACAGCCGCAATGTAAGATTCTCAAATTTTCGAATCTATTCCACGTTGCGGTACGTAGATCGTTTGGAAATGATTCCTTCCTTGAAAAGTACACTTTTTCATTCTCCCGTCTTACATCGATTTTAACATCGAATACCGTAAGTATCCTTCAGAAATATTTCTGGTATTCCAGATGCTCGGAGGGGCAGCAAGTTACGCTGTTATTTTGTTACAATTTGGATCGACCGCCTGCAACTGCAACTGCAACTTCAATGCTACATCGAGTGACTAATGCCACGTGGTCGTACGTGACATCATACGACCCTTTCGGTTTGTAGAACCAAGAGGTCGCATATTTTTTACTTTTTATCATCTACGGGATGTAACAAAAGTATCGATTCCGACGACGATTTCGGTCGAAAATGATTTTTGCGCATTGAAGCGAATCTTCACATTTTCGGGCCTTCAGCATCCGCAAAACATATTCTCAGACATATGTCGGTCTGTCAGACGAACTCACCGAATAATCTCAGAAACGACTCGATGAGAAGATCTACAATGTACAGGATTTGCATTTGAGGTGATGGCCATGAAAGATTTCTACGTTTCATTCAATTTGAACGGTCACTTCTACGAGCATAAACCGTTAAATTTTCAATTTTCGAATGTCAACGTAGGTATATTCTGATTATACTTGACAGTAATTCGGGTCATTATGGTACCATAAAAAATACCGTAAAACACCATCTCTTCTACCCAATTTATTTATTCCTTTTGGATTCGTGCAGGAAGGATAAAAATATGTTTGAAACCATCGAAATTCAAAAACTGATTGATGAGGGTCATAAGGGTTTCAGGAGCTGGAAATTGATGAAATTTTATTTAATTCAAATATCGTTTGAGGGCGAAAGAATAAACAAGCACGAATTTTCTATTTCGCATATTCTCAATGCCTTCCTAATAAACAGAACCAGCGGTGGAAATCCAACTATAAAAAATTAAGGGAAATATCGATGATTTAAGGTGATCGTGCGTTTTGCGCAACAGTACGTTCTTACCACGATTCCGGATAAATGAAATAGAATTTGTTAATGTTCCCTTATCGTAAACTGAACCGGAGATCCAAAAGAGATATTCGAAAATGGAAAGATCGCGGCCAAAAATGACAGGAAATCGAATAATTTAAGGATTTTTCTGATAAAACGGTCTTAATTATTTAATCTTTTTCAAAAATTATCGGTTCAGTTTGTACAAAATTTCATTATCTTCATTTGAATAGAAAATTAAGTCGATGTCTGCATCCGTTTTTGAGGTACCGTGGCAAAACTAACGAAAAATGCTATTTCGAAATAAACGCAATCGACCGCGGCATGAAGACAAGACGCTTTACCATCGCGCGGGCACTTTCGATCGTACACGACCTCACATTTTCGGCTCTCTCAAGTTTAATTCTACAAATTTGTCAAAAATCAAAAAGGGAAATAGTCTCAAAGAATCGAACTATCAGAATGAGGGGAAAACGAAGTATCGAATTTCTTGACTTTTGAAAAGGCACCTTTTGGTTTTTGGCTTCTAAATCGTATGTCTTTTAGTAACGACCTTTTGGCATTCATAGTCACGCGATATCCGATGAGTGACCTGTTGATATAATACAGCACCGTATACGTATAATAATTGTTACCCTTTGTACACGCAGCCTTTCATTCATTCCTAGGGTATAGGCACCGTACTGAGAGTAGCTGCTCGTTCTACTCGTCATTTCGTCAATGAGTTGGTTTTGATTATAGGCTTGATGGTTGAAATAATATTATGATAAAATGAATCATTATTTGTATAATGTTAATTATGAAAATTGTATGAATAATTATTGTAGGTTAATATTTGACGGTATTGCACAGTCGTGAATTGTGTGTTTATTAAAAATAGAATTGAAGCTTTGCAAAATATAAGTATAATTAATATTAATATTGAAGTATGTAGCTTCGATGTTTTCTTCGGCCATAGCTTTTGTAGTATATCGACGACCGTCGCCCGATATATTGGTATTATGTTATGTGTGTATTAGAGGGTCAGCGGACAGTCAGTTTTAGGATAGCACGCGCGTCACATGTGCCGTATAAATAAAGAGTTTGACTACCATATCACCTGTTTGATTAATATAGTATTTCCCATGTCCTTTACCGAATGTTTTTAAATAAAGGATCCCATAGCCTTCATTGATTGTCGTAGTGGCGTCATTCCACGTCAGAACAGTAATTGGCTCCCACATGCCCATCTCGAATTTGGCTGTTTTTTTTTTTTTGTTTTTTTTTTTTTTTTACGGAATCATGCCAAAAAGGTGATCGACGAAAGCCCCGAACTTAGGCCCTAATTCGTTAGACTAATTTCCTGGCGAATGTAGAAAGTTTTTAAGAATTTCGGCCCTTACTGTCACTCTTATAGCGTTTTCTGTGATAAGAACATGAAATATACTATCAAAAAATTTTTAGTAGGGCCAAAGCGACGTGAAATTATCCGTAAAATCTAAATTTGGTTTCGGATTCTGGAAGAAAATCTGGAAAATTGGAAAGCTACAGATTCAAAAAATATATATATATCTATATATTTTCAATTACAACCCTCAGAATATTTTGAATTGATAAAATTTCACTTCCAAAACATTACAATACCGAGTTTCAAAACTTTGAATTTCGTTATGTAGTTACCCGTAAAAATTTGTTAGATTATTCCAATTTTCGCGAATTTTTACTGTATTTCATGTAATTGCGGCCTAGGACCAAAAAGGCATAACCCACAAAAAAACGGAATATACTGCCATAAGGGTGTTGTATCCCGAACTTCGACACGGAAATTCCATAATGTAAGAATCGAGTGGCCTACAACCCGAAAGACGCGTCCTCCACAAGAATTGAAACAAGAGGGTCAAGCCGGTCTGGCAGATAACTGATAAATATTTTCGGGATTAAATACGCACCTTCATACAACCAGAAGGTCATAAGGCTCTGTTTTATCATTCGTGGATTACGTCCTGGCTATATTGAGGAGCTTTCAACCCGGAAAAAAAAATTCATCAGTGATCTGCACCAGACGGGCTTATCCCTCTTTTTTGAATTGGATCTCAGCTTCTCGAGGATTTCCATATCTCAATAGATCTCTTATCGATCATCGATGGTCAACACGTTGCTACATAAAGATAAAATGAAACAACGATTCTCTTATATGGTCTCTTGTCTTCCGAGGATCATTATGGAATCTATTACCGTCTTCAAATAATTCGTATCGTGAAATCTTGGAACGACGAACAAATATTTTGCTCAGTTTCAAACAGTTTGGGAATTATTTGTCTCGTTCGCCGATTCGCAATGGCATTGCAGTAATAAGCGTGCCAAGTCACCCCAGCAGTCAGATAGCTTCCCTGAAACTACTTCGCAGTATTAGAACGACGCTTTTCGAGGTATGCGAAGACGTATTCAACTTCATTTCGATACCGATATTATCATACATTACTTGCTGCTTCATCTCGATTTTTCAGAAGTTGTACCAGATATCTTGAATCAGCAATAATTTCCCGCCAAATGCAGCTACCATTAGAATGATTAATTCTGAGTAGAAAAAAGGCTGCACGACTGCACTACAATGTCAATTATGCATTATTAATACACATCGGTTGATTATAATTGTGATGCATAATGGCCTGTTATATCAATTAGCGTTAGAGATAATAGATAGGAAAAGTTTTTACCTGTTGCCAGTTTTTCAAACCTATTGAAACGAGCACAAGCTCGTCTCGTACAACAAAAGTCGCTCAATATCGTACCTACGAGGGGAACAATAATTAAACCGAATACTTATATAGCAAACATAATTTTTCACCAATCTAATTTCATTTCGTATATTACTTGAACGTTAGTGAATATGAGAGTGCTTTCGATGCAATCGGAGAAGATTTTATTCGGTGTCCGCGTTATCATTTACTGCCTTAAGAGCATAGGGCTTGCACCATTCACTATCCGAACTGAAAAATCGGCCCAGATAAACCCTAATAACTTCCCCATACAGGTTTTTTCCTTCTCAAAGTTCGGTTTGGTTTATAATATCCTACTTTTGATCCCGGTCACAATCATGCCTGCAATTTATACACAAAGTAACTTCTACAGAACTTCTTCTCATAAACAATCTATGGTTGACATTCTAAACATCATGTACAGAGGGAAGAAAATTTTCTTCGTCTTCACATCTTGGCTTATTATAATCTCCTGGGCCTTTGGGCAAAAAAAAGCTGCACATATAATGAATAGACTATTAGAAGTGGACGTTCTTCTTTCCGGTTTGAATCAACGACCATTCAACAAACACGCTTTAATACTTCTAGCTGTACACATTATTCTCAACGTTTGCTTATGGATTTCTTTTTGGGTGGTAATAATTACCTACTTGAATTACGACAATCTTTTAATTGATTTCCTCGTTAGATTACCATTATTCATTGTTTACTGGTACATTATGGAATATATAACCGTAGTTGGCCTCGTGTTGCGAGAACTTGAAACGGTAAACAAATATTTGCTCGATTTCAAAAAGTTTGGAAATTATTTTCCTCGTCCATTGATTCGCAACGGAATATCGGTAGTGAGTGTTTCAAATCACTCAAACAGTCAGATGGCTTCTCTGAAATTACTTCTCAGTCTTAGGACGAAACTGTTCGAAATATGCGAAGACATATCCGACTTCTTCTCCTTGCCGATATTATTTTGCATCGGTTGTTGCTTCGTCCCGATTTTTGAGAATCTTTACAGTATCTATCGAGTGGCAAATTATTTTCCGTTAGGTTTAATTATTTGTCGGACATTGATAACCGTTTTAAGATTCGTTTATCCAGTTGTCTCACTCACACTGAACGTTACGCGAATTAAGGAAGAGGTAATAAAATATTTTATTTCTGGAATTCTGAATTCTCCTTGTACGACAATCACTTTCATTGAAAAATTGTCTGAATATAGGCTGAATCAACCGGACGAATCGTTCATAAATTATTGGCTACATCGAGTACAGAAGAAATTAAAACAGAGGTCAATTTATTTCTTATACTCAATATTATATTTGACAAGTTCACACAAACATTTCTCCTATTTTCAATCGGAATTTATATGACAATCTTTAGTTTGGAGTTTTTTTTTTTTTTTTTTCTTTTTTTTTTTTTTTTCAGCTGAAACAGTTTTCTTCTAGTCTCCTACACGAAAAAGTCAACTTTACAGCTTATGGATTGTTTAGCTTAGACTCAACGTTGCTACAGTCGGTAAATATAACGTATAATTTATTTTGATGACTATAGTTGAAATGATGAATTATCTGAAATTTTTTGATCAAATTTTCAAATTTATTTTACATCTACGGTTCATAAATCAGTTGAAATTATCTAACAGTTGAATTACTGAGAGTAAATGTACTTGAAAATTATGTCTTTTAATTTCTGTATCTATCAATGATTTTTAATATCAAAAATCAAGTGTGCTTCATCAATATTTCTAAAATTTCAGATGCTGGGGGGTGTGGCAAGTTATACTATTATTTTAACACAGTTTGGATCGTCCGTCTGCAACTGCAACTGCTACTACAGCAATGATACATCCGCTGAGTGACCTGCTGCTATCATATGGCACCATATGTCGTTAGTCTTCGTTCTTCGACATGCAGCTTTGCAACATGCGAGTAGCTGCTCATTCGATGGCTAAAGCAATGATACAATCAATTATTATTTTCATGAATTGATAGCAATAATAATATTTAATATACAGATTAATATATTTAAGTACTTCGCAAGTCAAAGATGTCTACATTAATACAAAATATACACACGCATATATGTTAGGATGGTCCTAATTGTGAGTATTTTCGAAATTTGATCCGGCCGCCCCCCAGAATCTTTTCAAATATATAATAAAAAATGCCTGTAAAGTTTGAGCTCTTAATATTAATATTAACACGTGCCTCAAAGCGACCAAAGTTTCGAATGCAAAAATACATGTATTTTTGTGCATCGATTGTATAAAAATTGTTATCTCACGTGATAGTTTATCAAAAATTCGGAAACTTGGCTTAGTTGTTGCCTACAACCAGAGGTACAAAAAGGTATTATCATTATATTTTTTTTTTCGAAAATAAAGTTCCGACTTGTGGTGAAATAGAGGAAAAAAAGTAATATAAAGGTCATAATTCAGAGATTTGTTTTCGAAAAAAAAAATATAATGTAAATACCTTTTTTGTACCTCTGGTTATAGGCAACAACTGAGCCAAGTTTCAGAATTTTTGATAAACTATCACGTGAGATAACAATTTTTATACAATCGATACACAAAAATACATGTATTTTTGCATTTGAAGCTTTGGTCGCTTTGAGGCACGTGTTAATATTAATATTAAGGGCTCAAACTATACAGGCATTTTTTATTATATATTTGGAAAGATTCTGGTGGGGGGGGCGGCCGGATCAAATTTCGAAAATACCCAAAATAAGGACCACTCTAATATATATGCATAACAACGTCACGCGGAATTTATACCGATTTATACCGCACAACACTTTTACTCAATTTGTATAATAATCGAATAATAAAATTATAGTGCAATTCTAGTGTAATAAATTTTGTTAATCGTAATCACAATTCAAAATTTAACTATGACTTTATTCGAATCTTAAATCTGGCTGTATAAGTATCTACTTTAATTTAACTTGTCATATGCGATATATGAATTCATCATGTAAAGTGCCTAATTAAATTGCTGCGATGTGAAGATGATTAAAATTGATAATGAAACAAACTGTTTTTCTTGGACACAGTTATTATTGATAATTCTAGTAGGGAAGGACATCGGCTAATCAGGCTCGTAAGATCAACTAAAGTAACTTCATTGCCCACCACAAGAAAAAAGTATTTAGATTGTGTACGGATATTACCTGCATGACCGATTATAATCTGTTAACACCTACTGGGTGATAATTATCATTCGATTGCAAGGTCAGTTTTTCTTAGCCAGAAAATTCACCCACAATATATCAACAACAAATAAATGAATTTGATCCCTTTGATGGGCGTCGAAAAGAAATCGACAAAATCGACAAAAGTCTCAGGGTACGCTATTAGCCAGAAGAAGAGAGCATCCATTAAAAAAAATCCACGAAAAACCGTAAAATTTAAATATCTCCACAAATTTTTAACCGATCGAAACAATAAATTATCGAGAACGAATGTACTCGAAAAGTACATCCGTACAGACGATACTTACGACTCGTGCTTAGAAGTTCTCGCGCTCCACTTCGTATATGAGGTCCATCACGATGTCCTGGAACCAAGTCGTTTACGTGCTGTATTATGATGCCTTAGATTCACGCTTCGTCGTTTTCGCGCTCCAGGTAGTTTTCGTAGTGGGTTACGACGTACTGGGGCTTAGAATCGTAGTTTTCGTGCTCCAGGTGGTTAACGTCGTAAATAACGATGTCTAAGATTCACGCTCTACAGTCTTTATGCTTTAGATCGTATGTGTAGTAGAGTCCGATATTTTGGGGTTTCGGTTCATAGTCTTCGCGCTTTTTGCCCAGAAGTCACGCTCAGTAGTTTACGCGCTTTAATTCGTCTACTCTGTACATTAAGATGTCCAGGATTCGCGCTTCATAGTTCTCGTGCCTCAAGTCGTTGACGTCGAAGATTACGATGTCCTGGAGTTCCGGTTCGTAGTTTTCGTGCTTCAGGTACAGTCTGAGTACCGGATTACGAGGTCTCGGAATTCTAATTCGGAGTTTTTGTACTTATCGGGTCGTTTAAGTAAGTGGAAATGCGTGCATCATTGAATTTGAATTACCACTTTCAGATAAAAACGTTTTTTCCTTTTAGGAGTTAATTTTTGGGTATAGTTTTTGCTTCCAAAAAGAAATTTCTCCACACCAGATGAAATGATTTTGATTGTATATATTATAATAAATTCCAAAAATAAATCAGCTGTCGGTAACAAACAGGTCTGCAGGTTTTGACAATGAAAGTGAAGTTGAAGAGCAAAAAAGTGAGAGAGTAAGAGAGTAATAGGGAGAGTAAGATACATTTCAGGGTTGAAAAATATGCGAGAAGAGGAAAGGTCGGTTGGAAAACCTTTCCTATGAAGTATAAAGAAGTACTTTCGGCTAAGAGTGCGAGGGAACAGGACCTTTTGGCACCGGCTGTTTTGGTACCGGGACGTCTTGACGCCGGGAAGTTTTGGCGCCGGGACTTAAGATGTCGTTTCAACAATCCGAAAGGTGACTTTGGTACTCGAACTGTTAAAATATATTAGGCCACTCTATTGATCCACCCACACACACACATGTGATAACAATCCAGAAGATGTCTCTGACACTCGAAAAACGTCCCGGGCCTCAACGTCCCAGCACCCAAAAGTCCCAGTGCCAAAACGTAATGTACCCGAGTGCGATGACACTTCTTCTTAGTTTGCTATCCGTTGTTGGACTTCACACTGAATAGATACACACAGATACACACACGCGAACTCCCCAGTCGGTGGTTGTGGCTCTTGAAAGATTAGAATAGGTAAGGCCATACCTCACTGATCCACACAATATATTGATATTTGAAATACCACTGACAACCGAGCGAACTAAGCGAGCGAGGAACAATGCTCTACCAATCGAGTGAGCGAGCAAACAAGCGCAATTATCAGCTTGTTATAATAATTGATTCCGAACGAAACACGGACAAGACTATACTGCAATATATCACCTATGCATTTATGATAGACATCGGCTCATATTAGTACATTTCGTAGAAGACTGTTAGACCTTACGTTAGAGATATCTGATGGGAAAAATTTATACTCAGGTTTTCAGCCTCGTTCAAGCCAGTACTAATTACCCGTTCGGTTCAACCTGCAAGTCGCTCGATATACGTAGCATCGGAGGAAAATACAATAACACCGTATCCGTACGGCAGAAATAATTTTTCACCGAACTTATTTCAATTCGTGCATTCGGTGAACATCATATATTCCGGTCATGCTTACCGGAATATCGATAAATATGAGAGTGCTTTCGGTGCGATCTAAGAAGCTTTTTTTTGCTGTACGCGTTATCGTTTATTGCCTCAAGTGCTTAGGTCTTGCGCCATTCTCCGTCCCAATTGGAAACCCGGCCAGAATAAACCCTAACGACTTTTCAATACGGGCTTTTTTTCGCTTCCAAACTCGAACTAGCTTACAACATTCTACTTTTGATTTCAAACAGTTTGGGAACTTTTCGCCTCGTCCACCGATTCGCAACAGAATACTGATACTAAATGTGTCAAATCACTCCAGGAATCAGATAGCTTTGCCGAAGGTACTTCGCAGTCTCAGAACGAAACTGTTCGAAGTATGCAAAGACTTATCCGACTTCTTCTCCTTGCCGATATTATTTTGCATCGCTTGTTGCTTTGTCAAAATTTTTGTGAATCTCTACGGTATCTTTCGAGCGACTGATGATTTTCCAACAGATTCAAAATCAAGTTTCTACCATCAACTGAAGTGACTTTTATAATAAAATAAAACAACGATATCTTCTTCGTTCTCTCTCACTCTATCTCTCTCTCTCTCTCATCTGTTTATGCTCCGATCTACTTACAGTCAGCTCCGTGCGGCTCCTTACGAAACGCGAACCAAGTGAACCAGCTCGGCTAGAAAAGGGCCTCCACTCACAGTACGTATGTACATACATACATACATACATACATACATACAGAGGAATCAGTAGACCGCAGGTCTATTAGAGGTTGCCCACGGCGATGGAAACTGTTTGATGTCGCCGCTACTATCTCGACCATATGATATGCGCCCCGTTGCGTTCCTTACTGTGCTACGTTTCCTTGCGATATACGCGCGTTACGATACTTTACGTTGTTACATATCATGTTACGTTACGTTATATACCTTACGTTACGCTAGGTTCAACAACGCTATACATACCAACCGGACTATTCTCCCTATTAGAGATGAACAAGAGTTCGCCCAACGGGGCAGTTCTCTTTCGCTATATACAGGGTGAGTTCTTTTTTACTTTTCATCAACTACGGTGGTGTAAGGAGAGTATTGGTTTTGGTCGAAAAGTGACTTTTGCTCATTTCAACGAATCTTCACGTTTTCGACCCTCTAGAATCCGAAATACAGGTTTTTAGAAAGATGTCGGTCTGTCTGTCGGCCTGTTCGACAAACTCGCTCGGTGATCTCGGAAACGGCTCGATGAAAAAATCTGAAATTCACAGGACTTTACAACCAAATGATGGGCATGAAAAATTACCATGTCTCGTTTAATTTGAACTTCCGGTTCTATCGGAAATGAATCGATTTTCGCTGTTTTACTGACAAACCTATACTTTTTTCTCTGTATTACCTTTCTAAATGAAAGAATATATTCTTCCGGGTTGAGAATTTCATATATAGGTATAGGGCATTCCTTGCCAATGACACCAAAAAAATTGTAAATATACCCAGACCTAATTAGAATGAATGCATTGTATAAAGTTGTTGTTTGTCAATATATAGGGCGATCCTTGCCAATGACAAGAAGAAATTGTGAGTGTACCCAGATTGAATTGGGATTAAACGCACTGTATGAAATTGTTGTTTGTCAATATATAGGGCATTTTTTTATGTGAAACTTTCAATTTTGATCTATTTCTTTTGGTTTTTCATTACTTTTTTATACTTTTTCGTTCTCTGACAAATCCATGCTTTTTTTCTTTTTGATGAAAAGTACTCCGAAAAACTGTTTTTCCGGTTTGATTTTTTCAAATTGAGACATCAAAATATCTCGAAATGGAGATGCCAAGGCCGGGGAAGGTCAACTTCGTTTTTTTTTTTTTTTTTTAATAAAAACTTATATATTTTTATATTACGTAATTTTGTTCTATTTGAAAAATCAAATCACTTTTGCATGTAACATTTTTTTGTGAGATACAAGTTTACAAGAATTTACAAGATTATAAATTTCATCCAAAGTATTTTTTCGTATCGTGATTAGTTTTAGAAATATTTCGATGTCTCAAGATAAAAAAAAAAACTCATCCTATATATACGAGAGTAAGAAGGCATACTTATATGTGATTATGACACATGTAGTCAGATATACCTAATTAGGTTATATTATACCGTATACGGTAGTAATGATTGCTGATCACGTATCAAGAATGAAACGAATAGCATTGCAGGTCATTTCATTACGAGGATAAGATGTGTATGGTAAAATCGGAATTCTTGCCGTATGCTTAAGTCCACGTTTTCTGCACCGAGGGGTTGATCTTCTTCAAAATCTTATGAAATCTTCGAAAGATTTTAAAATTATCTTAAAATCTTTAAAAATCTTGTGAATAATTTCTCGAAACCTTGTGAAAATATCTCTTCAAAATCTTCGAAACCTTTTGAATTCTATCATAAAATCATTTGAATCTTGTGAAATCTTTTGAAATCGTTGAAAACATTTGAAACCTAGCTTCTGCTAATATTTTATATAAATCTTAAAAATTTCGTGAGGATCATTTGGAATATCGCAAAATCTCTGAAATATTCTTAAAGCTTTGGAAATCTTTTGAAGTAAATTGGAAACATTTAATAATCTCATGGAAATCTTGAAATTGTTAGAGAAAAAAGTAAAAAAATTTGAACTCTGTAGAATAAATTCTAAAAATCTTTGAAATCTCTGAAATGTCATGAAATCAATTGAAATTTCAAAAATAATTTGCAATCTTTTGAACCCTTTTGAAATCATTGAAATCTTTATAATCTGTCGTAAATCAAAATTGACTGATTTTCACTGAATACTGATAATTCATGAAATTTGTGAAATTGATTGAAAAAAAGGTAACCTAGATAACTCAAAAATGAAAATTATTAATTAATTTCAAAAAATTCTGGTATACCTTACGTATTTTTTTAAACATTTTTTGGAAGAAAAAAAAAAGGATATAACACTCTTATTTATAGATATATGTATACCTATATAATTTACAAATTCGAACCTCATGCATGGTCAAATATGAACAATTAGTCATAAATGCAATCACCAGATTTTCAAGCACCAGCGTTACCCCCGACAGGTGAATGTAAGAACCTTTGCAAATACTGTAAGGGTGGGGATTTTTATGGTTTACAAGAAGCTAGACTCGAAAGTGGGATCTCTTTGTCCCTGCAGGCACAAGGTGCACCGTACACCGTGCACCGTCACAACGCACAACCAGCAACCTTCACCCACCCAACTCAGCACTCGTCCCACTCACAATCAGCCAAGTCACCCTACTCACCCGTTGTACGCATGTTATGCGTACCTTATACCTACTACCACCACAATAGTAAAAGGGATCTCTCTCTCGCCGGGGTTTAATACTATGTGGTCGGCCTTTGGGCCTACGAGTCGTTTCCGTGTTTTCTTCATGGTGAAACTCTAACGAAACGCGCTGCATGACTCGGTAATAGAATCTCGCGTTTTTCTCTCGTTTTTTATCTCTCATTTTTTATTATAAGAGAATTTTTGAATTTGATCTTGTTTATTTATTTATTTTTTTCTTTCGTTTTTTCTTCTCTTTTTGTGTGCTGAGTGATGTTCTAACTCTGAATTTAATTAATTAAGTAATTCGGGTTATTCGAATAGAGAGAAAAACTAATGAATAAAATTCGGTATTTTGACAAGGTCCGGTAATTTTTAATTTTAACTAAAAAATTAACAAATGGACTAAAAAAATCAACTAAAAATAAAATCAACAAAGTTTTATGTGAAGAATTATGTGCCATATATTACTTGTGCTGTTATCGTGACTGTAAGCTTATATCTAACTAAATGACAGAAACAATCTGACGCGGATTATTTTATATTTATTGTGAATTTTTTGACAGAAATGATCTGCAGGATACTAAAAGTGATTAGTCTAGGATCTGTTTTGTTTTTTGTTAGTTTTGCGGTGATTGGTGATAATGAAAAATCCGTAAGTATATATGTGAACTTATTAGACTCCCAAATTTGAGTATTGGGAGTCGATGAATCTTGAATCAATAGAAATTTGACACAACGAGATGTGAAATTTCTTGAAAATTTTCAAATCAACTTATCGATATTTTACGAACGGAATTAGCAATTTTTATTCAATTACTTATGCGTTTTGAAAGCCTGTAATGACTCGTCTTGTTTATTCGATAAAAATCGTTTAATTTGATCAACAAATGTAATTTTTTTTTTAATCCAAATGCAATGAGTAGTAATAGTATAAAAAAATTCGTGTTCAATTATAAAAATTGTCTGCTCATTTAAAAGATTTACGATAATACTCGACGACAACCATCCGCACATTATAGTAAAGGCAATTTATGTCTTTTTTGAAACCCACGCCATAAATATCTCAGTTTAATACCTGCGAAGACCTCTAAGAAAAGGTTGCCGATAAAATCGAGTCGTGATATTTCGAAAATTCTAAATTTCGATCATAAAGTGAAATACATCGATTCAGTAATTGGCTAGCATTGTTCTGATCGACGAGTTTTGTTTGGTAAAAATTATTTCATGGGAATAATAAAATTTGGGTAAGAAAGCCTGAAGATCCCTAATCCCGAAGTCTTTTGCCTGTTTGGAGGAAATCCTCAGTAAACAATTCCGTTGCTGTTTCCCTGCAGCCCCTCGAAGGACCTTTATTCTTTCTTTTCAAATATCCTGTAGCCCGTATGCAGTTTACGAGTTTTGATAGAAAAATAAATAAGGTTTCTTCGTTCTTTGTTAATCAGGGATCGTATAACTAATGGGTTATGAAAAAAAGTGACTTGGATCAGAGCGGAAGCCGCGAGAGAACACGAGTCCTAATTTTGTTCGGTACGGAGCTGTTGATCGTTAATCGGTGTTCGCTGCTTCAGGCTAAAATTATTGCGGCCGACATAACTCGCTGAAAAAAAAAGAGAAATAAAAAATAAAATAAACAAAAAAGGAAAAGACGTATACGCGGTAGCTGCTACAGCTGGCAGGTGCGCTACAAATTGGGAGGCGGTAACCCCCAAAATTTTGATTTATATCATGGCAGTGACTATTCGCAGCTCACTTTCTTATTATTTTCAAAAAAAGAAGCTTGGTTTTCGGTAGATACCGTCTCGATCGTACGATCGTTAAAATTAACGATTTTTGCCAAACTTATATTTACACTCTTAAATTTATCGCTAATTTAGCTCAAACCTGTACCGAAATTCGTAACGTTTATCTAAATATTTTGGGCAGGGGACGCCATTGAAACTCAAGGCTCTACGCCATTGAATGAGAAATAATCTGGCGGAAAGCGGCTCCTCAGTAGTAGGAAATAATATTCCATCACTCGCGGCATAAGCGGCCGATCCCTTGTCATCTCCCATCTCCCATCCTACCATCTTCCTGCACCATCTCAGCTCTGCAACATCCTCTGAGGTATATAAAGTATATCTGATCTTAAGCCGTCCGTTGATTTGTGTACGTCGATGAAACGGCTACCGGTATTGAATCGGTTTGATTGCCTCATACTACTTCGGGCTTTTGAAACCTTATAGTCAATGCCTTCTAAATGAGAGCTACCGATCTCAGAGGAAATCCAACCGTAATCGAAATATATTTATTCTTGTTTTAAAACCACGAAATGGTACGATCGGTATCAACGGAGCAACACTTTTTTACGCCTTGTGTGACGATAGGGCCACTAAATTAGATATCAGAATTTAATACAGTCCGTTTTATAAGTAGAGATTAATGAAGATCGTTGATCAGTCGCATTAGCTAAGGGTTGACGATCGGTTACGACGGTTGATTTAATTATGAAACTGTTTTTGCTTGTCATGATAATTCACGATGAAATTGACTGTTCGCAGAATGAAGATCCGATTGTGCCCGCAATGCAGAGATCGTTGTTGGAAATATTCCAATTTTCTCGGGATCGAATTACCGGTAAATCGGCATCGAGCACAAACGAGGCTAACTTTTTGCCGATAATCAGAGTGAGAAGAAAACGGTATAGTGAAGGAATAGCGCAGAGCAGTGAGGCAACAAAGAGGCGAAATGGAAAAAGAAAAAATGAAAGAGAAAGAGATCGGCAACGTGAGAAGGAGAGGGAAAATAAAGCTGAGAAATATGGGGATATAAAAAAGGAGATAAAAAGAGAGCCGCTAACGAGGCACGCGAGAAGGCCGCAACACAGGAGAACTCGAAGGCCGCACAAAGACGCCGGAGATAATCGGACGCGGTCCCGTCAGCATAGTCACGAACGTAGAAACCTAGAGAAGCAATATCTAGTAAGAAATCGCACTATGGAGTTGTTCGATAGGAAAACAGCTACAGATGGATATAATAGCTCGTTATTTATGTACCCGGTAAACAATGTGAGGGAGGTTATTTTCGAACGAAGAATAACGCCGGAAAAAATCGGTCAAATTTTAGGCGAAGGTCGGAGAGCTCCGAACATTCGAATCACCGATTTGCTGATACCAGAGACACTCCTTGGAGCAAAGGCGAGAAAAAATCTTGCGGAAATTGATCTGAGCGATTTCAACGAACCGATAAAAAAATCTGAGCCTCCGTCATTTTTAGGAAAGTTAAAATCCATCGCCATGAACGTGTCGAGAATGAACAAGGCGGTCCAAAATCTCAAAGAGGATAGATCGACGGGTATTACAGATTTTCAGGAAAGTAGTTATCGGTATGATTACGAGGACGTTTTTGAAGATCCGAGCGTTTCGCCATGGGTCAATCCACCACAGAGCGAAAAAGCTGATACAGGAAGAGAAAATCAAGAGTATTTATTGGACAGAGCACTGATGTCGTCTGTCTACATGCCGAATAATGATCAAAGTACTGTTCATCAAGGATTGGCTACTCTATTGTCTAGGCTGTTTCAAACTCTACGGAACACGACAGACGAAGAGAACCAGGAACTACTCCAGGATCTCGATTTCGACAACTCCGTACAGGGAGATCTCTGCCAAAAGTGGCTTGACTGCAAGGAGAAACTAGAAGAGGCTTTTTTGGGTAAGAGATGTTCGTTTCATACCGAGAAGGCAACCACTCATCAGATTTGGTGCATACCAAATTTCAAGATATTAAGATTTCAAAGATTTCAAATGATATTCAGAGGTTTCAAAGATTGCAAATTATTTCGAATGATTTTTAAATTTTTTTTGCACCAGCAATTTCAAGAGTGGTTAAGCCCCTAGTTTTAAGCTCTGCGGTTCGTTCAATAAATAAGTGAAGCAACCGCAGAATTGAGATCCAATAAAAACAAGCCGGTAAAACAGTTTTTCGGAGTACTTTTCATCAAAAAGAAAAAAAAGGATGGGTTTGTCAGGGGAAGAAAAAATATAAAAAAGTAATGAAAAATTGAACAAATGGTCAAAATCGAAAATTTCACATAAAAAAAATTCCCTATATATTGACAAACAACAATTTCATACAGTGCGTTTAATCCCAATTCGGTCTGGGTACACTTACAATTTCTTCTTGTCATTGGCAAGGATCGCCCTATATATTGACAAACAACAATTTTATACAGTGCATTCATTCTAATTCGATCTGGGTATATTTACAATTTTTTTAGTGTCATTGGCAAGGAATGCCCTATATATATGAAATTCTCAACTCGAAAGAATATATTCTTTCATTTAGAAAGGTAATACAGAGAAAAAAGTATAGATTTGTCAGTAAAATAGCAAAAATCGATTCATTTCCGGTAGAACCAGAAGTTCAAATCAAACGAGACATGGCAATTTTTCATGCCCATCATTTGGTTGTAAAGTCCTGTAAATTTCAGATTTTTTCATCGAGCCGTTTCCGAGATCACCGAGTTTGTCGAACAGGCCGACAGACAGACCGACGTCTTTCTAAAAACCTGTATTTCGGATTCTGGAGGGTCGAAAACTTGAAAATTCGTTGAAATTAGCAAAAGTCACTTTTCGACCATAACCAATGCTTTTCTTTTATCACCGTAGCTGATGAAAAGTAAAAAACTGTCCACTCATAGTTACTCATCAATGTATTCGAAATTCATGTTAAGTGATTCCTTCGGACTTAAGATATTCGATTTACTATTATTCCATTGATTCAAATCATAGATATAGATTCTTGTTCTAGGACCGCTGGTGTTACCGGCCTGTCCATGTCACTATCCCAGCAGTATTTTCTACGACGATAAGATCTGGGACGAAATACAACAAAGGCAGTTCCGTTGGCGAGATGTAAGCGGCGAAGCGGAAAGACTGGACGTTTATAAACCAGGAGCAACCTACTGTATAAGATCTTTATTGACCCAAGGCGGGGGCAGCGCTGCTGCACAACACTGCTGCTACGATGGCAGAAGAAGGCTTTTGACCAGAGGTTCAGGAGCCGGAAATCCGAACTTAGTCAGCCCCGAAGTATCCGGTGTATTACACGAGAGAATCGATATCCTACCTTGGAGGCTTTGCAAGGGTGATTTTTCACGGTATGATATTTATCGCTGAATCGATTTTTCCCTCTTTTGTAAGAAAGAAGAAGAACGAAAATTTTCATACATTGTTTTTCACTTTTTCCTTCTCCTTTTTTAGATTCAACAAAGTTCGACCACCCAACAACGACAATCATTGCAAAAGAAATCCTGACGAGGATGAATATCAGAGACAAATAGACACGACGAAATACTACTGAAGTACAACAGGAACCAAACATCATAGCTTATACTTAATACAATGCAATTAATGATAGTGATTTATTAAATTATTGAATTTACTACGTTAACCAATAAATATTATCACGATACAAGTGTATACGCGTATTATTTCATACAGGTAATCGCAATATTGTTATCTAATGAATGTATAAGTTATTTTCCATTTAAGAATTAGGAATCTACAAAAAAAAAAAATGCAAATACAACAACATAAATAAACGTATAAATTACACTTGTCAATCCGTTGTGTTTTAATAATTTCAAAATAGAAGTCAAACAACCTCAATATACAATTTAAAACGCCTTGTTAAAGTACTTGGATTAGTACGGCCCTGGCCCTAACAATAAGATGTAATCCGCTACATTGTACCTTAGCCGGTTAATCCGAAAGAGAAACCGGTTCGAGAAAGTCACGTGACTTCCCGAAGCACACCTCGTGTCTCCCGGACGGCGACGGCGCACCGACGCTCTCAGAAGTTCAGAACCTGGAGAACCATATCGTTGTCATAAGCGAGTTGCCATGGATACGGCTTACAAACAAAAGGTAATACTAGATATTCTGTTTAGCTTCAGTTTCACTGTTTTACTGTGGCAGTAGCTCGAACAGTTTCGTATATCTACTATAAATGCTTCGAGTGCCATGGACTGGAGAATGGAATTAGAAGTAACATCAAAAAAGGTAGAGAGTACGCTACCAACTCGGATATCATCACGTAGTACATACGAAAGAAAGTCGCGTGTATCGAGTTATTTGCTAGCTGGTTGACTCGTCGCATTGTTTCAGTATACGACGATTTCCTCTCTTTTTTAAATTTAACTAATTTTCATACTTTTTTATTCTTCATTTGCAGCTAATACCTCGCCTTGGTCGAAGAGCTGGACATACGAGTACCCAGGATGACCTCAAGTCGGATGACGAACTCCTGGACAGTCCAATGACGCCGTCTCCTGACCAGTCCGCTAGGACAATAGCCGGAGGGCATCAACCCGTGGCACCACCACGTTCACGGAAGACTGGCTGGGCTGATGAGCTCAAAAGTGGCGGGAAGTACGTTAACAGGGTTTTCAAATCACCAATTATTTTACCATTATAAAAGTTGATAGAAAAATGAATAAATAAAGCCATGGAAAGTTTCTTAAGAAATGAAAGCAAAACAAAACAAATAGTTTAGCGAAAATTTATGCCGAAAGAAATTTACCAAAGGAAGAAATAGAAAATTTGAATATAATTTATTATGTAGACAATAAGACAATTAAGACTGTTGATTATACCGTTGATCAGACCTTTTTTTATTTACAGAACGAAGAGCACCATTAATATAATAGAACAGTGAGTAACTCGTAGTAGAACTAAAGAATCAGGCATCTCTAGTCACTAATAGATTATTCCTTAGGGAGCGGTTTCGTGGAGTCGACAAAGACGAGCCGGATGATGGTAAGTTAGTTGTCTGTAAACTTTAGTTTTCGAATTCATTGATATATCTGTAATACCTACATATGTAAATTGTACAGCGACTAGAACTTAAGTTGCACAAATTTTTTGTAGAAATTCCCGTCATACCGGACTTAGATGAGATTCAAGAGGATAACTTCTTGACCGAAGTAGCAAATGCACATTTGTAAGTAATTCAAAAGTTTACTCATCTGAAAATGTATTGTTGTCATTCTTTGATCCACCTCCAGATTCTATTCTTTTTCATTACTATAACGGAAGAAAGCCGTGCATTTTAAACAATGCAATATATGTAATACCGATTTACATAGAGTTTCTTGTGTTCCAGAGTCGGTGTAAACCGCGTTGAAACGTACAAAGAACTCGATACAGACCTCTACAAAAGCACAGCTCTATCATCGCTCGATGACGTCAACCTCTCATTATTAACCGAAAAATTATATCCAGACAAACTGGTACGTGATCCAGACGAAGTGTGGAATTGGGATTTATTGTTCACCCAAATCGCGTCGGAAATAAACAGCGAGAAACAGAACAACATTGATTCAGATCGAAAAACTGTTTGAATATGAGTATTATTTGTTAACACGTTGTTAATCTCACGTACATACATATACATGCTTTTTGTTTATTTACTATGTATGTAGGTCTCTCACGATCAGCTAATAAAATTATTTTTATACATATAAATATTGTACGTTTTTTTATTTTTATTTTCATTTTACATTTCTTCTTATTACATTGATCTCGTAAACGTTTCCTTTATAATGCAAAAATAAAATAATTAAAAAAACATGGCATACTGCGTCTGCAGTGCCTGTATATGGAAGCGACAAATTACCTCGTCTGACCTATTCGATTGCCCCCCAATTTGGAAATCGCGGTAGTTCGAGGAGCCACGTGAGGACTCAACCGTGCCGGCGCACAGGGCAAATGTGCGCGCATCGGGAGCCGTACACAAGCTACTTGAAGCGACCACGTGACAACACCCACTGAGCAGATCTGCCTTTATCTAACGTTAGCGATCAATGTTCAGCTGTGCCATCACTAGCACACACTTCCGTTTGATCAAGCCACAGCGCTGGCATATATACTAACCGAAATCAGGATTAACCACTCGCGAGAAAGTCAGAATTCAGGCGATACTGTATTATTGAATCTATCGATGAGAATCCATCTGTAAATTCTCATAAAAAACTCTGTAGGCTTTCTTACGTAAATAAAAAAAAGATATCGGGTCTTTATAATAAAGATATAATAATAAATATTGATTGATCTACAACAGATAGAAATGTGGAGGTCAGACCAGTGGCCATCTGTTGAAGGAAATTGGAACTAGACATCAACCGCTTTTAGAACTTGACCACGTGACTAACTCCTTAGCGTCTCCTAGCGGACGAATGATAAATAACATTTAAATATTGTTTTCTTACGACACTTTTGAAAATCTGACAATTATCGGGATTAGTAACGATGAGAGGTTGATATGAATGTGAATAGAATCATTTCTAGCATAGTTAGAGTCTTAGAAGAGAAATTTTACATCAATTATATGACTAACAACGATAGCTAGTAAACTGCATATATCTCAAAAATGGGTATCGTCTATGCAACAGCGAACAGATTCGGTATTCCTAACATTTCTGACACTGAGGAATCTTCAAATTCCTGTTTACCCTGCGCGAGACATGCCGAACCAGAAGTACCATGCATTCATTGCATATCTGAGCCGCGGCCAGGGAATCCTGGAACTTTAGAAGATATACACAAAAAGGTGAAAGACCTTTACCCCCGTAATTTCGAAGGAGCAAAATTGTTGGTAAAAAAATCTCTAAGCAGTCACTTTGACGTAGCTCACACAATCACCCTGAGCTCTGTCACACCATCGGGTTACAAATTCGGCACTTCTTACATCGGGACAAAAAGGGTTGGAGAAAAGGAAAAATACCCCGTCGCTATCGGGGATATAATGCCGAACGGGAACATGACTGCCAACTTTATTCATACCATAGGATGTAGGACTAGAGCTAAATTCGCTACCCAAGTTGCCGAAAACAAATACAAGGCCTGCAGCTCTACTATTGAATATAGATCTGACGATTTTACGATATCCCTCACTCTTGCCAATCCTCACTTTACCAAACAGCACGGCACCCTGGTATTGCATTACTTGCAATCCATAACGTCCAGGGTTACTTTAGGGGCCGAAGTCGCCTGCCATAGAGGTCTGGGAATTCCCGGTGGTCAACAGACCATCATGTCAGCAGCGTTCCGATATAGTACTGGCTTTTCAACTCTATCAGCAACTTTGGGAGAGGCAGGACTCCACCTTTGCTTTCATAAAAAAGCTAGTCGCCAGTTACAGCTTGGTGCTGAATTAGAAACAAACATGAGAACGCACGAGTCTATAGCTACGGTAGTTTACCAGCTTGATATCCCTCATGCTGATATGGTTTTCAGAGGAATCATCAACTCCGAGACTACTGTCGGTGCTGTATTTGAAAAGAGATTGTTTCCCATTCCAGCTGCTTCGCTGATTATTAGCGGCATGCTTAATCATACTAAACAACAATTTCGAGTCGGAGTGGGCCTCAATGTTGGATAGCGAACGATGATGCAACCTAGTAGTTTTTGGTTTGATAAATTGTTGTAAATATCCAATATAAGATGTTCCAAGTATCCTACAGCTGTTGTTCTTTTAATTTAGAATCAACTAAGAAATATTCGAAAATAAATACTAACACACTTTCGGTTTCATCATTTTATTATCTATAATCCATCAACAGTTTAGAAATACTCTTTTTACACAACATATGTTTAATTACCATTTATTCATACTTACATTAAATTAAAATATACGAATTACAGTATGTACGTCTAACAACTATTCGTATCAAATAAACGCCGAAATTCATTTTTTTGTTTTTAATTTATTTTGTTTTTTTTTTCAAGTTATACAGTTTCAATTTTACTGCAATAAAGACACTTTCGTAACGATCACACATGAACGAGTCATGTATTCTGTAATTAGTACTCGTTACGAACAAATGTACTTTCAGTATTTTCTATATTCTCACGCAGGGTTTTATCTCGAGCACATTCACGAAATGCCAGTAACAGAACCCTCGCTATTCATCTTCGTTTGCTATTCTCTCATCCATCTCGTCCCTCTCTTGTTGAAAAGGGGTTTTCAATTCATCAAAATTAAGCAAAGTTTTATCACCAATTAGTCCATTCTCATCAACAAACTCCAAAATGTCACAAATGAACGGTGACTCAACGCCTAAGATATATTCACAAGTTTTTGGCTCAAGTAAATACAGCGATACACTTGACGGACTTATCGTCAGATTGTCAGCACACTTCAACTTCACCTGAAACCACAAAAAAATTTTAATTCAACCTTATCTTTCATCATTAAAAAGTCGCATTATCTCACCTCAGTTTGTCTAAGCTTTCCAGTTTTATCACAGATGCTACCGTCGCTATAAAAATGTGACATTTGCTTCCTTTGAACTCTCGGTTTAGGCCTTTTATTAGGATGAGCTTCCACCCATTCTAGATGCTTCTTTTTGTCAAATCTCCCAAGATTTACCACTGTTTTAGTTCCATCTCGCTCAATGTGGTACTGATTCACGGTACGACCGTAACAAAACTCGTATTTCCACCAGCCGTTACCCTGTGTAATGTAACAATTAATATAAACAGAATAATGATCGAGATCAAAGTTGGAAATTCAATATTTAAACAAAGAGTTTACCCCATTTAAACAATTAACGCCACTCAGAAAGCTTTGTATCGGGCTAACATCGATCGGGCTAACAGCCTGTTCAAGAGACGGAGTTATGGCTTCTTCAATGTTGTTTTTATCCACAACATCTACTGGCCGGACTTCAACTCTGAACCGAGTTTCTCCATCCTAAAATATGCATAGAAGTACTTTTACAGATTATTGAGGATCTTAGGTTCGTGTAATTTAATTCCGTGTGAGAACGGTTTACAGATTTTTATGAACAAATGGCTACCAAAATAATGGCAGGGCTTATATTGCCGCATTTAGTATTAAGATATGTAATGAATCCTATGTAGGAAGTTTTAGAACCACAAGCTAGATTAGATTCCGATGAGAATAATGAGATAAGGGAACATGGGAAGATTGTTTGCAGGATAAAGTCAAATTACAGTTTCCCCACAGATAATATAAATAATTGTTAGTACAAGAAATCGGCGACAGTTAATTAAAGAAAGAAAAAAACGAAAAAATAATTATGTACAATAACAAAAAATGAGCTTAAACCAGCCAAACACGTGTTTGACGGTTTTTCCCGAAAATTCAAAATAGTCTGACCTGTCCCTCCTTATCTACATGGAAGATCGCATAGACTTTCTGCGGCTTTTCATCCTGTGCAAGAAATAATTTATTCAATACTTGGGAAGATCATTAGAGAGGTATTAAAAGTAAAGCGAGTATAGAATGTTTTTAACACGGATTATATCGTTTGAAAACTGTAAAAAAAATATTGAAAACAAAACGTAATTTTTGGATGCAAAATAAACGTCTACTTAGGACAGTTAGTTGGTAAAAATGTCCAACTACAAGTTTAAAAAGTAATAAAAATAGTGAAACGGATTTACCGTGATCTTTTCATGCCTGAGTTTCAGGCTCTCAGCTTCCAAGGCAATTAAAGCCCTAGGTTTTTTAGGAGCATTATCAACGGGTCTACAATTTATCAAATTTTCTCCAGTCTCTTGCGGTTTGTAGTCTGGATGAATACAAAGCAACGGTGATAAAACAACAGCCTCATACTCGCAGCTGGACGTTTCTTTCAGAGAAAATACCTCGTGCTTTCCATGTTGATAACATACGTACAAGACTTTGATCATCCTAGGTTTATTATTCAAATCACACACCGTCCCGTCGGTCATCTCAATTTCAACATAAGGCATGTTGATACCGTCGACCTTTTTCACAGGAATCTGAGCTTTTCTGTTTGGATTTTTAGCGTGCTCATCATACTCTGCAGACAATTTTGCCTTCTGTGATTTCTCAAATGTACCAAGATAATATTCTTGGACTTTGACCTTCTTTCCTTCCCTTTCCTCATGGTATTGACGAACATATCGACCATGGCAAAGCTCGTATGTCCAGTAGGCTTCTAACTGCGTGTTGAAAATAGTATTGACAAATTTCTTATTGAGATGTATACACTAGAGTGAGCCAAATAAGCAGACTATTTCTTGTTTCAAAAAACACTCTCAAAAATTTGTTCTTTATAATCAAATAACGAGCCTCAAAGCAATTGAGCTCTTAATAATAATGTTTAGAGGCAGTTATTAAGTTAGTCATGGTTAACAACCATATAATAACACATAACTTGAAAACAGTTGGATTCATTGAAAAAGACTAACATACTTTCGTTGTAGAGCGTTCAATTTTGAACAAGAGTAGCTATGAAGAATCTTTCCAAGTAGATTAGTTCTTGAGATATAAATATCGAAGAGTGCCATAAGAACATTTCTCATGTACTTTCAAAGGAAAATAAAAAATAGCGATGCGTGACCTCGGAATATTATTATTAAGAGGTGAATTTTGTTGAAGCTCGTTTTTTGATCAAACAGAACAAGTTTTTGAGAGTATTTTGAAAAAAAAACAGTTGGTTTATTTGGCCCACCCTAATATACACCTTGGAAAGAGATATTCTACTAGCATAGTTTTTTCACAGTTGATTATTTGGACTTTAAGGCATAATTGCAAATTATTTGAGATTTTCAGGACCATAAGTTACATAAATTGATTACACTGACGAAGAAATGGTTGTCATAGGGTAAAGGCCACATCGTTCATCGAAACTTCTTCAAATTTGGAGGGAATATTCTACATTGATGTAATTTCCGGGTAGACTGATGATATTCGATGAATTTTATTTTTAAATACGAAAATATTTGATTTCAAGCCATTTTTTTGTTAAAAGTTGAGAAAACAAAATGTGTTACATGCTCATAACGATAGAAGACTGACTTTATCTCTGTATATTATTGCTTTGCCCCTAAATTACATAATTTTACAATATTCTTATCGCATTTCAAAAAATCTCAATTTTTTCTTTTTCTTCAATAGACTTGATCTATGAGAGGCAATTCCATACATAATTTCAAATAATTTCAAATTGTGTCTCAAAATACGAGTAACAGGCTATAAAATAACAAATAAAAAAAAATGAGCGCGTAGAATGTTTCTTCAAAGCGTAACAATGCTTTGAAAAAGTTTTTTCCAAGATGTTTATATCTAGAAAATGTATCATGTTGCAGCTATAATCGTAAGCTCTACTTACCCGATACGAACAGGAACTTTGACTGAACAAGGGCAGCAAAATTTCTATAGGATTTGGCCCAGCGTAAGTCTCACCATAATCATGTTCTTGCTCTGTAGTATCGGGAATGAGACAGTGATACTGTTCATTGTTTGCTGTTGTTATGAAATACGGTTCTGTATTCGCTGGCGGTTCCTGATGGATAAAGTATCAGAATTTGAGTATAATACTGTCGTTGAATCCTACCACGTAAACATTCGTGTCGTGTGTATTTTAGGTTATGGTCGGTAACAATAAGTGCGACAACGATCATAAGATTATTTAGTATTAAATAGAGTAATTAATTATCAGATTATTGATATCGTACCAACAAATCTGCGGTGCTTTTACCCGGCCAGTTTATTTTGAATAAAACAGTGTCGTCAAAGCCCTTGAGATCGTGACCGTAAACAAAACAAATCACGTTATATATGGCGAAGTATAGTATAAAATCGATTAATCCGTACGGCCTCCTCATTTTAATAAATTCAATATCTTTCACATATTTTTCTTATTTTTCTTTTTCAATAATGACCGAGCAATGTTGACTGAATTGTGTAATTGACTGAATTGACAGCAAGGCAGAACAGATATCTACACATTCTCGTCTGCTCGACTTATTCGAGACACGAGAAATGGCGATTATATACATGCGGACGTTCGTGATTGGCTATCGCAGTACTCTCGTTGAAAATTATCGAGCTTTGCCTCGATACTGATAACTCGATGTTATTCAAATATGGCAAATAATTTTTGCCGCCTAAATTTCAGCCAAAAGATCGAAAAGCATTGACTGAAAATTGTATATAATCTTCAGTCAACGCGAAAAATTTGGAGAAAAAAAATGAAATTCATAAGCTGATAGATCGCCTAGATATTTGCAATCAATCATGCAGCATATTTCAGCTTTTCCTCTTTTCGATGTTCCGGCAAACGAGACGCACGCTCTATTACAGTTACTGGAATTCGATGTGTAGACATGAAAATAGACGTTTTTAATATAAAAAAGTATTTATTCGAATGACATACGAAATGCAATATGAATTATAGTACATACATACATAATTTTTTTTTATTTTTTTTCTTTTTTCAAATATTAATCAGCAGGTTAAGCATTAAACAAAGTGCCAAAAACGATCATTCGAGTTCCTTTTTCTTTCCTTAGTATCATAAATATTACCTGAATAACGATTGTTTTGTCAAAATATACTTTTCAACGAAAAGTAATCAACAATTCCTTGAAATATGTAATCAATTTTTTATGTATTATTAGAAACACTATATCTAGGTTTAAAACTAATGTATTTTATAATAATAAATCGGCCAGTTGTTCGACACATGGGAGCAAGTTTTCAATAAATAATTCCTCCTCTATCATCTTATTTCACACTTTTATTAGGACATTAATGATTGTAACTCAGTTTCAACACGTCAGACGCTATTATCCATGGTTTCATTAAAGCAAGACTAATGGCTCTGCAAGCTTTCAAAATTTTTCTTTCTAATATTATTGAAAAAATACCTACTGGGCAAATAACTCACAAGTTCATAACAAAGAAAGACAAATAGAAGAAAGTTTAATGAGCTAAAATTTAAAACTCAAAGAAATTGAACTATTAGTCATTACTCATTACTCTGTTGTATTCGCTACTTATTACTTTTCAAACTCCACCATAAAGCGGACAGCATTCTTCAGTAGAAAACAAGATAAAAAATCAATGACCAAAATATAAACTGTGCAATATGATACAATAGTATCTAATCACGTGACTTATTACAATACAAACATCATATTCGACGATATTATTGTAAAAAAAATTTTCAATTTTTTTTTTCCCAAGCCTAACGATTAATTGACCATATACATATATAATACATAAAATCCTTAGGTATTAAAATAGTAAGCTCAATTTCTAAGTTGAAGAACGCTGTCGAGTGTTAGCATCCCTCCCTTTGTTATTTAGCGTTCCCTATAATCTCTTGTCGATTAATTACAATCTCTAATCTCGTTTGGCTCAAAAATCCTACTCTCATTTCCTAACAAAACATTGAGGTATGTTCTCCGCTCTTCCGCCAACAATCCTAAAAGCCAGAACTACAGTCACAGCAAGAACTGAGTAAGCTGATACCAGACTGACGGCATACAACTCGTATCTGTTGATTAGAGTCATACATGATGCAAACAAGTGTGATCCAACCACCCAGGCAATGTGAAATTTGCTCCTTCTATCCAACGCCGCGAAGAATATTATTCCCCAGAATGTGTGGAGGAGAATGAAGCACAGGGTTGTTGCTGCTGACATTATAAAAAAGTATTCCGATCCCTTACTTCTTCCCATTGTTCCTGGACCAATAGCATCGGCGAGGACGTTAACCAGGGCAAATGCGCCGCTCATAACACCGAATCCAAGACCACAGACATAGGCGAATACGTGTCTGCTGTCAGCGACGTGGGCAGTTGTTACTTTCTCTAAGCCTCGTTCGGCTTTTCTTAATACCCAGTAGAGGAGGTATCGGAAAGCTTCTTGGAATAATACAGAAAATACGAGGCCAAATGCTAGTTGATCTTGTAGCGGTACGACTGCATACCATAAAATTGAAGATAAAAGGAGTGCTATTAGCCAGAAAAATGCACTGGCTATTAGGATTATTATTCGTATAGGCTCGACAGCTACCGTAAATGTGAACATTGCTAAGGGGGGTCCAAACGCGAGAAAAGCGCAACCGAAAAACTCCATAACTGTCATTATTATGCCGTTATTTTATTTTTGGATTCGTTATTAATTGTCTTATAAGTTAATTCGTTTTATTGTTTAACTAGTGTGTTCTGCACCCTTCGTTCGACGTGTTTATAAATAGGCGATACGGTTATCATTTGATCAGTCTTATCGCAATATTGTTTATCACTTTACTGGCGTACATTTATTTCCACAAATACAAACTATTTTATAATTTCGTAAAAAATACTAACGACGACTCGGTCTCTCGGCGATAAAGCGACAGTTGGATGACAAATCGCAGCTATTGCTATTCAGACGTCGCTTTAACCAAAGATTTGCGGGGTTTTAGACGATCGAGGAGTTGTGCTGCTCTCTATGCGTGTACCTTTTGAATCTAGAAAATGGGTTATGATTGAATGGTAACAGTAAGTGTATGAGACGGTGCTATTTCGCCTCCCCGCCGCGGGCACACGGCGCCGGTAGAAGTAGGGACCTGCAGTGATAACAGAAATACATAATACGACTTATACGAGAAGCGAAAAGCTGAATGAATTTTTATTATTCTCAGTGAATAAATATCTGTAGATTATTTTTATTATCAAAATAGAGTAAAATGTTATAAATCGTGGAAAAATTCTGACAGAGTTGCACTAGATATAAGAAAATCTGTAATTATAGAGTTTCAATAATATGTGTAGCGCAGAACTCGCTTTTACTATGTGTATCACCTAATAATATTTGGATGTCTCGCACACGATCAAAGTCCGAGTTAGGCATCGTGTTGTGTGTCTCTCATATAAAATGTTCTCATTACATATTTTTCGGAAGATTTACATTGAAAAATACGTATACAACTCTGATTACCCGAATTTTATCAACGGCATTCGAAATTAACCCCCTAACGTATATTGTATACATACGTAAGGAGAAATATTACAGTTTCACTAATAACAAAAAAAGATTGTATGAATGTTGAACAGTATGATGACAAAAATTGTTGACATAAAACTTCAATTGTGTATGTTATACATCCACAGCTGCAATAGGACGAATTTTTTGGGATTGTGATGAACATTCGCGGATATCTGCACCAGAGAAGAAGAAACCGTTTTACATAATTCTGCGGATTGATCGATACGTAGACATGCCAAACTACCTGCATGCCGTTCACTGAATATATATTCTACTCGATTCCGCAAATTATGCGCAATGATTCGCTGTGCATGAAATAATTTTAGAATTCTGAAATGGACATTTTTTCAACAATTTTTTTGCGTTGTGGTTACGAACTTCGACGGCACGAGATAATAGAGTTAGGCATATTCGATAACTAGTTAGGATATGTTTCAAAACTGCGATCGCAATAAACAAGAAAAGAATAGGCGTAACAAGCGAAGCAATGATTAAATTATTCAGGTTTTTTTTACGAGATGCAGAATAAGCACGAAATATCTCATCAAAAGAACAGTCGGACTGAATACAGTTAAAATGGAACAAAAATTCTTCCGGCCTATAATTATAGGAAGGCTATTGAATTCTTAAACGTTAAACCTTCTTAGGAAACTGGACAGGAAATTAGGCATTGGACAGGAAAGGACCCTAGGGAACGGCTGTATTGAATTTCAAAAATACCCAAAATAAGGACCATCCTAAATCGGTTATATTACACTGAATACGATATGACGCAATCATTAATACCTATAGATACATGGAAGACATTATCAATGATTTTGCCTCCTTAAAAGCTAGGAAAGTGAAGTTGAATTAATTTTTGTCCATTTTTGCATGTGTTAACTTCAATTTCTAAACAATAAAAAAAACCAGGGATTCATTTTTATTTTTAGTTTCCATGATTAAAACTCATGCTTCTATCAACTTTTATCCTGTATTTGTTGGTCTGACCGTAATCGAATACGTATTTGATTCGCAAATGTTTAACTTGAATAAAAATTTTTTTCACACTAGGTATATTTTTCGTGAAAATGTAATTCCTTCTGCCTAATCACTGACAAAAGATGATCACAAAATTTGTACCTTAGTAGTCGCTCTCGCATCTACGTACATTTGTTTTTGTGTGGGACAGGGGCGTCAAATTCAGATTTCGCCCCGGGCGTAAGTTCTTCTTCGCACGGCGTGTTGCATAATTTATTTACATCAACTGAAGTTATCTCTATGTATATACCTCTGAAGGTGTAACAGATATCAGAACTTAGCTTCAAAATAAATCATTTATCAGCTCTTGGCGTTAAATTAGCGATTTAACGCCAAACTGCGGTAGAAACTCTCATGCGAACAAACAATAGAATTGTTTTATCATTTTTATTGTTTTATTGTTTGGTTGAAATATTTTCTTCAAATGAGGTCAGTCGAGTTGGATTCCTAATCCGTTTCCGTGGATATCCAGAGTTTTAAGCCATATGCACATTTCTTAGATGTATAATTTTATAACTTTGACCCCCAACATATACGGCTCAGATAGGGTAAAAAGTGTCGAGGAGATACGAAAAGGGAAATCAATATAGAATTCCTAAAGAATACTACAATGAAGAGCACAATAAAATGCAGAAAGAGCGAAGAATACTACAGGATTATAATATCTGTGAACAGGTCAGGTGCAACGTTTCAAAATAATATCAGTATATGACAGTCAAAATTTTATTATCGAATTTCGTTTTTATTACATGATGATTGTCACTGTGTTCTTGATTAAACGAATTATCAAACGAGCGAGTTGCGCAGAAATCGTATACTAATATATGTAAAATGTATGTACGGATATACAATAATAATATTGCCATATTGGTTGATTGAAATATATGTATGTCACGATGCACATGATCAAAGACCAATACCGTGGAATCGAAAAAAAAATAAGTAATCAGTGTTACATCGTGTTGTAGATGAACAATGTTAGGTATTAAGATCATTACAACGATCCTCCTGAATCTACTTCGCAGGATTCACATTCGAAAATTCGAGTGCAACACTGATTACTGATTCCACCAACGCCATTATCTGTGGACCCCCGAACGTAATTGGTGAAAAGAATTATTTCAAGAAGAAAAAACCGTAAATTTGTACAACCGTGGTAAAAAAGTTATTGACTGAAGGCTTTCTTCGTGTATATCTACGAGGACCGATATTTTAACTTAGTGATAAATATGTTCGGATATCGGCGGCAATACTCTCAGCTTCGTCCCTTAAAAATGACATCAACCCAAGCTCCTTAGTTGGCAGTTATCGTAGAGTCAACGAGAATCGGAATCTCGCAGAAGAAGTCTTCGGTATCGTTATCTCCAAAACTAGAAAGTCCTGATTCTGAGTCTCTGGAAATAAACTCGGCACAGTCAAGGTAACCGGAAGGCTCATCCGGTAACCAGATTATTGAGGGTACGGGTTCTCCTACAACATAACAAACAAAGCTGCGGTTAGGTACATCAACGACTATCAGCGCGTGCAAAAATACCGACCAAGTAACGAAATTACCCGTGTTAACGTTAATCCATGTCCCATTCCTGGAAGAAATAATGCCAGCGTGCACGTAATTTCCAGGTACCTGGCTCCCGATGTATTTCATCTTCTCGACAGAGTCGATTACTGCCAACTTAGCGTCTTCTGTTTCACATACAGTCTTAGCTTGTTTCCACGTGAGCAGGCTACTGTGGTACTTGTAGGCATATCCGATATCAGGTTTGGCCACGTAGCCAGCCGGGAGAGGCGTATAAATTTTGTTCTGCGGTGGTGACTGTGTCGTATATGGAACTGAATTTTCAAATCACATTAGCTGGCCCTAAAAACTTGTTCAAAATCGACACATTCTCGATTTCCGATCAAGTCGATCACACAGTGTTCTTACCTGAATCGGTAACGTGAATGCCGGAAGATCCCGGAACGACCAAATGGCACACAAGCTGCATAGCAGGCAGAGTGTAAGCGATCACGGCAGCCATGTTGGTTCACAACGATGATTTTCCTCGTACTAACGAGAAATCATCAGTCGACGACGCTATATATAACCGGGGAAGGACGATAACCCCAGCGAACTTCTGTATCTCGTATGAGATATCTTCGATTCTATGTACAACTAATCATTTTCGTAGAATCACGTTAATTACAACATCTTCGCAGAATTAGGGTACAGATGGATTCCGATAGCCCCTGAAGGTCATGAGGCCATTCATCGTATACGCATTGTGATTCTCACATTAATACAATTACACTACCGAAAACTTTATTATCCGCATCACATATGTCAGGCCGAAAATATTGAAGAAAGCGTTTGTAATAATTATGGTGATTGTGCAAGTAGACATACTAATTACTTATTATGATAAGCTAATATATCTGTATTTCGTGCAGATACGTGCTGACATTAAATACATACATAATCTATAGTTGCTCAAGGAAGGGCGTACAATATTTTGATTATGAAATATAATTCTCACCTTCAAATCGTAGAGGTAACAGTAACCTACGGTATCTTTCTGCGAATTATCCTCTACAGGGTATGATCGAGGCGATTCGTATATTGGACATAGTGATTCTGAAAGCGATGCAATATTACGGAAAGCTTAAGTATTCGCATCTCATATAAGGCTATATACAAAATACCTATGTTGAAGAAAATTCAGTGAAGATAATGCGAATGCGTTGATCAGTACTTATAACAACCGAAACTACCAGCCATTTAGACGATGAAGGGTTCAACAAGTTCGAAATCCAACACGACATTCGCCTAACATACGACCATCTGCTATTAATTTTATTTCCCTATTATTTTTTTGTCTTTCAAGATTTTGATGTGGATGCGACCTTCTGCTTTTCAGTCTTTTTTTATTTATAATTCAAGATTTTAAGGCGAATACGATTTTCTATCTATTTCTTTTTTTTTCTGTTTAAATCAATCACTTCTCACGGTTTTCGAAAATTTTCATGTTTTTACTTTTACAAATGACAAATCGTCGAATAATGTCGCTCGTATTGTACTGCTATTTGCCTCCTATTGATGTATGATCACATACTATATAAATAGTATAGCTGAAACATAAAAACTCGTACTATGGCTCAAATATCCGATTTATGCATAATATGTACAGAGCCACAAAACACAAGTCTTACGGTTTGATAGTCACTCTTCATAGCCTAATAAGTTAAAATTTTGTGCAAGGAAAAAATGGGGCTACTGGATATAAATTTTGCAGTTTATTTTGCAGTAACAAATGGCTGAATAAAATTTTAGCACGACTACCTATATTTAAAAACTTGAAATCATATCACGATTGATTGATTGATGATCCAAAGGCTTATATCCTTGAAGAAAGTAGCCAAAAATCTTCTTCTTCTTCTCCTTTTGTGGTTATATCCTCGTTGAACCTGAGGCGGTTCGAGGCAAGTACCAAAAAGTAGCCAAAAATCATACGACGCCGACAAAATGTTTACACAACGGCCGTAGACTATTATATTCGTGGCTAGACCAGCGAAATGACTCTTACAGTGATACTACGTAAGCATGATAATTGTTGTCTGCGCCATCTGTCTTCATTCACTATGCACAGTCCCTCTTTTCCAGTGGCCAAGAAAAGAAGGGACGCCTCTCTATGTCATTTATATAGCCATAAAACACACCGAGGTCTGGATGACGGAGAACAACACGGAAGGGAAGACGAAAATTGTTGGTCGAACTAAGCACTCGTACTTTGTAGAAAAATCATAATATCAGTCACCGCGCACCGATCGCATTGATCTTGGTGTTGAATAAAAACTGCTCAGACCCTCATTCTAAAGATAAATTGATAGTCTTCAGGATGTTATAGAATACGGCGAAATATTGAAAACGTTATACTATTATTACCCCCACTCCGCCGGATTTCAGTCTCTCCGGTATAGAGACTCGGTCGAGCCTCACGCCGCGCGCTTAAAAATTCTTTTTAATGCACTTGACGCGAGACGCTACCGAGTCTCTTGATGGTTGGACCCCTGTTCGTCGAAGAGAAAAAGTACAGGATGGTAAAGTAAGTAATAACTTATAACGGACGTAACATGTGACAAGTATTTGCAAGAATGAATGACAGGGGGTGAGGATAAGATGCAAGAGTAAGTGGATGGATCAAGGATGAAGGGTACATACATTGCATACACACAAATTTTATTTTTGTGTGGGATAGGAGCGCCAAATTCAGATTTCGCCCCGGGCGTAAGTTCTTCTTCGCACGGCGTGTTGCATAATTTATTTACATCGACTGAAATTCTCTCTATGTATACTAATTAAGGAGTAACAGATAACAGTACTTAGCTTTAGAATGAATCATTTATCAGCTCCCGGCGTAATTAGCGATTTAAGGCCGAACTGCGATAAAAACTCTCGAAGCGAACAAACTATAGAACTGTTTTATCTCGCAACGGAAGGTTCCGAACCTTTAAGCCAGGATTTGGTTGAAATATTTTCTTCAAATGAGGTCAGTCGAGTCGGTTTCCTAATCCGTTTCCGTGGATATCAAGATTTTCAAGCCATATGCACATTTCTTAGATCTATAATTTTATAACTTTGACCCGCAACATATACGGCTCTGATAGGATAGAAAGTGTCGAGGTGATACGAAGAGATCAATATAGAATTCCTAAAGAATACTACAGTAAAGAGCGCAATAAAATGCAGAAAGAACGAAGAATACAACAGGATCATGATATCTGTGAACAGGTCAGGTGCAACGTTTCGAAATAACATCAGTATATAACAGTCAAAATTTTATTATCGAATTTCGTTTTTATTACATAATGCTTGTCACTGTGTTTTCGATTGAACGAATTATCAAACGGGCGAGTTGCGCAGAAATCGTATACTAATATATGTATCATGTATGTACAAATATACAATAATAATATTGCCATATTGGTTGGTTGAAATATATATCACGATGCACATGATCAAAGACCAAAGCCGTGGTATCGAAGAAAAAATAAGTAATCAGTGTTACATCGTGTTGTAGATGAACAATGTTAGGTATTAAGATCATTACAACGATCCTCCTGAATCTACTTCGCAGGATTCACATTCGAAAATTCGCGTGCAACACTGATTACTGATTCCACCAACGCCATTATCTATGGACCCCTGAATGTAATTGGGAAAAAGAATTATTTCAAGAAGAGAAATTTGTAAGATTGTACAACCGTCGTAAAAAAGTTATTGACTGAAAGCTTTCTTCGTGTATATCCACGAGGACCGATATTTTGATTTAGCGACAAATCTGCTCGGATATTGGCGGCAACGCGCTCAGCTTCGTCCCTTGAAAATGACATCGACCCAAGCTCCTTAGTTGGCAGTTATCGTAGAGTCCACGAGAATTGGAATCTCGCAGAAGAAGTCTTCGTGATCGTTATCTCCAAAACTAGCCAATCCAGATTCTGATTCTCTGGAAATGAACTCGGCACAGTCAAGGGAACCGGAAGGCTCACCCGATAACCAATGTATTGAGGGTACGGGTTCTCCTACAACATAACAAACAAAGGTTTGGTTAGGTACATCAACGACTATCAGCGCGTGCAAAAATGCCGACCAAGTAGCAAAATTACCCGTGTTAGCGTTAATCCATGTCCCATTCCTGGAAGAAATAATGCCAGCGTGCACGTAACTGCCAGGTACCTGGCTCCCGATGTATTTCATCTTCTCGACAGAGTCGATTACTGCCAACTTAGCGCCTTCTGTTTCACATACAGTCTTAGCTTGTTTCCACGTGAGCAGGCTACTGTGATACTTGTAGGCATATCCGATATCAGGTTTGGCCACGTAGCCAGCCGGGAGAGGCATATAAATTTTGTTCTGCGGTGGCGACTGTGTCGTATATGGAACTGAATTTTCAAATCACATTAGCTGGCTCTAAAAACTTGTTCAAAATCGACACGTTCTCGATTCCCGATCAAGTCGATCACACAGTAGTTCTTACCTGAATCGGTAACGTTAATGCCGGAAGGTCCCGAAACGACCAAATGGCACACAAGCTGCATAGTAGGCAGAGTGTAAGCGATCACGGCAGCCATGCTGGTTCACAACGATGATTTTCCTCGTACTAATAAGAAATCATCAGTCGACAATGCTATATATGACCGGGGAAAGACGATAACCCCAGCGAACTTTTGTATCTCGTATGAGATATCTTCGATTCTACGTACAATTAGTCATTTTCGTAGAATCACGTTAATTTCAACGTCTTCGCAGAATTAGGCTACATATGGATCCCGGTAGCCCCTGAAGGTCATGAGGTGATTCATCGTATATGCATTGTGATTGTCACAGTAATTCAATTACACTACGGAAAACTTTATTATCCGCATCACATGTCAGGCCGAAAATATTGAAGAAAGCGTTTGTAATAATTATGGTGATTGTGGAAGTAGATGTACTAATTACTTATTATGATAAGCTAATATATCTGTAGTTCGTGCAGATACGTGCTGACATTAAATACATACATAATCTATAGTTGCTCAAGGAAAGTCGTACAATACTGTAATTATGAAATATAATTCTCAGCTTCGAATCGTAGAGGTAACAGTAACGTACGGTATCTTTCTCGGAGTCATCCTCTGCAGGGTATGATCGAGGCGATTCGTATATTGGACATAGTGATTCTGAAAGCGATGCAATATTACGGAAAGCTTAAGTATTCGCATCTCATATAAGGCTATATACAAAATACCTATGTTGAAGAAAATTCAGTGAACACAATGCGAATGCGTTGATCAGTACTTATAACAACCGAAACTACCTGCCTACCTGATGAAGGGTTCAATAAGTTCGAAATCCAATACGGGACCATCGAGCGAGTAATACTTTCGCATACTAGAGCGAAAATGTAATGATTCTCGGAGTGAGTGAAACTATTTTTCATAAATACGAAAGCATCTGCAAAAGTAAAGAGTACATATACCTACTTCACACAGATGTGAATTATTGTGCGACACTTGATGCGGTTTTCAGTCTATGTTCTCAGAGATGAACTCGTATTTGTGAAAAATAGTTTTACTTACTCATCCGTCGAAACACTAGTCAGCTGCGATTTTCTGTGTACCGAATATTCGGCTCACAAAGAACGTTTCGTAAGTGTGATAACTGTTTTCCATAACAATATTCAACGTTTGTCATGCTATAGCCAAGAGCATCGCCAAGCGCGCCATCAAACAGCACACTGTAGTATTAACTTCAGCTAATAATCACGTAGATCAAATTTAGCCTGTATCTACTATACCATACCGATAAATTTGCATAACGTAGGTACTTACCCACACGGTATTTGAATAACTCGCACATAATCAAAGATCAAGCTAGACTATGGCATCGGAAAAGAAATAGGTAATCAGTTTTACATCGTGTTGTATAGCAGGAAGAGCGCAAGCGATCACGGCAACCATTGCCAGAATTGGTTATCAATTATGGTTTTCCTTATGGAGTCCAGACTCCATAGTTTTTCTCGTACTCATGAGAAACCGTAACTCGACGGCGTTATATATATAGATATATGGTCAGGGAATGAGGATAACCCCAATGAACTTATTGGTAACTAATTGTATGAAATATCTTTAATTTCGCGATTACGTTATTTTCTCAACGTATAAACGTCGAATTCTTTGTATTCACAAAAGTATAAGTATATGGATCCTGATAGCCTCCGCAGGTCATAAGGGGGTTTATCGTATATACATACTGATTCTTAGAGTGATGCAACACTACGGACAACTTGATTATAAGCGTCTTATATATCAGGCTGAAAATAAAGCAGAAAGTGTTTTTCACAATTCTGCTTGTTGTATTGAAGATAATACGAAAGCCGTTGATCGATACGTACACAACCCAAACTATCTGCATGCCGTTCACTGCATATATGTATATCTTACTGGATTCCGAAAATTATGCGCAATATATTGCGCCGTGCTTAAAATAATTTTAGAGTCGTGAAATGGAGATTTTTTCAATAATTTTGTTGCGTTATGGTTACGAACTTCGACGGTACGTGATAATAGGGTTTGGCATGTCCGATAGCTAGTTAGGATATATTTCAGAACTGCGGTCTCAATAAATAAGAAAAAAATAAACGTAACAAGCGAAGCAATGATTAAATTAATGAGGTTTTTTTTTACGCGTTGCAGAATAAGCACGAAATATCTTATCAGAAGAACAGTCGGGCTGACTACAGTTAAAGCGAAACAACAATTTTTTTAGCCTATAATTATAAGAAAGCCCCTGACCCTCGAATCTCTTTAATTTTATATTTTCGGTTCTTGACGTATCTTAATCATTAAAGCCTCATATTTTACGATTATTTTGAGACTATCCAGCTCGACGCTATTTAAACCGTCGATAATCCCACTGAACTTTCGTATCTTATTTGAGATAAATCTTTGCTTATTTCGACGAGACTCCGCCACGGAGAAAACCAATCATTCATTACGGACAGATGATAGAACTCTTCATAGAAGGTAAAAAACTATCCAAAAATTTCTTTTCCGCGACCGACCTGTCCGGAGATAATGATCACGAAATCTGACTTTTATTCCGAAAGTCGGAATCTGACATCGCACCGTTTTGCTACTTAAATACAGTAGACTCCCGTTAAGTGCTCATGCTCGGGGCTGTAAACAACCTAAATTCGGAGAAATGCGCACTTAAATGGAGCCCCCACTACGCTTACTAGTTCTCGGAAATACTACACAGTATAATAGAACTAACAAAAGAATAGGCGGCTGAAACCACATCCACCCATAGAGAGACGGCGCAAGAGTGGGGGATCTGTCGATTCTGCGAAATATGCCAAAAACGTCGAAATTCCACGAAAGCGAGCACTTAACGGGGGAGCACTTAACGGGAGTCTACTGTATATGGAAATCAGTTGATCGTTGACTTACTGCCATTGATATTATATTCATAGTTGCGGCACCCTAAGAAGGAGGCAAGGGGACAACACCGTGCCAAACTTTAGAACTTTTGATCACTATTAAGTGAGATAACAATTTTCATACAATCGATGCCCAAAAATACGTATGCGTGTCTTGAATTTAAAACTTTGGTTACTTTCAGGCACCTACAGTGATTGTCAGCACCAAGGGCTCAAACTGTACAGGCATTGTCTTTCTTTTTATATATTTGAAAGGACCCTAGGGAACGCCCGTATTAAGTTTCAAAGATACCCAAAATAAGGACCACCCTAAATCGGTTCTATTACATTGAATACGATTTGATGAAATCATTAATACCTATAGATACATGGAAGACATTATCAATGATTTTACCTCCTTAAAAGCTATGAAAATGAAGTTGAATTAATTTTTAACCATTAAAAGAACCAGGGTTTTGTTTTTATTTTTAGTTTCAATAATTGAAACTCATACTCGTATCAACTTTCTGTATTTGTTTGTGTGACCGTTCTAGAACGTATTTGTTTTGCAAATATTTTACTTGAATAAAAAGTTTTTTCACTCCATATTTTTCTTGACAATTTAATTCCATCTATCTAATCACTGACAAAACATGAACACAAAATTCGTTACATTGCTTCGTTTCAAATTTTGTTTTTGTGTGGGACAGGGGCGTAAATTCAGATTTCGCTCGCACGGCGTGTTGCATAGTTTATTTACATAAACTAAAGTTATCTATATGTATATACCTATAAAGGTGTAACAGATATCGGAACTTAGCTTCAAAATGAATCATTTATCAACTTTAGAAACTCTCTGAGCGAACAAACTGCTACAGGACTATATTATCTGGCAACGGAAGGTCGCCAACCTTCAAGCCAGGATTTGGTTGAAATATTTTCTTCAAACGAGGTGAGTTGAGTCGGTTTCCTGATCCGTTTCCATGCGTATCAAGATTTTCAAACCATGCACACCTCTTAGATCTATAATTTTATAACTTTGAGCTGCTACGTATACGGCTCCGATAGGGTCCAAAGTGTTGAGGTGATACGAAGAGGGAAATCCGCTCCTGGAGGATCGGTTCTAACGAATAATCTCGCACTTCCGTCACCGCCTTTCCGTGATGTCTCCATACCTTTGGAACGGATTAACCGATTTGAATGATTCTTGCGGTGATCGAAAACGTATACCGAGACTTGAATCTAATTGAATTTTCGAATCAATCCGTCAAGCAGTAGTTTCAAATTCATTCAAAAAATAAAAATTGAAAATAATATTTTTTTACATATTAGTTAATTAGTTTAACAAATATTGCACAGCAAAGTTTTCTTTTTTTTTTATTCATCAAATAGTAAAAAAATAATTGAGATCCAAACTAATATTTTTGAGTCCGAACAGCTCAAAAACACATAAATAATAACGGTAAGTCTTAGGGTCGGCCACCAGGATTAACCGCTGTTCAAATTGGTTTGTCCGACGTTACCTCGAGAACGAATGATCGGATCTTGATGAATTTGGTCTCAGTTGACGCGGCTTCTCCAAACTCAGATCTAATTGGATTTTGTATTTGATCGATCTTGTAGTTTTTGAGGTATTAAACGAATGAAATTTTGAGAAAACAATTTCAATTGTACACATCTCGAGAAAAGATTGCCAGGTACGAATAAAAATTGGTTTCTCTTGGTTTTTTGGATCGTTTATCAAGAAGACATGACCATCAGTATAACTTGAGCGAATAATTCTTACGACTTGAATAGATTTTAATATTTTCTCATCGCGAAACGAATCCGGTGCGGAAAGTTCAAGGGCTGGCCCATCAAGGTCAGCCGACTCACCCGCTTGTTTTTTTTATTTGTCTTCTTTGATTTTTTACATCAACTTCGACTTCAAATCGCCAAACGAATTCAACGTTCATGTCGATGGACGAATGGCAGATAAGTCGTTTGAGTTTATGGGTGATTCTGGTTTCTTATACACAGAGTGGCGATTATAAATCAATTTTCGATTGTATGAATTAATGTATTTGATTGCAAAACTAGCGTTTCAAAAGAAAATGACTAAACGGAAAGGTGGTTTCAGAAGCGCGCAATGGTGAGCTAGTCAATATAAAATTCCTAAAGAATACAACAATGAAGAACGCAATATAATGCAGAGAGAACGAAGAATACTGCAGGAATATAATATTTGTGAACAGGTCAGGTTAAACGTTTCGAAATAAGATCGGTTTACAACAGTCAAAATTTTATTATCGAATTTCTTTTTTTATTACATGATGATTGTCACTGTGTTTTCGAGTTGCGCAGAAATCGTATACTAATAGTATCATGTATGTACAGATGTTGCAAGCTCCTTAATTGGCGGTTACCGTAGAGTCCACGAGAATTGGAATCTCGCAAAAGAAGTCTTCGGCATCGTCATATGCAAAACTAGACAGTCCTAATTCTGAGTCTCTGGAAAGGAACTCGGCACACTCAAGGTTACCGGAAGGCTCACCCGTTCTCCAAACTATTGAGGGTACGGGTTCTCCTACAACATAACAAACAAAGCTTCGGTTGGGTACATCAACGACTATCAGCGATGGCAAAAATGCGGACCAAGTAGAATATTACCCGTGTTAACGTTAATCCATGTGCCATTCCTGGGAGAAATAATGCCAGCGTGCACGTAATTTCCAGGTACCTGGCTCCCGATGTATTCCATCTTCTCAACAGTGTCGATCACTGCCAACTTAGCGCCTTCTTTTTCACATACATTCCTAGCTTGTGTCCACGTACGAAGTGTCGGGTGATACTTGTAGGCGAGTCCGATATCAGGTTTAGCCTCGTAGCCAGCCGGGAGAGGCGTATAAATTTTGTTCTGCGGTGACAGCTGTGTCGTATATGGAACTGAATTTTCAAATCACATTAGATAGCCGTGAAAACTTGTGCAAAATCCACATGGTCTTGGTTCCTGATCAAGTTGATCACGCAGTGTTCTTACCTGATTCAGTAACGTTAATGCCAGAAGGTCCCGAAGCGGTCAAATGGCACACGAGCTGCATAGCAGGCAGGGTGTAGGCGAGCACAGCAGCCATATTGCTTCACAACGATGGTTTCCCTCGAACTGATGAGAAATCATCAGTCGACGACGCTATATATGACCGGGGAAGGACGATAACCCCAGTGAACTTTTGTATCTTGTATGAGATATCTTCGATTCTATATACAATTAGATCATCTTTATAGAATTACGCCAATTCCGATATCGCAGAATTAGGGTATATATGGATCCCGATAGCCCCTGCAGATCATGAGGCGATTCATCGTATGCGCATAGTAATTCTCGCAGTCATACGATCACACTATGGAAAACTTGATCATCCGCATCCCATATTTCAGGCCGAAGATATTAAAGAAAACTTTTGTAATAATTATGGTGATTGTGCAAGTAGATACACTCATCATAATAAGCTTAGGTATAGGTATATTTGCAGTTCGTGTATTTACTGACAGTAAACTCGGGTCTCAGTCCTTCTTAGTACACCACTGCTCGAAATATATACCTATATTTATTCGGAAAATTTTGCGCAATATTCGGCTGTCCTTGTAATAATCTTAGAGTTCCGAAATGGACATTTTTTTCAGTAATTTTGTTGCGTCATGTGGTTACGTAGTCCGATGATACGAGCAAATAGGGTCTGGCATATCCGATAACTAGTTAGGATATATTTAAAAACTGTGGTCTCAATAAACAAGAAAAAAATGAACATATCCAGCAAAGCAATTTGATAAATTGATAAGAATTTTATTTACGCAATTGAGAATGAGCACAAAATATATCTCATCAAAAAAAGCAGTCGGACTGACTAAGTAGTTCAAAATAATAAAAAATTTTCTTCAGCCCTACAAGAAGGCCCCAATCCTCGAATTTCTGTAAGTTTCCATTTTTGGTTTTGGACGTATCCTGAATCTTCAGAACCTCATATTTGACGGTTATTTCAAGATTATCCAGCTCGACGCTATTCCGGGCCTTTGATAATCCCGCTGAACTTTAGTATCTTATTTGAGATGTTTAATTTGCTTGTCTTGACGAGAATGCGACACGCGAAAAACTGACCATTTATTACGGACAAATGGATGAACTCTTCATAACAAGTAAAAAACTATCTAAGCATTTCTTTCCGCGACCGATGTGTCGGGAGATAAAAGCCATGATGAAATCTGACTTTTATTCAGAAAGTCAGGATCTGAAATCGCAACTTTTCACGAGCTAAAAGTCTGGAAAAATTCAAAGACTAAACGTTGATCGTTGCAACTTACTGCCATTGACGGTTCACATTATATGTGACCATTGACTGAAGTTACCTCTATGTATAATATCAAGGTGTAACAGATATTAGAACTTATAGCTTCAAAATAAATCACTAATTATTAGCTCTCGGCTTAATTAGCGATTTGACGCAGAGCTGCAGAAACTCTCCAAGCGAACAAACTAGAGGACTATCAATACATACAGATGGAAATAATTAATTTCACCTTAACCGTCATATGTCGTACGGTTTCTAATACATGTACCACGCGTGGTGTATCCGATTTGTTTATTTTCAACCAAATGTGGAGCATAGGACGAAGAAAATGTCCGAAATAAATTTACAGACGTCGCTGTAATGAAAGTTCCGAATGTGCACGGTTTGAATTCACTTTCAAGATGTAGCTACTGCATTATATCATATCCATCGTAGTTGAATCTGGATAAGCCTACCCGATGTCTTCAACATCTGAATAAGCATACCTGAATGTGTTTACATCTAAAATTTGATATGATATCGGGTCGTTATGACGAAGATGTGAATTGGACTGACAAGAGAATTTGGGAGAATATACGGCTTGAGATTGATTCGAACGCATTTTCACCGCAGTCATGATCGTGGTCGGTAAATTGACGTGGACATTTTATTAGCTGCTTGAATAATTTTATCAATTAATGTACCGATTTCATTCAGTTAATTCCAGTCTTCACTATTATGTGTTATTTGGGATTAGAAAGATTAAGAATAGAAGATTAGGAATAGGAAGATCAGTGAAATCTTCGAGTCTCTTCCGTGAAACAACTAAACAGAGCTACATTCAAAATCATCTAATTATTAGCCAAAGGTCTTTGATAAAAAGCTACCAGTAAACGATTGTAAACAGAGAATTTTCGTATTCTATATGTATAATGTAGGAGAAGGTGGAGCGGAACAGCCAGGTGGGGGGCTAAACGGCCCACCAAAAAAAAGTTGACTTACTCACATTTTCGCATCATGGGGGACCGTACGAAATGGTATGCAATGTGACTACGCTGACAGTCATGAAAAATTTTCAGGGTGAGGCTAAACGGCCAACTCAAAAGAAAGTGACGCAACGGCATTTTCACGTCGAGGTGAACGTATCCGTGCACCGATTGCTTTGATATTAGATTATAATGAAATCTCGTTCACATTTTATTCCTATATTAAATCGGCGAGCCTACCGAGTCTCTTGATAACATTTGGATATTTTACGATATACGCATGATCGAAAACTAAAGCCATGACATCGAAGACGAAATAAAGACGCATCGGTATTAGTACACAATATTCATCAACAACGTTGGTTAATGCGATCATTGCAATTATCTTCTTAAATCTTTTTCGCAGGATTCGAGTTCGAAAATCCACATGCAACCCTTATCGCTAATTTCATCGACGCAATTCTCAAGGCAAAAAATTAGTTCAAGAAGAGAAAATTGTAAAAATGCCGCACCGTCGTGCAAAAGTCATCGACTTAGAGCTTTCTTCATGTACATACATCCACAATGACCGATGTTTTGGATTAGCGCTAAACATTTTCGGATATCACATAAGGCTCTGATAGGGTCATAAGTGTCTAGGTTATACAAAATCAATATCAAATTTCTGAAGAATGCAACAATAACGAGCCCAGCAAAATACAGAAAGAACGAAGAATACAGGACTATAATATCTGTAAACAGGTTGGGTGCAACGATTGGAAATAATATCGGTATATAACAGTCAAAATTTTGTTATCGAATTTCGTTTTTATTACATGATGATTGTCAGTGTGTTTTCGATTAAACGAATTATCAAACGGGCGAGTTGCGCAGAAATCGTATACCAATATATGTATCACGTATATGTATACTGATATATAACAATAATATTGCCATATTGGTTGGTTAAAATATATCACGATGCGCATGATCAACGACCAAGCCTCTGGCATCGAAGAAAAAATAAGTAATCAGTGTTACATCGTGTGGTAGATGAATAATGTCAGGTATTAGGATCATTACAACGATCCTCCTGAATCTACTTCGCAGGATTCACATTCGAAAATTTACGTGCAACATTGATTAATAATTCCACCATCGCAATTCTCAATGGAACCCGCAACATAATTAAGGAAAAGAATTGTTTCAAAAAGAGAAAATTGTACAACCGTCGTGGGAAAGTTATTGACTGAAAGCTTTCTTCGTGTACATCCACAAGGACCGATATTTTGAAAGAGCGATAAATATGCTCGGATATCGGCAGCAACGCTCTCAGCTTCGTTCCCTGAACATGGGATCTACCCAAGCTCCTTAATTTGCGGTTATCGTAGAGTCCACGAGAATTGGAATCTCGCAGAAGAAGTTTTCGGCATCGTTATATGGAAAACTAACCAGTCCTGATTCTGAGTCTCTAGAAATGAACTCGGCACACTCCAGACGACCGGAAGGCTCACCCGATTTCCAAACTATTGACGGTACGGGTTCTCCTACAACAAAACAAAGAAAGCTCCGGTTGGGTACATCAACGACTATCAACGCGTGCAAAAATGCCGACCAAGTAGCAAAATTACCCGTGTTAACGTTGATCCATGTGCTATTTCTGGGAGAAATAATGCCAGCGTGCACGTAACTGCCAGGTACCTGGCTCCCGATGTATTTCATCTTCTCAACAGAGTCGATCACTGCCAACTTAGCGCCTTCTTGTACACATACATTCCTAGCTTGTATCCACGTGAGTCGGCTAGCGTGATACTTGTAGGCGAATCCGATATCAGGTTTGGCCACGTAGCCAACCGGGAGAGGCGTATAAATTTTGTCCTGCGGTAGCGACTGTGTCGTATATGGAACTGAATTTTAAAATCACATTAGCTGACCGTGAAAACTTGTTCAAAGTCGACACGTTCTCGGTTCCCAATCAAGTCGATCACACAGTAGTTCTTACCTGAATCGGTAAGGTTACTGTCGGAAGGTCCCGAAACGACCAAATGGCACAGAAGCTGCATAGCAGGCAGAGTGTAAGCGATCACGGCAGCCATGTTGGTTCACAACGATGATTTCCCTCGTACTACTGAGAAATAATGAGTCGACGACGATATATATAACCGGGGAAGGACGATAACTCCAGCGAACTTTTGTATCTTGTACGAGATATCTTCGATCCTACGTACAATTAAATTATTTTCGTAGAATCACGTTAATTACAACGTCTTCGCAGAATTAGGGTATATATGGATCCCGATAGCCCCTGAAGGTCATAAGGCGATTCATCGTATACGCATTGTGATTCTCACATTAATAAAATTACACTACGAGAAACTTTATTATCCGCATCACATATGTACCTATGTCAGGCCTAAAATCTGGACGAAAGCGTTTGTAATAATTATGGTGATTGTGCAAGTAGATATACTCATTACTCATCATGATAAGCTTATACAGGGTGAGTTTTCTCCGGGTTTGAGAAGAGAGGGGCTTATATTAAACCAATACTTATTATTTGGATGCTCATTACCACCCAATCAGATAGACTTGTTATTTTGTGAGAGAAATGAAATAGAGATTCTCATTTATACGATAATAAGTATGGGTAGAATAAGCCCCTCCCTTCTCGGACCTGGAGAAAACTCACCCTGTATATCTGCAGTTCGTGCAGATACGTGCTAACAGTAAATACGTACATAATCTGTAGTTGCTCGAGGAAAGCTGTACAATATTTTGATTATGAAATATAATTCTCAATCTTGAATCGTAGAGGTAACAGTAACGTACGGCATCCTTCCCGGAATCATCCTCTGCAGGGTATGATCGAGGCGATTTGCATATTGGACATAGTGATTCTCAGAGCGATGCAACATTATGGAAAGTTTAATTATTCGCACCTCATAAAAGGCTATAAATATATTGAAGAAAATTCAATGAACATAATACGAATGCATTGATCAGTACTCATAACAACCGAAACTACCAGCCATTTATTTCAGACCCTTTTAGCAATATGAGAGTATTGCATATATGATTCAACGTTTGTCATGCTATAGCCAAGAGTACGGCCAAGCGCGCTATCAAACGGCACACTGTAGTATTAGCTTCAGCTAATGATCACGTAGATCAAATTTAAACTGTATAATCTACTATACCATAGCGATAAATTTGCGTAACGTGGATACCCACACGGTATTTGAATAACTCGCACATGATCAAAGATCAAGCTAGGATATGGCATAGGAAAAGAAATAGGTAATCAGTGTTACATCGCGGTGTATATCGTGATGTATAGCAGGCAGGGCGCAAGCGATCACGGCAACGACATTGGTTATCAATTATGGTTTTCCTTATGGAGGCCAGACTCCATGGTTTTTCTCGTACTCATGAGACATCATTACTCGGCGACACTATATATGGCCATGAAATGAGGATAACCCCAACAAACTTTTTGGTAACTATAATTGTATAAGATATCTTTGATTCCGCGATTACGTTATTTTCTCAACGTAACGCCGAATTCTTTGTATTCACAAAAGTATATGTATATGGATCCCGATAGCCCCTGCAGAACATGAGGGGGTTTATCGTATACATACTGATTCTCGGAGTGATGCAACACTACGGACAACTTGATTATAAGCATCTTATATATCAGGCTGAAAATGAAGAAGAAACCGTTTTCCATAATTCTGCTCATTGTATCGAAGATAATACGAAAGCCGTTGATCGATACGTACAAAACCCAAACTGTCTGTATGCCGTTCATTGAATATATATTTTACTCGATTCCGAAAATTATGCGCAATATTTCGCCGTGTTTGAAATAATTTTAGAGTCTTGAAACGGACATTTTTTTAATAAATTTGTTGCGTTATGGTTACGAACTTCAGTAGCATGAGATAATAAGGTCAGGCATATCCGATAACTAGTTAAGATGTATTTCAAAACTGCGGTCGCAATAAACAAGAAAAAAATAAACGTAACAAGCAAAGTAATGATTAAATTGATCAGGTTTTTTTCACGCGATGTAAAATAAGCACGAAATATCTTATCAAAATAACAGTCGGACTGAATACAGTTGAAGCGAAATAACAATTTTTTAGCCTATATAATTATAGGAAGACCCCCGACCCTTAAATCTCTTTCATTTTATATTTTCGGTTAATTTCAAGACTATCCAGCTCGACGCTATTCCAGGCCGTTGATAATCCTACTGAACTTTCGTATCTTATTTGAGATAAATCTTCGCTTATTTCGACGAGACTCTGCCATGGAGAAAACCAATCATTCATTACGGAGAGATGATGGAACTCTTCATAAAAGGTAAAAAACTATCCAAACATTTCTGTCCGCGACCGACCTGTCCGGAGATAATAATCACGAAATCTGACTTTTATTCCGAAAGTCGGAATCTGACGTCGCACCGATTTGCTAGTTGAATATCTGAAAATCGGTAGATCGTTGACTTGCTGCCATTGACATTGTATTTATAGTTGAGACACCGTGAAAAGGAGCGGGGAGGGGGCAACACTGTGCCAAATTTTAAAACTTTTGATCCCTATTACGTGAGATAACAATTTTCATACAATTGATGCCCAAAAATACGTATGCGTGTCTTGAATTTAAAACTTTGGTTACTTTCAGGCACCTACAGTGATTATCAGCACCAAGGGCTCAAACTGTACAGGCATTGTCTTTCTTTTTATATATTTGAAAGGACCCTAGGGAACGCCCGTATTAAATTTCAAAGATACCCAAAATAAGGACCACCCTAAATTGGTTCTATTACATTGAATACGATTTGACGAAATCATTAATACCTATAGATACATGGAAGACATTATCAATGATTTTGCCTCCTTAAAAGCTAGGAAAGTGAAGTTGAATTAATTTTTAACCATTAAAAGAACCAGGGTTTTGTTTTTATTTTTAGTTTCAATAATTGAAACTCATGCTTGTATCAACTTTCTATATTTGTTTGTGTGACCGTACTAGAACGTATTTGTTTTGCAAATATTTTACTTCAATAGAAAGTTTTTTCACTCCATATTTTTCTCGACAATTTAATTCCATCTACCTAATCACTGACAAAAGATGAACACAAAATTTGTCACATTGCTCCGTTTCAAATTTTTGTTTTGTGTGGGACAGGGGCGTCAAATTCCGACTTCACCCCGGGTGTAAGTTCTTCTTCGCACGGCTTGTTGCATAGTTTATTTACATCAACTGAAGTTATCTCTATGTATATATACCTATGAAGGTGTAACAGATATCGGAACTTAGCTTCAAAATAAATCATTTATCAGCTTCAGAAACTCTCTGAGCGAACAAACTGCTATAGGTCTATATTATCTCGCAGCGGAAGGTTTCGAGGAAAAAAATAATTGAGATCCAACCTAATATTTTTGAGCTCAAAGAGCTCAAAATCACACAAGTAATAACGGTAAGTCTTAGGGTTGGCGCGCAGGATTAACCGCTGTTCAAATATGTTTGTCCGACGATACCTCGAGAACGAAAGATCGGATCTTGATGAATTTGGTCTCAGTCGACGCGGCTTCTCCAAACTCAGATCTAACTTGATTTCGAATTTGATCGGTCTTGTAGTTTATGAGGTATTCAACGGATGAAATTTTGAGAAAAAAACTTCAATTGACCATGTTTCGAGAAAAGATTGACGGGTACGAATGAGATTTGATTTCTCTTGGTTTTTTGGATCGTTTATCAAGAAGACATGACTATCAGTATAACTGAAGCGAACAATTCTTATGACTTGAATAGATTGTAATATTTTCTCATCGCGAAACGAATCCGGTGCGGGAAGTTCAAGGGCTGGCCCATCAAGGTCAGCCGACTTACCTGCTTGTTTTTTTTTTTTTTGTCTTTGATTTTTCACATCAATTTTGACTTCATGTTGCATAACGATCCGAATTCAACGTTCATGTCTATTGACGAGTGACAGATAAGTCGGTTGAGTTTATGGGTGATCCTGATTTTTTATACATAGAGTGGCGATTATAAATCAATTTTCGATTGTATGAATTAATGTATTTGATTGCAAAATGAGTGCTTTGAAAAAATGCCTCGTCTGAAAGATGGTTTCAGAAGCGTGCTATTGTGAGCTAATCAATATAAAATTCCTAAAGAATACAACAATAAAGAAAGCAATAGAATGCAGAACGAACAAAAAATATAGGACTATAATATTTGTGAACAGGTCAGGTGCAACGTTTCGAAATAATATCAGTATATAACAGTCAAAATTTTATTATCGAATTTCGTTTTTATTACATAATGCTTGTCACTGTGTTTTCGATTGAACGAAATATCAAACGGGCGAGTTGCGCAGAAATCGTATACTAATATATGTATCATGTATGTACAAATATACAATAATAATATTGCCATATTGGTTGGTTGAAATATATATCACGATGCACATGATCAAAGACCAAAGCCGTGGTATCGAAGAAAAAATAAGTAATCAGTGTTACATCGTGTTGTAGATGAACAATATCAGGTATTAAGATCATTACAACGATCCTCCTGAATCTACTTCGCAGGATTCACATTCGAAAATTGGCGGCAACGCGCTCAGCTTCGTCCCTTGAAAATGACATCGACCCAAGCTCCTTAGTTGGCAGTTACCGTAGAGTCCACGAGAATTGGAATCTCGCAGAAGAAGTCTTCGGCATCGTCATATCCAAAACTAGACAGTCCTAATTCTGAGTCTCTGGAAAGGAACTCGGCACACTCAAGGTTACCGGAAGGCTCACCCGTTCTCCAAACTATTGAGGGTACGGGTTCTCCTACAACATAACAAACAAAGCTTCGGTTGGGTACATCAACGACTATCAGCGCGTGCAAGAATGCCGACCAAGTAAAAAATTACCCGTGTTAACGTTAATCCATGTGCCATTCCTGGGAGAAATAATGCCAGCGTGCACGTAATTTCCAGGTACCTGGCTCCCGATGTATTCCATCTTCTCAACAGTGTCGATCACTGCCAACCTAGCGCCTTCTTTTTCACATACATTCCTAGCTTGTATCCACGTAAATTCGCCAGAGTGATACTTATAGGCGAATCCGATATCAGGTTTGGCCACATAGCCAGCCGGGAGAGGCGTATGAATCTTGTTCTGCGATGGCAGCTGTGTCGTATATGGAACTAAATTTTAAAATTACATTAGATGACCGTGAAAACTTGTTGAAAATCGACACGGTCTCAGTTCCTGATCAAGTCGATCACACAGTATTCTTACCTGATTCGGTAACGTTAATGCCAGAAGGTCCCGAAGCGGTCAAATGGCACACGAGCTGCATAGCAGGCAGGGTGTAAGCGATCACAGCAGCCATATTGCTTCACAACGATGGTTTCCCTCGTATTAATGAGAAATCATCAGTCGACGACGCTATATATGACTGGGGAAGGACGATAACCCCAGCGAACTTTTCTATCTTGTATGAGATATCTTTGATTCTATGTACAATTAAATCATCTCCGTAGAATCACGCCAATTCCGACGTTATCGCAGAATTAGGGTATATATGGATCCCGATAACCCCTGAAGGTCATAAGGCGATTCATCGTATACACATAGTAATTCTCGCAGTAATACAATCACACTATGGAAAACTGATTATCCGCATCTCATATATTTCAGGCCGAAGATATTAAAGAAAACGTTTGTAATAATTATGGTGATTGTGCAAGTAGATACACTCATCATGATAAGCTTAGGTATAAGTATATCTGTAGTTCGTGTACTTACTGCACGCATCATTGAAGTACCTAACTATGGTTATAATATATTATTCTAAAACGCTTTACTATTGAAACCATAAGTTTAAGGCTGTATTTGAGAATGAACAACAACTAATTTCTTGAATATCCGTAAAAATTGAATAACTTTAACAATTTCTGCCTCTTTAGAAAGAATCATATACCTATACGTAATAATATACTCCACTGTTCGAAAGAACAGTAAATTTACTCCTACCTACCTACCTCCTTGAAATAAAACGAATTTTGTATGTTGTTATAATACTGTCTCTCTCGAATATGATTAAACCATAGAGAAGTGAAATAGTGGTATATTCTGTGACCTGTCACTTATAGGGATTAGCAATACAGGTATATGGTAAAAAGTGTCTTTTTGCGCATTGATCTTTTTATGATTTTTCTTCAACACGTCGCACATTTTATTTCCTATAAATCAATTTTTCGTACACCATTCAGAATGTTCAAAGCATGTTCCATAATTTTTTGAACCACTTCGGACGGATAGTTTGGTCGCAGCACCGTCTTGAAAACCAACTGGGTCGATTCTATTGGAAGTGTGACCACGAAGAGTTAAATAAGCGACTGACTCGCCAAGACGTTATAGTAGAACACTTCTATTTCTACGAACGTTTTTATCGACTACGATTCATCAAAATGAATCCTATTACCATTACCATCCGATAATACTCCTAGTTCTAATAGGCATCCACTTCGAGGACAGCGCAAATAGGAGATCGCCTGAAGTCCCGGCACGGATAATCTCCCACCACATGACAAATCTCCTAACCAATGACCGATGTGGTCTGATACGACGGCGAAACGTGTTATCGTTATATGATAAGGCAGTTTCCACAGACTATTAAAGGATTAACATAACAACATATGTTATGCAGCAGCCGCGAATTGAATGATCAACATCGTATGAACTGCACAAAGTTTTGTTATCATTTTTTTCATTCTACGAAAGATACGAATATAGTCACATGTATAACGAGGGATAATTTCCTATTTGGAGAAATAAATTCACGTATATAAATATATCGAATCTGTTAATATTTATTTTTATTTTATAATTCTTATTCACCAGTCGTCAGTCACGTATGTAACACATACAAGTGCATTCGTACGAATCACGGTTATCCTGTCTCCCCTATCTATTCCGCTAATTGGCCGTGACTACGAGTTTACTCATTGTCAGCTGTCAGTTGCTAGCTAACACACCCATAAAATTGTCTGGTTAAACTTGCCGAGATAAAACCTTATCAAGTTAATATAATGGTGAGTATTTTTGCATTTATTATAACTACGTGTATCATCAATCAACCTGTCAATAAATGTAAAACAACAATAAACACAATAAACTATAATAAAATAAAATGATAATTAGTGTTTCTTTTTTTTTATTTATTCGACAGTCTTCTAACGTAAAAGTCTGCGATATCGAGGACGACGTCAAAGACGAATTGAAAAAGTTCAGATTTCGTAAAAACAAAAACAACGCTGCATTAATACGTTAGTAAATTTAAATAAATAATGAATTTTAACATTCATAAAATTAATAAATATAAATTTTCTTTACCAAAAATTATTTCAGTCAAAGTCGATAGAGAAAGGCAGAAGATTTGCATCGACGAACTTCTGGAGGTGAGAATATGGTTCATAATTAACAATAGCAGGTGTAAACAATCCTTTTCTTTTAACACAGGACATTAAAATCGACGAATTACAAGAATCTTTACCCGGCCATCAGCCAAGATACATCGTATACAGTTACAAAATGGAGCATGCGGACGGCAGGCTGTCGTATCCTATGTGTTTTATCTACTATACCCCAAGAGACAGTCAAATTGAATTGCAAATAATGTACGCCGGTACTAAGTTGGCTCTACAAAAAGAAGCTGATCTAACAAGAGTCTACGAAGTTAGAGAATTGGACGAACTCACAGAAGATTGGCTGAAAGAAAAACTTAGCAAATAAAAACAATGAATATATCATAATATTACAGACCTTGTTGTCACAGCTGAGGTCTGGTTTCTTATTGAAACAAATTTTGGTATAGAAATTAACCAAGAGTCGTGTATAGCATAGAATGATTTATAATGCAGCGATATAAAGGAAAAAGACAATTTATTTTTTAAGGCTTTTAGAGAAATTTTCTTTCATATATATGTATATGATCTTTAGTCGATCATATTTTATATCCTTGAATGTAAATTGAACTTATAGGATGTGCATTTCTTGCCAACCCTTTTTTTTTTCTTCGAGATTATACCTCCTCGAGTAAAGAGAGATGTTACTCAAAAAAATGTACCACTGACTTGAATGTTATATTCCCCAAAAATAATCTGTGTATTTTGATTATTTGGCTCTTTTTATATGAAGCATTGTTTTATTTTATTTTTTTCAAATGATGTTCTGTGTGATAACAGATATTTAATCGTATATTTGAAAGTTTGTTAAATTTTTTCACAAAAGTAAAAAGAGCTAGTCAATTTAGTAAAACGAAAGAATAAACAGAAATTATGTTAAACGAATCAACGGATTTGCTGATCCTGAAAAAAAATTTCGAAAGCACAATAATATATAAATACGTATGTATATGTATACAGTAATTAATTGTTTAAGAAATTATAATGTTTATTTTATACGTACGAAAATACGAAACACACAATTGAATCGGCGTAATTTTCTATTTTCTAATTTCGGTATGTATCATCATTCGTAAACACACATTTTTCATCACAAAGTTGTTCGTATAACTTAGTCTCGAAGCAAACTACAATTTGTAACACTAAATATTTAAAACTTGGTGACAGACCTAGAAGTTTGGGATGATCCAAACGCCCGGTCGAGGTACTGATAAGATAAAATTAAGTCACCTAATAAATACCTACTTACTTATATTAGCATTTTCTTATTTATTTTATCTTTTTTTTTTTTTATGCATACGTTCTGAATACCATGATTAAAAATAAACATGCCTAAACTCGGACGTTCATCAATAAATCTAGTTACATATACATTGAAAATGGATAATATTTATAAACATAAACAATTCCCTGCCCTATTTATACAAATTTTGTATTATTATGTTTTTATACAGAAACGAACGTGTTGCGTGAATTGAATTTATTCACACATAAGACTTATATTTTATTAATCTCCTAATGGTTAGGCGGTTATTAATATGAAATCATGATCACGATTGTTGAGATTTGTTCATTGGATGAGGGAGCTGATCATTCTGAAACGTATAAAATAATACATAAATCAAGTATTTTACATGTGTATACAAACCTAAATAAATATGAAGAAAATAAGAAAAATAACTGTCTTTATTTTTGTATTATATTGGATACTTTTCTTACCCATAAAGATAGTAAAAAAATGATAAAAGATAAAATGCCAATTTGACCCAGCCTTCTCTTTGACATCTTGTCAAATCAGATGCATTCATGATAGTCGTTGGGTCGTAAAGACCCAGTTCTGACATCACTGGCCTGTTGCGAAACCTGAGAAAGTGATAAACTAGCAGGGGAAGATTGAGAAATAACGAAAACCATTCTCCAGCTAGCAGAAAGAGTAGGTTGAATAAAAGGTGCAGAAGATACTCTGGAACGACGAGCTGAAAATATACAATTTATAAAATTAAATGAAGAGAAAATGACTTTGCTAAAGTTTGAACTCTCTTAACAACTACAGCAGGATATTGTATGTATAGATATAATTGAAAAAACAAACTAATAATAAACAACTTTCATAGCAAATACGAAAATATACTAACTGAAGAAAAAACAGCCTAAGGGTGGAAAAATTGTTGTGCTAGTTGTTAAATTCTATGTCAAAATCACAGTGTCTGTACTTGAGAACAGAAACTTTTATGCCTTTATATACGCGTCGAAGTTTGGCGTGTTTACAACGTGATTGAATCTGTTTCTTTTATTTATTAATTAATAAACTTACGGGATTTAGACTGTTGCATTGATCGATGGGATTCTTATACTCAGTTCTTAATTCGTCGAAGGCGATTACCTGGATAAATAATAGTAGATAAAACATTGGATATTTCATCAAGCTAATTATGTATGTAATCCTGGAATTTGAGGTTATAGGAACCTCTTCAATGAATGAGACATGTTAAAGATACCTTAGACGGTTGATTTAAGGAATATCAATAGTTGGAAAGAGTACTTACGTGAAATATAGAAAAGAATATTAAAAACGCGTCGATAATTAATGCAACGATGTAGGAAAATGCAGCAAGACCAAACGCCATTTTTAACGTGATTTCATTGACTAGGGAACGAAGTAACGAACCCCGTACGGCGAATAAAATGTTTTTTTTTTTTGCCCCGATTTTACCACCGCCTCAATGAGACTCATTTTAACGCGCAAGCGCCTTTTTTTCTCGATTATCATTTCCGCTTATTGTTGATTGTTTGAAATATTGTTTTTAGATTTGAGACAATAAACTTTTTACTCAGCTATTGTTGTAGAAACTTATGTTGAATAGTAAAAAAAAAAAAAAAAAACTTGAATATTTTTGACCAAACAATATATTGCATTCATACGTACAATTTATGAACAGCATTACACGCATTATATGCATCATATGCTTCTCAAAATATATAGCCTACCAATGATATGCATAAATATTTGCCCTATGCATAATCAGGATGTTTTAAAGTACATATCATCATCGATAGTTAAATGACTAATTCTAATTATACAAAAGGAGTTTATAAAAACTGGGTAGAAATGCGTAAAGTTGTATTCAAAAGTTTTTTTTCTGAATAGATATATTTTCATATAATGTTTCTATATCGTGTCTATCGACTTATTTATTCCTACTAGGAATAGTATAACTGCTTAAATGTTAATCATTAGTTATTGTATTCTTATGATATATCACAATTTTTACCATAATTGATAATAATGATGTAATAAACCCTTACCAATTAACGATAAGACCCTGTGCACATACATTGTACAAACGTTTAATTCATGCCATGAAGGCATGACAACCCTAGTGAAGCTAATTCTACTCATTTCTACGAATCTTTACGGAAATTTGAACATTTCGTAGTTTTTCGTGGGAAATTGTAGTTTGGTTCTAGATTAAGCGGAAAAAACAACGAATTTTAACGAACAACTATGAATATCTACAATTTTCTTGTGATAACCATGGAAATCTATAACTTTTTAAAGGAAAACTACAAAAATCTACATTATTTTTTTTTTTAATGAAAAACCAGAAAATCTTTTCAATCTCCTTAAAATTTTTTAGACATTCGTAAAAGTAGACGATTTTCACCAGGGAAACACAGTTCAATTGCAATCGTAAATTATTCAGTCAGTAAATTTATATCATTGAAATAATATCTACGTTTTCTCTTCTATCATATATATATACATTTTTATTTTTTTTTTAAATCTTTTATTCAATTTTTTTGAATAGAAAAATATTCTCTTTTTAATATTATTACCACACCAGTCTCAAAGTGTATTTCTTCTCAAATTTTTTGAGACTAAATCTCATACACGATTTTATCTATACTTGTATGGAGTGTTTAAAAAAAAATAAGCATTTTCATAATTCAATAATAAACGATATTTGAAACTACCTAATAGGACGAGCTTCACATGGTTCTAGTTACACCTGGACTACCGTATCTATTTTCCTGTTCAGATTCAGAATGGTTACCAACTAAGCCAATTTCTTCTTGAATTTCCCATCTCTCATCAGATACAGTGACAAGTTCTTTTTTCGGTTTTAAAATCCCTTTTATGCTGTAGTAGGTGATATCTAAATCCTTGAAAGCGTTTAGTAAAACAATTGCCGTGAGTACGGTAAGGAATCCGCAAATTGATCCCAAAATATCAGTCGCCGACATGTGCCTCCATTCTTGGAAAAGTATTGTCGATGCCATTATCACAAAGGTTGTAAAAAAGACGTAATAAACCGGCGTCACAACGCCGGTGTTAAATAAGTCTAAAGCCTTGTTCAGATAGTTCATTTGAACACTTACACATATTATTACTGCCAACAGGAGGGCCCAAGTCAACCAATTTTTTAATTCGTTTATGTTGCCTGAAATTGTTTCTTTAGCAGCCAGACCTAGCCCTTTGCAGCTCATTACTGTCAATGAACCAATAGACGAACATATCAGAACGTAAATAACAACGTTTTGCCTACCATGTGTAGACTCAAATTGACAAACTACAAGTATACAAAAAACTACTACTATCACTACATAACAAATAAATACGGGCTCTTCAATTTTTGATAACAGATCTTCTAGGTTCACTACTTCTTCCTCCTTTGGTGCGTGAATAACTATCGTCGTCGAACCAACGACGCATAAAAAACAGCCAATCTGCAAAATAGTTGTGCAATAGAATTCTTTTTTTTTTGTGTGAAGTTAGTCTCTCTTGGCCAAAAATTTCATACATTTGTACTTAATCAGGCTTTGATGAACATACAAAAATTCGACAATAGACACAAAAAATACCATGAATCAATTAGTCTCTCACCTTTCCTAGCAGATTAAGATTTTCATTAAGATATTTAGACGCTAGTACTGCAGCTACTAAGACACTGAGAGCTCCCAAGGGTGTGACAAGCGAAGCTGGAGCAAATGCATAGGCTGCAAAATTTGCCACTTCACCTATTGCCACTGAAATAATGAATAAGGATGAGTTTATATGAATATGGATATTATAACTGTTAAATCGATGGAAATATGTGGCAATTGGGCTTAGTTAATGTTATCCTCAGAGTAGAAAGAAAAATTAGATACTGGGCAAGTTTTATAGCGTAAAAATTTTCCGTCCTGTGATATTTACTCACTGGACAATAGTCCTGTCCACCATATCCATTCTTTGAGATATCCAAATCCACCAGAACCGGCGCGAGTGGAGCCTTGGCGTTGCAATCTAATCAAAGCCTTCTTTTTGATAATGAAACTTGCACCTGAATAGTATTTTGTAAAAAAATTTAATGAGGGGATATTTTATGTGATTTACATTATTGAATAATGATTTGGCGAGCTTTTTGCAAGTAAATATAATTTTTTAATAAACTACAGCAATCATCATTGTAGATACTGATATGATTGTTGACTGACGTATGTATAGACAATAACAATATCTAATGCTTAGAATGTAAGTGCAGATGAAACTATTTCTAATCAGTTTGATTCTGATAAATTAGTTGTTAACAGATTTCGAACCGTTGTTAGAACACTTAGTTTTTATCAACTGCTGATACTAACCTATAAAAATACTGGAACTTATAGCCAATCCCAAGCCGATGTAGAATCCGGCAGTGTTATATGGCTTTTCGAGACCGTTGAGCGAAGTTTCGTTCATTTTATTTAATTAAATTTAATGCCTAAGTTAAAACTTTGATTGTTATAATATCATCGCTTGGATATCATAACTCAGCAGCAAGTTAATAAACACTTTTTATGAACGGTGATGCATTTTACTTAAATGAAATATGACGAAATCTTAAATATCGGGTCCGAATATATATGTATGTAATAATGTATTATGCTCAGACAACAACGATTAAGTATAGGACCTATCTGATCACCGTAAGCCTCTTAAACTTCGCCCAGTGTTGATTATACTACTGTATAATATTACTGCATTGTTATACATAAGTAGGAACACATCTTTGACTGCGTGACGCATGTTACTTGAAAATTTTCGGTAAACTCCGCGTACTTGAATCCCGCGTAACATAGACTCTGCGCGTAATGATTTTCTAAATGTCAGTTTTGAGCACGTTTTGATCATGCGAGCGTGTCATGCTTGAGTCGAACAAGGAATTCGAGTTATCGAATTTTAGATAGCCGATGCCTATCTTGAAATAAGAAACAAAAAAGAAAAAAGAAATTAATGTATGGTAAACAAATAAACTCATAACAGGCAGTATTCCGTTTATTTGCCGTACATTAGATTATTACTTTTGTGAATCTATTCTAAATACATTCAACTATCATCAGTAAAAACTAATAACTCCAAAGGACTTTGGATTCTGTAAAAAATCTTGGCTGCAATATGTTTGATTTCAATGTACACAGCTGGAAAACTTGCAACATTGTTAATGTTTAATTTTTTTCATGGATAATGATTAGAGGCACTTTTGTTCATTATGTTTTATTACAATTGTTATATAGTAATCGATTTTTTAAATACATATAAACATGGCTGCCGCCATGCTACTTGATCCGTCGCGGTCGCTGCCAGACGCACGACGCCATGTACTTTGGTATTGCGTCATCTCTGACCTATCCAACTGGATCGCAACAGTCGTGTAGATGGTGGCATTGGACGATAGAATTTGAGTGTCAACCGTTAGAAACAGGCCTAAACTCTCGTTAGGAAAACAAAAAGATTGCCTCGCAAGTAACGGAGGTAAGTAAACTGATTAGCAAAACATAGTTAAGGTTTGTTGTTATTTTTTTTTATCTTTCTCTATTCTACAATGGTAGAACGATTTATACGGCATGGCGTTTGCTACGGCTCGCACACCTCAGCGAACGACAGCTATTGCGCGTATAAAAAACATTTACCATTTGATAACCGTGATTGCCCAACACTGCGCAATAAGAATTGATGATTAAACGTTGTGACTAATTATCGGAGAAAATTGCATTAAGTATTTCAAGCATGTTAGATGTTCCCATATCATACTTTCATTTAGTAAATGGCCGCAATCCTATGTACACAACTCATAATTGAAACATCCATGATCGATTACACACGTAACTAAGTACAGTATGCATAGGTATTCAATAAACTGTCTGATTCATCTAGAAAAATGTAACACATACTTGAATAAAATCAGCGGTATAGTGTTGGTTCGAATTTACACAAGTGTATGTATGTATATTGCATGTATAATATACGTATGTCACTGTTGCATGTATTTACAGTTCGATGACGAAAATTCAACGATCGGCGATATAATTCTACGCGCGAAAATATGAATATCTTTAAGCCACGACTTGTGTACATGAAGGTATTTTAAAACCTGATGGAAAAGTCTCCAACAGCAAGTTAAGAGAGCAATGCAATGCCAGTAATTGTGTATTGTAAGCCATTATATATTGTCTGTCTAACGCGAAGAGGTGTCAGGGACGATTTCTTAACCGTTTCAAGGCCTTATTGAGCAAATATACCATTGCACTATTAACCACCATTGACATTGTTCGATTTCCAGCTTACCTATTAGACGTGTAGAATATGAATTGAGGTAGAATGAACGAAGATAAAAATCTGTAGTATACTTTGCATGATCATATGTTTTTATACAGTTAGTTCACTTCGTATAAACATACGCACGTTATTTATTCCAAAATTCCAACGAAACTTAATTTTGTTGAATAGATACTAACAGACACTGTTCCATTTATTTATTTATTTAGTTATTTTTCATTTCTTTATTTTTTTCAGATGGCTCCGAAAAATAAAGAAAACGCCGGAAATTCGACGAAAAAGTCGAAACGCGCGATATCCGAAGAAGACGATGACGAGGATTACAGACGGCGCCGAGATCGAAATAATCAGGTATAGCATAATCATACTTGTAAATATCTCTATTTCATTTTTTATCTGCATAGTTACTATTATCATATTTAATTTTCGTTATCAATATTATAATATTTCTTTTAATTTCCAACCAATAGGCAGTAAAGCGCTCCAGGGTGAAAAGTAAATTGCGAACACAGCAGACCTTGGAAAGAGTTAATCAACTAAAAACTGAGAATGAGTTGTTAGAAGAGAAAATAAAGATGCTTACTAAGGAACTTGGATTTTTAAAAGATCTGTTCTTGGCACATGCAGGTACAAGAACCACAGGCGGTAGGAGTACATAATATGCGTTATGGATTTTAATAAGGAATCATTTCCCTTGCCTAAAAGCCCATCAAGATGTTATATACATTATCAGATTTAAAAATCTCAATAATCTTTTCCTTGTGATACTTTATCGGTTCTTCAACCAGCAAATCTCATTGTTACATTCAAATTTCAGTTCATAACTGTAAACTATGTTTATTTATTTCCAGGTTCGAGTCAGCACAGTATAAATATTCAGGATCTAGACTTGAGCGCATTGCTAGCTGACGATCCGAGGTCCTCAGAGGATGTAAAAACGACGACAAAATTGTAGGAATACTGCGTGCAATGATAATTGAATGGAAATAAAGTGGCAACAGCAAACTATAAGTAACTACCTCTAATGGTGGTACTTTCATTATGAAAATTAAGGCCATACAGAGGGTGGTTTACAATATCTGAGAGGAGCGCGGACCGTTTTTTTCTCTTGCCATCGGCCGAGGTTCATGCCGCTACAAAAAGACGTTTTTGTTTCTTTATTTTCAAGTTTATTGCTGTTGCTCGCCACTTACGCCTTTGCAATCCTAAAAAAGTCACGTCTGTTCGTTTTTTTTAATTTTTATCCAAGATATACTTATGAGTATATCGACATCGAAGAACAAGCCTTTCCTTCACAGTTAAAGGCTCTTCGTTTTGGAAGTCAAAGGCGATCATTACCAAGGGAGCTAAAAAAGCTCTGATAACATTTTATTCAAATTAATTGATTATCAAACCATCGAGAAATCATTACTTCAGAATTTATGAACAAGGAGATGGATTGATCCGATCATACCTGAGCATAATAGAATTAAATATCGCCAGTTGATCGGATTTTACTATTTAACGGAATGCAACATGAATTGCAGCTCCGTATTTATTGGCAATTGGGATTATGGAAATAGAAGTATGCACACGCATACTTTATTCGAAAAATATTATTTCAACATAGTACATTATAATTACGAACGTTACGAGTTGAGAGAGTTTAAGAAAAATAAAAAAGAAAGAAAAACAATGAAAATTAAATTAAGAATAAAAAAATGCTTCTGACAATGGTACATTTTTCGTTTTAGAAATTGTCTACCTATTAAAAATTTTATTAGTTTATTTTATTTTTTTTAACATATTTTTATTCTTTTTAATTTGTTTTGTTTCGTCTTCTTTTTATTATTATTATCATACTGATCCTACTGCTAGATTTTAATCACACCTTTTCCTTTATCTCTTATATCAATATACACTTATATTGTAAGAAACTGCAGTATCACATGCTGCCGTTTCGACTAGCTATTTATTTAATTTTTTTTTTGTTTACAAGTTAGCTAAATCTTTATTCGCAGTCGATTAATCGTCATCATTGCTCATTATCAGATCATTTTTTTAACGGGTGTCCAACGATCTATGAAGTCTTAGGGTCCTTGTTATTTAAAAATCCCAAAATCATTGCATTTTACTTATTTCTTTAAAAAATTTAGCCAACTGCTATTTAATTGATCAATCAAGGTTCATTTTCTGTTCATATTCACTCGAGGAGGAATAGCGGATCTTATCGTTAGTTCAAAGAGACGGGAAAAAAAAACAAAAAAAATAGCATTATCGTATTTGGTTTTGACGAATTTTAAGCAAAAATTAAATCCGATTGTTTATTTTTAAATTCAAAATTATTCTTTTTCCACCTACATCGAGAAAATGATTGTCAAAAATTATCAATGGAAAAACGATCTTTTTAGTGACAAAAAAGAAAAATACATCAAAATAAAAAGAAGATATGGACACCTCGTGAAATTATTGTTCAAAAATTTGTCGGGACTTTGTCATCAATTAATATATCCGATTTTACGTTAACAAAAAAAGAAGACAAATATGTGTATAATTAGTTGCTAGTTGAAGTAGATAATCTCAATATATATATATATATATATATATATATATATATATATATATATATATATATATATATATATATATATATATATATATATACGTATAAATATATGAACAATGAAAGGTAATAGATATACATATTTAATTTTATACTGCTGCAATGAAAAGTGAAAATATTTATAATAAAGATACTTTTTTTTAGTATATATAGGTATATATATTTATGTAAATAATGTAGTTATGCTGAATATAAAGATAAAAAACTGTCTGAAATAAATGTAGTTAGTACCTATATGTGTATAATTCTTTTTTTTTCTTTCTCTCTTTAACAATGTCCTTAAATTATCTATAGAGAGTTATGAAAACCTTTGGCTCGTTACCAAGAGATCAAAAAACGATAAACCGAGAACGGAATTTGTTCAGGTATGTATATGTGATGTATGTATTATAATATGAAAGCGATTTAATATTAAGAGTAAATATATTGTGTATCTATAACGTGTAAATGAAATGCATAACATAAATTGTTCAATCATTTAGAAAGGAAACAATTACATGTTGGTATTGTAAGTGTAGGGATAATAAATGCATATTGACCGCGCGAACAACTCAGCGTTTCGTTGTTTTCTTTGCGCTTCTACACACACACATATATATGTGTATAGGTATGGTAGTCAATAAGTATGAGTAGAGTATTTATCGAGTCAGGCTCAGGAGCGGAGGGGTTGGGAGAATAAACTCGTGTTAAGGCACGGCGTATTCTGATAAATAAGTAATATACAGGGAAGCTCAGGGTAGATGGCAAAAGAGATGATGAATAAGGTAAAAAAAAGGGGGGTTCCCGTTCGAAGGCGAGTTGTCGGGTCGACGTCGTCCGGAAAATCACGGCACCTGTCGATTTTCCGCGAAAATATACGGAGACGCCCGATCGTAGTTCGTGTTCTCGTTCAGGCACCAGCCGCCGTCGTCTCGTCGTATCTAGCAGACGACATGTTGGCTGCACACAGCACCTCGTCTGAGACGTTTAAGCCGGAAATTTGATTGAAAATAATATCGTACTAAAGTGCGTGACGATCGGATAGTGGTGCTCGGCTAGTAGATTAAGTAACGCGGCAGTGTTTAATTGGATTAAATATTGTTCGCCGGCCAGATACCGGGAGGCACTCAAGAATCTCAGGTGAAAACCGAGTGACAGTCAAGTCGAGAAGTAATCTATTTTCACGTTTCGGAGGGGTAGGGGCCAGGCAGGCCACGGGAGCGCTGCGCTGCCTAAGTCAATTTTTAGTGCTTTTTTTTTTCTTTCTTTTCTTTTTCTTTTTTCCATTTAAATTTCATATATTTATTTATATTATTTTTCTTATCTCTTTCACCTAGCGCTCTCTATTTCTTTCGTTCAGCTATAATCGCCGAATATATACATATATATATATATATATATATATATATATATATATATATATATATATATATATATATATATATATATATATATATATATATATATATATATATAAATTTTTTTTCTTCTGTATTTCTTCTCATATCATCAAGAACGACTTACTTACTCTCGGTTTTCTACACACATCCCGATTCTTAAATTATACACCTTGTTAAAAAAATTATTTCCATCAATTTACATACGTTATAAATAAATTCAAAACCAACTATCGAGGTGTTCAGTGTTGCGAGACATTTGATAATCGTGCTAGTGTGAAAAAAGAGAATTTAGTTTCGGGATAGGCAGAGGCGAGATCTCTGCCCTGACACGCACACGCACACGCACACACACCACAAAAACGCATACATACGTTCGAGAGCTGGTATATCCGTGTGTACATTCACACACCCTCTACCCGCGCGCATGCATACATGTATCCAGATCCAGATACAGACGCAGGCACATACACGATTCGATGTGTGTAGTGTGTTTTTGTGTCTGTGCACGCTAGTATATCATACGTATTAGTAGATATTGTGTGTATATATATATGTATATATATATATATATATGTATGTATATATATATATATATGTATGTATATATATATGTGTGTATGTATATATATATGTGTATATATATATATGTGTGTATATATATATGTGTGTGTATATATATATATATATATATATGTGTATATATATGTATATATACACACACACACACACACACACACACACACACACACACACACACACACACACACACACACACACACACACACACACACACACACACACACATATATATATATATATATATATATATATATATATATATATATATATATATATATATATATATATATATATATATACATATATATATATATATACGCGAACCTCCTACCTGTGCGAGACCCGCACTCATACATATACCACCCGAGGGAGGAGAGAGAAAGATGGAAAGAGTTTGAGCGAAAGGAGCGAGAGAGATGTATAATACTTTGCAGAATCTATCTGTCGCCCAACAGGCTGCCTTTCAATATCATAAACACACATCGATAGATGCACATATATGTATATTTTTATATGTAGTATATTTTATAACATCGAATATAACTTTGTCACAAATCATTAAAAGTGAATATTGTCCGGTAATAAATATCGTTTCGTTGATAAATAACATTCCTGATATTGTTAGTTTATTGATTTAAATATGATAACTGTTTTGACAATTAGAGTTGAAAAGCAAAAAAATCTTAATACTATTTCTCTGTTTCTATTTACTTCTCTTTTTTTTTTCTTTCTTTTGTTCTTAATCGAAGTGTAGTATGTCGTGTCTAGAGTTTAGCATCTCCTCACTTTCCGTTTCTTTCCCTCTCTTTCTATTTCTCGCGGATGTTTGAGCCTGGTTAGATATTGTAGTAAGGCAAAAAAAAAAAACACCGAAACAAAATGAATTAAAAAAAATTTAAACACAACGATAAATTTAATGGTTTTTATTATTTTTTTCTAGATGAGAAAGATTAAAAAAGAACTTTTCTGAACGGAGAGGTTGCAGTGTATGATACACTTTATAACATTTATCACAAATTATTGTGTTAAATAACAGCGGCGTATGATGCATAATTTTAATAAATTTGTCGCGATTAAAATTCTCGTATAATAATAATAATAATAATAATAATAATAATAATAATAATAATAATAATAATAATAATAATAATAATAATAATAATCAAAAAAATAACGATAATAATAATAATAATCGTCGTAAAAACGTACGTGCAAAGAGGACAAAGGACCTTATATGTATAAAATAATTAAAAAATAAGAAACGGGGGTAGCAAAAGGAAATATATTTAAAAAAGAAGAGAAGAGAAAAAAAAGGCGAAGTAGGAGAAGGCGGAGGAGAGAAAACCGAAATAGAAATCGCGGTTAAATCGTGCGCCGACTTAAGGTCAATAATAAAGGATATACATCACGAATCACGGCACACAACACGCAGTCAGTCAGTCAGTCAGTCAGTCAGTCGGCCGTAATTGTGTGACCCGTTAAAACTATATAAATAATATATATATATATATATATATTAAATTATTGTTATTAGTGCATGCAGCACGCGTATTCGAACCTACGGGGGTGCAGTTATGGTTTTGTGGTGCGAGGAAGGCGCTGCGACGAAGAAGTGAGTGAGGTGATTGAGGTGAGTGAGTGAGTGCAGCAGAGCTGAATTGAGTTGAACGGAGCGGAGCAGGGGAGGGCGTTACAGTGATTTATCGTTCCTTACTAGTAACCGGCGCGCATTAATAGATAAAATAATATTTTAAGAAGAATACGGAACCCAACAACAACAAAAAGAAAGAAAAAATTTTTAAAATAATAAATAATAGAAAAATTCGTTTCAAAGACCGAACGGTTTAGTATTTTTTCTTTTTTTTTTCATTTTTTTTTTTCTTTGTTTTCTATTTTATTTCTCTTTCGATTTTCATCATTTTAAACGAATCAAAAGTTGAATAAAACTAGGTAAAAAAAAACAAGTAAAATAGAGAAAGATAAATTATTATTATTATTGTTATTGTTATTATTTCTTTATTTTTCCACCATATAAAGATATATATATATATATATATATATATATATATATATATATATATATATATATATATATATATATATATATTTATATATAATATATATATATATATATATATATATATATATATATATATATATATATATATATATATATATATATATATATATATATATATATATATATATATATATATATATATATATATATATATATATATATATATATATATATATATATATATATATATATATATATATATATATATATATATATATATATATATATATACATATACATATACATATACATATATATATATATATACGTACATACCGTATATACCTTGACCTTCGTTAAATAAACATATATTTATATACCTATATATATTTTATATATATATACGGTATATATAGATACATACATATATAATATATATAGATATACATATAGAGAAAGAGAAAGAGTGAGAGAGAGAGAGAGAGAGAGAAATAAAAGAGAAAAAAATAAAGCGCGGAAGTGTACGGGAAACGCCGTTAGTGTGTGTAAAGTGTGACATGGGGTGCTTCGGCAGCCAGAGCTCCAAGGCCAGTCAAGATGACAGTAAAAATCAAAAGAGGCGTTCGGATGCGATCACCAGGCAACTACAAAAGGACAAACAAGTCTACAGGGCCACTCATCGCCTTCTGCTTCTCGGTAAATAAAACAACTATTCAACTTATACCTATAACTTATATATGCATATACCTACTATTAATAATGATGATAGTAAGAGTAACAAAAACAATAATAATAATATGTATTATGTGTATATTCAAATTCTAGGTATATTCGAATCTTTTGAACATTTTAAACTTCATTATTGTTATTGTTATTTGACTATACATGTTTGATATATCTATAGTAGATTCGTTGTCGACTAGAAAATCAATCGAAAAACCTCAAACCGGAAAACACAATCGGATACACATATACATGTATGGGGGTTTTCACGCCAAATTACTAACCCTGCAATTCTGACTATTTTAAATTTTACCGATTTTATTATATTTGGTAATACTCATCGTAAAAAAACCACCAAAATGAAGTGAATGTTTTTTTTTTTTTATTTTTTTCTTATTTTATTTATCTATTTATTTATTTTGTTAGCGTCATTTTTTCATTAATTATTTGAGCTATATAATCTTTAAAATTAGATTATTCGGAATTTTAAAAATATTCACATAAATTCTATGCGAAGTAATACGATGACCTTAAGACCCTGATGAGAGTAGGATCCCACTTTCAAGTTTCTTAAAAATCGTGGTTTTAGAGCAACTGAGGTTGGGCCTTTGATGAGACTCACCCTATAGATGGAGTTGCAATTGTATCATAATTCATTCACATCTGGTATCTTTATCCATCATTAACTCTGAAATAATGGGGTAACGTTTTATTTTTGAGAGAACTTGAGAAAAATTGCCGCAAAACAAGATTTGCAACTTATAGGGGAGAGGCGGGTAAAGCGGGCCCACTAAATAAGTAAGGTTCCAAATGGAGATTTGAATCGATAGATCTTTTAATTTTGGCCGCAAATCGATAGCCTAATTGATGACGAGTGTTGAACGTCCTTACTTCAAAGGTCCGAAAGTAATTGCGGGTAAAATAGGCCCGCCGATAATTACTCGTACTTTTTCTAAATTCTAAAAAGTAGTAAATTTCTCGATTTATTTGCCTTGTAAAAAACTTTGAACATCAAATCAAGTATATATTATAAGAACTAGGGAAGAGGCGGACAAAGTGGGCGCCTTTGAAAATTTCTCGATCTTTGAAAAAAATAAAAAGACGTTATAAATGACCATATCTTCGAAATTTTTAGCTAAAAATAATAGCCTGACTGTTGACAGGCGTTGACATCCTTAGTTCAAATGTTCGATATAAATTGCTTCTTTAGAATTTTCTGGGGGCCCACTTTGCCCGGTTCTCCCCTAGTTTTTGTAATATACACTTAATTTGATGTTTAAAGTTTCTAAGGCAAGTAAATAACGAAATTTATCACTTTTTAGAATTTTGAAAAAATACGATAAAGTTTGGAGGGACCCACTTTGCCTGCCTTTTCCCTGTGTATGTATACATATATTCAGGATTGTTACGCAAACTGGAAAACCTGGAAAAGTTCAGGGAATTTCGTCTGTACTAGAATAGTCATGGAAAAGTTATGGAATTTTGGCAATTTCTGATAATAAAAAATATCATAATATGATGTTTGCTGTGTTAAAAATTGTCATAAAATTTGTATGTATTTTGACTTTGGTTCACTGTCGCGCAATGCTGCCAACTACTCTGTGACTTGAAGTGCATTTTTCTGCGCAGTATAGGTACGCAGCAATAATAAAATTGTAACCTTCTCTAATGTATACCTACTCCTCAAGTCAGGAAATTTTTTAGAGCAAAAAAATGTAACAACAACTCTGTATATATTGAAATAATCGAGATTAAATATTACTTGAATCCCACTGTCTTTTTAAAGTCTTAAAATCATCGAATTTTTTCATAAAATTTATTCTGAATTTTTTGAAAATTCAGAATTGGATAACTTTTAAGAAAAAAATAAAAATATATAAAATTGACGGTAAAGAACGAAAAAAAAAAATATATATATATATATATATTGCCTTTATTTTCGTAGTTTTTTGGGTTTAGGACTATCAAATATATTAATATCAACAGATTCTAGAATGGTCAGGGTCGCAAGATTGGTGATTTAGTGATTTGGAAACCCCCATATATGTATGTATATAAAATTCTTAAAATAATATGAGTAAATTTTATATTTATTGTACATTTATTGACCCGCGGAATGAATATTACCAAATCATTTACATAAATATAAGTATATGGGAAAAACCACGTGAATTGTGCAGGTAAAACTTTTTGACCTCGAAATTTTTATTTATATTTTTTTTTTTCAACTATATGTACGCTGCACGTGTTCTTTATCGTCCCTGAAAAAGATTCTCCAAATGATTTGGCCTTTTAGGATCAATATTTTCGTACTCAGGAACCATCGAAATTTTGAAAAAATTATAAAAATCTTTTTATAACGCGCGCTCTGCTTGAACATCTCATAACTTTTGTTATAATATAATTTGAAAGATATATTATATTAAACTGATCTAACATTTCAAGAACTTAAATTTAAGATTTTTTTTTTTTTTTTTCAAATTGCAATTGTTATACTCGAAATGACTTTTGAAATAGTATTTTTATTATATCAGCCCGACAAATGACCGTGTTGAAAAAATTGTGATATATTTTTGGGTTCATTTCTTGCTTGTTTGCCAATTTTTAAAATGGAGATTCATGGAAATCGAAAGAAAAAAAAATGCTTCAAGCTTTCTGAGGTGTTGCATCTATGCAATATAATTCGCAAAAATTACGATCTTGATATAGTGGGATTATGGTGATAAGTAGGTAATGCTAAATATAAAATTCAACATTTTTAAGATTATTTAGATTATATTATATAGATATTAGATTTTAAGAAGTCGAAATTTTTTAGGAAATATTAATGTTTTTCATTATCTGCTGCAGCGCAAATTGCATTTAATAATATTTAGTGCAAATTTTGTATAGTTTGATTAATTTTTGTCCTGCAGTATCAAAAATTTATGTTTAAATATCGTACGGTCTAATATTTTAGCGAAATTCATCCTCTCTCTCACTTTCTCTATCTGATACATTTTGGGAAATACAATTTGGGCTACGAACACATATTCTTTTTTTTCTGTTCTCTATCTTTCTTTTTTTTAAATACTTTTGACCGTCGACGAATGAGACGGTAAATAATAATTCGCAGTAATTAATTATCGTCACAGTTACATATACCGAGATATTTTCTTGAAACTAAACAGTCGACAGCGCAAGCGCGAGTTTCGACGTCTGCTAATGCAGGCTGGTGATCCCGAGTTTTAGCTGTCAAATTTTATTCTTGGCGACCAAACGGTTGATTCTGATTTTCGAGGTTAGAATTTCGTGCAAGTTGGCTCTCCTGCCTCACAGGTTCAAATATCGTCGCAAGACGGACTCGCCGACCAATGAAATTAAATTATTTCACGCATGCGCTGTCGATTGTTTAGTTTCAAGAGAACATCTCGATATACATTATACGTATATCATTATTAAAAGTGATATTTCATGTCATATACTGTACATAGACACCTATGTATATAACTATGTAAAACTTATGCATATATATATACAATAATGTTGTTTTTCTTTCAGGTGCGGGAGAGTCTGGAAAAAGTACCATCGTTAAACAGATGAGGATATTGCACGTTAATGGCTTCAGCGAAGCGTAAGTATAATAATAATTAACAATAAATTTTTCATTACTAATTATATAATTATATAATTATACTAATTATAATTATTTTTCAATATATATATAATATTACATTCTTAATTTATTATCGTATACAAATTGAGCGAGGATCGTAATAATTTTGAACACCGTATATAACAATTAATTATAAAATTTGCTATTTTAGTTTATTTATTTATTTATTTATTTTGAATTATTTAACAAATTTAGGAACTATACTTAACGATTATTACACCAACTACAAATCACACATAAATATAGTATACCGTAAGAATCACGTGAAATTATACGATCGTAGCGCGCAGGCGCTGAATAATACGAATTTTATGGGGTTAGCCAACGCGCTGAAAATTTCCCTAGAGTTGTTGTTGATTACTTACATCGTTGAACTTGGCACAACCTAGGGATTTTTTAGTCTTACGAGTTGGCTATCCTCATAAAATTCGTATTATTCAGCGCCTGCGCGCTACGATCGTATGTAGTTTCACGTGATTCTCAGTATAACAAAGAGAGTTAAAAATTATAATAGATATGTTTGATATTGTATATTAACTTGCTCGGTTTTTGTTCCGTACGAATGAAAAAGTATAGAAAGAAAGAGAGAAAAAAAAAATAAAAGGTGAATAACGAAAAAAAAAAAAAAAACAGAAAATTAACAAGGTGTACATACATATTGTTTATATATGCATATAGGTATCTATAGTATATACTCTTATACGTAGGTATACGTATGAAACGCTTAAAGATTATGTAAACAAATGCGATGGCGGCTAGACTCGTAAATTATACAGGCAATGAGACACCCTGATAAGAAAAGAGAAGATTGAACTTATTAACACACCTCGCTCGAGTCGCCTGCCGCGCACCGCGTATATTATACGTACCGTACGTTGTGCGTGCGGGTACAGCCGCGGGCGGGCGCGGGCGGCATACAGGAGAATAGAATCTAGAACGACGTGTTATACGTGTGTATATTATACATATAGGTATACGTATATATGTATATATATATATATATATATATATATACTTGACTTGTGTATATTATGTAGGATATATACATATATAATGTAAAAAAAAACAAATTAAAAATTAAAAATTTATTATATATTATTATTATCATTATTATAATTATTATTAATTTTTTTCCTCTTTTTCTTTTTATCTTATTAATTATCTCTACGATGTTTTACAATCTCTTATTACGTGGACGTGTATAACAGATAATTATAAGATTATAGTAAAAGTGTTTCCATTCCAATCGGAAGAATAAAACTGTGAAAGAAAGAGAAAAAAAACAATTATATTTGTGGTAAATCGCAAATTGTATTTGTATGTGTCTTTCCTTTTTTTTTTCAGTTTTTTTTTTAGTAAAATTTTATTACAATAAGGAAAAAAAAAGGATCTCGTTGCATATACATATATACATATATGTACACAGATAACTTGAGTTAACTTTTAATGAGAATTATTTTTAAACTGCAGCGGTTTTCCACCAACCGCAAATAATACGATAATTTTTTACTGTACGTACAGGGTGAGTCTTATCAATGGTCCGATATGGGCGTGGTTTAGAGATGCTTAAATTCAGTTTTAAAGTTGATTGAACGACTGGGGGAAGGGAAAGACGGCTAAGAAATGAAACGTTACTTTCACATCTTACATGTCTGAGTCCCGGCATTGAAATCAAATTTTACTGGATTTCAGGTTTTTTTTTTTTTTTAAATCATATTGTTTGATAGCAACTCAAGCTGGACTTTTGAAAAGACTCACGCTGTATAATCTGTTATGAAAAAACATGTAAAAGTTACATTCTTAAATTCAAAGCCGCAAAATAATAATAATAATAATAATAATAATAATAAATAAATTAAAAAGCAAAAAAAAAAAACAAAGATAAAATAACATTTTAAAACCACGATCGGAATAACAATTATTATTATTATTATTATTATTATTATTGTATGTATGTATGTTTTATTTATAGTTCAAGGATTTAAATATATATGGGGCATTCCGTACCATTTCGACCTGAGTCTGACCCTTGATCTCTCGGATTGCAGGGCCCGTGATTTTTTATATGATTGTTCTCACTTTGAAGGGCACTCAGTTAATTTTTTTTTTTTTTTTTTTTTTGATTTTAGATTTTTCCAAATTAATTTGAATTTTCGCTGCAATTTTTGACAATTATCATATTGATCGACACAATTTGGAAAATTTGAAAAAATTCTGAAAAATCGTCTGTCAGATATTAAAATTTGTATGCTTTTAGAACCGGTGTGGGGAGATTTTTCCTTCTTACTTTTCTCAAGCTTTTTCCGAAAAAAAAAAAAAAAAAAAAAAACGAAAAATGAAAAAAAAAAAAACGTTCAAAAAATTAGAAGCGGGAGTTATTTTACTAGATGGATGATTGCTGAAACATTTTCATGTGTCACACCGGAAAATTGTTTCAGATTTTTTGGAACCATTTTGGCACTTACAATTTTTTTTTTTTTAATTTTAAAAAATTTGTGATCTGAGGATGTTTCTAAAAATTCAATTCAAAATAAAAAAAATACCAAAATTATAAACAAACGGTAAGATATCGATTTTTTTATTCTAAATCGCTTTCAAATAATGAAAATTCTAGTAGATTGGTTCAATTTAACTCTTCGATGGTTTTTTTATGTTCAGAAAAGTATTATTCTCCACAATATCACTGGGTCACTTTTTTTTTCATCGCGTTGGTGACGTTGAATATTTAATTTTACAAGATCGGACCCCGGTCGATTCCGATCAACAAATAACGATATAGAATTTCCTATTGACAAACAAAAAATAATTTGTTACAGTGAATTTCTGACAAATACTTGTCTGAACAAAATAAGCCATCGAAGAGTGAAATCGAACCAATCTACTAGATTTTTCATTATCTGAAAGCGATTTAAAATGAAAAATCGATATCTTACCGTTCGTTTATAATTTTGGTATTTTTATTTTTTTTTATTTTTTAATTGAATTTTTAGGGACATCCTCGAATCACAAATATAATAATCATACGAATACCCAATGTCTTGACTATTCCCTGATAAATTTAATGAAAAGTATTGATTTTTGACTAGCCAACCTCCTTAACTGTTCACCGAGACACATGTTCCTTTTCCTCAAAAAGAAAAATAATTTTTGCAAAAGAAGAGATCGGTAAAACGATATTTACAACTGCAACCACATCGGGGTTGAAATTGTGAATAATACAAAATTGAAAATCTTAATTAATGGACAGATATTATAGCACTGCTTATCTACAAAATCACTTCCTTCTTACATAAAAGAACTTCCTGTGAAATTCTGTCTCTGTTGAGTAATATTTGATACTGCCTCATCGATATCAACCATCCGAAATTAAGTACGAAAAAAAATCCAATTTTGAGATATCATATTGGTCTTTCATTATCCATCCGAGTAAAACCGGGGGCAGGAAGTGATTTTCAGATTAGCAGCGCTATATCTGACCATTTGAAATTTTTAATTTTTGAGTTTCTAAAATTTCAACCTCGACAAGTCAGCAGTAAATCTTGTCCTTGGGGATCATTTACTCTAAACATATTTATTTATTTATTAATTTATTTATTTAATTATTTATTTATTTATGTAAATTAAAACAAGGAATAAATAGATTTTAACACGAGTATAAATAAACTAGATACTTAAGCTTAATCTTATAAGATCTTCCATATTACATACGTAATATATAGATTTTATCAAATTCTATATAATTAAGAACTGCTGCAGGGTTTAAAGTAAATTTCTTTTCTTTTGACGTTGCAGAGAGAAGCGACAGAAGATCGAGGACATCAAGAAGAACATCAGGGACGCGATACTGGTGAGTTTAATATAAGTATAACAATACATATAAGGTATACATATAATATGTACGGAGATGTTTCTCTTGAAACTAAACAGTCGATAGCGCATGCGCGAGTTTCAACGTCTGCTAATGCAGGCTGGCCATCCCGAGTTTTAATTGTCAACCTTTATTTTTGGCGGCCAAGCGGTTGATTGAAGTGGTTGGATGGAATTGTAAACGGAAAAGTCTAATATTATTTAACCCGTCGATCAACTATTGGCGTGAATATCTAATAATTCTCGGCTTCGGAAGGGATATTAGTTGCCATATACTGGGGTTTGAAGTACCCCTTATCGGTATGGATCGTTAGTCATTTGAATCAAATATCAGTGTGGACCTGACAGCAGATGAAACAACATCGTGTGCCAAAATCAACTTTCTTTACATGTCGGAATGAATACCTTTTTTGGAATGCGCAGTATGCTACAATTTTTTTATCCCAAAAGTATCATATTTAAGAAATATAACCTCCAAATTTTAGTTGAAAATATAAAAAATTGATAAAGTTATGATTTTTTGAGTAAAAAGTGTTCTTTTGCGCATAGATCTTTTTATAATTTTTTTTTTCAACATGTAGTCATTTTATTTCTTATAAATAAATTTTTCGTACATTATCTAGAATGTTCAAAGCATTATCCCTAATTTTTTGAATCATTTCGGACGGATAGTTTGGTCGCAATACCGTTTTGAAAAATGACTAGGTAGAATCGACGCAGTATAGTGACCATCGTGATTGAATTTGGAAGTGTGACCACGAAGGGTTGAATGAGAAAATGTTTGGCTCAAAATACTTTTTTTTTTTGTTTGTTTGTTTTTATTTCCTATCAAATATCAGGGGGTGGAATCATCGGAATTCGGACATCGTTGTTTTAACGAACACCCTAATCCTTACGTATGTCTAATGCTGAAATATTTTAGTTTCGGATCGACCACCCCAGACGCGACAAGTACCGACTTTAAGGCGAAATGTAACGTTTCAAGGCCTCGAAAACGGGAATGGCGAATTCTCCGAAATTACTGGATGAATCGCAATGAAATTTTGGGGGATTACGCATTATTCTAGTAAAAAGGGCCTGATTATCTTACTTTTTCGAAATTTGACAAAATTTTTTTTATTTTTTCAATTTTTTGGAAAATTTTGATAAAGTAAAATAATCAGGCCCTTTCTATTAGAATAATGCGTAATCCCCCAAAATTTCACTGCGATTCATCCAGTAATTTTGGAGAATTCACCATTCCCGTTTTCGAGGCCTTGAAACGTTACACTTCGCCTTAAGACTTTTCTACATTTCCCGACGACTACTAACACTTCCTCTTAATCTTGTCCTTCTTTACTATTTTTCACTACATATCTATCCGTCTTTATAGTCTCTTTCGACTCTCAGCTCTCGCCTCTCGCCTCTCGCCTCGCTGCCTGCCGGCCAACTTGTACATTAGAGTGGTCCTTATTTTGGGTATTTTCTAAATTTGATCCGGCCGCCCCCCAGCATCTTTTCAAATATATAATAAAAAATTCCTGTATAGTTTAAGCCCTTAATATTAATATTAACACGTGCCCCAAAGCGACCAAAGCTTCAAATTCAAAAATACATGTATTTTTGTGTATCGATTGTATAAAAATTGTTATCTCACGTGATAGTTTATCAAAAATTCTGAAACTTGGCTCAGTTGTTGCCTACAACCGGAGGTACAAAAAAGGTATTTTCATTATATTTTTTTCTTCGAGAATAAATCTCCGAATTATGATCTTTACATTACTTTTTTTTCCTCTATTTCACGACAAGTCGGAACTTTATTTTCGAAAAAAAAATATAATGATAATACCTTTTTGTACCTCTTGTTGTAGGCATCAACTAAGCCAAGTTTCAGAATTTTTGATAAACTATCACGTGAGATAACAATTTTTATACAATCGATGCATAAAAATACATGTATTTTTGCATTTGAAACTTTGGTCGCTGTGGGGCACGTGTTAATATTAATATTAAGGGCTCAAACCTTACAGACATTTTTTATTATATATTTGAAAAGATTCTGGGGGCCGGCCGGATCAAATTTCGAAAATACCCAAAATAAGGACCACCCTATTGTACATATCTACCCACCTTCCTTATCCTTTCTTCCTACCTACTGCAAGTTTTCATTCTACGATCGCAACCCTTTACCTTTTTGTTTTTTGTTTATTCTTCATACCGAGAGATTACGAGGAATCCATTCACTACATGCAGGCAACCCAACAACAGTCGAATACCGAAGACTTCCGAAGATATTGTATTTGTCATTACAACCACTTGGTGGGGGATCCCGTCCCATGTTATTTATGACTACATAATACAGTGACTTCGGACATCTTCGGGATTTGACTGTTGGGTTGCCTGCATCCTGTGTTTCGCTTCCTCGTAATCTCACGGTATATATTACCTTTCGTATGTCTTACAGTTTTCAATTTTCGTTTTGTTTTTTTCTCTTTATATGATATAAATAAATATGTATATGTATATTCATGGAAGAATATAAATTCTATTTTTAATGCATAACTTTTTATTACTATATGTATAAGGTTAAGGTCCTTAAATTGATCAGATTCGAATTTTGATGCTTCGATATGGTCCAAAATGTCTCCAAATAAATGCTAAAAAAAAAAATATACATATAATTCAAATTGCCTATATAAGTACCAACTCAAAAGAACAGAAAAAAAAAGAATTTGATCCTGAAGTCCCAAAATTATTGTGTTTTATTCAAATGTCAAAATTCTAAGACTTTGACATTTCTTAATTTTTTTTTTTTTTCTTTTGGTTTTATTTTTGGTTGTATTTGGAGACATTTCGCCCCATATGCGGGAGCATGAAAATTCGAATGTGACCAATTTGAGAACCACCCTAATAATTATTTATGAAGAATTTGAAAAAAAAAATCGACGATCGTTTTATTATTATTTTTAGACGATAACGACAGCGATGAACACCTTGACGCCACCAGTTGTCCTCGAGGATTCATCAAACCAGAGCAGAGTCGACTACGTCCTGGACATATCGTCTTCCCCTGACTTTGACTACCCGTCGGTGAGTCGCTTTAAAAATATTAAACCTAAAAAAGGAATAATTTTCTCAAAAAAAAAAAAAAAAATGAAGAAATAAATTAAAAATGAATGGCAAAAAAAGAACAAAAAAATCTATAAATTCTACGAAAAAACTCGAATTTCAGTGTGATAAGAAAAGTATCGCGATTTGGCGGATCGAAAAAATGAATTTCGCGCATTTTTGTTTTTTTTTTCTTAAAACTGTAAATTTTTCTTTTTTTTTGTTCATATTTCGCTGGGTGATTTAAATTTTTTATTAAATTAATTAACATATTATATAGGTATACATGATGATAATTATGACGTAGAGGAAGGATAATGAATTTCTTATCCTTTTCATCGATATAAACTATATTTATACATATACTTGTGTTTATAATGTTTGTATATACATATATCTATTAGACCGCTTCAGAAAAATCGACTATTCTTCATTTTCAAAGAGTAAATCAAAAATATTGTTCCAAATGACGAAAAAAAAAAAAAAATGCTGTCAAAGTTTGAGCTCTTGATTCGCGATTTTCTATTTCTCATCTAAATAACATCGGAAATTTTTTTTCTTCAAAATTTGGAATTTTATAACTCGTCAACGAATCAGTGTACTGATAATACCAGAACATATTTCTGTAGTGGATTGAACGCTCTATAAAAAAGTTCTCTTGTTCTTTTTTGATAAATCTAGCTATTTCCAAGTTGGTGTATTGGTTATTAATGATAATTAATCATGACTAAACTTGGAAACAGTTGGATTCATCGATAAAGACCAGAAGACCTTTTTTGTAGAGCGTACAATTTTGAACAACACTACTCATGCAGAATCTTTCTAAGTAGATTAATTTTCAAGATATAAAAATCGAAAAGTTCCACAATACCATTTCCCATGTTATTTAGATGAGAAATAGAAAATCGCGATGAGGCACCTCTTAATATTAATATTAAGATCTCAAATTATGACAGCATTATTATTTTTCGTCATTTAGAACAATATTTTTGACTTACTCTTTGAAAATGAAAAATAGTCGATTTTTTTGAAGCAGTCTAATATGTATATGTATAAGGTAGATACATTATACATATATACACATACAAGGCGGGTTGTCCGATTTATTTTAATAACGGGGTCTCGGTCAAATTTATTCTTTATTCTTATCTAGAACGTAGGTAAAGTCGCCTCGTTGCAGTAATATCGTGAGGGCGGGGTTTTATATACGTCCCCAACCACCGTATTCTCTCCTCGCCTTGCTCTCGGTCTCCTCATCCTCAATACATACAGTTAAGCGAGCGCGTGCGCTGAGTACCTGGTACAGAGGGGAGAACGTTTTTGTAACAATTACAAAAAAAAAAAAACAAAAAAAAAAAAACGCCGGAAAAAAGTTTTTCCGGGGTACTTTTCATCAACAAAAAAAAAAAAGTATAGATTAGTCAGGGGAAGAAAAAGTATAAAAAAGTAATGAAAAATAAAAAAAAAAAACAAAAAAAAGATTAAAGTTAAAAATTATACACAAAAACAAAATAAAATAAAAAAAAAAAAAAAAAAAAAACGCCCTATATATTGACAAACAACAATTTCATACAGCTCATTTCATCCTAATTCAATCTTCGTATATTCACAATTTTTTTTTTGGTGTCATTGGCAAGGAATGCCCTATATACCACCATAAAATGAATAACTCAACTCGGAAGAACATAATTTTTCATTTAGAAAGGTAATACAGAGGAAAAAGTATAGGTTCGTTAGTAAAACATCGAAAATTGATTCATTTCTGGTAGAACCGGAAGTTCTGATTAAACGAGAAATGGCAAATTTTCATGCCCATCGCGGTTTGGTTGTAAAGTCCTGTGAATTTCAGAATTTCTCATCGAGCCGTTTTCGAGATCACCGCGCGAGTTTGTCGAACGGACCAACAGACAGACCGACATCTTTCTAAAAATCTGTTTTTCGGATTCTAGATGGTCGAAAATTTGAAGATTCGTTTAAATTAGCTAAAGTCATTTTTCGACCGAAACCAATACTTTTCTTATATCACCGTATGTGATGAAAAGTAAAAATTCGATAATAAAAAAAATCGCTATGCAAATTGCAGTGGTCTTATCAAAAAACTAATTCCTATATAGGACCAATAAAAATTAAGTGGAAATACTTTTATAATTTTTATTTTTTCTGTTCTTTCAAATCGTTAAATAACTTTTCAACGAACGTACCGATTTTGTAAAAATTTGGCACGGAAATGGGTGGAACAATTCCCAGATCCGGTATTAAATTTTGACAAATTCTGTTTAGGGGGATTGGAGATATCCTAGGGATATTTCCTAACTAGTTAAAATATCCCTATAAAATTCGTATTATTCGACGCCTGCATGCTGCGACTATATGATTTCACTTGATTCACACGGTATAGAACTGAAAATCTCTTTCGTACATTTTTCAATCTTTTTTGATGATATCTAAAGATGATATCAGTTTTTCGAAACAAAAAAGAAAATTCCTCTTTTGAGATAATTATCCTGCCATATATTATTATTATTATTATTATTATTATTATTATTATTATTATTATTATTATTATTGTTATTATTATAAATTATTATATTCAGATACTCGCGTACTTTATATCCCTATATACTTACCAATGTATATGTATATGATCGTTTATGATAATTGAAAGTCTCTTCCGGGACCGTCAGCTCGCTTATAAAAGTATATATAGGTATGTATGTATGTAGTTCCGAGGACATATATATGTGTATACGAAGTGCAACCGGTGCAGCGTTAAATCCAAAAATTTGAATATAAACGCTTTACATATATTATCTTACGTAGAATAGGTATAATATAGGTATATATATATATATGTATATACGTGGTATATAACAAACATGAATATAATATTACATAAATAACTATAAATATATGAGAGTCTTGACACCCTTGGCATATCTCCAATTCTATATACATGCAATATATATGTATATATATATATATGTATATGCATGCGATTTATATTAAGTATATAAACTTTCATATTACATCTACATAATCCAAAAATTGTTGTTATTATTATTATTAATATTGTTTTATCCTCAATATAAGTAAATAAATTCACAATGAAAGTTTTTTTTTTTTTTTTTTTCTTTACATCGATGAATCGAGTTGGTTACCCATGTATTAACGTTTTTAATTATTTTCATTGACTTCTTTTGACATTTTTAAAACCGTTTAAACGTCAATTTTATTTCATGTGAAAATTGTCGAAGTAGTGAAAAAAAAAAAAAAAAACAAAAGAAAGAAAAATAAATAAATGATTCCATCATGGGAAAAGAAAAAACTTTAAAATGATCGAAATATAATAGAAAACTTTTGTAAGTTTTTTTTGAGAATTTTGAAAACAAAAAAAGGTGAAACTATGATCAGGTTCGAATACAATTCTTAGCCCATATATTTTTTAAAAAACTAAAAGAAAATAAAGTTGACCTTACTAGCCTTGCGAGGTGCATATAGATCCATTGAAATTTCATATAAGTATGAAAATCTAGACAAAGTCCTCCAAATTTGTGCCATCAATTTTTCGTATATTATTTTTTTCGATACCACGAACCGTTCTCGAAAGATATACTCGTTTTGTAATCACTCTAAAAAAAAAAAAAAAAAAAAAAACCTCACCCTGTATTGTATACCTACGTTACATTACACAGTTATACATAACAATGCTAAACATAGGTAGATTAATTAATTAATAATTCGGTGAGTAGGTGGTTCGTTATACATAATGCATATCTATTACCTAATGTACATACTTATTAACAGTTTAAATTTTTTATCAAGAGATTAGTATTCGTTAACCGTATAGTAAAACAATAATCCTATCCGCAGATTGTTATACTACATGTATATAATATATTATATTGTTACTAGTAGGTATACAGGGTGTCATAAAATTCATACACTCACTATATAACCAACGTATTCCTTGGGAAAAATTGAGACTCAAGTTATTTATGTAAAAAAGTTCGCGAGGGCTTAGTTTTCTTATAAAATGAACTTATAAACGAACCAATCAGCGTTCGGCTTCATAAAAGACTTGCTAAAATCCGCATCGTTGTCCGCCCCAATACCGAGAACCAGACAATAATGTGTCGAGTTCTCTACTCCGCTTGTCTTGTTTTCCCTAGTGGGGTGGACGGCGATGAGGATTTTAGCGAGTCTTTTCTAAAGCCGAACGGTGATTGGTTTGTTGATAAGTTTATTTTAAAAGAAAACTAAGTCCTAGCGGACTTTTTTTTATAGATAACTTTCGTCTCAATTTTTCACAAGGAATCCGTTGGTATATAAAACGAATACGCGAATATTGCGACACCCTGTATATAATAGTATCACATATAAAGAACTGCGTTAAGAACTTGATAAGTATAATATAAGTATTTAAAATCAGTATTTGTATACATGAAGATTTGAAAATACGAATTATGTATATATATATATTCTATTATCGCATATAGGTATGTATATAGTAATCGAAATCTAATTGAAACACTGTTTAAAATAACGTGATTGTAGTAAATTCCTATGTACAGTTTATATCTCGTTATTATCGAACATGATCAAAAACATGTGATAATACAATAATTATCGTAATATCGGACTAAAACACAAAAAAAAAAAAAAACATGTATATTATAGGTCATGGTACACTTACGTACATATATTGTGAATAATTATTAAATAACGTGGGAACCGTATCTATAAACGACAAAAAATAATAATAATAATAATAATAATAATAATAATAATTTACACCCAATTTTATCACTGAAAAACAAAAATATATTCTCGTATTTATAGTTTTTTGTCATTTTATTTTATTCGGTTACTTTTTTTTTTTTTTTTTGCAAAATTTGATCACACCACTTTATTATTTCTCACGGTTTCGTGTGCTTATACTTTACATTTAACATTTATATGTATATACATATATACACGTGTATGCTATATGATCGGATTGCACAACATATTATATCAAGTTAGATATAAATCCTAAAATTAGAACACAGCAAGGGAAAGAGAGAGAAGGAGAGAAAAATAGAGAGTGTGAGTGTGAGTGTGTTTGTGGGGAGGACAGACTAACAGCAGACATCAAATCAGGCATACTTATAGTACATACCTATACCTATACATACATAAGTATATAGCCGCGAGTTATTTTATGAAAATGTTCGGACAAAAAAAAATTCAATAATGTATTTAATAGGTATACAAAATTCTGACAACTTCAACGGCGGGGGGGTGTAGAGGTATAGGTAGAGGTAGACACTTTTTCCGACTTTCAAACGATTTCTCGCACAAAACAAAATGAGTAGAACATAGTAGATGAAGAAAGAAAAATTATCTGAAATTTTGAACGTTATCTACAATACATAGGTATATACCTATGTATATACATATGTATACATGCATTTCGTGGGGTAATTAAAAAGCTTTAAAAATCAAAAAAAGAAACAAAAAAAAAAAAAATAATAAGAAATGATTGCAGTGCAGAAATTTTACAGCATTTTCATTATTTAATTGTTATAACGAGTTTTCATAAAATTTTTTTAATGATGTACATATAATAATATGCGGAATGAATTTTCCGTGAAACCATTCAGAAAAACAATATATGACCGACTCCATCTATGTTTTTTTATTTTTTTTTTTTTAGTCAAAACAAAAAATAGTAAGATACAACCGTCTCAAAATTTATTAGAAAAAAAAAACAAAAAAAAAAAACAATTTTATGGCAAAGTAATATTTTTTTTTTCTTCTTCCTTTTCTTTTTTTTGTTTGTTTTTTTTTTGTTTGTTTTTTTTTTTTGTTTTACAAGGGGACATCGACCCGAAGCAATATATTGAATAGGCTACTTTTATGTTTGTGATCTGTAATAAGAGAGAAGTATAGAAAACAAATTCTTGAAACTCGCCGCGGTGGTCCAGATTTTTACGTAATATTTATATCTTTTGAATTTTTTTTTGTTTCAATATTTTTAATTTTTAAATTAAATCAACTAAAATACTTTAATTTTCGATTAACGATCGTTACTTTATAATGACGTTGCAAATTTTTATATTTTTTATTTTTGTTCCTTTTATCCTCAATAGATAATGAAATATTTAAAGAACAAGAATTAGTAGAATAATAATGATAATAATAATAATAATAATAATAACAACAACAACAATGATTATCCATATTTCTATATATATATATATATACATATTTTTGATAAAAAATAGAATTATATAGCTATACATAAAGTATAATGCGATCGAGTTATTTATAGAATATAATAATTATACAGAGGCTATAGATGGCATGTCCAGCTATCACTTAACTGATGCGTGCGGTAGGGATCATACGTATGTATGTACCTATACCGAATGGGAAACTAGAGTGGCGAATTATACATAATATGTAGGTATAGGTATCTGACGAGATCAGAATGTGACGGAAGAGACGCGTATATATATATATACATATGTATATATATTATACATATTATCACGCATTGCTTATTGCTATTGCTATTACTATTGCATATATTGTCATACTGTATGTATACATAGAAATGCTGCTGCAGTCATCGTGTGTAATTGTTTAATTGATTGTGTGACCTTTGCTACTGGTACTGTTGGTACTGCTGCTGCGGCTGTTGCAGCTTATCTTGTCGACGATATATGTGTATATATATATATATATATATATATATATATATATATATATATATATATATATATATATATATATATATATATATATATATATAATATATATGACTATACTATACATTATACGTACAGCTATTTATACGACGTGAAATAATTAACACTGCACTCATACAATTGCATAAATGACATAGAACAATCAACGTTACATTGTACCTCGTTTATTATAGGTATACTTATATACATATAGCAAAAACTAAAACAAAAATGTTTCAACTTTATTCCTAAACCGGGTTTTTTTTTTAAATTTTCTTTATGTAATATCAATCGAAATAAATAAAAGAATAAAATACAATAAATATGTTCATAGTCTCATAATTCTATTTTTTTTTTTTTTTTTTGTTGTATAGTTTTTAATTTATTTATTTATTTATTTTTTATTTTACTGTTTATCATTTATTTATTTATTTTTTTTTCTCTTTTTTTTTTTGTTTCTACGGAAGATATATAAGTGGAGATTTATATTGACATGTCATATCTATAGGCAGAAGAGTTTTTGGACTGGCTAATTATGTTTAGACAAAAATAACATCATAGGCAGGCAACCCGGGACACCGACAAAGTCTCGTCTCGCATATATACCTATATACATATACTTATTGGTATATATATATATATATATACATATACGTATATGTATATACGTATGTACATGTATACATGTGTATACCTATACATGTATATAACAGTAAAACCTATGAATGGCGGCCGGTGGATGTGGCCGCGCCTTCAAACCGCGTAAAAATACTCCCCGACGTTTTAGATTACGATCGGGAATCCGTACGAAACTGACGATGAGCAAAGTTATTCAGGGACCTGCGATTAGCTATATTGAATGTTATACATATTATACTCATGTGTATGTATGTATGTATGTATGTATGTACATACGTTTAAACCATCGAGATAGTTTAATGTACTCGGAGGTGCAAAGAAAAATAAGAAAAAAATGTAAAAAAAAAAAAAAAAACTGTTCCAATTTTTTTTTGGTTTATTTATTTATTTATTTGCTTTACTCTTTATCTTCTTTATTTTTTTAATAATTAATTCAAATTTTCGGAAATCTTCGATGAATCAAATTTTTTCCAAATTATTTATTTTATTGTTTTTTTTTTTCGGGGGCGGGGGGGTTACTATTCATCACCTATGGTGATATAAGAAAAGTATATGGTTTCGGTCGGATTAGTGACTTTTGCTAATTTCAACAAAATCTTGACGTTTTCGACCCTCATAGAATCCGAAATACAGGTTTTTAGAAAGATGTCGGTCTGTCTGTCGGTCTGTTCGACAAACTCACGCGGTGATCTCGTAAACGGCGCGATGAAAAAATCAGAAATTCACAGGACTTTACAACCAAACCACCGATGGGCATGAAAATTTGCCGTTTCTCGTTTAATCAGAACTTCCAGTTCTATCGGAAATGAATCAATTTTCAATGTCTTACCGACAAATCTATACTTTTTCCTCTGTATTATTTCTTAATGAAAGATTATGTTCTTCCGTGTTGAGTTATTTATTTTATATATAGGGCATTCTTTGCCAATGACAATAAAAATATTATAAATATACCCAGATGGAATTGGGATGAAATGCAGTGTATGAAATTATTGTTTGTCAATATATATATAGCGCGGTTTTTTTTTCGTTTTTCTTTTTTTTTTTAATGTAAAATTTTTAATTTTTAATTTTAATTTTTTTGGTCTTTTATTCCTTTTTTATACTTTTTCTTCTCCTGAAAAACGTATATTTTTTCTTTTTGATGAAAAGTACCTTGAAAAACTGTTTTTCCGGCTTCTTTTTTTTTTTTTTTTTTGCCAAAATCTCTTTTGCGGCTACGGACTGGATAATTTTTTATTTTTTTTTTCTCTTCTGTTTTCTTTATTTTTTAATTTTTAATTTCCACTTATTTCATGAGCGATACACAGTATACATATGTATATATACATGTATAATATACCGCGGGGATTTTTACTTTCTAAAACGGTTTTTAAATATTGTTATGAAACAAGCAAAAAAAAAATAAAAATAAAAAATATTAAACGAATAAAAACAAAACCTGCATGAGAATTCTCAGCGATTTTTTCTCTTTTCTTCTTGTGCTTTTTTTGTTTTTGCCAACTTCCATCCGCATGCTACTGCCCAGACGCGGTAAAATATGATCGATCGTTGATTAAGTTCGTATAATATACCCACCTGTATACCCAGGAGATGAAATAATAATAACAACAACAATAATAATAATATTAATAATAATAATAATAATATAAAGTAATTAATACAAGAAAGAAATTTTTTCGCATTAAAATTATTATTTTTTCAAAATTAAATATGCATACTGTATAATGTGTATTTTTTTTTTTTTTTTTTTTATTATTTTTTTTCTCATTGTCATTTTCCATTTCAAATGTTATCCTTATTATTTTCATTTATTTTTTTTATTTCAGGAAAAGTCGGAAAAAAACAATAATACAACGTAAATTTTTCTATATTACTTTAAAACCATTTCGATTTTATATTTTCATTTTAGATTCTATTTTTTTTTTTTTTTTTTTTTTTAATTGATTTATTTATTTATTTTTTAAATCTCCATCGGTCAGTATATATCATGTATGTATAGGCAGCTGCTTCCTATCTTCTCTTCCAACTTTCCTGCAGTGCGTCAAATTTTTAGAGCGGAAACGGAACTATTTAAGATCACCGGTAGTTATAGATATTTAGAAAAATAGTGAGTGAGAGGAAGAGAGACAGAGAGAAAGAAAGAGAGAGAGAGAGAGAGAGAGAAAGAGAGAGAGAGAGAGAGAATGGGGAGGGAAATAAATAAAAAGAGAGAAAAGAAAAAAATGTTAAATTATAAGATCTGGGAATAGAATATTATAAAGTAGAGATATCTAGTAGTAGCGTGGGATATTATATACGTGCCTCCTTATCCCTCCTCGCCCTTCCTCCGTCACAACTATTTCAGCAAAATTTATATTCGGTTTTATAATTAGCTTCGCAGCGTTAGTCTTTGCGCTATTTTAATCATACGGTTTATTCTCGATAGATATATAGGTTTACTGTACATAACTATACATATACATACATACACACATACGTACATATACATATATGTGTATATATATATATATACATGTATATACTTTATATGCAATATGATCATTATGATTACAGGAGTTCTACGAGATCGTTGAGACGCTTTGGAAAGACAGAGGAGTTCAGCAAAGCTTTGAACGCAGCAATGAGTATCAGCTTATCGATTGCGCCAAATAGTGAGTATCATATCATTACATAATGTCTAATTGTATGTGTAAATGTTAAAGAAAAAAAAAAAAAAAAAAAACAAAACTTAATCGACAATAATTTGATAATTAAATGTCATATATATACATATAGTGAAAAGTACCTATACGGAAATGTTCTCTTGTTTCGGTGTCTGCTAATGCAGGCTGGCCATCCCGAGTTTTAGATATCAAACTTTATTTTTGGCGGCCATAAGCGATTGATTCGGATTTTTAAGGTTAGAATCAAGGTTAGGATTTCATGTAAGTTGGCTCCCCTACCTCACAAGCTCAAATATCGTCATAGGACGGACTCCGCCGACCAATGAAATTAAATTATTTCACGCATGCGCTGTCGACTGTTCAGTTTCAAGATAATATCTCGGCATATATGAACTATTTCATAAATTCCAGATGTGGTTCTGTACCTAAAAATTGTCAACCATTTATTATATTTTTTATATATCATAATATTGCGGTGTATAAAAATTACGTCGATATTTATATGTGTGGGTATACCTAATTCGAGTGTATATATATATATATATACCTAATAATACATAAATAAAAAACGTATATGAAATAATTAATGACATATATATATTATTAATAAAAGCCTGTATACCAACGGTTCGATTCGGTTTAAAATAGACGAAGAGATTTGAACGGGTTGTTTTTATCGGTGGCCATGCGCGCAGTCTTCGTTATCATCGCTATCACCGTTATCATCGGGCTCGTATCGTTCTTTTATCGCGATACAGAGACTGGACGAGTTCGCATGTTACACACACACACACACACACATATATGCATGCATATAATATCATATAGTAGGTATATACGCGTCTACTGCAGCATATATACATATTTACACGTGGTGCGTGGGGGGGTACACGTATATATAATATGTAGTTATATAGGTATGTACATATACATACATATATGCTATTATATCTATATTACAGATGTGTAATACATCTATAATTCGCGAATAAATATAAGAACATAGAGAAAGAAAGAATCGCGAAAAGGAATTAAATAGGTATATAATCAAAGTTTGTATATTATTTAATGAAATTATTATGTGGAAATTGTGGGCACGTGATGTATATATATACAATATATAGGTATATAGGTAATAAACAATGAATAATAAAAATTCAATTATACAACTCAATTTGATGTATATACATAAAAAAAAAAATAAAATCAATAATAGTTTTTCATGTTTTTAAACCTAATACTTTATCACCAAAAAAAGTTTCAACAAAATTAAAAACAGCTAGGTCAAGTTCACGTCCAATTTCTCATATATTTATGTGTGTGAATATGATTTATTACACATATAATACGTATAATTATATATTCGCGTATGTATATACCTATATATACATGTATGTATGTATAATTATGGCGCCTCGTGCTGCAGAGATAGGATATGTCAGTATATGTCGCGAGGTTCATTTACTACTGCTCCTAATGCTACTGCTTATGCTCATGCTACTGCTTATGCTCATGCTTATGCTTATGCTTATGTTACTCCGGCGTTCCGCGCGGTGTAAACGGTGCGAACAAGTTGCGTAAACTGTTGCAGTATCTGGAATTGGTACGGTCAACGCCGGTAGTCGGCATGTGACTCGATTTACACACAACTATATATATATGTATATGTATATATATATTTTTAGTCTACTATCTTTCATATATACGTATAAATATATATATCGAATATATGTATACGTATCATCAAACACGCGCATATTTCATTAGATATTCACATCTTGTTTTATATTTAGACGCGTTTCTGTTGCTGCTGCTGCTGCTGCTGCTGATGCTACTGCTGCAGCCGCGGATATCAGTTCCTTATAATTATATACCTATAATAACCTATGTATATTTGTATAGTAACATTTATCATCCTCGTATAGATATATATTTCGCGAAAGTTTATATAAGAGTATAATTAATAATAAAATATATATATTCGAAAATTATTTAGTCTTATCCTGCGTAATTTGAATTGAATTGAAATGCGGACTAATCCGAACTGTAAAGTTGTAATATCGATCTTCAATACCTCTGATAAAAAATATTTATTAAACGTGTGTTTCATACTTTACGTCCCGTTGTTTCGTCTGCGAGAAAACTCATTTTAACCGTCGCGGATTCTCTCTCTTTCTTCTTGTCACTCGGTCGGTAACGTTTATGAAAGATATATACCTCACGCCTACCTACATAGGTGTATATATGTATGTATACAATATATCTATAATACAAGCAACACACATGCGTAAATATAATCTTTATCTTTCTCTTTTTCCCTCTGTATACCTGTACGTAAAATACGAATACATATACCACGTATATATCGTATACGTACATACATACATATACATAAATTTATATACATTGTATAAGATACATAGACCGTACAGGTTGACTTTAAATATAGCGCAGACGCCTAAAAATGGCAGCACGCGGGCGGGCCAAACAAATATGGCTGCCTACGTTGCGACCGCGCCAGATTCAAGGTCGTCGTACCTTCGGGGGTGGCCAATGATGTGATGGTGAAACCGGGTCACGAGCAACCCTCTCTCACCGTTCCGGGACCCACTCTGACCCAGAGGACACCCGGTAGTTTAGTTATTTAGCATTCGCGTTTGCTTTTGTAGTTGTGTAACATATACAACCCTCGAGTTACATTATACACGTATGGGGATATGTATATTCTCTACTTTTATCTATATCTATACTTACCTACCTACCTACCTTACCTACTCTTCATACGCTACCGCGTAGCTATACATATTTTACGTAAACACCAATTCTGAACGGCCATCGCTCACCCTTCAAACGAAACGTGAACGTGTAACGTATACATACATACGTACTGCAGTTATACAGGGTGGACAAGTTAATTTAAAAATCGTGTAGAGTATAGGGATAGATTTTTGTTTTAAGGAGGTTGGCTAGTCGAAGATTAATACTTTTTGTTAAATTTATCAGGGGATAGTCAAGACATTGGGTATTCGTATGATTATTGTATTTGTAATCTGAGGATGTCCCTAAAAATTCAATTAAAATAATAATAATAATAATAATAATAATACCAAAATTATAAACAAACGGTAAGATATCGATTTTTCATTTTAAATCGCTTTCAAATAATGAAAAATATAGTAGATTGGTTCGATTTCACTCTTCGATGGCTTATTTTGTTCAGACAAGTATTTGTCAGAAATTCACTGTAACAAATTATTTTTTTTTTTTTTGTTAATAGGCAATTTTATATCGTTATTTGTTGATCGGAATCGACCGGGATCCAATCTTGTAAAATTGAATATTCAACGTCACCAACGCGATGAAAAAAAAGTGACTCAGTGGTATTGTGGAGAATACTTTTCTGAACATAAAAAATCATCGCAGAGTCAAATCGAACCAATCTACCAGATTTTTCACTATTTGAAAACGATTTGAAATGAAAAATCGATATCATACCGTTTGTTTATAATTTTGGGATTTTTTTTTGTTTTTTTTAATTGAATGTTTAGGGACATCCTCAGATCACAAATATAATAATTATACGAATACCCAATGTCTTTAACAACCCATGATAAAATTAACAAAAACTATTAATTTTCGACTAGCCAACCTCATTAAGTGGACTAGTACAGCTTGATTTGGAAAATTCGGAATACTCCAAAATGCATTTATTTGTCAACCAAAGTTTATTTCACATCAAAAAGAAAAAAATTCTTTGAAAACCTTTGTTTTAAGGTTTTAGGCACATCGTTAGTAGGTACGTTTAGGGTTGTTGAGGGCTCATTTTTTCTTCTCAGAAACGAAATCCTCATCACGTGAACGAGGGATTTTTTATTTTTTTTTATAATATCGTATTGGCCAAGTTATTTACAAATTAGTGGCCTAAATTTTTAAAAATTTTGGATAATCGTCCGTAACTTTTCACATGATTTTTTTTCTTAACGATCCCTACATTCATAAGATGTAGAATTGATGTACGAAGAAAGCAAGACCTTGAGAGGTTGAATTGGACCAACGATGTGCCTGAAACTTTATGATAAAATTTTTCAACGAAATTTTTTTTTTATGTGAAATAAACTTTGGTTGACAAACCAATGACTTTTGGAGTACTTCGAATTTCCCAATCCATCCTGTACTGGTCCCCTTAAATTTCCCGAATTATTTTTGTCTATTATTTTTATTCGGATATTAAGTATAAGCTAACGAAAATTGGTAGAACCATAATTTGTCACAAAAATTGCGATTTATTTTCAATTTTTGGTACGACAATATTTATAATTTTTGTGGTTTTAGAATCAGATTTGTGATCAGCGATCCCGGAAATCTTTGGAAACCAATTTTTACACAAATTACTCTATTTTTTAATTTTCGTACGTCATCTTTATAGTTTTACAATTTTCAATTCTGCAAGTGCGAGGCTAGATTCGTAATCTGCAACAACCCCAAAGAGAGTCTTGATTTATTTTAAAAATCACTCTAGGTATACTCGATTCCTTCCGTCTTGAATAAGAGTTGAAAGAGTCCAACTGATTTTAAATCTCTAAATCAGACTCATTGAGATGAATTTACAAATTATACGGAATGATTCAGGTTGAGTGCACCAAAATTTTTTGGTAGATTCCTCGAGACATTCTAAGACTAAATTTCCTTTACCAAAAATTTGAGATCCTGATAGTTTCCGAGCTACGTAATATCTTAGCTGACCAATCAGAGAGCCCTGAAGTTGGCCAAGTCAGGGCCGAGTCAAAAGAATAAAATTAGAAGTGCCCGTTGATATCAGCCTGTAAAATTTTAATTTCGTTTTTCGACAGACAACTCGACGTCATCTACGAAAAACGAAAATAAAATCTTATAGACTGAGACCCACGGGCACTGCTAATTTTATTCTCTTGACTCGGCCCTGACTCGGCCAGCTCTATAAAGCTCTGTGATTGGTCAGCTAAGATATCCCGTAGCTCGGAAACTATCAGGATCTCGAATTTTTGGTAAAGGAAATTTAGTCTTAGAATGTCTCGAAGAATCTACCTACAAAATTTGGTGCTCTTAACCTGAATCACCCTGTATATAGTGTACCGATATGGTGAATTATCACGAGAAATACAACATAACTTTCCACTCGCGGCGATTCATTGACGGAATCACAAAATACACCTTTTCTATATAGATACTTATAACTGTTATAAATCGATTAGGTATATAAGCTATAAGTTCATGAACTTTCGATTCAGCTCTGCAGCAGCAGTTTAGCCGCTGAAAGAACTTTGAGGTTCTGTAATAGCCTCAATGTCATTCAGCGAAGAAGAGAGAGAGAGAGAGAGAGAGAGAAAAGAGAAGCTTTCTTTATGAAGGAAATAACAATTATCATTTACAAAGTGGTTAAGAATGTCCCTTTTGACTGTATTATACGTAACAGTTCACAATCTCAAATTATACGCCAATAAATAAACAATGTATCTCCGATGATTAAAAAATCTAAGAAATCCCGGGAATTTCATCGAATTGCATTAAGTTTCCATGACAAAAGAAAACTTTAAGCGTAGCTCCTCTCCGTAATTGGACACAGAGCGATGGCAGTGACCCATGACCCGGATTAGAACTGGGCGAGTGCAGGAGGCCGGTTCGGGATACCCAGGGGTGTTTATAGCGCGATGCAGAGAGAATGAGAAAGAGATTGAGAGAGAGAGAGAGAGAGAGAGAGAGAGAGAAGTACAACACAGGTTAGGGTTAAGGTTAGCCATCGGGTTATGTTACATCAGGTAAGGTAAGGTTAGGTCAGGTTAGCCAGGGTGTAGTATATATAGGTATATGTATATTGTATACATACCCTACCTCTAACGATCGATTTTCGCCTCCTTGCGTCTTCTATCGCGGAACTCACCGAAACCTCGCGACCTCCGGTCACCCATCCCGTTTGTCAAATTTTTCTCAACACGGTTATTCATCTCGTTGACCGACGTGACGCGACACGACACGACACGACATGACGCGACGGGACGAGACGGGATTCCCTGAACCGTATCGGTATGTGTGTTACTTATTTACGGCGAGAAAAAATATCACCGTGATTTATAACTCAATTTGTACACCACGATCTGTTAGGTATACATATTAGACCGCTTCATAAAAATCGAGTATTTTTTATTTTCAAAGAGTAAATCAAAAATATTGTTCCAAATGACGAAAAATAAAAATGCTGTCATAGTTTGAGATCTTAATATTAATATTAAGAGGTGCCTCATCGCGATTTTCTATTTCCCATCTAAATAACATGGGAAATGGTATTGTGGAACTTTTCGATTTTTATATCTTGAAAATTAATCTACTTAGAAAGATTCTGCATGAGTAGTGTTGTTCAAAATTGTACGCTCTACAAAAAAGGTCTTCTGGTCTTTATCGATGAATCCAACTGTTTCCAAGTTTAGTCATGATTAATTATCATTAATAACCAATACACCAACTTGGAAATAGCTAGACTTATCGAAAAAGAACAAGATACCTTTCTTATAGAGCGTTCAATTCACTACAAACATATGTTCTGGTATTATCAATACACTGATGCGTTGACGAGTTATAAAATTCCAAAGTTTGAAAAAAAAATTTCCCGTGTTATTTAGATGAGAAGTAGAAAATTGCGATGAGGCACCTCTTAATATTAATATTAAGAGCTCAAACTTTGATAGCATTTCTTTGTTTCGTTATTTGGAACAATATTTTTGACTTACTCTTTGAAAATGAAAAATAGTCGATCTTTTTGAAGCGGTTTAATACATACATTATTGGCTCTTACGATTTAGGAGTTAGATCCAACAAAGGCACATTTAGCAGATATTTCCTTTGCGAAATAATTTGAAAAATAATTCATAATTAGAACGTACCTAACCCAACTACTTGAATACAAAGAAGACTCGGAAGTTAGCCTTTACCACGATATTCGCAAGAAGTGCCTATATATATAATTAACACAGGGTGTCCAGTCATCACGAAAATCTGAAATTCTCAAATTCTCACGGAATTTGATACCCTCTTGAAAAATGTCTGCGTAGTTCATTAAAAAAAAAAAAAATAATTTTTATTCACTTGAATATAAAATAATAATTTTTGTCTGAAAAATCTGGAATTCTCATGGAATTTAGAATTGACAAATAACTGGACACTCTGATTAAACCCTAAGATAAACTAATGTTAAATAAATTGTATAGCTCTAGTATCCATTTCGATGAATTGGTTCGATATGTAAACTACGTATTTTCTGCAATTAGAATTCTCCTTAACATTTCAATCAGATTAACACTGTATAATTTTCTCAGGACGAAAATAAATCAACCATTTCAAATTCACTTCAATCCTTGACCGGTATTCCGGTACCATTTCATTCTATCTACATTAATTCACATAGTCACACTGCAGAGAGTCTCGCTAGTAGTTTCATTCCGTATTTGTCAGCCGGTAAGCCAAGAGCGAAGGGGATAAGTCTGACTACTTACTAGTAGTAGTAGTTTGTTGAGGCGATTTACCGGCTGACCTAACGCGGAATGAGACTACTGCCGCTCAGCACTTGCTACGTCTGATTTATTTCCGTTGTTATATTACCTACAGTTTATTTTTACGTTAACAAAAAGTAAAAAAAAAAAAAAAAAAACGCTGATGTACACGTGGCATGCGATAATATTATCGATAATTGTAATAAAGCGTTACGTAATTGACAATTTTGTCAATCGTTTTTTTCTCGATTTTATTGAATAAAAGTATTAGGATAATTTTTTCAAATTTTGAAATACATGTTTTTATAGGAAATTAAATTCCCTACAAAAAAGCTCTGATATGTTTTCTTTGTAAATTCAACAAGCCAAAAGTTATAAAGTCTTGATAACTTTTCATTCGTTGAATTTACGAAGAACACACATCAGTTTGTTTTTTTTTTTTTGTAGAGGATTTAATTTCCTATAAAAACATGTGTTTCAAAATTTTAACAAAAAAAAAAAAAAAAATTTCACAATACTTTTATTCGAAAAAACAAGAAAAATAAAATCAAATTTCAGGTGTTATATGAATGGAAAAATGGATTGTCGATGAGCTCTTAATAGAATTGAGATATCGAGCTGATTTTTTGAGAGAATTGTTTTAATTTTTTTTTTTATCTAAAATTCACTCTTGAGACTTATAAGATCTTTAAAAAGAGAAAAAAATTGTTTTTTTGAACCACCCTAATATACATATACCTATACCTCTCCACTATTTTTTGCGGTCCTCTTTTTTTTTTTTGCTCAAACCGTTGCCGTTCATTTTCGGGTTAAAGTCCGCTATATCGGCTGTGTTTTTATTTTTAATTGAATTGCGCTGTTCGTCTCTCGACTACCCTCCCCAATCATGAAGATTTGGTACGGCAAACGCTAGTTGATTTGTCAAAATGAATGAAAAGCGGTAGTAAATCTTTATTTTCTTCTTCTTCTTCTTCTTCTTCTTCTTTTGTTTTCTTTAATATTTTCATCCGTTTATCCAGCTAATTACACCTCCTTGAGTATAATTCAATATAAAATTCAACAACCCGTAATTTTCTTTATTTTTAATTATTATTATTATTATTTCTTTTTTTTCACACTTTATAGTTAAAGGTATTAAACGCAATTTATCCTTTAAGAAGGGGAATTTATATAGAAGTATACTTAATACATCTTAATATATATTTTCATTATTAATGTAATTACCAACCTGCAGCTAAACAAAATTCACTATTTTAACTTCTATTTTCGACAATTGAATGATGAAATATACTGGGAGTATAAATTCGTATCAAGTGAAATAAAAGTCATTTCGTATACATATATGTATAGGACCCTGTAAATTGAACATTAGGTCAATTAACAATCAGCATTATTAATTTGCTCGTGGTATGCCGCGTTGTAATTATAAATATGTATTTATATATATATATATATAAACAGAAGTATATATACATGTATACTATATAAAGATACACACATGTATAATAAACCCGTGCGATGTAGTTAAAGCGTTGGAGTTAAACGACGCGTAAGAAGAAGGAAAAAAAATAAGTACCCATATATAAACGTGATCGTATTATATACGTGGTATAATAATTAATCTATAATAAAAGTAACGTCATTGACTGATGAAAGTATTTTTGTGTTTTTTTATTTTTATTTTTATTTTTATTTTTATATTCTTTACACTATACATCATTACTGCCCATCCGTACCTTCATGCACGTGTTAACCAACGTCAGAACAATAGCTGTAGCCTCGGCAAGGAGGGAGCTTCGATTTATGAATCAGTTGCTCGTAGCTGTGTGTAGGTTTATCGTAGCTGTACGTTAATACATACGCAAACTGTATACTCACACATATACCTGTTATGATTAATTATAGAACAGAGCGAATAGAAAGAATGTGGGAGACAACAGTATTCACGCTATATTTTAACCAGGTCTTGGAAAGAATAGAAAAGAAACTAAACTAAACTAAACTAAACTAAATTAAATCCAGTTGATTTTTCTCACTATATTGATATATTAAATAAGCAAAAACAAAAAACAAAAAGAAAAACCTATTCCCTGTATATCTCATCTTCTTTTTTTTTAATACTGAATCAATTTGAATACCAAAAATTAACACTGCTCAAATAATAATAATAATAATAATAATAATCAATAATTTATTTTGTTCTATTCGTGTTTCAGCTTCCTAGATAAAGTAGCGATAGTGAAACAACCCGACTACACACCTACGGAACAGGTAAACGATTATTATACTAAATATCATTTTTATAATTTTCCAACATAGATATAACTATGGTACGTGCTGCAGAGGCAACACTGATAACAACTATATGTACCTTGCCGATTATCTGATAATCAAAATTATCTTCGGCATTACGTGTATCCGTATAATGAGTAAATTTAGTTTTATTTTTATGATTATTTAAAATTTAACATTTTTACCTAAACCTTTAATCACGTATGTATGTATGTATTAATTAGCCTTTCTTTAACCCAGGATATCTTGAGGTGTCGCGTCCTCACCTCCGGCATCTTTGAGACGCGGTTTCAAGTCGACAAAGTCAACTTTCAGTAAGTTTCAACTTTTAACTATAAAATAATGAATATAGAAAGTAGATAATAGTTTTATTACGATTTTTGAATATTGGAGGGAGAAAATTTTTGGATCTAATAGATAGTAAATGAGATGCGATTTATGTATTATTGTAATGGCTATAATATATACGATCGTTCGGATAAACGTGTAACATAACTCTCGTAGTGAACTGTGATAATGATCTTTTTACAGCATGTTCGACGTCGGCGGGCAACGCGACGAAAGGAGGAAATGGATACAGTGCTTTAACGACGTGACAGCCATTATCTTCGTGACGGCTTGTAGTAGTTACAACATGGTGCTTAGGGAAGACCCAACGAAACTCAGACTCAGAGAAAGTCTCGACCTCTTCAAGAGCATTTGGAATAACCGGTGAGCAGCTTCTTACTTCCTTACATCCCTCCCTCCTTACTTACTTACTTACTTACTTACTTCGTTTGTTTGTTTGTTTGTTTGTTTGTATTTCTTGTTTGTTCACTTCTTCTAACTCCCCTGTTTGTTCGTTTGCTTATTCTCCCATCGTCTGACTGTCTCCCCGTCTGCCTGGTTGCTTGCCTGTTAATTACTCGGCTAAGGTGTATCTCCACCATCCTAGAACAAAATACTATTATATGACACTTTGGTTACCCCAGAACTTTCACCCACGCCTTTAAATTCCCGTTTATATACCCACAGCGGGGTATATTACATACTGCACTTCAGAACCCCCTGAGTTTCAAGTCGTTCTTTCAAAGAGACCATTAAAAGGACTTATGGATATTAATTTTCTAGTGTCTATTGTTCAGTATAGTATAACAGGCAAATTACTTTCAAAATTGCTCTATCATCTTAATCTTATGAATTATAATCCCTCTTTAGTCACGAAAGTTTTGTCTTAGATATTCTGCAGAAATGAATTTTGAACATTATGGCATATGTGTGTACTGTGTATCCACGTTAGAATGGTTTAAACCGAACTGAAATCCTATCATCTTCATTTTTGTGGGAAGAATTGTGCACTAAAACTTTGAATTCATGAAATTAACCGCACACTCAATACTCTGCGAAAAAATGCCCATCTTAAAATTGTTATAATTCGATGAAAAAAGTTGAAAAAAAAAAAAAAATTATTTCAAAAGGTATTTTGAAGGTTGACATTTCATCTTCAAGATAGTTTTTTTCTTTTTTTCAATTTTTTCTACGCTCATTTCTGAGAAAACAAAAGTTTTTCAAAATTCTCTATGAAGCGTTAAAAAAATTGTAGAGAATTTTCAAGGTAGGCCATTTTGTAGCCTGAAATCTCCTCTTCAAAATGATTCTTTCAACTTTTTTATACGATTTCTTTTCAAGGAGTTATTTAACTTTTAGTCAAGTCATGCGTATAGACACGATGCACCTCGTGTGTGTATACACACACACACAACACACACACACACACAATAAATTTTTGTCACTCAACGAGGTAGGTAGCAAAACAAAAGCTCAAAATTACTACCTCAATGCAAAGTTTCGATATTTCCATCAATGAGAAAGTTATCCCTGTATAATAATCTCTGTGTTCTCAGATGGCTCCGTACGATATCCGTCATCCTCTTCCTGAACAAGCAGGATCTATTAGCGGAAAAGATAAAAGCCGGCAAACACAAGCTCGAAGATTATTTCCCAGAATTTTCGAGATACCAGACGCCCGTTGAACCAGGGGTTGTCGCAGACCCGACGGAACCACCTGACGTTATCAGGGCGAAATACTTCATCAGAGACGAGTTTCTGGTCAGTATTGGCTGATATTTATCCCCTTAGATTCTGGATATTTCAGTAATAGAGATTACCCCTTTTTCATATATTGGATAAAAATTTATTTTCATTAATTTTCTTCAAAGAATGGATAAAACGATGATAAAATAAATATTTCAGCGCATAAGTACGGCGAGCGGTGACGGAAAGCATTATTGTTATCCACATTTCACGTGCGCAGTAGACACAGAGAACATAAAGAGAGTGTTCAACGACTGCAGGGACATAATCCAGCGAATGCACCTGCGTCAGTACGAGCTGTTGTGACTTGGTTCCCGCATCAGTGATAGTTGTTCGCCGCTTCGTCCGCTCTGTAATATCAGAGCCCCGCAGTTGAAAATGTTGAAATTGCAACCGCAACTGAAACCGAAATCACAATCGCAAAGTCGTTATACACCAAAATTGACGGAAAAAAATCAAAGCCTGTTGTCAATATGCCAATTTAAATTCCGAAGTTGTGCCGTGCGTTGATTTTATCAGAG